>OY728157.1:1317588670-1318213670 GCA_963277665.1 Viscum album
CTAAAACACCCAAAAAACCATAAAAATATTAATTTTTAAAAAAAATAACCAAAAACCCTCAAAGTCTCTAAAAACATGAAAATCAAATAAACTATAAAAATCATCAAAATTTTTAAAATGCCTGAAAACATAAAAAACGCATAAAATCCCTAAAAACCATAAAACCCATAATAAATTCCAAATACCTAAAATCCCATAAAACCCTCAAAACTACTAAAAACTCTAAAACCCATTTAAACCCCTAAAAACCATAAAAAAACTAAAAACCATTAAAAACCATAAATAGTAAAAAAACCCTAAAACCACAAAAATATATTAAAATGATGAAAAACCATAAAACCCCTCAAAATCATCAAAAATCCTAGAAAACCCTAAAAATAATAAAGAACCTAAAAAATAATAGAAATCCGAGAAACTGAAAAAATCCTAAACACCATGAAAACACCCTAAAAAACATAAAACCCCTAAAACCATTAAAAACCCAATAGACCAATAAAAACCATCAAAACCACTAAAATCCTTAATAAACATTAGAACCACTAAAAATGAATAAAAATATAAAGATCCTTAATACTCCCAAAAAACTCAAAATACACTAAGAACCCAAGAAAACCCATAAATCCCCCAAAAAATCCTAAAACTGTAAATAAGACTACTAATCGTTAAAATACCTAAAAAAATTTTAAAACATAAAAAACGTATAAATCCATAAAAACCCATAAATACTCTAAAACAGACTAAAAACACTATAAAACATTAAAACACTGAAAAATTTTTAATATCTCTAATAAACCATTAAACCCTAAATAACTAAAAAACGCATAAAACAAAGAAAACCATAAAAACCTAAAAATCCCTAAAAACCCTAAAATGAATAAAAATTACAAAAAAGGCCAAAAACCCGTAAAATGTAAAAAACCCTAAACCCCAGGAAAACCCCCTGAAAATAATAAAATACCTAAATCCATTAAAATCCCTAGAAACCCATAAAAACCTTAAAACCCACAAAAAATATAAAATCCAAAAAAGCCCTAAAATGTTTAATAACTCTAAAATCCATTAAAACCCTACAACCAAAAAAAGACCGTAAAAACCCTAAAACACATAAAACCACAAAAAAAAACCTAAAAACCCACAAACAACTCAAAATCATTAAGAAAATCCTAATAACAAAAAATTCAAAAAGAATCCCTTTATGCCCCAAAAAACATAAAAAACATAAAACCCCTAAAAATCACCCCAAAACCATAAAAATCCTAAAAAGCCTATAGAACCCATAAAAATGATAAAGAAAATAAAAAACCACTAACACTCTAAAAACACATAAACCCTTAAAAATTATAAAAGACTTTAAAAAACAACAAAACCCCTTAAGACCAAATAAAACCCTAAAACCAAAAAAGTCCTTAAAACTTGGAATCCACAAAAAATCCCAAAACTATGACAAACCCTAAATTGCATCAAAATCTCTAATAACCCTAAAAACCATAAAACCATAAAAAATTAAACCCCACCTGAAATAATTCAAAACATATGAGACCTAAAAAGTCCGTAAAAAACCCGAAACCATAAAAACCCCTAAAACATTAAAAACCAAAAAATGCATAAAAACACTAAAACCCTCTAAAAATATTAAAAACCCTTTAAACCCCTAAAATTGTCAAAAACATTCTAAAAAAACATAAAAACCCTAAAAAATCAAAACAAAAACCTAAAAACTGAAAAAAAAACCATGAAAACAATGAAACCCCCAAAACCCTAAAAACCATCAAAATCCCTAAATACCCTAAAAACCCATGAACCAATAAAAACTGTAAAATTCCTTAAAATACCTCAAAATCCCTAAAAACATAAAAACTTATAAAAACATTGAAATCCCCTGAAAATCATAAAAACCAATAAAAACATAAAACCCCATAAAATTTGAAATACCCCCAAAACACTGCAATCCATTAAAACCTCGAAAAACGTTTCAAAAATTCTCATAAAACTTAAAACCCTAAATAAATCCAAAAATCATAAGAAGGTAAGAAATAATAAAAGCCCTAAAAATAACAAGATATCCTAAAAACAATCCAAATACTAAAAAACACAAAAAATACTTGAATACATAAAAAATCCCAAAACCCTTGAAAATCATAAAACCATGAAAAACCTTAAAAACACATAAATCCTCTAAAACCCATTAAAAACATTAAAAAACGATAAAAGCACTAGATACTAAAATACCCAAAAATCCCAAGAAAACCATAAAACCCATAAAATCCAAAAAATCCATGGAAACCCATAAAACCCAAAAATTACCCAAAACCACTAAAAACCCAAAAAAAATAACATAAACTTAAATTCCCTAAAAATGAAAAAAGTCATAAAACCCCGAAACATGCCTGAAACCCATAAAACACCTAAAAAATATAAAAATTCTTAAAAATCTATAAATACACTTAAAATAATAAAACCTCATCAAACCCATAAAATTGTCTAAAATCTAAAATAACATTACACTGTAAAAAATAAAAAAAACTTAAAACCTCATAAAATCCCTAAATAACTTAAAAACCATAAAAATATAAATAAAACCCTAAATTTCACTAAAATAAAAAACCCATTAAACACTCTAATACCCCACTAAAAACTATAAAACCCCTAAAAACATAAAAAACCATAAAAAACATAAAAAACCGAAAAACCACTAAACTCTATAACAACCCTAAAACCCTTGAAAATGATAAAAAATATAAAACAAATTAAAACCCCTACAATCAAAAAAACTAAAAAACATAAAAAAAACACCAAAAACCTAAAAACACTATATCACTAAAAACCATAAAAACCCTAAAATCAATAAAAATTAAAACATCCCTAGAAACGTAAAATAACCTAAACCCCTAAAAAAGCCTGAAAGCCATAAAACATAAAAAATTTAATAACCCATAAAAACCCAAAAACCCAATAAAATCTTAAAAATCACATAAAAATATAATATTCCATAAAACCCCTACAAACAATAAAAATATAAAATACCTGAAATACCTAGAAAGTAAAAAACCCCGAAATACTATAATATCCTTGAAAATTCCTAAAACCCCAAAAAACATTGAAAACCCTTAAAAACCTCAAAATCCCAAAAAATGTTAAAAACACATGAGACCAAAAATATCCAAAAATACCCTAAAAACCTAAAAATTTTAAACACCATTAAACCCTAGAACCCCCTGAAGACTATAAAAACCCAAAAAACCATGATATCTCAATAAATGCTTTAATCCCCTAAAAATGTCAAAATCCATAAAAACTTTCAAAACCAAAAAAACCTAAAAACCCATAAAAACGAAAAAACCTTGAAAACCATTAAAATCCTCAAAATCCCTAAAAACCCTAAAAGTCATAAAAGTCATAAAAACCCCTAAATAACCCTAAATATGATAAAAACTGAAGAAAAAACATGAAACCCATAAAAACACTTATAACCGTAGACCCCTAAAAAATATAAAAAACCTTATAAACACACCAAAAACTATAAAACCCTAAAACCCTAAAAATGATAACAAAATCTAAAAAATTAATAATATGAAAAAACTAAAATAACACTAAAACCCCAATAAAACATATAAGTCCCTAAAACACTAAAAACACTCAGACCTTCTAAAACCCCTCAAAATCCTTCAAAACCCTAAAAACCTTAATTCTATAAATTTACTAAAAAAACTACTAAAAATCCCTATAAAAATAAAAAACACCAAAAAACAAAAAAAACCATAAAAACCCCTAATGACCATTATAATCATAAAAACCTAAAAAATAATAAAACCACTAAAATCCCTTAAAACCATAAATAACATTAAAAACTCAAAAAACCATAAAATCATTGAAAACCATAATAAAACTAAAAAACTCAAATAAAATATAAAAATACCAAAAACCCAAAAAACAATAAGAACATGAAAACCCCTCAAAATCCTTAAAAACTGTAAAATTCCCTAAAAACCTTTAAAATTTAAGAAAATCACTAAAAATCTCTAAAAACAAAAAAAAAACAAAAAAAATCATGAAAATCTAATGAAAATTGTAAAAAAAATTAAATGATTTAAAAAAACCTAAAAATGCATAAAACCCTAAAAACTATTACATACTCTAAAACCAAATAAAACCCTAAATTTTTAAAAAATCTATAAAAGAACATAAAATCCCTAAAAATTAAAAAAACTACAACTCCAAAAAAAACCAAAAAAACCCCTAAAAACATTGAAAACCCATATAATTCCTGAATAAACCTAAAATCACTAATTAATTATAAGAACCTAAAGTAACTATAAAAATCATAAAAAATCCCTAAAAATCTCTAAAATTGTAAAAAATACTAAAAACCCTATAACCCCCACAAAAAAAATAAAACCCACAAAATTAACATAACCCATAAATCCCGATAAAAACCCTAAAAACAATTTTGAAAAATAAAATACCATAAAACACCTAAAAAACATAAAAAAACATAAAACCCTAAAAACTCAAAAAACACTAGAACCAAAGAAAGCGTAAAACCCCATAAACCCTTCAAAATCCCTAAAAACCCTAAAAGACCTATATCCCATGATAATTCGAAAAATTACTAAAACTATATGAAAACATAAAAAACAATAAAAAACGTAAAAAACCCTTTAAAACATTAAAAACCCAAAATAGCTATAAAACCTATAAAACACATAATAACCATAAAACCCCATTGTATGGTGTTTAAAATTCATTAAGGGGGAAATAAAATTACCGTAAGACTTGGAAAAGGACCGAACTGGTCCGCGCACCGGCTCCCAACAATAGCACGCGGCCGGTTCGGCAGACCGCCCTCTCGCAATTTGACGGACTAGCTTCATCAGCAAAATAGATGTGGGGACCCTCTGTGGGCGCTAAGTAGGATGGGTGCCAGGCCGATCACCCGCAATGAGCCGCCCCCTCCGCAGACCATTGTGGTTCACGGAATGGAGGCGGAGATCCTCCGTGGGCGCGAAGCAGGGCGGGTGCCAATCCGGTTCACCGTCATGAACCGCCCCAGCCGTGAGCTATGTCAGCCGGCCCGAACCACCTTCATTGTCATTCATGAAATGGAGTCGGAACCCTCTACAGCCGCGAAGCACTCCCCTCGTTCGGTTCGCTGGGGAGGGAAGCGCTCAAATACCCACCGCGAATTACGGATTTTCCAAGTCAGCCATAAATAGTGTATCCAGCCATGGTCCTCCACAAATGGTGTCATATAACCGCTGATACATCTCTTTACCCACTCTATAAAAAGAGACCTAGGGGGAAGGAAAATGTATTGGGGATTCGGATTCGGAGAAAGGATACAGAGATGAGATCGGTTAGATTCGGGTGGAAGGATTTCAAATGAAGGCTAAGGTTTTCAAAAGTTCCAGTTCACGAACCAGAGAAGGTATAAACCATGGAACATACTAATAAGGAACCGAAAATACATAATAATTTGGTGGACCGTGAACTCAAAATAACATAAAAACGAGATGACCGTGAACTATAGCCCCTCCGCGGGTGCACTCCCCGTGGACCTGGGAGTTTATTCCCCTTTTCCAATCCATCACACCGTATGCACCTTCCTACATGGGAGAAACCTCGACTGACAAACCCCAACAGGTGCCGCCCTAGGTCGTCGCTGCTTGCATGGAACCCTCGGTGTACCAATCTTGTATGCGGGCCGAACCTGAAGTTGCGAACCCTCCTGGTTTGCAGGATGCCAGTCAATTCGCGGACCCTCCTGGATCACGGATGGCCTCTCAGTCCGTGGACCACCCTGGTTCACGGATGGGCTCTCAGTCTGGGGACCACCCTGGTTCACGAGCGGCCTCTCAGTCCACGGACCAACCTGGTTTGCGGACGACCTCTCCAGTCACGTAGCACTTCCCAACGCAAAGGGCGCTACCACCCATACCAGTGTGTGGTCCGCCGAATCCTTCAAAGTCCCCATTCCCCAAGCCACATAAGATCCTCCCGGTCCGGCCTATTCCTCCATGACTCCTTCGCTGGCCTACTCATCGGCCCTGAGCTGATTCCTCCAACAGAGCCACTGGATCCATGTGGTGTAACCCTCAGGCGCATCAGTGTGCCATTTTGAGTTCACATACCCATGATATGTAGAGGTGAAGGGGTGTCCGCAACCCTTGAGCAGATTCCCGAAGCATTCCTGGGTTCACATTCCCATGGTAATGTGTTGTTTGAGCTTGGGAGTCCCCTTTCTTCCCCTCTACTTGTTAAGGGATCCTTGGGGGCAGTAAAATACCCATCACAAGGAAGACCTCATGCACTGCAAGAGAGGTGATGGGCACAGGAGCACCCCCTTTCCGTCTCCCACTGCGCTTTTTCACCATGAGCGTCCAACCCAGAGTAATACCTGACATAATGGGCTGCCCTCATGTGTAATCCCCACTCCACTTATCACGGACCCACCTTTCGTGATGTGATCCTCTTGTCCCTGCTGCCTCTTGTTTCTAACACCGAGCATGACTCACTTGGGCTTAGAATATGAATCGACCATGACATCCTCTTAGGGGCCTCCTCAGAGTGTAAGCCCAAATTCATCACCATGGGCCTCCTCATAGTGTAATCCACAATCCATCACCATGGGCCTCCTCGGAGTATAAGTCCCATGCCAATGCGAACTACATGGAATTTGATTCCCTACCATAGGGATACGTAGGAAGCCTCCATGAGGTTCAAGCCCGATCACCAACGGACCCCCGGGTCTACCTTCACGTCGGTTCTCTGACGCTTCCCTTTCAAACTACGTGGACTTTGATCCCTGTCCCCGAGGCAGGGTACATAGGAAGCCTCCATGAGGTTCAAGCCCAACAACTGGTCAATCCGACTATCTTCACATCAGTTCAATGAACCACTCTTAGTGCTGCCTCAACGAGTTCCAACTCCATGGGGTCATTAATCCAATGAGGGATGGTAAACCTCAGGCCTAAATTATTCCGAACCCCCTACGTCCAGTTGAACATTTCCCACCAGGGTTAAATCCGGGGATACTATTTTTGTATATAAACCAAAGATTCACAAACATATGAATACATCTGAAATCTATAACAGATTCTTGGAACATGCAATAATTCCCCCCAAAAGGGTGCGATGAGCCCAAATTCCCATCCTCTCGACCAATGTGAGTTCTTAAGCATCGCAGGTCAGACCATCCGGTGAACACCTGAATTTGGAAAGCAGGTCCATACGTCATCGAATACGGAACCGTTGGACGTTTCGAGACCAAAACCTGAAAAAAACAAATGGTGAACCCGATGTGAATCTTTAACCAAGCATGACGAATTAAACATAATCCCACTACGTGCCCCCTTTTACTCACAAGGAGGGCCAAGAAAGGTCATTAATTACCCACAGGATCATGAGATCCTACTTTGATGGGTTTGCTACTTGTATTTTCTAAAATTTTTTACAGGTACTACCTTCAGAACTCCCATCAATCCAATGCCATCGCGAGGGAACTCAAAAGCGGGTGCTTCTAACTATGGAATGACCGGAAGTCATCACCTACAGAGGACCCCGTCACCAACCCATTATCTTCAATGCTGGGTCTCAGACTCACTGATATGAGAGTACCACGTGAACGATGCTCTCCCAAAGGTGGAGGTGGCCATGCACACCCTCCAATCCGCCAGAAATCGCTGGTTGCCTACCCAGCAGCGGCCAAAAAGGAAGATCTAGGCAGCCCTTGTGGCTGTCTCCAACCGTTTTGGGAGCCTATCCATGGAACAGGACTGTGCGCACCTCTCTTATCATAGGTACGTGAATGAGGTTGACGTTGCGGACTTCATACCCACCGAACATGGGTTCTCCTCCATGGCCCCTGCCGGAAGACGTCATTATGGTCGCACTGCGACCCAACATCCTAGCACCGAGGGGGATGTCTCCCCGAGGATTTAGGCCCATGCTCCCCAAGATCTGGCCCCTCGAACTGCCCGATGAGGGCGGAAGATGTACAATCAGGGATCGGTCATCACCCTGGTCCCTGAGGAGGAGCTTCGCTACCCAGCCATGGATACATACCACGAACAGGAACCTACACCTGTTCGCTCCTCCCGAGCCCGCCATCTAGAAATGGCAACATCATACATGCTGGTGTGCATCCCCACTGAGCTCCATAAAGCCCATCACTCACATAGGACAACACGTACCAGGCAGGCACCTCTCCCTACCCAGGGTCATGAAGCCCACCAACCTGACGTGGTGGCGAACCGGAACCTACAAAACTAGATCCTAGTTCTTCCTTCTGATGCCCTACATCCTGATATTGTGGAAATCAACAAAGCCCACCACCCAGATGTGGCGGAAAATCATAGGCGGGCACATCTTCCGGCCAACAAAGGACAACGACTCGATACGCTGGGAAACCAATATATACAGGGCCATCTGGGGATGCATGTAAAGTCCTCCATCCCGATGTGGTGTTAAATGTCGAGATAAACCGACGTATACCGTTATAGGGGTAGATTAGTTCACCTGCCCCGACACAAGATAATTTTCAGTACCCACTAACCACCGGAGGACCGGAGCAAGATATTCATACTCAGATACCGGAATGGTCCTTCATAACCATTCCAGCCAAACATGACTCTCTACATATCTTGGCAATGATGGAGGAGCAGGTATCGATCCCAGATCATATCCTGTAGACTTTCCAGAATGTAATTGCATCAGTGACAACATAAAGGACTCAAGCCCATGAGCCTGTCTCCCCAATTGAGGCTACTCATCTACGAGACGCGGTAGATGAATCGGAGTAGAACTGCATCCCAGCATCTTCCCAGGAGGGTCACCGGCCACATTTCACGATGCAAGGGAAACCAGATCTAGCAGCTTCACTCGTTCCAACTGGGGGACACCCATCCATCACAGTGGATGCTCTAGAGCAGGAATATATCCCTACTAAAAGTTAAGATGTTAGTCGGCGTATCCTGAAAACATCACGGGACCCAATTAGATAGGGACCCAAAGGTGAATGCCATTTTCAACAGCAGACGGTCCCCGCATCCTGCGAAAGAGCGCACCGAATGCGCTGAAGGCAGCAGTAAAATAAAGAGCGGGTTCACAGATCCACTCTTCTAGAAGTAGGGGTTCCTAACGCCACTAAGAACACATTTCAGGCTCAGAACTATACCCAACCATTACTAGATTATGGGAGTGGTAGTAGCAGTTGTGAAGGTCATCCCCACAATGTCGCTACCAGTAGCTCTGGAGGTCCTCCCCAGAGCACCCATGGAGGCATCCCCCGCGGGCATATAATGATCGATCATGAGAACTCCTCTTTTGATGTGAGTCATGGAAACCCTTCATGTGACTAGAAGATCATGTATCAAAAAGGTCCTCCACTTGCTGTGGTCTACCCTGAAGGTCCTCCCCGGGGTATACGCTTCAAACACTCTCCATGTAGTGGGACCCCAGATTATGATAGTATTCCTCGCTATCATAGTCGCAACTGTGGAGGCCCTCCCCGCAGTGACGTCTCATCACAACAAGAAGGTCCTACCCTTGTTGTAGACTGCCCAGAAGGTCCTCCCTAGGGGTTACGCTGCAACAGAACTCCACACAGCCAGGCATCAGATCACGGTTGTAGTCCTCTCCACCCTGATAATGGAGGTCCTCCCCATAGAGATGTCAAGAAATGGGAAGGCCCTCCCCTCGTTGCGGTACATTCTAGAGGCCCTCCCCCGGATGTATCCTGTAGATATTCTCCCTAAGACAGAAGTAAGTGTAGTCCTCGCCATTGTCGCAGCTGTGATGGTAGTCCTCACCACCACGACCCCCATTGCAAGTTCCTCCCCGCATTGTCCCCAAGAAACAAGAAGGCCCTCCCCTTGTCACAGTGTGTCCTGAAGGTCCTCCCTAGGATGCACATCAAACGTCAAGCCATGATGGTCATCCTCACCATGATGGTCATTGTTGTGAAGTTCCTCCCCGTAATGATGCTACGTAGCCAGAAGGTCCTCCCCTTACTGTGACACGCTTTGGAGGTCCTCCCCAGGGTGTGCACTGCAAAAGTCTCCTAGGCAGTGAAGCATCAAGAAGTAAAGGTAGACCTCTCCATTACGACCACCATTGTGGAGGTCCTCCCTACGATGACATATCTTATCGACAGGAAGGTACTCCTCATGCAG
This sequence comes from Viscum album, assembly GCA_963277665.1. Lineage (NCBI taxonomy): Eukaryota > Viridiplantae > Streptophyta > Magnoliopsida > Santalales > Viscaceae > Viscum > Viscum album. The sequence goes on from OY728157.1 coordinate 1,317,598,840, forward strand.
AATCATGCACCGAAAAACCCTCGTATGTTGAGGCACTCAGAAGGATGGGATCAAGCATGTCAGATTATCAGTTATTCACCAACGACATCCTTCTTCAATCAAGAGATGGTCTAGGGCCTCGTTCATCTTCAGAACCACCTCGGAATCTCCCACATAATGATTCAGCACTTACCGATCCCATTGCCTCTGACCACACTGACTGCGAGCATCTCAGTTGGGCCGACCAGGTACAGGAGTCACTAGCAGAGGAGTATGACAAAATGTTGCACCAAAGGAAACGACTGGACAGAGATTATATGCCATTTATGTTTTGGCCTACGACCACATATCAGTTCGATATACCCAGAGAGTAGTCGAAAGAATGTGTGCACGACATCCACCATAATATATGGACAACATTCCACCGACTGAAAGCATGCTTCCTGCCCTACGATGGGTATATAGACCACGTCAAGACAATAGAAGACCTCCTACGTCACATCGACTTGGAATCTCGTCGTTCAGCACAACAACAACGACCCGAGAGGCGTAAAGGCAACATGGAGATAGCCTGCCTCCGTGCGCTACACCAGCCGCGCCACCTCATCGGTGACGCTCCGACTGGAGTCTATATCATGGGATGAGGAGAACATGGATCTCTACATTTCACTCCGCTCCCCACCCAGAAGAACTCGTTCCACATGGTGTCTTGAAACATCGTCACATCAAGACAGAAATCCAGTGGCCTATCTATTCAGTAAAGGAAACACACCCAACAGATTCAGGCCATGAGTAAGTCCAAGAAGCATCTGGCTCGATGGGAACAAGTAATTCAAGAACTCCTGAATCATTCCACCAAGAGCATACAACAGGCCACTCGTCTAAGAGAGGCCAATCAGTGATCTTTTCCTGCCTCCCCAGAAAAGATTGATTCATAGAAGAACTCGACACCAAACCCAATTCACCCCCGAATGGGGGCACACAAGATTAGGCAGGTAACAATAGCTGCAACCCCTGCCCCAATCCATGGTCAACCCCAGCCTGCAGGGCTGGGGAATTTTTAACAACAAATTCCCCCGTAAGACTAATAAAACCAGGAAGAGACTCAATGTCCAAGGAACAGAGCAAACCCCATCCCCCAGACCTGGGGGAATTATTACCCCCACAACAACAACCACCCCCACGTGAGTCAGTATTCTATCGTCTAGGGAGAAAAATCAGAAGATGATGTTACCATCCTATCCCGTCATTTGAATCATCATCCCCTCCGAGAGGAAGGCGCACCGTAATGTCACGTCAATGAACTCTCCGCGTCACCCTTCGTCATGAATTCTGAAGGAAATCCCAGGTCACGAAAGGGAAGGTCAGCAGAAGAGGCGGGAGACCTCTTCCCATTTGGAAGATGACATCTTCTCCGCCCCGCGATACGCATCTATCAACAACATAGAGGTTAACCCCATGTGTGACACTAAAGATACAAAAAATCAGGAGGTAACGAGAGATGATAGTTCCAGTCAGGCTGTGACTAACAATGAACCACCTGGTGTGCACACCCAGAACTAGATGGCTGCCCTAAATATGGTCATCCTTCTATACAACCCTCCTCCTCCTACCCTGCAAGCTTCCAACAAGGATAAGAAAAAAGGAATGGTTACCCTAAACCCGCCTCCTTCTCTCTACAATGATGAGTCACTCACGCTCGAAGATATATTCGCTCAACAGGAAGAGGAGATGAAAGAATCGAGGCGGCTTAATGCCAAGCTACTCCAGAGGAATCGCCTTATCAAATGTGCATCCCAGGAAGAGCCACATCATGCACTACTAGTAAGTGCACCTCAAAGACTATGGTTTGCCCTGGAAAATGAATCACGGTCAAGGCTCCCGTCCAACAAGTTGCATGGTTCATCTAAATACCTAAATGTAGATTCAGATGAATACCAATACTTCCCTCCACTCAGAAAGCAATCAGAGCGAGTATGCATGAACCCGCTGAATGTGCCACAAATGGCACACGCACCCCTGGTGCCAGCCAATCCGGATCCTCAAGAAATGCCTTGGGCTACGCCTGCCCAGGATCGGGCCCAACCGGATGTAAACCAGGGTCTCACCGACACCATCGAGGCACTGATAGCACGATTGGAAGCGATGGAAGGTCGATGCGCTCTGATACAGCAAGAGCGAAAACCCTACCCATATTGGGTGAGAAACACACCGCCTCCACCCAATTTTCGGAGACCTTTATTCCCTATATTCAATGGATCAGGCGATCCAGAACAACATTTGATACACTATGCATCCTTTTTCGACCCTATGATGGGAAAAAAGGAGCAACAAGATGCAGTGAATCTTAGATGCTTTGTATGGACCTTGTAAGGATCCGCCTTCATTTGGTATATGAGTCTGCCAGCCCAGTCAATAATGAGCTTGGAATACCATCAGCAAGAGTTCATGTTCCACTTTAGCTCAATTTGGCCTCAAACAACGGTCAGTGATCTCATGAATTGCAAGCAGAGGGAGAATGCGAGGGTCTCAGATTTCATCGCCAGATGGAAAGGTCTGACCTATTCCCTGAATAGGCCAATGCCTCAAGATGAGATGCCAGCCATATGTATCGATAATATTCGAGATGAGCTACGAACACCGCTCATACTATTGGATTGAACCACTAGATTCAGCCATCTCTCGGCCATTGCCCAATGAATTGAGGACTCCCTGTAGTGGACTAATTTGAAGTCCCAAATAGCCTCGCAGGCTCCTGCAAAAAGAGCCCCTAGAGCTGACGTGTCCGCTGTCACACTCAAGCTGGCCCATGTGCCCGCTCCACCACTCAGGCCTCCACCAAATCATCAAGGGCCTCTTGTATATCAGTGGCTGCCTCCGCCTAGATGGGACAATTGGTGAGGATCGAAGCGAAACCAGTTTGAGGAATGAAGACAAAATGTATACTCATTCTAAGATGACCAAGTCTGTGGATACTTCATTACTTCCATGAACTGAAACTTTCTCCACCTCCCGAAGTTGTGGAAACCTGAGGAGGTCGGCCGACATGAGAGGCCAGATTACTGCCCCTACCATCGGATGTTGGGACACAATATCCGAGAATGCTTCTTTCTCAATTTCCTCATACAGAGGATGGGTAGACTCCTTACAGGTCAAGCTGGGACCACCCCCCAGCACATGTGGCAAGTATCTCTACCACGAACTCCGACAAAGAGGAGTTGTGGAAGAAAGTCACCATCATGAAGGGGCAGAAATTTGACAACTGGATGACTCGGAAGACTATGAACCGAGCCCATGGAATACTCCGACCTCAACTACAGTAGCCGGTGGTTCCACCAACAGCACCTGAAGCCGCAGAGTCGACAGTATCGACCTCACAACCTCCATGAGCCGGTCATCTGTTCGTAATCGAAGAAGGAAGAAACAATCGCAAGAGGAGCAGCAACAACGGGGCCAAAGTGAGTCTCATCCATGGAAGATTATATGCCCTCTAATTTGGTGCCATGGGCACCGACCCACCAAACGACACCATCAGGGACAACCTACCAGGTTGACCTGCCAGAGGATGAAGAGCCAATCTTTGGTTCAATTAACATTATCTATCTTATGGAATCATTACCTGATGAAGGGTATGGTTACGAACCTGAATTCCCTGCACAAGGATCCGGGAGGAGGAATTGAAGAGGTAGGAGATACCAGGGGAGGCACAATCACGGCCAAAATCAACCCTACGGTTGGACCCCGGCCCAAACCGTTAGTATTGCGGAAACTCGTGGGGGAACCCTTGAATGGACTCAGCAGGAGAAAGAATGCCCCTCCACCTCCACAAGCAGCCACTCTGGCTCTGTTGTTCTGCGGTACCCACCAGAGGAGGAACAAAATTCGGGTTGCCTAGTGCACACAAACACACCGGCCATGCCAAGTCCTTAAAATGTGGGAACTCCCTTGATATATGACCACATGGCTGGTCCCTCCTCATCAAATTCTCTAGTCCCTAATGCACCCGCTAAGACTCTCCCGCCAACGGAGAAGCATCGGCCGCTGGAGCATAAATACGATATCCTTAAGCAGCTCGCATCGGTACCAGCCAATATGTCAATCCTCGATGCCCTAAGTCTGTCAGCAAACCTTAGGGAGGCTCTTATAGAAGCTTTGATCAGCCCCCAGAAGTTTCAAGACGAGGTAGCTGCTGTAAAAATCTACCAGACAGAGATGGACCAGGCTGAATGTGATGCGGTGATTTCCATCACCAATCAGGATGATGGTGCCATCATTCAAAGACACATTAGACCACTATATGTGTTAGGCACACTGAATGGTATTGAGATCCATAAATTCATTATAGACAATGGCTCTGGAGTTAACCTACTTCCCCTACGGACACTCTGTAAGTTGGGTTATAGTGAGGATGACCTAATTCCCTCGACCACAACTCTGTTGGGTTATGACAAGAGTAATCATAAACCAATGGGAAAAATTACGCTAAAGACTCATTGTGGTGACCTGGTAGCCTACACGGAGTTCTTGGTGGTCCGGTAGAGCACAACATTCAATGCCATACTGGGAAGGTAATGTCTCCATAAGCATATGGCAGTTCCTTCATCCTACCACCAGTGTATCATGTATTGCGTCAATGGACCAGGACGAACATTTCACGCCGACAAGGCCCCTTTCGAGCTCTCTGAGTCACATTACATTGATGTTGGGTTCTATGAGAAAAAGAAAAAGAAGCCTTTGGTCGATGGTGTTGACTGGATCCCTACCCAAAATGGCCTGGAAATGGTTCCTAATGACCCCCTCAGGCTACTTAGTAGAGATTATGTTTTTCCCATCAACCATGTTGAGAGTAGGAGTTCATGTACGGACACACACTCAGATTTCCTCATGAATTTAGCCACGATGGCTGAGCATGACAATGCAGGAATGCCCGCCAACCCTCGATTTGGGGATGAATACTCAAGTGGGGATGCCTGTGATGCCTCTCCATCAAACCCTTGAAGGCTCAGACCAGAATCTCTCTCTCCATTGGATCAAGAAGATGATGGCATGGGAGAAGAAGAGGGGTAAGATCTCTTGGATGCACCACCTACATTTTAGGAGGTTATCTCCACCACGGTAGATGAGCTCAGGGAAGTAATCCTGGGTAACGATGAAGATCTGAGGCCTACTCTCATCAGTACAGCCATGTCCCCCAAGGATCACGAGTTATATACCTCTTTCTTGAGGCAAATTTGGGATGTTTTTGCCTGTAATTACACAGAAATGCCGATAATCGATCCTGAAGTGGTGACGCATCACCTGGGTCTTCCAGAAGACCATTGTGGCTATAAACAGGCCGCCAGAAGGACGCATCCCTCACATGCTGCCGAAATAGAGGCTGAAGTTGATAAGCTCATTAAAGAAGGCTTCATTTGGGAGTTCCAGTACCCCATTTGGTTGGAAAACATCGTCCCTATCATGAAAAATAATGAAAAAATATGCATCTTCATTGACTCTAGAGATCTCAATCGGCATTGTTCGAAAGATGATTTCCCGATCCTGATCACCGAATTATTAATCGATGCGACAGCCTAGTACGAGTCTCTATCCTTCATAGATGGCTATTCTGGATATAATCAAATTAGGATGGATTGATAAGACAAAGAATCCAGTACCTTCAGGGCCCCTCAAGGGGTATTCTGTTACAGGGTCATACCCTTTGGTCTCAAGAACGTTGGCACCACATATCAGTGTGCCATGCATCAGATCCTTAAACCATTCCTAGGGATATTCGTTGAATGATAGGTGGATGACCTAGTGGTCAAGTCCAGACAACACTCAGATCACATGATAGACCTTGAGACCTTCTTCAACAAACTCTGACAGCATAGCTTCAAGATGAACCCCTGAAAATGCGCCTTTGGGGTTACCTCAGGGAAATTCCATGGCTTCATCATATGCCATCGTGGCATCGAAGTCAACCCTGAGAACACATAGGCTATCCTGGGCCAGCCACCTCCCAGAAATCTCACCGAGTTGAGGGGATTCGAAGGACACCTATCATATAATAGGTGATTCACAGCCAACCTGGCAGGAAAATGTTTTCCCTTCACCAGGTTGATGAAGAAGGGGCTCACGTACCAATGGACGGATGACTACCAAGGGGTATTCGACAACTTGAATAAGTACCTCTTAAGACCACCGGTTCTCATTCCCTCAGTTAAAGGAAGACCTATCATCTTGTACGTGACAACCCTAGAGTGATCATTGGGAGCCTTCCTCGCACAAAATATTGACGCGGGCAATGAAAATAGTTTTTATTACCTCAGTCGAACCATGATTAATGCTAAGACTCGATACTCAAATATCAAGAAGAGTTGTTTGGCCTTGGTCTTCATGGTTCAAAATTTGTGACATTATCTGCAGAATCATGAGGTCCATTTGATCTCGCGAAGTAACCTGCTCAAGTACATCCTCAGCCGCACGATGCTAACCGGACGCCTATCTTGATGGGAGGTCATCTGGCAACAGTTTGACATATGGTTTGTGCCTCAAAAGCCATAAAGGGTCAGGAATTACCAGACATTCTGGAAGAACACCCTTCGATAGGGACCACTGCATCGGACACTGAGCTACCTGATGAAGACAACTTCTTAGTTCAAGAGGTGTTGCCAACATGGGAAATGTACTTCGACGGCGCATCCCAAAGCCTAACCAGGATGAGGATGGAGGATCCCAGATTCAACAAAGTGGTCTTGGGAATAATACTCGTGTACCCAGATAAGTCAGTCTTTCCATATTCCTTCCTCCTATCAGAAGGATGTCTGAACAATGAAGAAAAATATCAAGCTCTCATTACAGGCCTGGAACTCAAACTCCAGGCACAAGTACAACACATTAAGGTAAAAGGTGACTCGGAACTAGTCATCAAAAATGTCAATGGTGACTATGATATTAAAAATGAGGATCTGATCCCCCATTTCGACCATGACCAAGGGATAATGGCGGAATTCTCCACAGAACCAACATTGACCTATATTCCCCAGTCTCAGAACGCTCAGGCTGATGCATTAGCCAATGCAGCCATAGCCCTAGCTGACCCAGGCCGGGATGAAAAAGTTATCAGTATTGCTCACTGTCGAATGGTATTGCCATTTGTTCAGACCAAGACAGATGAAATCCATGAATTTAGTCCTCTCCCTGAGCCATATTCTCCTACCGCCAGCTGGATGACCCCCATTACAAACTACCTTCAACAGGGAGAACTTCCATCAGACAGGGATGAATGAGATAAAATATGGAGAAGGGAAATCAACATTGTCCTATATGGCGGCACAGGTTAGCAAGAGGTCCTCTACAAAGGAGGCCTCGATGAAGTGCTCCTCAGATGCATTGATGGAGAAGAAACTGTTGCCATAATGAATGAAGTCCATGCCAGAGCATGTGGAGCACATCAACCGGGGACCAAGCTTTCCCATTAGGTTCGAAGGCTTGGGTAATACTGGCCCATAGTGGCACGAGATTGCGAACGTTTTACCGAAAAATGCCTCTCATGCCAGATTCATGCCAACTTCATACACCATCCCCCAGAGTTACTTTATCAATCCAAGTACTCCTGGACCTTTTCTGTCTAGGGAATGGACGTCGTGGGACCATATCCTCCTGCCACGACCAAACAGCTGAAGTATATCCTCACATCAATTGACTTATTTTCCAAATGGGCCGAAGCCATACCCCTCAAGGATGTCGGGGCAAGAAATATTGTCATCCTTTTGAAGACCAATTTCATCACCAGATTTGGTGTCCCTCATACCACATTGACGGAAAACAACACTAAATTCTGCTCTGCTGAATTGGAGAAACTATACCCCGAGTATGGTATCAAGGAAAACCATTCATCCCGCTACCATGAAATAGCCAACGGATAGATAGAGGCTTTCAACAAGACCATGTACAACATTCTCCAGAAAATGGTGGACAAAGACAAGAATTCATGTCTGGATAAACTCCTCCATGCATTATGGGCTTATCGAACCACAATCTGCACCGCTACTCGGGCCAACCCGTACTCATTGGTGTACGACACAGAGGCAGTCCTGCCCATTGAACTCCAACTTCCCTCACTCCGTGTTTCCATCTGTGATCAATTATCTGATGATGAGAGGTCAGAAAAGTGGTTAGGTGAATTGGAAGAGCTAGACGAGAAGTGGTTTCACACTTTGCACCATCTGGAGGTATACCAGAATCGGATTGCACGAGCATTCAATAAAAAGTTCCCTCTCCGGTCTTTCATGAATGGAAAATTAGTATTGGTCCTCCCGGCCCCAATGATACCTAGAAAGAAGCCTCCAAAACTAGAACCCTAGTGGGAGAGACCATACGTTGTACACAAGGTCTACTCTAATGGAGCATATACCCTGATCTCCATGGACAAAAAATTTACAACCGCTCCTAAAAATGCGAGATTCCTGAAGAAGTATTTCGTATAATAACTAAATGCAGTTATCGTCCAACTTGCATGATGATAAACTGCCAAGCACCCAATGTTCCAAACTCTATGACCCAAAACTAAGAGTATTTCATCCTCACCGCATGACATTAATCATAATGGAGTTCATCCTTACCGCATGACCATAAACATCACGGAATCTAATAATACCCCATGTCCTAACCACATGACGTTAAACTGTATGGCTTTCATCCTTACCGCATGACGTTAAACTGCACAGATTTCAGAGAAATACCTACATCTTGATTCCTTCCCTTGCATGATACGTAGTGACGCCGGGATCCCAGATCCTGGCCCAACCACTCCCAAATTAATGTTAAAAATTCCTTCTTCCTCCCCGTGTACAGACCATACTTGCACGGGGTGTATCCCTCATCCTCACCGCACGACATTAAACTGCACGAACAAGAAGTTTTAACAATTACCCTCTCCCCTCGTGTATGGACCATACCTTCATGGGGTGTACTTATTTCCGAGAACTACGTGCGGCTTGACTCCTGCCCTCGTAGGATACGCAGTGACGCCAGGGTTCCGCGTCTTGGCCCTGCCCCCTGAATAAAAGATAAAAATTTCCCCTTCCCCCATGTACGGACCAGCCCTTCACGAGGTGTACATCTTCTAGAGAACTACGTGAGGATTGATTCCTACCCTTGTAGGATACATCGTGACTCCAGGGGTCCCCATCCTGGCCCATCCCCATAATCAGAAGATAAAAATTCCCTTTCCACCCTGTATACGGACCATACCGGCATGGGGTGTACTTCTCATACTTAACTCACGACGTAAAACTGCACGAATAGCAAGATTTAAAAATGCTCTGTTTTCCCCGTGTATGGGCTAAACCTGCAATGGGTGTATTTTTTTTGCGTCCTTGCCACATGACGTTACAATGCATAGACAATAATGATAAAAATGCCCCCATCCCCTGTGTACGGACCAAAACTGCACGGGGTGTATACTTCATCTTTACCATATGACGTTAAACTACACGGACTTCGTCACGACCCACCTAAGACACATGGCTATATGATATGGAGATACTCCTTGCACATTTAGATACATCCTCTCTATACATCAGACACCACGACCCGGATAATTATGTATCTTCATAACAACTCATGGCCATCGAAAGTGGAAAGTCAACAACCCATGGACACCATTGCATGACTATGCATACCATGCCCTCAGCGGATCTTCATATTGATAGCCCCTAGCCCATCTATCAATGCAATGATTTCCTTGGGAGACACTCTTCCTTTCTCCGTACGCCTTCCGGCCTCAGAGCCCCCGTATCACATCTCCTGGTCCAAAAATTTATGGAGAAATGGTTTACAAGATCATTACCCTCTTCACATCCAAGTATTTCCTGGTTATCCCTATCCGGCTAGCCTATGTGTCCGCCAGTGGTTCACATAGTGACCTGCATCAACAAACATCAATCCAGGACAAGGCTACTTTGACTCAACGGACAATTACAGTGAAGATGTTTCTTGTATACTCGGACACCATTATCCCCACGTGCTGAACACTGCACTATTAGCAATCTCGTATTCTCGCAACCATTCATGGCCATCAGAAGTGGAATGGTATCGACCCGGGGACACCTTTGTACAACTAGGCATACCATGACCTCAGTAGATCTGCATAATTATAGCCCCTGGCTCGTCTATCAAAGGAAAGATTTCCTTGGGTGGTACTCTTCGTAGCTCCGTACACTTACTGGCCTTAGAGCCCCCATGCCACACCTCCTGATCCGGGAAAACTCAAAGTTGCAATTTACAACCTTCATCCCCCACCATGTTCCAGGTATATCAGAACATGTTGACTCAGTTATCCATCGAGTGACTGAAATAATAGTCACCCAATGGTTCGAGATCTATGACCTCTAAACTAGGTGTACCTCATCCTTATCGCACGACGTTAAACTCCATGGAGTAATGGTACACCCTCACACACAAAATAAATCAGTGCATGGATCTATCTAAGCTTTAACATAAACCAGGGCCGAGTGTGCTCAACATGTTTAGAAATTTCCATCACCGATGACAGACTTCGTGGCCCGGACAATTGCAGATATTCACAACCATTCATGGCCATCATATGTGGAAAGTCATCGACCCTGAGAAACTTTGCGTGACTATGCATACCATTCCCTCAGTGGCTCTGCATATTGATAGCCCCTGGCCTATCTACCAAAGGATAGATTTTCCCAGGCGATACTCTTCCTAGATCCATACGCTTATCGGCCCCAGAGCCTCCATGTCATCTCTCCTGATCCAAGAAGCCTCGAAACCATGATTTACACCATCAATCCCCCCTCCACGTCTTGGACATTCCAGGATACTCAGGCCCAGTTAAATTCTAATCAAGAGGGGCCTTTTTAACTATGTCCTCACCACACGACGTTAAACTACAAAATCATTTATTCATGCTACATGACGTTAAACTACACAACATTGGCAAAGGAAATAAAAATGCCCCTCGTCCTCGCTGCATGATGATAAACTACATAACATCATTTAATAATTCTCTTCATCTTTACTGCATGACGCTAAACTACACGGTCAAACCCTCTATGGGTTCAGTAAGGAACGAAGGCTTTTATCTGTACTTCAGTGCACGGGTCAGAACGACACAAGACACGGTCTCACACCCGCATGAGAAGGGATTACTTCACCCATTCTCGAGATGTTCAGTCTAGATTTATCCCCTGTATCCAGGCACCCTCTCATCATAAACCATACTCTGTACTCAGAAAAAAATCCGGACTCTCATAAGCCACCCATGGTGGTCCCAAATCTCAACTTTCCTGAAGTTGCTTGGCTATCGGGGGAATACAATCATTGACCTAAGGACACCTTTGCATGACAATGCATACCATGCCCTCAGTGGCTCGGCATATTGATCGCCCCTAGACCATCTACCAAAGGCAGGATTTCCTTAGGCAATGCCTCTCTCCGTACGCCTCTTGGCCTCCGAGCTCCTATGTCTATCCCAGGATTCAGAAATCCTCAGATTTACAGTTTACCAACCGCTTTCACAACCCTTCTTGAATATGGTGGAAGGTCTCTAGAAAGATTACCAAGGACCAGGAGAAGTCGTTCCATTCCAGATGATGTCCCGGCTGCATGACTTTAAACTTCACTAAGCCCCAACCGTCCTCTATGCTAGATAAATATGTAGGACATGAACCTTGCTTCCACACTCTTGATTGATACAAATATTCTCAAAACCTTTCATACGTCACATACCATTTCTGAGCCATCACTAGTGGTTTTCAAAATTCTCAAAGCCACTAATGGTGGTTTCCATAATCTGGACTTTCATGAAGTCCTTTGGCCATCAGAAATGGAGAGTCATTGACTTAATGACACCTTTGCATGACTATTCATACCATACCCTCCGTAGATCTGCATATTGATCACCCCTGGCCTATCTACCAAAGTCATGATATCCTTAGGTGATGCTCCTCCTACCTCTGTACGCCGACGCGACTCCCATGCCTTGAGACATGCCCTGCATGTCGTTCAAATTTAAACATGCTCCCCCCACGTGCGTCTGAAGAGTATTGAAACATATTTTAATCAATTAAACCCCATTGGGGCCCTTTCCCCACTATACTTGGTCAAAGCTGTTCGACCTAAAACATCAGTAATAATAGTCTTGACGGTAGGAATTTAAACTGCCCAAGAAAAGAGGCACAAATCCTGTTAGGCTGAAAACCCAAAAAGGGCGACCTAAGAAAAAGTCCGGCCATACCCGCTGGGTCCACAATAAATTTTCCCAGATAAAATTAGGGCATTAAAATGAAAATAAAAAAAAATTATGGTTTTTTTCTACAAAACCCTTGCAAAAGTCGAACTGTGCTTGCTGAGTCCCTTGGCTCAGGAAAACTTTAGAGCATTTTCCAATCACTCATCGATTTTCAGGACCAAACTACTGGAAATCCAGGATTTCCCAATGGTTTAGAACTATTGGGAAAGGCTGCAGAACCATTGGTATATGTTATACCAACAGTTCTGCAAACCATAGGAAAGTAAGCCGTTGGGAAAATCTTTTCCCAACGGTTTACAGTGAACCGTTTGGATAGGGTGGAGAAAAATTAACCTATCCCAATGGTTCTAGAAAACCTTGGGAAAGCTTTTTCCCGATGGTTTACAACCGTTGGGATAGAGTGCTAAAAAATACAATGTCTTTCCCAACGGTTTAGCCAAACCGTTGAGAACAACCCAAAATCTCCTCTTTCCCAATGGTTTTTAAACCATTGGGAAATGTTTTTTACGAACAGTTCAGAACCGTTTGTAAAACAAAACCCAGACATGCTATGCCAATGGTTTCAAACCGTTGGCATAGCCTCTGGTGGGGAAAATTGCACAGCAGCTCTGCAATTTGCCCAGCAGCTCTCCAATTTTCCCACCAACTCTCCAATTTCCCCACCAGCTCTCATTTTGTGGGTTCCCTCTCATTTTCAATCCAATTATTGAACATTCATTAAACTAACACATACATATACAATTATTTTACTCGCAATAACCAACAAACACTTACATATAGAGAACAAATTCATACACATTTAAGATATATTGGTGTAACTATACACATCCATAATTAAATTAGAATTCATAACGTAATTATAAACATACATAATTAATTTATAATTCAATTTGAAATTTAGATGACAATTATATGTGGAATCTAGAAGTCAATTCATAATTTGATCATTTTTTTGTATACCATATGTTTTTACCTGAAATGATGTCCATTTTAAAGATAATACATACACCTGGAGTGCTACCGGCCACACCGCACCTCGGATTGAGGCGGGGTTGACTCGTACACGTCACATATGACCCATGGATCGTTGTTCTAAAGTATCAACACATTCGGAATGCGTTTGGTCGGTTTTTCGTATGCCAGTTGATGTTTTTCAATTAAAATGAAGTATTTTTGAAACAAAAAGCAGACACTTTGAGTGGTTCTGGACACAACGCATCTCATATTGAGGCAGGGTTGATTCGTACACATCACATATGACCCATGGATCGTTCTCCTAATGTTTGAATGGAAACCGAATGTGTTTGGTCGGTTTTCCATATGTACTTAAAATGTTGTCCATTTTAAACAAAAGAGAGACACTTAGAGTGATTATGGTCACACCGTGCCTCCGATTAAGGCAAGGTTGACTTGTACACGTCACATATGACCCATGGATCGTTGTTCTAAAGTATCAACACAATTTGAATGTGTTTGGTTGGTTTTATGTATTCCATTAGATGTTTTTCACTTTAAATGATGTACTTTTGAAACAAAAGACAGACACTTTGAGTTGTGGCTGCCACACCACACCTCAGATTGAGGTGGGGTTGACTCGTACATGTCACATATGACCCATGGATCGTTGTTCTAAAGTATAGACACAATACAAATTCATTTGATCAGTTTTATGTATGCTAGTTGATGTTTTTCAATTAAAATGACGTCTTTTTGAAACAAAAGGCAGACACTTTGAGTGGTGTCGGCCACACTGCATCTCCGATTGAGGCAGGGTTGATTCGTACACGTCACATATGACCCATGGATCATTCTCCTAATGTTTCAATAGAAACCGAATGCGTTTGGTCAGTTTTCCATATGTACTTAAAAGGTTGTCCATTTTAAACTAAACAGAGCCACTTAGAGTGATTCTGGTCACATCGTGCCGAAGATTAAGGCAGTATTGACTCATACACATCAAATATAACCCATGGATCATTTTGATAAAGGATCGACACAATCTGAATGTGTTTGGTTGGCTTTCTGTATGTCAGTTGATGTTTTTCACTTCAAATAACGTCCTTTTGAAACAAAAGAAAGACAATTTGTGTGGTGGCTACCACACCGCGCATCGGATTGAGGCGGGGTTGACTCTTACACCTCAAATATGACTCATGGATCATTGTGCTAATGTATCAACATATTCTGAATGCATTGGTCAGTTTTCTGTATGCCAGTTGATGTTTTTCAATTAAAATGACGTCCTTTTGAAACAAAATGCACACATTGAGTGGTGCTGGCCACACCGTGCCTCAGATTGAGACGTAGTTGACTCCTACACGTCACATATGACCCATGGATCGTTCTCCTAATGTTTAAATGGAAAACAAATGCCTTTGGTCAGTTTTCCGTATGTACTTAAATTGTTGTCCATTTTAAGCAAAAGATAGCCACTTAGAGTGATTTCGGCCACACCGTGCCTCAGATTAAGGCGGAGTTTACTCATACACATCACATATGACACAAGGATCGTTGTTCTAATGTATTGACACAATATGAATGAGTTTGGTCGGTTTTCCGTATTCCAGTTGATGTTTTTCACTTTAAATACGTCCTTTTGAAACAAAAGACAGACACTTTGAGTGGTGGCAGCCACACCGCGCCTCAGATTTAGGCGGGGTTGACTCGTACACATCAAATATGACCCATGGATCTTTTTTTTAATGTATCGACGCAATCCAAATGTGTTTGGTTTGTTTTTCGTATGCCAGTTGATGTTTTTCAATTAAAATGACGTCCTTTTGAAACAAAAGGTAGACACTTTAAGTGGTGGCAGCCACACCACACCTCAGATTGAGGCGGGGATGACTTGTACACGTCACATATGATGCATGGATCGTTGTGCTAATGTATCGACACAATCCGAATGTGTTTGTTAAGTTTTCAGTATGCCAGTTGATTTTTTCAATTAAAATGAAATCCTTTTGAAACAAAAGGCAGACACTTTCAGAGGTGCCAGCCACACCGCAACTCGGATTGAGGCGGAGTTGACTCGTACATGTCACAAATGACCCATGGATCGTTCTCCTAATGACTCAATGGAAACCAAATGCGTTTGTTCAGTTTTCCGTATCTATTCAAAATGTTGTCCATTTTAAACAAAAGAGAGCCACTTAGAGTGATTTCGGCCACACCGTGCCTCAGATTGAAGCAGGGTTGACTCGTATACGTCACATATGACCCATGGATCATTGGGATAATGTATCGACACAATCCGAATGCGTTTGTTCACTTTTCCGTATGTCAGTTAATATTTTTCACTTAAAATGACATCCTTTTGAAACAATAGACAGGCACTTTGAGTGGTGCCGGCCACACCGCGCCTCGGATTGAGGTGGGGTTGACTCGTACATGTCACATATGACCCATGTATCATTGTGATAAAGTATCGACACAATCCGAATGCATTTGTCGGTTTTCCATATGCTAGTTGATGTATTTCAATTAAAATGACATCCTTTTGAAACAAAAGGCAGACACTTTGAGTAATGGCGGCCACACCGCTCCGAGGATTGAGATAGGGATGACTCGTACACAACACATATGAACCATGGATCATTGTTTTAAAGTATTGACACAATCTGAATTCATTTGGTCACTTTTCCGTAAGTATGTTGATATTTTTCAATTAAAATGACGTCCTTTTGAAACAAAAGGAAGACACTTTGAGTGGTGCTTGCCACAATTCACCTCAGATTGAGGTGGGGTTGACTCTTACACGTCACATATGACCCATGGATCGTTGTGCTAAAGTATCGACACAATCCAAATGCATTTGGTCGGTTTTTCGTATGCCAGTTGATGTTTTTCAATTAAAATGACGTCCTTTTGAAACAAATGGCAGAAAAATTGAGTGGTGCCGGCCACACTGCACCTCATATTGAGGTAGGGTTGACTCGTGCACGTCACATATGATCAATGGATCGTTGTTCTAAAGTATCGACACAATCTGAATGCATTTGGTCGGTTTTCCATATTCCAGTTGATGGTTTTCAATTAAAATGACGTCCTTTTGAAACAAAAGGCAGACATATTGAGTGGTACTGGCCACACCACACCTCGGATTGATACGATGTTGACTAATACACGTCGCAAATGACCCATGGATCCTTCTCCTAAAGTTTCAATGAAAACCGAATGTGTTTGGTCGGTTTTCGGTATGTACATAAAATGTTGTCCATTTTGAACAAAAGAGTGACACTTACAGTGATTGCGGCCACATCGTGCCTCAAATTAATTCAGGGTTGACTCGTACACGTCACATATGACCCATAGATTGTTGTGAAAAAGTATCGACACAATATTAATGTGTTTGGTTAGTTTTCTGTATGCCAGTTGATGTTTTTCATTTCAAACGACGTCCTTCTGAAACAAAAGACAGACACATTGAGTGGTGGCGGCCACACCGTGCCTCGGATTGAGGTGGGGTTGACTCGTACATGTTACATATGACCCATGGATCGGTTTTCTAATGTATCGACACAATCCGAATGTGTTTGGTCGCTTTTCCGTATTCCAGTTTATGTTTTTCAATTAAAATGACGTCCTTTTGAAACAAAAGGTAGACAATTTGTGTGGTTCCGGCCACACTACACCTCGGATTGATGCGGGGTTGACTCGTACACATCACATATGACCCATGGATTGTTGTTCTAAAGTATCAACACAATCTGAATGCGTTTGGTCGGTTTTCCGTATGCCAGTTAATGTTTTTCAATTAAAATGACGTCCTTTTGAAACAAAAGGCAGACACTTTGAGTGGTCCCTGCCACACCACGCCTCAGAATGAAGCGAGGTTTACTTTTACATGTCACATATGACCCATGGATCATTCTCCTATAGTTTCAATGGAAATAGAATGCGTTTGGTCGGTTTTCCGTATGTACTTAAAATGTTGTCCATTTTAAACAAAAGAGAGACACTTAGAGAGATTTCGGCCACACCGTGCCTCAGATTACGACAGGGTTGACTCGTACACATCACATATGACCCATGGATCATTTTGATAAAATTTCGACACAATCCGAATGCATTTGGTCAGTTTTCCGTATGTCAATTGATGTTTTTCACTTCAAATGACATCCTTTTGAAACAAAAGACAGACACTTTGAGTGGTGGCGGCCACACCGCGCCTCGGATTGAGGCGGGGTTAACTCATACACGCCATATATGACCCATGGATCGTTGGGCTAAAGTATTGACACAATACAAATGCGTTAGGTCAGTTTTCGGTATGTCGGTTAATGTATTTTAATTAAAATGACGTCCTTTTGAAACAAAAGGCAGACACATTGAGTGGTGGCGGCCACACCGCGCCTCAGATTGAGATGAGGTTGATTCATACACTTTACATATGACCCATGGATCGTTCTACTGATGTATCAATGGAAACCAAATGCGTTTGGTCAGTTTTCAGTATGTAAATAAAATGTTGTCCATTTTTTGAGAATCCTCATGTGTCTATTAGTGGAATGGTATTTACTTAAAATCTTGTGGAGATTTATATAAAATATTTTTATATAATTATTAGTATGGATTAGATTTTAGTTTATAATGCTATGAAACATTTTAGAGCTAACAATGTCATACCCAATGAATACATCTCTTTTATAACGTACCAAGAATCTATGATATTGATTAGATGTGTAAATGTAATTTACATTGGTTATCATGATGAAAATAAATAAAATATATATTATAGATTTTCTAGTATTAAATGAAATCAAGAAGGGTGGAAGGGCTGTCCGGTGGGGCTATCTGAGGGGCTGTCTGGTGGGTGCCCGGGGGCTGTCCGGGGACCAAGGAGGAGGGTGGGGGGCTGTGCGGGGGGTTGTCCGAGGTCCAAGGACGAGGGTGGGGTGGCTGTCTGGGGGGCTGTGTGGGGGGCAGTTTGGGGGGTTGTTTGGGGTCCAGGAAGGAGGGGGGGGGCTGTCTGGGGGGGGGGGGGTTGTCCGGGGGGATCTCTGGGGGGCTCTCTGGGGTCCAGGGAGGAGGGTGGGGGGATGTCTGGGGAGATGCTCGGGGGGTTGTCTGGGGGATGTCTGGGGTTGTTTGGGGGGTTTTCCGGGGTCCAAGGAAGAGGGTGGGGGCTGTCCGGGGGGCTGTCTGGGGGCTGTCTGGGGGGGGGGGTTTCTGGGGTCCTGGGAGGAGGGTGCGGGGCTGTCCGGGGGGCTATTTGGGGGCTGTTCGGGGGTTGTCTTGGGTGTTCGTGGGGTTTTCCGGGGTCCAAGGAAGAGGGTGGGGGCTGTCCGGGGGGCTGTTTGGGGGGATGCTTGGGGGGCTGTCCAGGGTCCAGGGAGGAGGGGGGGGGGGCTGTTCGGGGGGCTGTTCGAGGGGCTATCTGTGGGCTGTCCGGGGGTGTTCAGGGGGTTGTCCGGGGTCCATGGAAGAGGGTGGGGTGCTGTCTAGGGGGCTGTCAAGGGGGTTGTCCGGTGGGGCTGTCCGAGGTCCAGGGAGGAGGGTGGGGGGTGTCCAGGGTCCAGGAAGGAGGGGGGTTCCCAAACACACAACCACAAAAAGACAACAACATCCATAAAAATAGATAATATATAAAAATAACTCAGCTCCAATACTATACTATGACTCTAGATAAAACAAACAATGAGAATATATTAAATATCAAATCTCAGTAATATCAGTCAAAATGTAATGGATCAACTTGTCCCACATCACCATCACCATAATCACCATCATCATCATCATCACCCTTGTCCTCATCCCCATCATGTTCCTCACAATCCTCGCCCTCTCACTCATCGTCTTCCTCGTCCTCGCCACCCGCCTCGCCCTCCTCCTCTCCCTCCTCTTCCGCATCAGGCTCCTCGCCATTATCATCATCAAGCAGGACATAGTTCTGACAACCACTAGAACTGCCACCTGGTGCACTGTATATAGAGCGTATCGACGACATATACTCATCAAAAGATGGGCTGGCCTCTGCTACAATTGTAGGATGTAGAACTTCAATAAATTTCATAAACGCACTGTTTTTCGTAGCAGACTATTCTTCCATCTCTGTGGCCCTTTTCTCAGCCTGTTCTACCTATGCCCTAACTTGCTGCAGCTCGGTGGCACTACAGCTCATACCTGAGGAAGGCCAATACCTCGTCGGGGCTATCGTAGGTCGGCAGCGTACTCTTCCAGAATTCTCCTCTCCATACACATGATGTAAGTGATCTATTGACCGAAAATTGTCTGGTTCTTGGGCATCGAGGGCCTCTAAAGCAGCCTATTACAAATATAAATATATCATTAAGTTACAAAATAGATATTAAAAAATAAATTCAATTTATTAAAACATACAATCTACTGATGAGTCAATTTGTTGACGACACTTCCATCCTTTTTCCGTCTACTCGAGCAAAACAGTTTTGCTCGAGGCACACGTCCTTCAATATTTTGTATTTTCATCTACAATGACATTGAAAACTAAAGTTATATGAAAACATTAGAAAACTATTAAATAAATTAGGAAACAAGATAAAGTTTATGTTGTAAATAAAACTTATAAACAATTTTCATACCTGCTTCCTCTCATGATCATGCATCGTAATGCGTCATAGTGTGTGTAGGTATTTTTTTGCATCAATGTTCTTTTTTTTTCTCCAGATGATTCATAAATAAAATTCGAAAATTCAATAGATAGTATTAATGTAAAACATGAAAGTTATTATTTAAATACCTCAAATGTTATTAATACCTTAAACTGGGTACTCGTCCAATGAGTAATCATCTGACGATACTACTCTATAGGACAATCATCCTCCCCCGGTACCGCCTCTAACTTAGTGCCATCTCTAGCAACCCAGTCAATATAAAACTCGTGATTTTAGGCTCTCCAATGCTCTCCTAAATCCTTTATACATTCCGGTCGTGCACCCTCACCATCTGGAAAATTAAATCGAAGTGAAATGAAAATATTAATTCATATAAATACAAAAATAATTCATGGAATTAAATAGAACTTATTTTTTACCCATATCTCTGCCCAAGATCTCTCCAAGACCCCATGTAAAAAATGTCTCCACGATAGCGGGATGACGGGAATGATGTCGGAGTATTTGGAAAGCGTCGCAAAAAAACTCTGACATTGCTGCCCTCTTTTCTCAACCATTTGGTTGTCTTCATTATAATCCACCATAACCTATGTGCGGCGGTTCCACACCGAACGCATACGTGTACACCCCAGCCCACACCTCCTATCAGAAGATGTATTTGTCATGAAATAAAAACAAATATTTTATCAAAACATGTTATAATGAAAATAAATATTGCTATAAAAATTTGTTAGGGTTCTATAAATATACTTGTTCTCGTCTGATCGCTGAGCGCCGCTGGATCCACAGAAACTGATGGAACACCCTGTGGTGGAACAGGAGTCTAAGACGATGGAATATAGAAGCTCAGAGAGACAGAAGTAGAAGGAAAAGAAGATGGGACAGTTGTCTGACCGAATGCGGACTGGGGAGTGGGAATCATCATGGGATGTGAAAATAATGGGCCAGAATATGCCTAAGGTAGCGAAAACATGGGAGGCGTAAATATCCCGTGTGTCTCTAACGACTCACCGGGATTAGAATGTGGGAAGGATGGCATGTCTGTGGGAGGGGGCATGGTCTAGTCGGGTATGCGCAGCTGCTCGTCCACCTCTAGTACGAACCCTCCTCGTACCACCGGCCTGAGTACTAGGACCAGTACTAGGCTCCTCGTCGAATAACTGTCGACGTATAGGTGAATCCTACAAAAATGATTACAAAAAAATTAATCACATGACATTATATATTCTTTAAATATATATATATATATATATATTTGAAATAAAGTACTCATTGTAGGCACTAATGGTGGAACGCCCATCTCAGTCATTAGACGATTGTTCTCCATCATTTTTTTCCTTCTTCTCTCTTCAATTGGCTTCATTTACTACTTTTGAAAACAAATATGTAATTAATTAGAAAAATAAAACTAATGTGTTACCCAAAAAACTAAATATATGTGGGAATAGGGGGATTCATAGGTAATTTACCTATCAATTTTTTAGAAGATATTGAATGTATTTAATAAATCAAACAAGTTGTAATGTTCATAAAGTTAGAAATATTGTTTGACTATGTTTCAATAAAGTTCAATTCCAAATTAGAAAAAGCAATTCAAATAAAACTGCAACCAGTAAACATTGAAAATTCACATAATGGTCAAGTCAGTTATCAATTGTTTTAAAAGAGATTGAATGGATTTACTAAATCATACAAGTTGTAATGTTCACAAAGTTATAAATATTGTTTGACTATGTTTGACTACAGTTCAATTCCAAATTAGAAAATGCAATTCAAATAAAACTGCAACCAATGAACATTGAAAATTCACATAACGGTCAAGTTAGCTATCAATTGTTTTAGAAGAGATTGAATGAATTTAATAAATCATACATGTTGTAATGTTCACGAAGTTAGAAATATTATTTGACTATGTTTGAATATGGTTCAATTCCGAATTAGAAAATTCAATTCAAATAAAACTGCAACGAATAAACATTGAAAATTCACATAACGGTCAAGTCATATATCAATTGTTTTAGAAGATCTTGAATGGATTTAATAAATCATACATGTTGTAATGTTCACCAAGTTAGAAATATTGTTTGAATATGTTTGAATATAGTTCAATTCCAAATTAGAAAATGCAATTCAAATAAAACTGCAACAAATAAAAATTGAAAATTCACATAATGGTCAAGTCAGCTAAAACATATTTTTGATCAATAATAAATCAATTTGAATATTACCAACCATAACAACCCAACTCGAGGTAAACCAAAAGAATTGAGAACATGGATGAATGATTCTATATATTTTCAACCACAACTTCAGGTTCACAATCAACTCATAAAATTGAGCTATTTGATTTATCAAAAGAAATAAATGGATTGGTTCCAATAGAACTAGGGATAGTGTCAATTCCATCATCACCATCATCAAAAATATGTCTTGGAATTACTTCAACTATGAAACCAAGTTCAGGTCGAAGATGGTATTTTTCATAAACTTTTTTTAGCCATTGATGCCAACACATATGGTTCTTCGGTAGTAAGAGTGCGAGCAATATTAATTACTCGAAATCCACAATCATAAATAAATGTGCCATGTCTCGTCATTAAATCAAACCAATGGAATTTAATCATTCTGACTCTTCCATGAGAGTAATAATCCAATATTATTATTTTCTCAACAACTCTATAATAACCCGCATTTTCAAATCGCGGTCTTCTATCTGATACACTGGCATAAAAATCTGTTGTGCCAGTAACCATAACACCATCATGTTGTGTTCTCATGTTCTTTTCTCTTTCAGTGGCAATAAATTTGTACCCATTGATAACAATTGATTTACAGTCACGAACCATAATATTAGGACCAAAAGACAAAGCACTTATTTCCGCAGAGAAAGAGTCAGTAGACAAACCCAATACCTGCAATATAAATGACTATTAAACTTAATTAAATATTTATATAATTATTTTAAACATTAATTTTTCAATACCTTCAATTTTAACCAATCATAAAACTATTTGCTATGAAAAGTCTCTCTCCTTCTAAAAGATAAAGAACGATGCTTCCGATTTATCATTGTTTTATGTTCCCTGTAGATAAAAAATATGAATAGTTTAACAGATATATATGTAAGATATATATAATCAATTTAGTTACCTAATATAGTCATCGAAAAAATCAGAATTGAACAAAATTGTGCGATGTGCCATCTCCCACTCTTCATGGCTTAATGTTTTCAATGTATATGATCCAGGAAATCCTACTATTTGAGGAAGTGATGGAAAACTTGGTTTAATTTTCTCATACTATTTATCTTCATTTCTCATTGTTCTGTTGAATCTTTTAGTACGATCAGAAAAATACATCGAGCAGAAATTCATACATTCTTGTGCCAAGTAACCGTTCACGATAGAACCTTCGGGATGATATCTGTTTCGGACATAAGACATTAATGTGAACGTATTTTTTTCAGTTGGATACATCCAACGAAAAGAAACAGGTCCTCTGAGAAGTATTTCAGTGGGAATATGGACAGTCAGATGCAGCATGCATGTGAAAAAAGATGGAGGAAATATTTTCTCCAACTCACACAAAATTAATGGTGCATCTATCAAAATTTTTGGCAAGAAATAAATGGACAACTTCTTAGCACAAAGATCTCTAAACAAATGGCACAACCAAATAACAACCACCCTCACATTACTGGACAGAAGATAATAGATTTCTATTGGATGAAACTCATGCAGTAGAATGTGACAATAATGAGTCTTCAAAGATTTTAGCATCAACTCTCTTCTATTGACCCGTTTAGATATGTTGCTTGAATAACCATCAGGAACTCTAATAGTCTCTAATACTTCCACAAATTGTTTTTTTTCGTAGGTGTCATCACATAAGAAGCACATGGAAGTTGCAATTTATTTTCACTAATACGCACAGGATGCAATTCTTGTCTGATGCCCCAATCCACTAAGTCAAGCAGAGATCGTAAATCATCTTTTGTATTTCCCTTGACATTTAAGAGAACCGAAAGCAACATTTCACACATATTCTTTTCAATATGCATTATGTCTATGCAATGACGTAACAAATTGGTTGACCAATAAGGCAAATAAAAAAAGATACTCCTCTTCCTTCAATTGTAACAGGTTTCAGTGGAAACATTAATTCACTTTCTAGATTTCATTTGACCCTTCCCGAAAGAAAAACTGAAATCTTTCAATTCATTAAGCACGTCAGTTCCAGACATACGCTGAGGTGGATCATTGGTCTCTATGGTATTATCAAATCATTGACGATTCATTATATATGGATAATCTTTTGGAAAGAATCGTCAATGTCCCATAATACTGAAACTACATCGATGTTTCAGTCTTCTGGATTGTGTATTCTTCATAAAAACTGGACATGACAGTTTTCCCTTCGTGCTCCATCCAAACATCATTGCATAAGTAAGAAAATTATTGATCCTCCACATAAGCATAGCACACATATGAAATATGTATTTTGAACATGCATCGTATGTTCTCACACCCACATCCCAAAGAAGTTTCATATCTTTTATTAATGGTTGCATGTATACATCAATATCAATGTCGGGATCAGAAGGACCAGATATGTGTATACTAATGAAAGTGAAAGGTTTTTTCATACACAACCATGGGGAAGATTATAAATGTGTATAAAAACTGGCCATGTGTTTTGCGAAGTAAGCATCTACCCAAACGGATTAAAACAATCGCATGAAAGACCTAGCCTCGCATTACGCACGTTAGCTGCAAAATCAGGATGTCGAGCATCAAATCTCTGCCATGAAAATCCATTTGTATGATGAACCAACTCATCATTAGTCTTCTTTCTCTCAGTATCATGCCATCTCATTTTTATTGATATGTCATCAGACATAATAAGATTCTGGAGTCTGGGGATCAATGTAAAGTGTCACATTACTTTTTGTGGAACGCGAGACGGTGTTCCATCAGATTTTGACTTCCAGCAGGATGTGCCACATTTTATACAATCACTTCGTTCAGCCGTTTCCTCCTAGAATAAACTTCAATCTTTTGGGAAAGCATGAATTTTGTTTCTTGAAAATCAATGTTCCTTAACTAACATCCATGCCATATAGTGGTTTGAGGGAATATCTGCATCATCTGGATGTAAATCCTTCAAGAGGGTAAGAGTGTAATCGATTGATGTTTTAGAAATCCCATACATAGTTTTCCCATGAAACAATCAGATTAAAAATTCCAGCTTTTTCATTTTCTCACATCGTCGATATACTGGAGTCATGGCAGCATCATTCAATTTTTTCACCCTATCAATATCATCATTTTCACTAGATGCATCAGTTGTCCTCATATCGATGTCTTCTTGAGTCAAAATCCTTTCTTTGTCATGATGAAGAATAAATGGAAACCGATCATTTAACAAATTCTCCATTCCAGTCCTTTCATTTCAATCATCACCAATTTGAGATTTCATTTTCTCCCTATTGTGATACCACAGGAAGTAGTTTTCTTGAAAACCATTTTTGGTTATGTGGCATCTGACTTCTTCACGGATCAACCAAGGTCTACCAACATAATTGGAACATGTTCAGTGTATGCAACCACTATCTCAAGCATTGTGAAATAAAAAATCTATAGAGCTCACCAAATTGTTTTGAAAATCGCTTGAGATCCGATCGGTTTCATACATCCAACTTCTGTCCATTCTGTAAAAAAATTTATATAAGTCATTTTGTCATAAACAATTCAATAGGATTGAACTTTAATAGAAAATATATTTTTGTCAACGATAAAGGAAGGAGTTTTTAGTTGATGTAGTGAGCTATTAAAACAATGTAAAGATATACTAATTAATTCAGTTATGTGTTCCTAGATTTTAGGTGAGATGTGTTTTGTAGTTTTTTCATTTATTACACACCAAGAAGACACCATAGACCTGATAAATCTTTGTTCAAGATATTACAATGTAAAGGCTTTTCATGAAAGATGCATAATGTGTAAAGAGAGTTTTTTAAATAAGTTGTTGATTCTAAAAAATGGAAATATTGTGAAAAGTTAGTACATTTCATAACACCCAAACTAACGTCCACAGAAAGTACCATATCACCCCACTAAAAAAATAGGAAAACCACCTACCCCACTACCCCAACCATGTAAATTACCTCAATGAGGGATTATATGTCTGTATTTGGGAAGAGGTTTAAAGAGTCTAACATATATGGGGGAGTTGCATCCGATCAGATGGAAGACCTCAGGTTAGGGTTCACCTGCACGGGGGCATCTGGATATCGGGGGAAATGTAGAGTTATTTGCTTCTGTGTAATCGGGGGTGGGCTGTCCGCGGGGTGGCAGGGTTGTCCAGGGGTAAGCGGGGTGTCCACGAGGGTGGCAAAGTTGTCTAGGGGGGAGGGGGTGTCCAGGGGGTGGGGCGGGCTATCCACAGGGGTGGGGTGGGGGGGGGGGGCTTTCCAGGGGGTACAAGGTGTCCATGGGTTGGGGGTGTCCGGGGGGGGGGGTGTGGGGGGAGTGTCTAGGGGGGTGGGCAGGCTATCTATGGGGTTGGGGGCTGTCCAGGGAGTAGGGGGTGTCCAGGGGGTGGGCAGGCTTTCCATGAGGGTGGCGGGGTTGTCCAGGGGGTAGAAGGTGTCCAGGGGGTGGGCGGACTGTTCACGAGGGTGGCAGGGCTGTCCAGGGGGTGGGGGATGTCTAGGGGGTGGGCGAGCTGTCCACATGGGTGTGACTGAGAGCTATAAGATCTAATTGGGTTGTCATTCATGTTATAAAAAACAAAAGATGGGTGTTATGGATTATAATAGTATTTTTTAGTGAAAATCCAATTTGGTAGGATTAGTGACTTGATAACATGATGGTATCAATTTTTCAATTGGGAAAATGCTGGGGCATTGGATTCTTAATAGGCTCCCACAACCATCCAAGGATATATTATTTCTAGAAAAATGTGTTGTCGGAGAAGGAATTCATCCTATATAGTTGATGTCACTTTTAGATCATGTGATGCCTTACCCATCAAGATGACTAGACAAGACCCAAAACCAAAGAGGTCTTAAAACTATCTAAATCTCTAGAAGTGATGAATTCACCGTGCTTATTAGTGAACTATGGAAGTGATGACTTCCCAGCTGCACAACCCCCCCTCCCCACCTCACCCCCCAACAGACTCCCTGTGCACAACCCCCCTCTCCCATCCACCAACTGCACAACCCCCCCCACCTACACCCCCACTTGCACAACCCCCCCCCCTCCCCCACCCCCACCTGCACAACCACATCCCATCCACCCACTTCACACCCCCACCTCACCCCCAACATACTCCCACCCTCCCAGCCCACCCCCAACCTACACACTCCCCTCCCCCCACCCATGTGCACAACCACCCCCACCTCCACCCCCCTACTTGCACAACACCCCTCCCCCCACCCCCACCTGCACAACCCCCCTCCCCCCACCACCACCTATACACCCCACCCCCACCTCACCCCCAACAGACTCCCACCTTCCAACCCCCCCAACCTGCACACTCCCCTCCCCCCACCTACTTGTATAGCACCCCACCACTTTCACTCTTCAATTGAACAACCCCCACCCCCACCCCCACCAGCACAACCCACCCCCACACCCACTTGTACAACCCCCACCTCACCCCCCATGATTCTGACCTGCCCAGCCCACCCCACCAACCAGCAAACTCCCCTCCCCCAAACCACTTGCACAACAACCCCCCTCTACTTGCACCCCCACATGCACAACCCACCCCTCCCCACCCCCACCTGCACAACCCACCCCACCCCCACCTGTAAAACCCCCCACCTCAACACCCCACAAGCACACCCCCTCCCCCCACCTAAACACACCACCAACAGACCCCCTCCCCCCACCTACTGCACCCCCAGCACATCCCACCAGAACAAAAACATTAAACAAAAATAGAACAAAATATTGATTCACACATGACACTAGAACAAAAACAGAAAACAAATAAAAAATCGAATTGAAATTTTTGGGTATACCGTACTGCAAAAACCTTAGTTTTAAGCCAAATAAAAACAGAAAAGAAAAAAAATTAGATGCAAAACATTAAACATAATGTACTACTTAGAGATTTGAAGTATAGAACAAAACATCATTGTGATTGAGTATGGATCTGGTGGAATGATTTTCCACACAAGAGAGATCCTAGGTCTCAATTTTAGCAGTTCAATCACGTGGATGGGATCTCGGGTTCTCTAGGATTTTATTGGAAAACTTTCCCAATGGTTTGTTAAAACCGTTTGGAAAGGTGATCTTTACCAACAGTTTACACAAACCGTTGGGAAAGCCTTCCTATGTCAGGGGATTTACCAACGGTTTTGTAAAACCGTTGGTAAAGGGAGAAAAGTTTTTAGATTTCCCAACGGTTTCTTAAAACCTTTTGGAAATACTTGTTTTATACATCTATGCTAAAAGTTCAGCAGAACCGTTGACAAACAAGCGTTGGGAAAACCCAACTTCCCAGGAGTACCACTCTACATCGGAATGGCCTTCACTTCATTCCGATCGGACCCCATTCTAATGGGGTGCATTTGTAGGGTCCTAAAAATTCTACAATGGGGAAATCTAATTACCGCAAGACTTGGAGAAGGACCGAACCGGTCTGTGCACTGGCTCCCAGCAACAGCACGCGACCGGTTCAACAGACCGCCCTCCCGTAATTCTGTGGACCAGCGTCGTCAGCAAAATAGAGGCGGGGACCCTCGGCGGGAACGAAGCTGGATGGGTGCCAGGCCAGTCCACCACTAAGAGCCACCACATCCGCAGACCATTTAAGTTCACGGAATAGAGGCGGAGATCCTTCGTGGTCCTGAAGCAGGGCGTGCGCCAATCCAGTTCACCGTCATGAACTACCCCAGCCGCGAGCTGTGTCAGCCGGCCCAAACCTCCTCTGCTGTCATTCGCGAAATGGAGGTGGAAACCTCCGCGGCGACGATGCACTCCCCTTGTTCGGTTTGCGGGGGGGGGGGTGTAGGGAGAAGTGCTCCAATACAGATCGTGAATTACTGATAGACCCAGTCAGCCATAAACCAGGTATCCGACCATGGGCCTCCGCAATAGGTTCTGTGTGATCCTAGATACATCTCATTCCCCAATCGATAAAAGGAGACCGAGGGGGGAAGTAAAAGGGATTGGGGATTCAGATTCGGAGAAAGGAGACGGTGAGGAGAATGGTCGGATTCAGGTGGAAGGATTTCAAAGAAAGGATTAGGATTTTGAAAGTTCCAGTTCGCGAAGCAGAGTAGGTATGAACCTGGGAATGAACTAATAAGGAACCGAAAATACATTATTATTTGGTGGACTGTGGACTCAAAATAACATAAAAAAGAGAAGACTGCGAACCATAGCCTCTCTGCGGGTGCACTCCCCGCAGACCAGGGTGTTTATTCCCCTTTTCCAATCCGTCGCACCACGTAGCACCTTACTACGCGGTAAAATCCTCGACTGACGAACCCCCGACCGGCACTACCCTTGGTCGTCGATGCTTGCGTGGAACCCTTCGCATAACAATCTTGTACACGGGCCGAACCCGAAGCCACGAACCCTCCTGGTTAGCATAATTCCAATCCATCCACGGACCCTCCTGGTACGTGGAAGGCCTCTCAGTCCTAGGAGAACCCTAGTGCATGGGCGGCCTCTCAGTCCATGGACCGCCCTGGTTCGCAGACGGCCTCTCCAGCCGCGTAGCACTTCCCTACGCGAAGGGCGCCACCTCCCATACCCGTGTGTGGTCCGCCGAATCCTTCGGAGTCCCCATTCCTTGAGCCTCATAAGATCCTCTTGGTCCGGCCTCATCCTCCGTGACTCCTTCGCTAGCCTACTCATCGGCCCTGAGCTGAGGCCTCCACCAGAGCCACTGGATCCGGGTGGTGTAACCCTCAGGCGTATCAGCGTGCCGTTTTAAGTTCACATACCCATGGTAAGTAGAGGCCAAGGGGTTTCCCCTACCCTTGAGCAGATTCCCAAAGGTTTCCTTGGTTCACATTCCCACTGTAATGTGGAGTCGGAGCTTGAGTGTCCCATATCTGCCCCTCTACTTGTTAGGGGCTCCTTGGTGGTACTAAAATACCCATCAGAAGGAAGTCCTCTTGCACTTCAAGAGAGGAGATGGGAATAGGAGCAACCCCTTCCCCTCTCCCGCTGCACTTTGTCTCCATGGGCATCCAACCCGGAGTAATCCCTGAATTAAAGGGCCACCCTCATGTGTAAGCCCCACTCCACTTCTCACGGATGCACCATTCATGATGTGATTCTCTAGTCCCTGATGCCAATTGTTTCTCACACCGAGCATGATTCACGTGGGCTTAGAGTAAGCATCGACCATAACATCCTCTTATGGGCCTCCTCAGAGTGTATGCCCCAATGCATCACCATGGGCCTCCTCAGAGTGTAAGCCCCAATCCATCACCATGGGCATCCTCAGAGCATAATTCCCAAGCCAATGCGAACTACGAGGACTTTGATTCCCTACCACAGAGATACATAGGAAGACTCCATGAGGTTCAATCCTGATCACCAATGGACCCCCGGGTCCACCTTTACATCGGTTCTCCAACGCTCCCCTTTCGAACTATGTGGACTTTCATCTCTATCCCCTAGGCAGGGTACGTAGGAAGCCTCCATGAGGTTCAATCCCAACAACCGATCGTTCCGACTATCTTCACATTGTTTCACCGCGCCACTCTTAGTCCCCCCTCAACGAGTTCCGACTCCACGGGGTCATTAATCCAACGAGGGATGGTAAACCTCGGGCCTAAATGATTCTGAACTCCCTCCGTCCAGTTGACAATTTCCCACCAGGGTTAAATCCGTGGATACTATGTTTGGGTATAAACCAAATATTCGTGAACATATGAATACGTCTTAAATCTATAAGAGAATCCCAGAACAGTCAATAATCCCCCCCAAAAGGGTGCGATGAGCCCCACATCCCATCCTCTCGACCAATGTGAGTTCTTCAGCATCACTGGTCAGACCATCCGAAGAACGCATGCCTTTGGAAAGTAGGTCCATGCGTCATCAGATAGAGAATTGTTGGGCGTTTCGAGACCGAAACCCAAAACACCCACAAAAAACACCAAAAATCCTAAAAAATTTAAAAACTCTAAAAACCATAAAAACCATTAAATACACAAAAAGTCTCCAAAACCCCAAAAACACAAACAAACCTAGAACACATAGAAACCCTGAAATTCCTAAAAACCCAAAAAATCCTAAAAACCCCTAAATAACCCAAAATTCCCTAAAAGTCCTAAAAATCCCTAAAACCATAAAAAACCGGAAAGTCCCCATGAAACAAATGAAACCATAAAAGCCCCAAAAACCCACTACAAACACAAAAAATCCTACAACCCCAAAAATTCATAAAAAGCCTAAATCCTAAAATCCATGGAAAACCATAAATTTTTTCAAAATCTATAGAAACTAAAAAAACACAAAAAACCATGAAAATAATAAAAAATACCTAAAATCATTGAAAATGTAAAAAACCAAAAACCCAAGAATTCATATGAAAACCATAAAACCCCTAAAAACATTAAATTACATAAAAACCCATAAAAATTTAAAAAAATATTAAAAACACTATAATCCCTTTAAACTCTTAAAAGTGTAAAAAATATCTAAAAACGTTAAAACTCCTAAAAACCTAAAATATCTTAAAACAAAAAAAGTAAAACAAAATGAAAATTCCCTGAAAGACCATAAAGATCCTAAAACCCCAAAAAATCCATAAAATTCCTAAAAACCCCTATATACCATAAAAATCTTAAATAATCCCCAAAAATCCATGAATACCAAACAAATCATATAAACCCTTCAATCCCATGAGAACCGTAAAACCCCCAAAAACCTTAAACAACCTGAAAACACCCTTAAAACATTAGAAAGCACTAAAAACTCTAAATAGCCTTGAAACCCCTAAAAACATTAAAAATAAATAAATAAATTGTAATCCCTAAAAATTAACCGCCCCAAAAAAACCCAAAAGAGCCTAAAACCCTAAAAACATGAAAACCCTTAAAAACCCCCAATATCTGTGAAAACCATAATATCCATAAAATTAACATAAAACATTAAAAACCTAAAAACCTATGAGAAAATTAAAACTTATCAGAATCCATGAAAATCCATAAAACCCTGAGAAACCCCCTAAAATATAAAAAACAATAAACCCCCAAAAAATATTAAAATACTCTAAAAACCATAAAACACTAAAAAACAAAAAAAACAAAAAAACCCCTTAAAAATCCTACAACACTGAAAACCCTTTAAATCCCTTAAAACCCCATAAAACCCCTCAAAATCCCTAAAACCATAAAAACTCTAATAAAATACAATAAAAATCCTAAATATCCCCGAAAACATAAAAAACACAAAACCCTAGAAATCCCTCAAAAATCCATAAAAATACATAAAGACCTCAAAAAACCATAAAAACCAATTAAAACACAGAAACCAAAAATACTCAAATACCCCTTAAAATACCGAAAAAAACATTTAAAACTCTTCAAAACATAAAACAACTTATAACATAAAAATTCCTAAAACGCCAAAAAGAACCTAAAAAAACTAAAAAACCCCCAAAAACATTAAAATACTTGAAAAATCATAAAAACATTTTAAATACCTAAAAACAATAAAAACCCATCAAACCAATTTAATTCATAAAAACCCTTAAAATTCCCTAAAAAAGTAAAAACCACTAAAAACCCTAAAAACCCTAAAACCCATAAAATACCCTAAAAACCTTAAGGAACCCTGAAAACCTATAAAAACCTAAAAAACCAAAAAACTATAACAACCCTTAGAACACATAAAATCATTGAAATCTCCAAAAAGCAAAAAAACCCTGAAAACAAAAAAAAACCCCTTAAACCCCATAAAGACCCTAAAACACTCAAAACGTCTAAAAGTCTTTAATCATTGAAAAAACCCTAAAAACACTCAAAATCCATAAAATCCATACAAAACCTAAACACAATAAAAATCCTAACGTGACATAAAAATATATGACACTATAAAAAATACTAAAAACCCAGAAAACCTCTTGAAAACTATAAAGCATTAAATATCCTAACTGCTAGTAAAAAACCCTAAAAACCACAAAATTTTTTAATACAATTAAGATATCAAAAAAAATACATTAAAAAAATATAAAAACATTTAAAACGCTAAAAACTAAAAAAATAAAAACCCAAAAAAATCAATTAAACCCTTTATATCATAAAACAGTGAAATTCCTAAAAGCCATAAAATTCCCAAAATATATAAACATACTGAAAACATAAAAACCACTTAAAAATAATAAAATAATAAAAAACCATAAGAACCCATAAAACCCATAACAAAAAACAAAATCCATAAAAACCACTAAAAATAATAAAATAACTTAATTCTCAAAAAATGATGAAAAATATATAAACATTAAAAACACTAAAAAAACAAAAAAATAAAAGGACCATAATACCCCTATAAATATCTAAAAAATCTAAAAACCCTCAAATACAAAAAAACCAAAATAAACTTAAAGCCAAAAAATAATAAAAAGACATAAATATCCCTAATGCGTAAAAACCAAAAACCCCTGTAAACCCCTTGACAAAATTAGACCCATAAAAATAATAAAAACCCTAAAACCCATAAAAAACTAAAAAAAATTATGACTATCAACAATATTCAACCCGATAAGAAAAATAAAAAACTCTATTAAACTTTGAGAATAGTTTAAAACCATAGAACCCCTAAAAACATAAAAACCAATAAAAACATGAAGAAACACTACAAACATTATAAAAAAAATTAAAATTCCTTAAAACCACTAAAAACATTAAAATTATAAAATCTTTAAAATCCCTATAAAATAAAAAACCATAATAACATAAAAAGACTCAATAACAATGAAAACCCCTAAAATCTAGAAAAACATGAATACCCTAAAACACATTTAAATTACTAAAAACACAAAACCTAAAAATTCATATTTTTTTTAAAATCTCTAAGATGGAAAAATCATAAACCCCTAAAAAATCATGAAAACCATCAAAACATGTAAAACCCAAAAAAACTAAAAAACCACAAATAACTCTAAACATCCATCACACTAGTAATTTTTAAAAACTTAAAGAACCTTAAAAATCATAAAAAACAATAAAACACTATAACCCAAAAAAGACCCTAAAAACATAAATTAACCTAAATACCCTAAAATCCCAAAAAACCATGAAGTCCCCTAAGAACCATCAAAATCCATATACACCATAAAAAACCTACAATCCATAAGAATCCTAAAAAATCAACAAAATTCCCTAAAAACATAAAAAACACCAACACCCATAAAAATCCTAAAATGCACTAAAATCTATAAAAAACCCATAAATTTTAAAAAACTAAAAAAATCATAAAAACCATAAAAATTTAAAAAAAACATAAAACCACCAAAAATTATAATGAACTTGAAGAACCATAAAAACCACCATAACCCCTAAAATACACAAAAAACCTAAAACCGTAAAAATACTACAAATCCTTAAAAATCGATGAATCCTAAAAAACACTAAAACCCCCTCAAAAACTAAAAACTACAAAATTCTGAAAAACATAAAAAGCCATAAAAAACCTAAAATCAAAAAAGAACTTAAAAAAAATTTAAACACATAAAACGTTAAAAACTATAAGAAACCATAAGACAACAAAAATCTCAAAAAACAAAAAAAACCAAAGGACCCTTAAAACCCTAAAACCATTAAAAACCCTAACAAAATGAAAAATTATAGACCCCACCCCCCCAAATCATTAAAAACTATAAAAACCATACCAATAATAAAAATCCCAAAAAATCCCTAAAAAAATAAAAATCCATAAAAAAACATGAAAATCCCATAAAAACCGAATAGAACCATAAAACCCCATCATCCCTTTAAAACCTACAAAACACTAAAAACCCTTTAAACACCTAAAACCTTGACAACTCAAAAAGACCATAAATCCTCTAAAAACTAAAAAACCCCTAAAAATAAGATGACCCTAAAAACGAAACCACCTAAAACTATGAAAACCATGAAAATATCATAAAACCAACAAAATCCATAAAACCCTTAAAAACCTTAACAACCAGTAATTCCTAAAAATACGTAAAAATCCAAGAAAAAATAAAAATCCATAAAAAGAATGAAAACCCCATAAAACCATTAAACACCAAAAACCTTTAAAACCCCAAATCCCATAAAATTCATGAAAACCACTAAAAACACTAAATCCCGTAAAACGACTTAAAATGTTAAAAAACAAAATTAAAAATTAAAAAACTCAGATATCCCCTAAAAATATAAAAATACTCCAAACCCCGTAAACTGTAAAACAAATGAAAAACCCTAACATCAACCAAATTCTCTAAGACCCCTAATAATCCTTAAAAACCATAAAAATAATTAAATTGTCCTAAAAATCACAAAAATGTAATGACACCATAAAATGATGAAAAACCCCGAATAAATATCCTTAAAAACCATAAAATACCTAAAACACCACTAACAACTCTGAAGACTCTTTAAAAACCTAAACACATTAGAAAAATCTAAAAAAATTAAAACTCCTAAAAAACAAAAAAAACTATAAAAATAATAAATATCTAAAAAACACTAAAATCATCAGAAATCCTAAATCCCCTGAAAAATCAAAAAAACCCTTAAAATATCTAAAAACCCAAATAACCATTAAAATCCTAAAAATTTAACAAAATCTCAGAAATCATAAAAAAACCCACAAAACCCTAAAAATTCACTGAAACCCCCAACCCCGAAAAACCATACACACCCTAAAACCACATAAAAACCAAAAACACATAGTAAAACCCCTAAACCCCTAAAATGCTAAAAACCCTAAAAACCAATAAACTAAAAAAACATAAAACCCCTAAAACCCCCAAAATTCCCTAAACTTCATAATCCTTCAAAATCCTAAAAAATACCTAAACCCGGGAAAATCTCTAAAAACGCAAAAATTACCTAAAACCCGTAAAAAAAAATAAAAACACTAAAATCCCCTAAAAACATAAAAATACTAAAAAATAAAAAAAACCCAAAAATGTAAAAATGCCTACAAAACCCTTGAAAATCATGAAACTCCTAAAAACCATAAAATACCCTAAAACCCCTAAAAACAACGAAAACAATAAAAAACACTAAAAACCCATCACACATTTAAAAATGTTAAAAGACTCTAAAAACCATAAAAACTAAAAAAAAAATAAACAACAAAATAATCATAAAAACACTGAAAACCCCTGAAAAAAATCTAAACAACACTGTAATACCTAAAAAACAAAAAATCTTTAAATTCTTCAAAAATAAAAAAAAAACAAATAAAAAAACCTAAAACCTTTGAATGGCCTCTAAAAATAATAAAAAACTGAATCACATAAAAACATAAAAATCCACTAAATTCAATAAAATACTTTATGCCCACCAAAAATGATTAAAAATGCTAAAAACCCAGAAAACCTCTAATAACTCAAAAAACACTAAAAATACTAAAACTAATAAAAAAACCTAAAATCCACCAAAAACCATGATGACCCCTCAAAATTCCATTAAACCCTAATATTTTTTAAAAACCATAACATACCTAAAAATTCTTAAACGTCCTTCAAAACGTAAAAAACCCTAAAGACAATGAAAAACTCCTGAAAACCATGAAAAAACATAAAAACACATAAAACACCTAAAATCACTAAAAATAATATAATCCCTTAAATGGGATAAAAATTTTAAAAATACTAAAAAACCATAGAAAACACAAAAAATCAAAAAACACTTGAAACCCCAAAATGAACCTAAAAACCCATAAAAACTCAAAAAATCCTAAAAAACAAAAAAAAACTAAAATAGCATTAAAAATCCAAGAAAATGTAAATGATCATAAAACCCCACGAAAACCCTTGAAAATAATGAAACACCTAAAAACATTAATAACACTAAAACCCAAAAACCACCTAAAACAACTAAAAATCCAAATAACTTTTAAAACTCTAAAAAATGTAAAAAAATTGTAAAAACATCTAAAACCTAAAAAAATACTAAAAACCCAAAATAATATAAAAACAATTAAAACCCACAAAATCCCAAAAGAACATGATAAACCCTTGAGACCCTCAAAATCCCTAAAATACCTATAACCCGGAAAACATAAAAATCCTAAACATCCCTATAAAACCCAAAAAAAATCCCTAAAAACCTTGAGAAACCACTAAAAACCTAAAATCCTCAATAAACCATTAAGACACCTAACAAAAAATAAAAACCCACAATCCACTTGAAACTATAATAACCCTTAATAGTGCAATTTTTTTAAAAAACTATAATAAACATTAAAAACCAATAAAAAATTAAAAAAACACTGAAAACCCAGAATGACCATAAAACCCTTGAAACACTAAAAACCCCTTAAAAATAGAACTCTCAAAGTCCCTCAAAACACTGAAAGACACTAAAACCATAAAAATCATAAAAATCCATAAAATTTTGGGAAAATTAAAAAACCAAAA
The DNA here is from genome assembly GCA_963277665.1 of Viscum album. Classification (NCBI taxonomy): domain Eukaryota; kingdom Viridiplantae; phylum Streptophyta; class Magnoliopsida; order Santalales; family Viscaceae; genus Viscum; species Viscum album. Next base: position 1,317,636,271 of record OY728157.1, read on the forward strand.
ATAAACTTAAAAGCCAAAGAAAACCATAAATCCATTAAAAACACAAAAAACCATAACATGAACTAAAAATTATAATTACCCTTAAAACCCCTAACAATGTTAAAAAATGTTACGAACATTAAAGTCTGAAAAAACTCAAAAAACATAAACCCCCAAAACAACCTAACTACCCTAAAAACTCAGAAAACTCAAAAACCCTTGAAAAATCTTAAAAATGTCAAGATCCCCAAAACCAAAAAAAAATAAAAACTATAAAATACATAAAATATCCCTAAAACCCATAAACCCCGTATTTTTTAAAAAAAACTCCATAAAATCATAAAACCCTAAAAATATAAAAAAACCTAAATACCCTAAAAACCATAGAACCCTAAAAACCAATAAATCCAAAAAACCCCTAAAAACCTTCAAAATCACAAAATAACACTAATAAATCCAAAAATCCATAAAAATAATAAACTTGAAAAAATATTCGTAAAATTGTTACAAAACCTTAAAAGCACTGAAACCCCTCTAAAACCACATAAAACCCTAAAAATGCACTAAAAATATAAAACACCTTTAATCCAGTAAAGATGGTAAAAAATTCTAAAAATGTATTAAAAACCATAAAAACTCAAAATGGTCTAAAAACAGTTAAAATACCCCCAAACCATGAAAAACACTAAAAACCCTAAAAACCATGAAAATCTCTAAAACCCCTCAAAATACCGATATAACATAAAAACCCAAAAAATTTAAAGTCCTAAAAAATCACTTATAATCCTTGAAAACATAAAAACAAACAAAAAAAATAAAAACCAACGAAAAACTATACAACCCCTTAAAAATATTTAAATTGACTAAAGCCAATAAATTCCATAAAAACATCAAAAAACACAAAAATCCCTTAAAACCCCCAAAAACGTAAAAAAACAATAAAAATAATAAAAATCCTAAAAACATAAAAAAATTCTAAAAACCCCAAAGTACCCTAAAAACCATGAAAACGCCTAAAAACCATACAAACCCCAAAACAACAAAAAAAACTATAAATTCATTTAAACCCTAAAACCCTCAAAATTATAAAAATCCTAAACAATCCCTAAAAATCCATTAAAACCTAAAAACACCTAAAACCCTAAAATAGCCTTGTAAACCATAACCAATCCTAGAAACCTCAAAAACTCAAAATAGATGAAAACCCTAAATACCACTAAGAAAACTAAAATTCCTTAAAACAAAAAACCATTAATAACTGTAAAAAAACCTTACAGCCCTAAAAATCGTCAAATCCCAAAAATACTGAAAAAACAATTAAAACCTAAAAACCCAAAACCCACTCAAAATAATTAAAACCTATAAAATTTATAAAAAGCATTAAAATCCCAAAAACTATTCAAAAATATTAGAAACCATGAAAACCAGAAAACCCCTTAAACCTTAAAAACACTAAAATACCATAAAACCCCCGAAAAACCACTAAAAACTAAAAAATCTGTCAAACCCCAGAAACATTAAAAAAATCAAAAAATAATAATAAAACCACTAACAGCTCAAAAAAACCATAAAGACCAAAAAGACCATAAAAACCCTAGAACCCTAAAAACCTAAAAAAATCATGAATCACCTAAAACCCTCAAAATACAAAAAGACCATAAAAAATCCTATAAACCAATAACATCCTAAAAAACCCTATAAATAACTGAAAATGGAAAACACCAAAAAACCCAAAAAAACATTAAAACCTTAAAAATCCCTAAAAATCATAAAAATCCTTAAAACCAAAAAACCACTACTAACTCTAAAAACCGTTTACAACCTAAAAACGTTAAAAACACTAAAATATATAAAAACCATAAAAAATAAAAAAAATCCCAAATAAAAAAAAGGTATAATATCCCAAAAAACATAAAAAATCTGGAAAAAAATCCCATCAAACTCCCAAAAAACCCTCAATACCATAGAAATAATAAAATTCATAAATAAATTCCAAAAAATCACTACAAATGTAAAAACTCCAAAAACCCTAAAACCCCCTTGAAAACCATAAAACCCCTTAAATACATAAAAAACATAAACCCCATAAAAACCCTAAAAACACTAACAACTCTAAAACACATAATATACTTAAAAATGTTATGAAACTCTAAAAAACCATAATACCCTAAAAATTTAAAAAAAAACTTAATACCAGAAAAAAAGATGAAAACACAAAAAAAGACTAAAATCCCAAAAAACCTTGAAAAACATTAAACACCATCAAAATCACTAAAACCATAAAAACGTCAAAATACCTAAAATCCCAAAAAACCCCAAAATCAATATAAATCGAAATGAAGACCTAAAAATCCATGAAAACTAAAAAGACCATAAAAGGCCGAAAACCCTTGAAAACCATAAGGACCCTAAAACCCGTAAATTCCCTACATAACCACTAAAAACTATGAAAAAACCAAAAAACGGAAAAACCTGGAAAAACAATGAAAACCCTGAAAAAACGGAAAAATCGTCAGAATCTATAAAAACAATATAAACCCTAAAACCCATAAAAATTTTAAAAAGTATCTAAAAATATCCAAAAATGATATAAACAACAAAACCTCTAAAAATGTTAAAACCCCTAAAAACCATAAAAAATTTTAAAACACCATAAAACCTTAAAAATCACTGAAAACTCTAAAAACCGTTAAAACACTCTAAAACCATTAAAAAACTCTAAATATTATAAAATCCATAAAATTTTAAAAATACCCCAAATTCCTAAAATACCATAAAACACGTGTAAAATCCTAAAACCCATAAAACACTAAAAACTCCTAAAAACTCTCAAAATCCCTAAATACCCTAAAAACCCTAAAAAGTACGAAAATCCGTAAAAATCCATAAAAATACCTAAAACATAAAATTTCAAAAAAACCCGAAAAACCCCTGAAAACCATAAATTTCTATAAAATTCATATGAAAACCTAAAAATACATAAATTACATAAAAACAACTAAGTACACTGAAAACCCTTAAAAACCCTAAAAACATTAACAAACACAAAAACCCCTCAAAACCCCTAAAACTACAAATACCTTAAATTCTTAATAAAGATCTAAAACTCTTAAAATCCCCAAAAAACATAAAAAACCATTAAAACCACTAAAAAATAAAAAATCCTTAAAAACCCTAAAAATAAAAAAACCTTAAAAACAAAAAAAATCTCTCAAAACTAAAAAATCACTTAAAAACATCAAAATCTCCCAGAAAATCATAAAAACCTAAACAATTAATAACCCTAAAAACCCTAAAAACCACTAAAAACCATAAATCCCTTAAATCCCTACAAATATTAAAAAACTCTAAAGATCCTAAAATCCATAGAAAACTAAAAATACACTAAACTCAAAAAATACTATAACCCCATTGAAAATTTTAAAAATGATAAAAACCCCAAAAACTCCAAAAAATCTCAAAATCCCTAAAAACCCTAAAAACTCTAAAAACCACAAAAATCATTAAAAATATCTAAAAGAACCTAAAACATAAAAAATCATTTAAACCGGAAAAAAACCCTGGATACCCTAATATTCTCTAAAATTCATAAGAAACCCTAAAAATCCATAGATAAAATAAAAACACGAAAAAAATTGAAAATCATAAAAATCCTGAAAACATTTTCATACACCAAAAACCATTAAAACCCATAAAAAACTCCAAATACCATAAAACCCAAATAAATATCTAAAAACCCTGAAAACCACCAAAAAACACAAATAACCATCAAAACCACTAAAAACAAAATAAAAATCCTTAAAAACCGTTAAAACTATAAAAACTCTAAAAACCTCAAAAAATATCTCATAAACTAAAAAATCACCTAAAAACTCTTAAAACCCCTAAAAACCATAAAAACCATAAAAACCAAAAAAATAATAACCCTAAAACCCATTAAAACCCCTAAAAACCACTAAACACCCAAAAAACCGTAAAACCCAAAAACATTACTAAATCCTAAAAAACAGAAAACCATGAAAAACTAAAAACCATAAAAACTCTAAAGATCCATGAAAACCCCAGAACCCATCAAAAACCATAAAAACCAAAAAACCCTTAAACCCAAAAAAATACTAAAAATCACGAAAAAACTTTGAAAACAAAAAACCCTTAAAACCCAGTGACGCCATTTGAAACCATAGAAACTCCTTAAAAATAAAAAACCCACAAACCACCATAAAAATAGTAAAACCACTAAAAACTCTAAAACAACTTAAAACCCTTAAAAATGTAAAAAAATCTAAAAAACAAGAAAAACACTAAAATCTCAAAAAAAAACCCCCGAGAACCCTAAAAAGACCCTTAGAACCATATACCCCAACCCAAATACAGAAAATTCTAAAAATACTAACAATCTATAATACTCCTTAAAACCCCTAAAAATCATGAAAACCATTAAAAATCCATTAAAATCCTTGAAAATGTAAAAACCCCTAAAACCCATGAAAACCATAAAAACCACTAAAAACCATAAAAAATATAAACCTATTAAAACCCTAAATTCTGCTAAAAATCAAAAAACCCATTAAACACTTAAAAATATTAAAAATATCAAAAAACATTAATAACTAAAAAATTCCTAAAAACCCAAAATGTCCCTAAAACCCATGAAAACTCTTAAAACTCTAAAAACCCTAAAAATCATAAATGCCCGAAATTTCTATAAAAATCATGAAAATCCCTAAAAACCATGAAAATCTAAAAAAATTCCTAAAAAAACCTTGAATCTGTAAAAAACCCTTCAAAAACTGAAGAAGCACTTCAAACCATCGAAATCCATTAAAACCATTAATAGGAATGAAAAACCACCAAAAACTCTAAAAACTATTTAAATCCATAAAAATAATGAAAAACTATAAAAATCATTAAAAAACCTAAAATCCAAAAATTCATAAAACATAAAAGAACCTAACAGCTCTGAGAAGCCCTAAGAACCTAAAAAACATTGAAAACTCAAAAATTTCCTCACAATCCTAAAAACCCTAAAATACCATAAAACAAAAAAAAATCTTAATAAGCACTACAAACCCTAATAATGTAAAAAACGCTAATATAATTGAAATCCCCAATGAAATAATAAAACCACATAGAACATTAAAAACCGTAAAACGAGAAAAACCTCAACACCTAATAAAAACTATAAAAACCCTTAAAAACTACTTCAAATGTTAAAAAAGTATAAAAACATTAAAACCCCTAAAAACTCAAAGAAACCTAAAAATATAAGAGGACCCTAAAAACATTAAAAACCATAAAAAAATCCTGAAAACCATTCAAAACCCCCAATATCCCCAATAACTCTAATCCCCTAAAAACATAAAAATCCTATAAAAATCATAAAAAATAATGAAAATGCTAAAAACCTTGAACCACCCCCCCAAACATAGACACATCTAAACCAATAAAAAAATAAAACCCCTAAAAACCTCTAAAGACTCTAAACTGCTAAAAACGTTAAAAAATCCTTAAAATCCTTAAAACCAGTAAAGAACTCAAAAAATTCCTAAAAACCCAAAAGATCCTAATAAACCTAAAAAACCTAAAACCCCTAAAAAGTCAAAAGGTAGTAAAAAAACTAAAACCTCATCAAACACCTAAAAACTTTTAAAAAACTCTTAAAACAATAAAAAACAAAAAAAATATAAAAAAATCCTAAAAACCCAAATTTCCCTAAAACCCTAAAAACCCTAAAAACCCTTAAAACCCCGAAAAACAGTCAAAATAATTAAAAACATAAAAACCATATAAATAAAATAATGACCCAAATAGTTATGAAAAATGTAAAAATACATAAAAATCTTGATGAACCCCTAAAAACCGTAGAGACCCCAAAAAATCTAAAAAACCCTAAAACCCCATAAAAACACCCAAACCCTTTAAAAACTCTAAAAATTTAATAAAACCCCTAAAAATGTAAAACCCTATAAAAACCTTAAAACACATAAAAACTAAAAACCTAAAAACCCAAAAAATAAAAAGTACCAAAATAACTTAAAGACACATAAAACCCCATGAAACCTTGAAAAACCTTAAAACTCCCAAATTCCCTAAAATCCATAAAAAATAAAATTATCCCAAAAAATCTCTAAAAATCCACAAGAACATAAAAATTTGAAAATACCTAGAAACCTGATGAAACCATAAAACTAGTAGAATCCCTAAAAACCCTAGAAAACTATATAAATCGTAAAAACCCATATAAAAAACTCTAAAAACCCTCAAACATCCTAATAATGATAAAAAAATGAAAAAAATTAAAAATCCCCCATAACTCTAAAAATCCATCAGAACCCATAAACCCCATCAAAACCCTCTAAAAATCCTAAGACCATAAATTCATAAAAATCCCAAAAAACCTTGAAAATGTAAAAAACCCTAAAAACCCTAACCCCCCCCCAAATAAAAACCCATAGAGACCATAAAAACCATAAATACCATAAAAACGACACAACTATAAAAAAACACTAAAAAATCTAAAAACCCTTAAAATGGCTAAAAATGTGAAAAAAATCTAAAAAACCTCAAAAACCCTAGACACACAATTTTCTTTATAAAAACTCAAAAAGACCCTAACCCCTGAAAACCCATAAAAACTCACTATAAATCCTAAAAAAACATAAACCTCCCAAAAAACATAAAAACCATAATAAACCAAAAAACCCATAAAAATCATTAAAAACCCATAAAATACCTGAAAATAGAGAACAATATAAAAACAATGAACACCCCCTAAAAAGTATAAAACCAAAAAAAAAACACTTAAAACCCATAATAAACTTTAAACCCCCTGAAAACTAACTTAAAACTCTAAATCCCCCTAAAAAAACTAATATATTAATGAAATCTAAAAAAGAATAAAATAGTAAAAAACTCAAAAAATCCTAAAAACCAAAAAGGACCATAAAACCCATGGAAAACCTACAAATCCTGTAAAACTGTAAATTATACTAAAAAGCACATACACCCAAAAACATACAAATACGATAAAAAGACCAAATATTCCTTTAAGCAAAAAACCCATAAAAGTCCTGAAAACCCCTTAAAATTATAAAAATCTGTATAACTTTAATAAACCTAAAAACTCATAAATACCGTAAACCACTAAAATCTCTAAAACCCCTCAATACATTAAATCTTTGCAAACCCATAAAACCCTAAAAATTCTTCAAAAACAAAACAACCAAAAAATCTATAAAACCCCAAAAAACCAAAAACCATAAAACCTTGAAAACCCCTAAACCCCTTAAAACCCATAAAATGCCTAAAAATCCTATAAATCCAAAATACTCTAAAAATCTTAAAACAACTTAAAACAAAGAAAAACACTAAAGAACTATTTTTTTAAAACACTAATTTTATTCCAAAACCCTAAAGAACTCATAAAAACCATGAATCTAGAAAAACATAAAAAAATGAAGCCCAACAAACCCCTAAACTCCCTAAAAATCCCTAAAACCCTATAAAACCTAAAAAACCTAAAAAATCCGTAAAATCTATAAAAATATAAAAAACCCTAAAAAAAATACAAAACACCTAAAAACCATAAAATTCCTAGAAAACATTAATAATTCCTAAAACCTACGAAATCCTAAAATCTAATAAAAACTCTAAAACCCTAAAGAACTGAAAAAAAAATTTAAACTCAAAATTCTATTAAAACCCCAAAAACACAAAAACCCTTTAATGGGAAAAAAACCATTGAAACTATAAACCCAAAAAACTATACAAAACACTAATTGTCCTCAAAATCCGTAAAAACCCAAAAACACTAAAAACTATTAAAGATATAAAAATTACCTAATAATCCTTTAAAATGTATAAAACCATTAAAACCCTTAAATTCCTTGAAAAACCTAAAACACCTTAAAAACCATAAAAACATAAAACCCATTAAAAATTCTAAAACCCCTCTAAAAAAATATAAACCCTTAAAAATTTTAAAACATTAAAAACATTAAAAACCATATAAACCCACAAACTCAATATAAACCCTAAACCCCTAAAAACCATAATAATCCAAAAAAATAAATAAAAATCCATAAACATGTAAAAAATCATAAAAAGCCTAGAAAAACCCTTGAAAACCATAAACCCCCCAAAAACCATAAACGACCCAGAAAACCCAAAACTAATAAAAATTCAATAAATCCTCAAAACCCCTAAAAATGTTAAAAACACTAAAAACCATTAAACCCCTAAAAAATAAACAAAAACAACACAACTATAAAAGACTCTGAAAACCCTAAAAAACAAAATAACCGAAAAAATCATCAATATCTGTAGTAACACTAAAAACCCTAAAAACAATAGAAATCCTAAGAAATACATAAAAATCCATGAAAATATAAAAAACCGTAAAAACCTTGAAAACCCCCTGAAAACCACAATAACCCCTAAAAATAGAAACTATACCTAAAACCCCATAAAAACATTAGGACTAATAAAAACTCTAAATCCCCTAAAAACCAATAAAAACTTTAACAAACTATATATATACATAAAAAAAATAAAAAACTCAAAAATACATAAAAATAAAAAAATACCATAAATAACTTGGAAACCCCTAAAATCATAAAAACCTAAAACTCCTCGAAAACCTCTAAAACCCTAAAACCTCTAACAATTATGAAAATCCTAAAAAATCCCTAAAAACCCTAAAAACGTAAAAACCCCTAAAAAACATAATTCCCTTTAAAATTAAAAAATGAACCTAAATACATAAAAACCCTGAAAAATATAAAAACCCATAAACCCCTTCAATCCCCTAAATTATTAAAATATGTATAAAAATTTAAAATAAAAAAAAACAAAAAAACCATAAAAATCAAAAAAACCCAAATACCCTTAAAAACTCTTAAAAGCCCAAACAAATCATAAAGACCATTAAATACCCATAATCTCTCTATGAAAAATAAACACCCTAAAAACCCTAAAATTGTAGAAAGACATTAATCGTCTTAAAATATTTAAATACTCTAAATACACTATGAATCCTAAAATAGTCAAAAACATCCTAAAAACCCCACATAATTTTCAAAATTTATAAAACCCCTAAAATCCCAAAAGCCCTGGAAAACATAAAAGCCCCTCAAAATCCCATAAAAATAAAAAACCCCAAAAAACTGTAGAAAGACATTAATCCTCTTAAAATATTTAAATACTCTAAATACACTATGAATCCTAAAATAGTCAAAAACATCCTAAAAACCCCACATAATTTTCAAAATTTATAAAACCCCTAAAATCCCATAAAAATAAAAAAACCCAAAAACTGTAGAAAGACATTAATCCTCTTAAAATATTTAAATACTCTAAATACACTATGAATCCTAAAATAGTCAAAAACATCCTAAAAACCCCACATAATTTTCAAAATTTATAAAACCCCTAAAATCCCAAAAGCCCTGGAAAACATAAAAGCCCCTCAAAATCCATAAAACCATAAAAACAGAAAACATATAATAATCCTAAAAAACACTAACATTCCTAAAACATAGAAAACCTTGAAAATCATGAATGAACCTAAAAAAATTAAAATTCCATAATACAATTTAAAGACATTAAAAAATACCCTAAAAACTAATAAAAACCCTATAAACCCACAAAAAACTCTAAAACCCATTAAAACACAAAAAAATAATAAAAAGTAATAAAAACCATAAAAATCAAAAAAAACACTAAAACCCCCTAACACCCTCAAAAAACCATGAAAAATCCCAAAACCCTCCAAATTCCTAAAAACCTGAAAAACCATAAAAACCTAAAATAATCACTAAAAATCCCAAAAAATATTAGAAACGACAAATACCCTAAAAATTCTTGAAAACATAAAGACCCTTAAAATACCCTTAAAATTAAAAAAACTTAAAAACCAACTAAAACCTCTAAAAAACATAAATCCATTAAAATGTTAAAAACCTCTAAAAACATATAAACCCCTAAAAAATAAATGAAACTAAAACACCCAAAAAATCATCAAAATATTAATTTTATTTTAAAATAATTAAAACCCTCAAAATCCCTTAAAACCTAAAAACTATAAAAAAACAACAAAATTTTTAAAAAGCTAAAAAGCATAAAAAACCCATAAAATCACTGAAAACCATAAATCCCATAATTACAGAAAAATACTTTAAACCCCATAAAACCCTAAAAACACTAAAAATTCTAAAAACCATTCAAGCCCCTAAAAACAATAAAAAAACTAAAACCCATTAAAAACCATAAACAAAAAAAAACCTCCTAAAACCACAAAAATATTTTAAAATGATGAAAACCCCTAAAACCACTAAAAATTCCTAAAAACCCTGGAATACCCTAAAAATAATATATATCATAAAAAATACTAAAAATCCTCAAAACCGAAGAAAACCTAAAAACCTTGAAAAATCCCTAAAAACATAAAACCCTCAAAACATTTAAAACCACAGAAGACCTATAAAAACCCTCAAAACCACTAAAAACTTTAAAAAACCTTAAAACAACTAAAAATTATTAAAAAAATCTAAAAAATCATAATAACCAAATAAAACTCAAAAAACATTAAGAACCAAAGAAAACCCATAAAACCTAAAAAAATCCTTAAACCGTAAAAAAGGATATTAATCCTTCAAATACCTAAAAATCATTTAAAAACAAAAAAATCCTATAATTCCATAAAACCCCCTAAAAACCATCAAACCCATAAAAAAGTTAAAAACCCAAAAAACCCCACAAAGCCACTAAATAAATAAAAACCTTCTAAACTGCTAAAAATTATTAAAAACTAAATAATTTTAAAACCCTATTAACTTAAATAACCCAAAAACCAAAAAAATTTGTAACAACCCTAAAAACACTAAATAATTAAAAAATCACTAACAACCCTAAGACCCGTAAAATTTATAAAAATCACTGAAAATATCTAAAATTTTAAAAACCATTAAAACCATGTTAACCCCAGAAAACCATAAAAACCACTATAAACATTAAAAAACCCATAAATACCCTAAAATAAACTAAAAAACTATAAAACATTAAAACTCATAAAAATGTTTAAAAACTAAAAAATCCATAAAACCCTAATTAATAAAAAAACATATAACAAAAAAATCATAAAACCCTAAAAATCCCTAAAACAAAAAAAAATCAATAAAAATTCTAAAAATGGCCAAAAATCCCTCAAAATGTAAAAAAACCTAAACCCCATGAAAAACCCCTGAAAATCATAAAACACCTAAATCCTTAAAAATATATAAAAACATATAAAAAACTTAAAACCCACAAAAAATATAAAAACCCATAAACCCCCTAAAATGTTGAATAACGCTAAAATCCATTAAAACCCTAAAACCATAAAAAAGACTGTAAAACCACTAAAAACCATTAAACAACTAAAAACCCATAAAAACGCCTAATAAAACCACAATCACCTCAAAATCATTAAGAAAATCCTAAAAAAAAAATCAAATAGAATCCCTTTATGCCAGAAAAAACATAAAAAACATAAAACCCCTAATATTCCCCAAAAAACCATAAAAACTGATAAATACCTTCAAAACCCATAAAATGCTAAATAAAATAAAAAGCCACTAAAACTCTAGAAACCCCTAAAAACCCTTAAAATTTAAAAAGACTCTAAAACCCTATAAATCCCCATAAGAACAAATAAACCCTAAAACCAAAATAGTCCATAAAGACCAGAAAACCACAAAACATCCTAAAATAATGACTAACCCTAAAAAGCATCAAAATTCATAAAAACCATAAAAATCATACTACCAAAAAAATAGAAACCCCCCAAAAATATGCGAAAACACATGAAACCCAAAAGTCCTTAAAAATCATGAAAACCATAAAAACCCCTAAAACATTAAAAACCAAAAAATGCAGAAAAATTGTAAAACCCCCTAGAAATATTAAAAACACTTGAAACCCCTAAAAAGTAAAAACATTCTAAAAACCCTTAAAACCCCAATAAATTTAAATAAAAAACATAAAAACCAAAATAACCATGAAAACAATGAAATGACAAAAGACCCTAAAAATCATCAAAATCTCTAAAGACCCTAAAATCCACAAAACCAATAAAAACCGTAAATTTCCCCAAAATACCTCAAAATCCCTAAAAAAATAAAAACCCCTAAAAAAATTGAAAATCACATGAACACCATAAATTCCCCAAATAACATAAAAACCCATAAATTTCAAAAAAACCCCAAAAACACTACAAACCATTAAAACCCTGAAAAAGGTTTAAACAAATCTAAAAACCCTAAAACCCCTAAATAAATCTAAAAACCATAAGAAAATAAAAAAGAATTAAAGCCCTAAAAATCCCATGATACCCTAAAAACTATCAAAATCCTAAAAAACACAAAAAATACCATAATACATAAATTATCCAAAAACCCTTGAAAATCTTAAAACCCCAAAAACCTTAAAAACACATAAATCCTCTAAAACCACTAAAAATGTTAAAAAACTATAAAACACACTAGAAACTAAAAATCTTCAAAAATCCCAATAAGACCATAAAACCCCTAAAATCTTCAAATCCATGGAAACCCATAAAACCAAAAAAATACCGAAATACACATTATATCCAGAAAAAGTAAAAATAATAAAAATAACTAATATTTTCTAAAAAAAATTCATAAAAACCCAGAAACAAACCTGAAACCCATAAAACACCTAAAAACTATAAAAATCCCTAAAAATATATAAATACACTTAAAATAATAAAATCCCCTAAAACACATAAGTTTTTCTAAAAACTAAAAAAATTCTACTCTGTAAAAAGTAAAAAAACCTTAAAAACTCATAAAATCCCTAAATACCATAAAAACTATAAATAACCTAAAACCTGTAAACATCAGTAAAACAAAAAACCCTTAAAAACCCAAAAACCCCTAAAAACCTAAAAACCCCTAAAACACCTAAAACCACTAAAAACCACTAAAAATTATAACAACCCTTAAAACCCATGAAAATGTTAAAAAAATATAAAACAAATCATAAACGATAAAAAACCAAAAACAAATCCCCAATATTCCTAAAAAGATCCTAAAAACCTAAAAACCCTGAATCACCAAATACCCTAAAACCCCTAAAATCAATAAAAATAAAAACATCCGTAAAAAGGTAAAAAACCTAAAACCCTAAAAAACCATGAAAGCCATAAAATATAAAAATGTTAATAACCAATAAAAACCCAAAAAAACCCATAAAATCCCATAAAATTATAAAATCCACTTAAAACTATAATATTCCCTAAACTCCTACTAATGATAAAAATTTAAAAAACCATAAATCCCGAAAAACTAAAAAAAATCCCTGAAAGACTATAAAAAACATGAAAATTCCTAAAACCCGAAAAAAACTGAAAACCCCTTAAAACCCATAAAATACCAAATATTCTTAAAAACACTTAAGACCATAAAAATTCTAAAATTCCCTAAAATACCTAAAAATATAAAACACCATTAAACCCCAGAACAACCCTTAAGACTATAAAAACCATAAAACACATTAAAAGTCAAATAATCATGAAATATAAATAAATCCTTTAAGCCTCTCAATATTTTAAAATCCATAAAAACAATCAGAACCAAAAAAGATAAAAAAAACCATAAAAATGAAAAAAAACCACGAAAATCATCAAAATCCCAAAATACCCTAAAAATCCTAAAAATAGAAAAACCCATAAATAAACCAAAATATGAAAAAATAACTAAAAATACCCACAAAACCCATAAAAACACTAAAAACCATAAGACCCATGAAAATTACTAAAAATCCTATAAAAACAGTAAAATCTATAAAACACTAAAACCCCTAAAAATTATAATAAACTATAAAATAATTAAAAACATGAAAAAACTAAAAGAACTCTAAAAACCCCAAAAAACCATATAAGTCCCTTAAACACTAAAAACCCTCAAACCCCCTCAAACCCCGCAAAATCCATCAAAACCCTTAAAACCCATAATTCTGTAAATTTAATGAAAAATAACTAAAAATCCCTAAAAAAATAAAAAACCTTAAAATCCCTCAACTCCATAAAAACCTCTAATAACCTTTAAAACTATAAAACCCTTAAAATCACTAAAACCACTAAAATTCCTTAAAACCATAAAAAACATTAAAATCTCAAAAAACCTTAGAAACCCCGAAAACCATAAAAAACTAAAAAACTCCAAAAAAACATAAAAACCCTAAAAACGAAAAAAAAACATTAAGAACATGAAAATCGTTAAAAATCTCTAAAACCCAAAAATAAAATAAAAAAACCTTGAAAATCTAATGAAAATTGTAAAAAAATCAGAAAGATTTAAAAAACCTAAAAATGCATAAAACCCTAAAAAATACTAAATACTCTGAAACCAATAAAAACCGAAAAACATTAAGAAACTATAAAATACCTTAATATCCTAAAAATTGAAAAAAATATAATAACCCAAAAAAACCAAAAAACCCCAAAAAACTCTATAATCACATATAATCCTAGAATGACCCAAAAACCCCTTTGTATTTATAGGAACCTTAAGAAAAAATAAAAATCATAAAAAATTATTAAAAATCCCAAAAATCATAATGAATATTAAAAACCCTATAACCCCCTGAAAACCATAAAACCCACTAAATTATAAAACCCCATAAAACCCCAAAAAACCCAAAAAACAATTTTGAAATATAAAATACCTAAAAAAACTAAAACTAAAAAAACATAAAACCTGAAAAACACAAAAAACCCCTAGAACCAAAGAAACCATAAAAACTCTTAAAACCTAGAAAACCCTGAAAACACATAAATCCCTTAAAATCCCTAAAACCCCCAAAAGACCTATAACCCATGATAATTCTAAAAAGTACTAAATTTATATGAAATCATAGAAAACAATAAAAAATGTAAAAAACCCCTTTAAAACCATAAAAACCCTAAATACCGTTAAAACCTATAAAACACATAATAACCCTATAACCCCAGAAAAAACACCAAAATTCTGAAGACATTTAAAAACTATAAAATCCATAAAAACACTTAAATAGACAAAAAAACTCCAAAACCAAAAAAAATCACTAAAACCCTAAAACTCATAGAAATGCTATAAATCCTAAAAACCCAAATAAATCTTAAAACCCCAAAATAAACCTAAATGTCCCAAAAGTCCTAAAAAACCCTAAAACATAAAAAAAACCTGAAATACCCCAAGAAAAAAAGAAATCATAAAAGACCCTAAAACCCACTATAAAGACAAAAAATCCTAAAACCCCAAACATTCCTAAAACCGAAAATCTTAAAAACCATGAAAAACCATAAAAATCCAAAAAATCTGTAGAAACTAAAAATACCCAAAAAAACCATGAAAATTATAAAAAATACCTAAAATAATTGAAAATGTCAAAAACATAAAACCCGAGAATTCATATGAAAACCATAAAACCCCTAAAAACATTAAATTAGATAAAAGCCCATAAAAATCTAAAAATATATTAAAAAATATATAATCTCATTAAACACATAAAAATGTAATAAATAACTAAAAAACATTAAAACCCATAAAAACCTAAACAATCCTAAACCTAAAAAATCCAAAAAAAATCAAAATTCCCCGATAGACCTTAAAGACCCTAAAAACCCACAAAATCCATAAAAATCCAAAAAAACCTTAAATACCATAAAAATCTTATAAAATCCCTAAAAATACATTAATAAATAAAAAATCATATAAACCCATCAAATCCATGAACACCCTAAAACCCCCCAGAAACCATAAACAACCTAAAAACACCATAAAAACCTTAAAAAGAACAAAAACTCTAAAAAGCCTTGAATCCCTAAATACATTAAAAAATCTAAAGAAATTATAAAACATAAAAAATAACTGCCATTAAAAACCCAAATGACCATAATAACCTTAAAAACATGAAAACCCCAAAAATCCCACCAAATCCATGAAAACCATAAAATCCATAAATATAACATAAAACATTAAAAACCCGAAAAACCTATGATAAAAATAAAACCCTTCATAATCCAAAAAAAATCCATAAACCCCCGACATTCCCAATAAATATAAAAAAACACTAAACCTCTTAAAAATATTAAAATACTCTAAAAAATCATGAAATAGTAAAAAACACTAAAAAACCCTTAAATATCCTAAACCCCTGAAAAACTCTAAAACCCCCTAAAACCCCTCAAACTCCCTAAAAACATATATACTCTAATAAAATACAATAAATATTGAAAATATACCTGAAATCATAAAAATCCCAAAAAACCTAAAAATCCCAACATATCCATAAAAACACATAAAGACCTCAAAAACCATAAAAACAAATTAAAACACTAAAAGCCCAAAAATAATCAAATACCTCTTAAAAAAAAAAAAAAAAAATTTGTAACTCTTAGAAACATCAAACCAATAAGAACAAGAAAAATTCTTAAAACCCCAAAAAAGAACCTAAAAAACCAAAAAACACAAAAAAACATTAAAATCCTTGAAAATTGTAAAAACATTCAAAATTCCTAAAAACAATAAAAATCCTATAAAACCCATATAATTTTTAAAAACCTTTAAAATTCCCTAAAAAAGTAAAAAACAGTAAAAACCATAAAAAACCATAAAATCCATAAAAACCATAAAATCCTTATGGAACTCTGAGAACCCATAAAAACCTAAAAAACCTAAAAACTATAATAACCCTTAAAACACCTAAAATCATTGAAAACTCCAGAAATCATAAAACCCTTGAAATCTTAAACAAAACCCCTTAAACTCCATAAAGACCCTAAAACCCTCAAAAACACCTAAAAGCCTTGAAACATTGAAAAAAAAATCTATAACACTCAAAATCCATAAAATCCATACAAAACCTAAACACAATAAAAATCCTTATATGTCCTAAAAATCTATGACAACATAAAAAATCAAAAAAAAAGTAGAAACGCCCATGAAAACTATAAATCAATACAAATCATAATAGCCCGTAGAAAACCCTAAAAACTACTAAAAAATCTAAAAACCATTAAAATCTCAAAAAAACATTAAAAAAATCAAAAAACATTTAAAATGCTAAAAACTCAACCCCCCCCCCCCTAAAAAAAATCCATTAAACCCTAAATATCCTAAAACTGTGAAAATCCTAAAATCCAAAAAATTCCCAAATAACATAAAATTACTAAAAATCATGAAAAAACACCTAAAAATAATAAAACAATAAAAACCCATAAGGAATCTTAAAACCCATAACAACAAATAAATCCATAAAAACCACCTAAAATAATAAAATAACTTAATTCTCTAAAAATGATGAAAAATATATAAACATTATAATCACTAAAAAAAGGACCCTAAAACCCTTATAAATCTGTAAAGACTCTAAAAACCCTCAAATAACTAAAAACCAAAAAAACAATAAAAATATAATAAAAAACACCTAAATTTTTTTTATGCGTAAAAAGAAAAAAACCTCAAAAAAACCCTTCAAAAACATAAAGACCCATGAAAATAATAAAAAACCTAAAACCCATAAAAAACTAAAAACATCTAAAATTGTCAACACTATTAAACCCCATATGAACATTTAAAAACACTATTAAAATTTATAACACCGAAAAAACAAAAAAACCATAAAAATCCAAAAAAAAACTGAAACCCTGAAATCATTGAAAAACCTTAAATACCCACAAAACTCTTAAAAACCCTAAAATTCATACAAATCCTAAAAAACCTAGAAAATTATATCAAAATGTAGAAATTTATAAAACCTTGAAATTCCGTTAAAACCATACAACCCCTAAAACTTTAAAAATCCATCAAAACATGAAGAAACACTAAAAAAATATAATTTTTTTATTTTTCCTTAAAAAATTGAAAACATTAAAATTACAAAATATTTAAAATCCCTATAAAATAAATAACCCTAAAAATATAAAAAGACTCTAAAAACCCAGAAAACCCCAAAAAACCTAGAAAAACATGAAAATTCTACTACCCCTAAAAATTACTAAAATCACAAAATCCTAAAAGTCAATAAAATCCATAAAAATTTCTAAAAAGAATAAAAACATAAACCCCTAAAAAATAATGAAATCCATCAAAACCTGTAAAACCTATAAAAAAATTAAAAAAACAAAAATAACTCTAAACACCCATCATACAACTAATTTTTAAAAACTAAAAATCCTTAAAAATTGTAAAAAAACAATACAACCCTATAACCCAAAAAAGACCCCAAAACAAAAAATAATATAAATACCATAAAATACCAAAATAACTTGAAAACCCCTAAGAACCATCAAAATCCTTAAAAACCCTAAAAAACCTAAAATCCATAATAATCCTAAAAAATACAAATAATTCCCTAAAATCATAACAATCCCATAGACCCATAAAAATCCCAAAATCCACTAAAATCAATAAAAACCCTCTTATTTTTTAAAAAATATAAAATAAATCATAAAAACCAAATAAATCTAAAAAAACCAGAAAACAACCAAAATTTATATAAATCCTGAAGAACCCTAAAAACCATCAAAACCCCTAAAATACACAAAAAACATAAAAACAAAAAATTACTACAAATACGTAAAAATCGATGAATCCAAAAAAACACAAAACCCCCCTGATATACATAAAAACTACATAATTTCGAAAAACATAAAATACCATAAAAACCCTAAAATCCAAAAGAAATTAAAACCCTTTTAAATGCATAAAATTTAAAAACTATAAGAGACCTTAAAACACCTAAAATCTTAAAAAACACAAAATCCCAAAATGACCCTAAAAACCCTAAAACCTCTAAACACCCTAAAAACCCTGAAAACCTATTGACCCCCCCCCCCCCAAATCCTTAAAAACTACAAAAACCCTAAAAACCATAAAAACACCAAGAAATCCTTAAAAACATAAAAATCACTAAAAAACCTAAAAACCCCATAAATGTTGGACATAACCATAAAACCACATCATCCCATTAAAATATGAAAACCACTAAACACCCTTTAAACCCCTAAAACGTTGAAAACTAAAAAAACCCATAAAGCCTCTAAAAAACTAAAAAACCCCTAAAACTCAAATGACCCTAAAATTGAAACCCCCAAAACCCCTGAAGACCTTGAAAATCTCTTAACACTATCAAAATCCATAAAATCTCTAAAAACCCTAATATCCATGAAATCCTAAAAACACTTAAAAATCCAAGAAAAAATAAAAATCCATAAAACCCTGAAAACCGCGTAAAACCATAAAACACCTAAAACACTTAAATACCCTAAATACCATAAAAATCATAAAAACCACCAAAAACACTAAAACCAATGAAAGACCCTAACATCCACTAAATTCCCTAGAACCCTAATAATCCTTAAAAACCATAAAAATATTTAAAATGTCCAAAAAATTCCTAAAAATGTAAAAACATCATAAAATATTAAAAAAACCCTGAATAAATACCCTTAAAACCATAAAACACCTAAAACACCACTAAAAACTCTGAAGACTATTTAAACACCAAAAAGGATTAAATAACTGTAAAAAAAATTATAATTCATAAAAAAATAAAAAACCATAAAAACATGAAATATCCTAAAAACTCTAAAATCATCAGAAACCCTAAAACCCCTGAAAAATATTAAAAAACCCTTAAAATATATAAAAACCATTAAAATCCTGAAAAAAATTCACAAAATCCCTGAAATCATAAAAAACCCTAAAACCCTAAAAATTCACTAAAAACCCTAATCCCTGAAAAACCATAAACACACTAAAACCCCATAAAAACCAAAAAACTCACTAAAAACCCAAAACCCCAAAAATTCAAGGAAACCCAAAAAAACCTATAAACTAAAAAAACATTAAACCGCCAAGAACCCATAAATTCTCTATATTCCATAAACCTTTAAAATCATAAAAAATCTAAAAAACCCTAGAAAACCCCTTAAAATGAAAAAATACCTAAATACCCTAAATACCCTAAAAACAGTAAAAACACTAAATCCCACTAAAAACATAAAAATCCTAAAAAATACCTAAAACCCAAAAAATGTAAAAACCCGTACAAAACCCTTGAAAATCCTAAAACTCATAAAAATCTTATTAAACCCAAAAAACATAAAAACAATGAAAAGAATGAAAAACACTAAAAACCCATCACACATCTAAAAATGTTAAAAGAATCTAAAAAACCGTAAAAACTCAAAAAAAAAAAATAAACGCCCAAAAAATCATAAAAACCCAGAAGAAATCTAAACAACACTACAATACCTAAAAA
This sequence comes from Viscum album, assembly GCA_963277665.1. Taxonomy (NCBI): domain Eukaryota; kingdom Viridiplantae; phylum Streptophyta; class Magnoliopsida; order Santalales; family Viscaceae; genus Viscum; species Viscum album. The sequence goes on from OY728157.1 coordinate 1,317,656,554, forward strand.
CAAAAAATCTTAAAAATCATAAAAAATCCAAAAAAGAACTAAAATAATAAGATACCCTGAAACCACTAAAATACCGCTAACAATAATAAAAAACTAAAACACATAAAAACATTAAATTCCACTAAAATCAATAAAGCCCCTGATTCCCACAAAAAATGATTAAAAATTAAAAAAACCCATAAAACCGCTAATAACTCAAGAAAACACTAAAAATACTAAAAGTAACTCAAAAAAATGAAACCCACTAAAAACCTTGATGAACCCTAAAAATTCCATTAAACCATAAATATTTTTAAAAACCATAACATTCCTAAACTTTCCTAAAAGTCCTTGAAAACGTAAAAAACCCTAAAGACAATGAAAAACTCCATAAAACCAGGGAAAAAACTAAAACCCATAAAACACCTAAAATCACTCAAAATTATAAAAACCCTTAAAAGGGATAAATTTTTTAAAAATATTAAAAAACTATAGAAAACTCAAAAAAATCATAAAACACTTGAAACCCCAAAATGGTCATGAAAACCAAGAAATACTCTAAAAATCCTAAAAAACAAAAAACATAAAAATAAATTAAAAATCCATGAAAATATAAATGATCATAAAACCCCACGAAAACCCTTGAAAATAATGCAACACCTAAAAACATTAATAACACTAAAACCCATAAACCACCTAAAAACACTAAAAATAAAAATAAAACTATTAAAACTCTAAAAATGTTTAAAAAATAGAAAAAACCTATACAACCAAAAGAAATACTAAAAAACTAATGTAACCAAAAAACATTTTAAACCCACCAAACCCCTAAAGACCATGATAAACCCTTGAAACCCTAAAAATCCATAAAATCCCTTAATCCCTGAAAGCATAAAAATAATAAACATCCCTAAAAAACCAGATAACATAAAAATCTATAAAAACCTTGAAAACCCACTAAAAACATTAAAACATCCATAAACCATTAGGACTCCAAATTAACAATGAAAACCCATAACCCACTTGAAACTATAATAACCCTTAATAGGCAATTTTTTTAAAAAACTATAATAAATATTTAAAACCGTAAAAAAATTCACAAAAATTACTAAAAAAAAGATCATAAAACACGTGAACCCCTAAAAACACCGTAAAAACAATGAAACTCTCAAAATCCCTAAAAACACTGAAAGACAGTAAAACCATAAAATTCATAAAAATCCATAATATTTTCTGAAACATAAAAACCAAAAAATAAACCTAAAAACTAAAGAAAACCCAAAAAAATCATTTAAAATGCATAAAAACCTTAAAATGAAATAAATACTCTAAAACCCCTTAAAACCCCTAACAATGTTAAAAACTGTTAAGAACATTAAAAACCCAAAAAACTCAAAAAACCTAAATCCCCAAAAGAACCTAAATACCCTAAAAACTCAGAAAACTCAAAAACCCTTGAAAAACCCAAATAAAAAAACATGATCCCTATAACCCAAAAAATCATAAATACTATAAAATTTAAAAATTATCCCTAAAACCCTTAATCCCCATAATTTTTTTTAAAAAACTCTATAAAACCATAAAAACCCTAAAAATATCAAACAAAAACATAAAAACCCTAAAAACCATAGAACCCTAAAAACAAAAAAAAAACCAAATACACCTTAAAACCATCAAAATCACAATAAAACACTAAAAATTTATAAAAGCCATAAAAATAATAAAGTAGCAAAAAAATTTAAAGTCATTACAAAACCCTAAAAACATTGAAATCCCACTAAAACCACATAACAACCTAAAGATGCACAAAAATATAAAACACAATAAAACCAGAAAAGATGGTCAAAATTCCTAAAAAATTAATGAAAACCATAAACAATCAAAATGGCCTTAAAACCCCCAAAATACCCCAAAACCATAAAAAACACTTATAACTCAAAAAAAACCACGAAAACCTCTAAAACCAATAAAAATACCGAAAAAACATAAAAAAAACCCAAAAAATTTAAAGTCATAAAAAATCCCTTATAATCTCTAAAATCTTAAAAAAACCAAAAATACATAAAATCCATCAGAAAACTATACAACACCTTAAAAAAAATAAAAAATACGAAAACCAATAAATTCTCTGAAGACATAAAAAACGTGAAAATCCCATAAAACCCCCAAAAACATCAAAAAACGCTAAAAACAATAAAATTACTAAAAACATAAAAAAATACTAAAAACCCTAAATGTTTGTAAAAACCATGAAAAACCTTAAGAACCATACAAACCCTAAATAACACTAAAAATCATAAATTCATCTAAAACCAAAAAACCCAAAAAACCATAAAAATCCTAAACAATCCCTAATAATCCCTTAATACATTAAAACCCCTAAAACACTAAAAAAAAACATATAATCCATAACCAAACCTAGAAACCTCAAAAACTCTAAAAAACATGAAAAACCTAAAAACCATAAAAAACTAAAAGAACATAAAACTAAAAACCATTAATAACTATAAAAACCCTTAAGACCCTAAAAAATATCATAAAATCCCAAAAGACTGTAAAAACCCTTAAAACCTAAAAACCCAAAAAACCCATCAAATTAATTAAAACCCATAACAATTATAAAAATCATTAAAAATCTATAAAAATTATAAAAATATTAAAACACCTAAATACCAGAAAACCCATTAAACCATTAAAACATTAAAATACCATAAAACCCCCTAAAACCACTAAAAACTATAAAAAACCTTTAAACCCCCTAAACATTAAAAATTCCAAAAAAAATCATAAGACACCTAATAACTCAAAAAAACTATAAAGAAAAAAAGGCAAAAAAACCCTAGAACCCTAAAAAACCTATAAAAATCTTCAAACCTCTACAACCTTTGAAATTCCAAAAGACCATTAACAATCCTATAAACCATTAACATCCCTAAAACCCCTATAAATCACTGAAAATGGAAAACCCCCAAAAAACTCAAAATAACATAAAACCCTTAAAACCCCTAAAAATCATTAAAACTATTAAAACCATAAAACTACTACTAACATTAAAACACCATTATACACTAAAAACGTTAAAAACACCAAAATACATAAAAACCATAAAAACTATAAAAATCATAATCAAATTCCTAAAAATCACAAAAAATGTAAAAAAACTCTAAAACACTAAAACCACCTTGAAAACCATAAAACACCTTAAATACATAAAATCCCTAAACCCCATAAAAACCCTAAAACACTAAAATCACTAAAAAACTTAAAATAGTTAAAAATGTTATGAAACTATAAAAAACCATAATACCCAAAAAAACAAAAAAACCACAATACCCAAAAAGAACCTAAAAACACTCAAAAAACACTAAAACCCCAAAAACCCATGAAAAACACAAAACACCCTCAAAATCACTAAAACCCTAAAAACGTCAAAAAACCTAAAATCCCAAAAAACCCAAAAATCGATATAAATCTAAAGAAAGACTTAAAATTCCATTAAATGATAAAAGACCTTAAAAACTTAAAAACCCTTGAAAACCATAAGGACCCTAAAACCCATAAATTCCCTAAATAACAACTAAAAACTATGAAAAATAAAAAAAACTGAACAACCCGGAAAAACAATGAAAAACCTAAAAAACTGAAAGGCCATCAAATTCCATAAAAACAATAAAAACCCTAAAACCCATAAAAATTAAAAAAAGTATATAAAAATCTCAAAAAATGATATAAACCACAAAAACCTCTAAATATGATAAAACCCATTAACCCATAAACAAAATTAAAACCCTATAAAACCCTAAAGAACCACTAAAAACCCCTTAAAACATTAATAAACTCTAAAGAATATAAAATCCATTAAAAATTAAAAAAATAACAAACTCTTAAAATACCCTAAAACCCTTGGAAAATACTAAAACCCATAAAAACCCTAAAAACACCTAAAAACTCTCAAAATCCCAAAAAACCAAAAAAACCCAAAAAACTGAAAAATTCCTTAAAAATCTCTAAAAATACCAAAAACATAAAAATTCATAAAAACCCGTAAATCCCCTGAAAATCATAAAATTCTATAAAATTCATAAGAAACCCTAAAAATACATAAGTAACATAAAAACAACTACAAACTCTAAAAACCCTTAAAAACAATAAAAACATTAAAATACTCCAAAACCCCTTAAAACCCTTAAAAACTCAAAATAACTGAAATCCCTAATAAAGATATAAAACTTTTAAAACTCCAAAAAACCACTAAAAAAACATCAAAACCACTAAAAACGACACAATACTTAAATACCCTCAAAATAATAAAAAACATTAAAACCCCCAAAATATTTCTCAAAACCAAAAAAATTCACCCAAAAACCTTGAAATCCCTCTAAAAACCATAAAAACATAAAAAATTAATAACCTTAAAACTCCTGAAAACCCTAAAAACCACAAAAAACCCTAAAACCATTAAAATCCTAAAAACATTAAAGAACACTAAAGATCCTAAAATCTATAGAAAAGTAAAAATACACTAAACTCCCAAAATACTATAAACCCTTTAAAAATCCAAAGAACCATAAAAACCATGAAAACACTTAAAAATATCAAAATCCATATAAACCCTAAAAACTATAAAACCCTTCAAAATATCGAACAAACCTCAAATTTAAAATTTCATTAAAACTGAGAAATAAAATTAAAATCCAAAAAACATTTGCATACACCAAAAACCAATAAAAACAATAAAATACTCCAAATACCATAAAACCAAAATTATTTTCTAAAAACCCTGAAAACCTCCAAAAACCATAAAAACCCATCAACACTGCTAAAAGACTAAATAGAAATCCTAAAAAACCCTGAAAACTATAATACTCTAAAAACCACCAAAAATATCCCTCAAAACCTATAAAATCACCTAAAAACTCTTAAAACCCCCTAAAAACCATAAACGCCAAAAACAATTAATAACCCTAAAACCCCATAAAAACCCTAAAACCACTAAACACCCTAAAACCCATAAAATCCAAAATCATTAATGAATCCTAAAAAACATAAAACCAGAAAATTCTAAAAACCCTAAAAACTATAAAAACCCATCAAAACCCCAAAAACCATCCGAAATCCTAAAATACAAAAAAACCCTTAAACCCAGAAAAATCCTAAAAATCATGAAAAAACCATAAAAACATAAAAAAGTCATAAAACCCAGAGACCCCCACAGAAACCATAGAAATCCCTCATAAATTAAAAACCCATAAAACCCCATAAAATAGTAAAACCACTAAAAACTCTAAAATCCATTAAAACCCTTAAAAATGTGAAAAATTATAAAAAACATAAAAACACTAAAATATCAAATAACCCTAAAACCCTAACAAGATCCTAAGAACCATAAACCCCCCCCCAATGAAATACAGAAAATTTTAAAAAGACTATCATTCAATATAGCTCCTTATAAACACTAAATATCATGAAAACTATTAAAAATCTAGTAAAATCCTTGATAATGTAAAAAACCTAAAACCCATGAAAACCATAAAAACCACTAAAAAACATAATAAATATAAACCCATTAAAACCCCAAATTCCACTAAAAAATTAAAAACCCTTTAAATGCTTAAAAATATTAAAAATATCAAAACACACTAATAACTAAAAAATCACTAAAAACCCAAAAAGACCATAAAACCCATGAAAACTCTTAAAACCCTAAAATCCCTAAAGATCATAGAAGCCCTCAAATTCCTATAAAAATCATGAAATTCAATATAAACCATTAATATCTAGAAAAATTCCAAAAAATTCCCTGAATCTGTAAAAAACACATCAAAATCTGAAAAACCACTTAAAACCATAGAAATCCATTAAAACCTATAATAGGAAATAAAAACCACCAAAAACTCTAAAAACCGTTTAAATACATAAAAACATTAAAAACTATAAAATCATTAAAAAACCTAAAATCCAAAAAATCATAAAACTTAAATGAACTTAATAACACTGAGAATCCTTAAAAACCCAAAAAACACTGAAAACCCGAAAAATCCTCACAAACCTAAAAACCCGAAAATACCCTAAAAATAAAAAATCCTAATAAACAATAAAAACCCTAAAATGTAAAAACCCCTAAAATCGCTGAAAACACTGCTAAATAATAAAACCACTAAGAACATTAAAAACCCTAAAACCACAAAATCCTCAAAATCTAATAAAAAATGTAAAAACCCTTAGAACCCACTTCAAATGTTAAAAAACTATGAAAACATGAAAACCCCAAAAAACTCAAAGAAACCAAAAAATACAAGAGGGCCCTAAAAACCTTAAAAAATCCTGAAAACACCTAAAACCCCTCAATATCCCCAGTAAACCTAAAACCATAACAATCCTATAAAATCATAAAAATTATTGAAAATTCTCAAAACCTTGAACCCCCCCCTGAAAACATAGAAACCTATAAACCCATAAAAATCATAAATCCCCCAAAAACTTCTAAAGGCTCTAAATCGCTAAAAAAGTTAAAAAATCTCTAAAAACCTTAAAACAACAAAAGAACTCAAAAAAATTCTAAAAACCCAAATGATCTTAAAAACCCTAAAAACCCTAAAACACCTAAAAAACAATGAAATCCCCTAAATACCTCAAAAATCGCAAAACCACAAAAAACCACAAAAATCATAAAATAACCGTAAATATCCTTAGAATTGTAAAAAACCCAAAAAAGAAACTAAAATGCTCCTAAAAACCATTAATAATCCTACAAAAAATAAAAATAATAAAACCCCATAACATTCATAAAAACATTATAGTAATAATAAAATCCCTTTAAACCCCTAAAACATTAAAAACCCAAAAAAATAATAAAAATAATAAAAAAATCTACAAAACCCTATATATCGAAAAAGATATTAAAACCCTAAAAACATTAAAACCCTAAAAACACATAAAAATCCCTACAAACCTAACAGAATACAGAAAATTAAAAACCCTATTCAATCCCAAAAAATCAATCAAAATCTGAAAAAATTTAAAAACCCTAAAAATAACCCAAAAATCATGAAATCCCATAAAAGACATAAAATCCCTAAAACCCATAAAACCATAAAAACAACCAAAAACTCTTAAAAACATTTATACCCTTCAAAATGTTTAAAAACTCAAAAAACCCATCTAAAACCCTAAAAAACTAAAAAAACCTAAAAGTTTAAAATACATAAAAACCAAAAAAATTCCTACAAAAATGAAAACCCCCAGAACCATAAAAATCCCTAAAGAACATAAAAACCATAAAATCCATATAAGTCCCAATAAATACTAAAAATATCAGAAAATTGTAAAAAATACTAAAAACATATAAAAAACTCTTAATCCCCATTAAACCTTTAAAACCCGCTAAAATTGATAAAAACCCTAAAACCCACTAAAAACTCCTAAATACATTAAAACCTATAAACCATTAAAAATTATAAAATACCAAATAAACTGTAGAAAAAAACCTAAAAAACCCAAACCCCCATAAATACATTAAAAATCATAAAACCACAAGAATTCCATGAAATTATATTAAAACCCTGAAAATACCTAAAATAATAAAAACCATATAAACCATAAAAACCATATAAACCATAAAAAATACATGCAGTTCAATGAAAACATAAAAACCCCTAAAACACCCTGAAAACCAGAAAAAACCCATAAAAACATTAAATACTCTAAAACCCTATAAAAACCCTAAAACAAACTAAATTATCTAAAAACCCATAAACACCCTATAAATGATAAAAAATAAGAAAAAACAAAAATCTAAAGAACCATAAAAAAAAAGAATCCCAAAAGCAACCTAAAACCATTAAAATCTCTCAAAATCTTTAATAATGAAAAAAATACCCTAAAAACCAAGAAGTTACTAAAAAACCTAAAATTCATGAAAATTAAAAAAACCCTATAATCCCCACGAAACCCATAAAACCCTAAAAATATTAAATGTCCCTAATACCAATAAAACCCCAAAAACCCAATAAAAACTCTAAAAACCATTAAAACCCCTAAAAACATTATAAACATTAAAAACTACAAGACCATTAAAAACTCAACCCCACTAGAACATAAAAATATGCTAAAGAACATACAATGGCCACTAACCCCTAGAAACCATGAAACATCATAAAATACTGTAAAATAGCAAAAAACACAAAATATCTCTAAAACCATAAAAATTCCTAAAAATATCTAAAAAACCAAAAATATATAAAAAACCCTAAAACCCAGAATACCACTAAAAACAATTAAAAAACCTAAAACCCATAAAATCTTAAAAATAACTAAAAAACTATCAAATTGTAAAACCCCTAATATACTTAAAAAATAAAAAAACATAAAAATCCTAAATTAACAAAGAAAACGCTAAAACCCTACAAAGACAATAAAAAACCTAGAGACAGTAAAAATCATAAAACCCCTTGAAACTCATAAAGTCCCTAAAATTCCTTATAAACCAAAAAAACCAAAAAACCCATCAAAATAAAATAAACAAATAAATTTCCTCAATGCATAAAAACACCTAAAAACATGAAATACCCTAAAACCTTAAAAATAATTGAAAATGATAAAACCAAAAAAAAACCACAGAAAAAAAACCCAAATAAACTAAAACCCAAATAAAAATATTAAAACCAATTATAATCCATATAATTGTTAAAAAACACAAAGAAACTTTTAAACGTAAAAAACAAAATAGATCTCTAAATACCCAAAAAATACATAAAAACCCCGAAATCCACTAAATACCCTAAAAACTCTGAAATCCCTAAAACCTCACAAAATATCAAATAACTGTAAAAAACCCCCAAAACCATATAGATTCTATAAAATCCATAAAAATCCCTAAAAAAATAAAAACCCTAAAAACCCTTACAAAAAAATTGATAACCATAAAAATCCATAACAACCTTAAGAACCTAAAAAATCCATAAAAACGCATAAAAACCACTAAAACCCCTAAAAACTCTTAAATCACCAAAAAAGAAGAGAAAATGTAAAACACATTAAAACCATAGAAAACCAAAATAATCTAAAAACTCAGGAATCCATAAAAACCCTAAAACCCTAAAAACCCTAAAAACCACTAAAAATGTTAAAAATATATTAAATACGCCTAAAAAAGTAATAATACAAATAATATTTAAAAACATAAAATCCTAAAAATATCCAAAATTCTAGATAAACCTTGAAAAAAACCTGACACCCCTAAAACCCCTAAGACTAAGATAGATGGCGGCCGAGTCACTCGATTGTGATCTGGGTTCCCGTCAATGTTTTCTCCTCTTACAGTGCATCCTCTCTGGTGTGGAGGTTCCTTATTTACTACTTTGGCTTCTATAGTGTTGGACTTCATAGAATTGAACCTCCCTCCTTTGGTGGTGCTCTTCTTTTAGCTTGATGATGTTATTGAATTTTATCATTCATTGGTTGTAGATAAAGGTTTAAACATTGGAAGACTGAGTCAGATTTGGACTCCCCAGCGTGCATCATTGTAGTTTCATTGAGGTGTGGTCCAAATCTGGTCCTCTCTTGGTTTGGTGTTGCAGAGACATGATTAGGTCGCTCAAATATGGTTTCCTCATTGTGCAGCGCTTCAGATCCCTGGAAGAGTGGGACAGATTTGGGCACTATAGTTTGTGGTATTACAGATGTCCTCCCCTTATTTTCAAGGGGCGATCTTGATAGCGATGGGTTTTGGCATTGATTTTCTGTTTCTCGGTGGCAGGTGTTTCCTAGATTCTTTGGTGGCACAATCTTCTTCGAACGACGTCCTGACAGAAGATATAGATCTAGGGCTTCCATAGACGAGTCAGTAGGGTTGAGGTCCTCAACAATAAAGAATGTTGCAATGATGACATATGTTTTGGAATCATTGATGTTTGGTAATCTGGTTTTCTACTTCACTGTTCTATTTATTATCTGATGGTGCTTCAAATATGCTATGGTTTCTTTTCTGCAGTGTTGATCCTACAATTATCTAGTGTGTTGGTGGCCCATGGTTTCAAGTTTCTAGGGTTTAGTGGGCATAAGATTTCTCTACTATTATGCGAGAGATATGCTATTTTTTTCCGCTTGTTTAAGTGGTTTGGAAGGAAATGATTTTTTCAGAAACGGTAGAGTTGGATGATTCTCACTGATGGGCTGGGATGTGATGAAGCTAATGATTACGAGTTTGGTGGTGGGATCTCTGCACTGCTTGTGGTAGATCTTCTTGGAGAGGAGGTGCTGGAGGCTGGTGATGATGGTGGTCTTCTGTTAATGGTTGTTGATCTGCTTGGAAAGGAGGATTGGATGATGGAAACAGTATTGGGGATGGTTTCTGATTGGATGGGATGTGATAAAGCTATCATTCTTGAGTATGGTGCTGATGGTTCTGTACTATTGGTAGTGGATCTATTTGGTGACGATGTGCTGGATAATGGTATTTGTGAGATTGGATGCTGGTCACTGCTTGACTATGAGCCGCTAGATGCTTGTTACTATTTGACTGGGAAGTGAAGAAGATGTAGTTATTGTTCTTGGTGTTGTTAGTGTCCTCTTACTATAGTTTTTGGGGTCTTTTTTTGGGGGGTGTTCATGGTTTTTGGGTGTGAGTTGATTGACTCCACCACTCCCTAGTCTACTGTGTCTTTTTTTATAATAATTTGGGGGGGGGATGGGTCAGGAATAGCCTATCCCTACCCCTACCTCTCCCTAAAACCCCTAAAACCCCTTAAATCCCTCAAAAATCAAAAAAGTAAAATAAAAAACTAATAAATCAATAAAAAAAGAAAATTTAAAAATTGATAAAAACCCATAAAATCCCATTAAAATAACAAAAACCCAAAAAAACCATAAAATACGTAAAAACCCTTAAAAATCAAAAACCCACTATACACATTAAAAACCCTTAAACCCCAATTTTTTTTAAAACTATAAAAACCCAAAAAACCCAAAAAATTAATAAACCCCTAAAAACCTATAAAAATCATAATCATAAAAACCCTATAACCCTAAAATACCTTAAAAACCAGTATAACCCCTCAAAATCGCTTATAAACATAAAATAGACACCCTAAAAATCTCTGAAAACATAAAGAATCATAGACAACATAAAAATCACTTGAAAACAAAAAAAACCTAAAACATTTAAAACCCTAAAACCCCATAAAAACCTAAAAAACAACTAAAAACTCTTAAAACCCATAAACCCCTAAAAACCTTAAAAAATAAAAAAACCTAAAAAAATAAAAAAACATCCAAAAGCACTAAAAATGAATAAAACACTAAACCCCTTAAAGTACTTGAAAACCCCTAAAACCCCCCAATATAAAATAAACACCTAAAAACCATTAAATTTTAAAAAATCCCCAACAACGAAAATAACCCTAAAGACCTAGAAAACCCCTACACAACTATTAGTCTTCTAAAAACCATGAAAAATCCCAAAACCCCACTAAAATATCTAAAACCAATAAACCCCCTAAAACCAAAAAAAACTCTAAAAATTTGTAAAAGCCCTAAAAACTCAAAAAAAAACCCCACAAAACCCAAAAGACCTTAAAATCCTAAAAAAACACTAAAAACCCATGAAAACCCTAAAAACCCAAAAAACAATAAAAACCATATAAATCCTTAAAAATCCCAAAAAATCTATGGAAAGAAAAAGAACATTAAAAAACAAGATAACCCACCCAAAACCATAAAACCCATAAAACTGACTAAACACTCAACAATCTTTTAAAACCCCTAAAACATTAAAAAACTCTAAAAACCATAAAACCCAAAAAACCTAAAAAAACCTAAAATCCAATAAAAACTCTAAAACCCTTAAATACCCTAATATTATAAATAAATATCAAAAATCCATAAACCCCTAAAAATTCAAAAAACCCAATGAAGAAAAAAAATCCATAAACCCTTAAAATTCCCCAAAACCCTAAAAAACCTTGAAAACCCTTAAAAACCTTAAAAACCATTAAAAACACTAAAACATAATAAAAATCTAAAAATCTAAAAATCGTTGAAAATAGAAAAAAATATAAAAACCCACTAAAACCCATAAAACCCCCTAAAATCCATTAAAACCTAAAATCCCAAAAACTCACTAAAAACACTAAAATCCTTTAAACCCCAAAATCATTAAAAATATAAAAACCATTAAAAACCATAAAAACCCAAATAATCTATAAATACCCTAAAAACCCTAAAACCCCCTAAAATCAAAAAATCCTATAAAATCCCTAAAAATCCCAAAATAATGTTAAAACCCATTAAAACCAAGAAAATTCCCTAAACACTATAAAACCCAAAAAATTATTTATGCCTCTAAAACCCTAAAAATGATATTAAAAAATACCTAAAAGCCAAATAAACCACTAAAAACTCAAAAAACCTAAAAATAGAAGACCCTAAAACCCGTGAAACTCCCAAAAAACCCAAAAAACCTTGAACCCCGCTTAAAACCATAAAAATTCAAAAAATCCCAAAAAACCCAAAAAACCATAATAATCCTAAAAAATCCCTCAAATTCTATAAAATTGTATGATTACTCTAAAAACCATAACCCCCACCCAACCATAAAAATTGGTAAAAACATTAAAACCCAACAAAAATATAAAAACCTTATTACCCATAAATTATAAAAAAATTAAAAAACCCAAAAACTTATAAAAATAAAAGTACAAAAAAACTAAATTCCATAAGACCCCTAAAAACATTAAAAATCCAAGAAACCCTAAAAACCCTCAAAATCTCTAAAAAACCAAAAAACAATAACATCCTAAAAAATCCCGAATTGTCCCTGAAAAGTTAAGAAAAACCTAAAAACATTGAAAAAACCTTCAAAACAATAAGAACCCCTAGAAACCATAAAAACACTAAAACCCATAAAAATGTTAAAACCCTACTGAAAACTATAAAACCCCTTGAAGCCCCTAAGAATAATAAAAAACTATGAAAATGTATAAAATTACTAAAAACGTAAAAATAACTCCTAAAAGGACCATGAAACCCAAAGATCCTCTGAAAACCCCTAAAAATCCCATAAAACCCTGAAAACCCTCAAATTCTACATAAACCGCTAAAAAACCAAAATACCAAAAAAATCATAAAAAGGGACAAAAAATAATCAAATCCATAAAAAACACTAAAAACTCTAGGAACCCACGAAATGATAAAACCTCTAAAACATTAAAAAAACATAAAACCCCCCATAAAACCCCTAAAAATCACTAAAAACACTTAAAACCCTTAAAAACACTTAAAACCCATTATAACCCTTTCAAACATTATAAAACACTTAAGAGCCTTTGAACTCCCAAAATTCAAAAAAGCCCTAAAACCCTTAAATATACATAAATAACTTGAAATCCCTAAAAACCATTAAATCCATAAACACTATTAAACCCATTAAAATCCGAAAATAAATTAAAATACCTAAAAATCATATTTTTTTTGAAAAGGACCTTTAAATCACTTTAAACATAAAAATCCTAAAAAACATGAAAACCCCCTAAAAATAATAAATCCCCTAAGAACCTTAAAACACCTAAAATCTCTCCAAGCCCTTAAACAAATAAAAATATAAAACTGTAAAAAACCTTAAAATGTTTAAAAAATCTCTAAAAATCATAAAAACTCAAAAAAAACTCAAAAAACCCCTAAAACACTAGAAAAGCCATAAATTTTTGGAAAACCCATAAAAACCCAGAAAACCCTTGAAAACCCAAGAAATCCCTAAAACCCTAAAAACATTGAAAAATCCTAAAACCCATAAAAAATCCTAAAAAACCCATGAAAACATAAAAAACATAAAAACACTAAAAAACCCCTGAAATAATAAAAACCCTTAAAAACATTAAAAAAACCTAAAAAGTAAGAAAAAATCTGCTAAAAACTATAAAAGCCATTTAAACCCTAAAAAACATAAGAGACAATACAAAACATTAAACCCCTGAAAACTCAAAAGAAAAAACCAAAATACCCAAAATAACTATAAAAACAAGGAAAACCCATTAAAAACCTTTTAAACCCCTAAAATCCTCAAAATCATTTAGAATCCAAAAACACTAAAACCCATAAAATTCTTAAAAAGGACATAAATGTCCAAGAAAATGTAAAGTACTCTAAAAACCCTAAAATACCCGACAAACCACAAAAAACCCCAAAAAAATATTTTAATACCCTAAAATCCATAAAAACCTGAAAACATAAAATCAAAACTCTAAAAACCCTCAAAACCCTTCAAAACGTTAAAAAATATAAAAACCATGAAAAACCTAAAACTCAAAAAAAATCATAAAACTACAAAAAAATCTATTAATAAATTGAATATCTTAAATAAACACTAATAACCCTGAAAATCCATCAAATTCCCTAAAACCCAAAAAAACCCTAAAAACTATAAAAATCATAAATAAACCCCAAAAATCTAAAAAATCTAAAAAAACCAAAAAACCCTGAGAAACACCTAAAAACCATAAAAACCCTAAAAATACTATAAAACACAATAAACCAAAAAAAATCTTAAATACCCACTAAATAGTCTAAAAATCCTTAAAACAACTAATAATTTTAAAATCACTAGAAACCATTAAAAACACAAAAAATTAAAAATACCCTATAAAAACCCAAAAATCCAAAAACCTGAAAAAACCATAATTACCCAGAAAACACTAAATACCCTTAATAACCCTCAAAATCCCTAAAACCCATAAAACCCCTAAAAATTAACAAAATACAAGAATTCCCTAAAAATCCATGAAAACATGAAAATCCCTGAAACCTAGAAGAAACCGTTGAAAACCATAAAAATCATTAAAAATTTTTAAAACACTAAAAACCCAAAAATACCCTAAAACCCACTAAAACATATAAAAACCCTTAATACCCCTAAAAACCACATACTCTAAAAACAATAAAAACATAAAAACATAAAAAAGAACCATGAAACCCAAAAATATCCTTACGAAACTTTAAACCCCTAAATACCATAAAAACCCTAATCCCGCTCAAAATACATAAAACCGCTAAAAACTTGAAAAATCCTAAAAAATTATTTAAAATCCATGAAATCATAAAAACCCTAAAAAACATAAAAACCACTTAAAACAATAAAAAACATAAAACCCCTAAAAACCATAAAGTATTTAAAAAACACAATAAACTCAAAAAACCCTTTAAACTAATAAAAATGTTAAAAACTGTAAAAAACATAACAAAACTCATAAAACCCCAAAAATTGAAAAGACCCTAAAACCCCTAAAAACAAATAAAAACATCTATAAACTATCAAAATACCTAAAAATCCTAAAAACTGTGAAATACCTACAAAACTACTAAAATCCATGAAAATTAAAAAAAAACGTGAAAATACCTGAAAAAATAACAGAAAACTATAATAACCCCTAAAATCTACTAAACCCATAAAAACCCATAAAACCCCAAAAAAATCAGTATAATAACTAAAAACCATAAAACACCACGGAAAGTTTAAAAAATATTAGAAAAAATTAAAACATAAAAATTAATTACCCTTAAACCTGAAAAAACCTTAAATCCTTGAGAAACCCTAAAAACCCCTAAACCCATAAAAACCCTCAAAATTCTAAAATCCAAAAAAAAAGTAAAACCCAAAAAATCCTTATAAAACCCAAAAATACCTAAAAATATAAATAATCATAAAACCCTTGATAAACCACTGAAAACCATAAGAACCAATAAAACCATATAAACCATTGAAACCCCTAAAATATCTAAATACCGCTAGAAATATAAAAACCCTAAAAATTTGTAAACACCCAAAAACCAATTGAAAACAACTAAAATCCTAAAAAACTATAAAAAACCTAAAAACCCCTAAAACCATTCAAATATTAAAAAAAATTAAAAATCCCGAAAAATATAAAAAAACCAAAAAACCCTAAATGACCTTTGAAACCCATAAAGTCCCCAAATAACCATAAAAACCTAAAAACCTCTATAAATCACTTAAAACCCTAAAAACCATTAAAACACCTAAAAACATTAAAAATATATAAAATCCTTAAAATACTAGAAAAATTCAAAAAAACTCAAAAATCCCTTAAAAATCCTAAAAATCATGAAAACCCTAAACCCCTAAAACCCTCAAAATCCCTAAAAGAAATTAAAATCTTAAAAAACATTTAAATAAACAAATCTAAAAATCCCTAAAAATTCAATAAAACCATAAAACCATATAGAACCAAAAACACCTCTAAAACCCATAAAAACCCCAAAAACTCCATAAAACACTAAAAATCCATAAAACCCTAAAAATGTTTAAAAACTCAAAAAAAATCATAAAAAACCATAAAAACTCAAAAATAAACATGAATACTAAAGAGAAATATAATATCCCAAAAAACCCATGAAAAACCCTAAAACCCTAAAAATCCCTATAACCATGACAAACTATAAAGACAATAAATATCCTAAAAATCCATGAAAATACTCAACAAATAAAAATACCCTTAAAACTTTTTAAAACCCCATAAAAACCATTAATACATTAATAGCCCCAAAATTTCAAAAAAACCGCAAAAACCACTAAAATCTCAAAAAACCATTAAACCCTAAAAACACTTTTAAAATCATAAAAACTTTATGAAACCACTGAAATCTCAAAAAAAATCACTGAAAAAGCATAAAAACCCAAATAAACTATTAAACCATACATATCCCTAAAAATCCATGACAATGTAAAATACCTAACAAACCCTGAAAAACTAATGAAAATAATAAAACCCCATAAACCATTAAAATCAACTAAAACCAAAAAAAAATTACTTAACTGCCAGAAAAAACTATAAAAAAATTTAAACAACTAAAACATTAAAAAAATAAGAAAACCATAAGAACCCTAAAATAAATAAAAATACTATGAAACCAAAAAAAAACATAAAACCATAATAAACCATGAAACCCTAAAAACCCTCATAATCCATAAAAACCCCTATAAAATATAAAAACAAAAAATACACTAAAATCACATAAAACCATGGAATATGTAAAAAACCCTAAAAACCATGGAAACCCATATAAAACCATAAATCCCTTAAAAACCGTAAAAACCAAAAAAACAAAAAAAAAACCCTAAAACTCTAAAAAAACAAAAAAACCCATCACAAATAATAAAACAAAAAATACTCTAAAAACCATAAAATTATCTATAAACATATAAAAACCCAAAAACACTGAAAACCCTTAAATAAATAAATCCTAAAAACACTAAAAACCTTAGAAACCCAAAAAACAAAAAAAAACCTACAACCCAAAAAATTATAAAAACATTGAAAACCCCTAAAAACCTTCAAAAATAATAAAACACCTCATACCCCTTAAAAACATAAAAACCAAAAAACCTTAATGTCTTATAAAATAGTTTATATATCCCTAAAATTTTGTAAAACCATAAAAACCTAGAAAAATACCAAAAACCCATAAAAAACATAAAAATCATAAAAATCAATAAAACCCAAAAATGAAACAAAACACTCCAAAAATCATAAACCCCCATAAGAACATTAAAAACAATAAAAATCATAAAATCTCAAAAAAAACCCTAAAAAACAAAAGGAAGTTAAGAACATAGAAAAACCATAAAACCCATGAGAACCCATGAAAACCCCTAATACCAAAAAATCCATATAATACCTATAAATTCTAGAAAAAAAATTCAAATAATATTACCTAAAAATTTCTGAAAACCAAAAAACATTAAACGTTGAATACACTATAAAAACCATAAAACCCCAAAAAACATTAAAAACCTAAGTCCTATAAAAACCATAAAACCCCACTAAAAACACTAAAAATACTAAAAAACCTTAGGCCCCCGAAAAATGTTAAAAACACTAAAAGTCTTTAAAACCACTAAAAACATAAAAAAACCTAAATATCCAAAAACACCGTAAAACACCTATGAACCCTGAAATTCACAAAAAAAAAACTCAAAATATAAAAAAATTACAAACAAGATAAAAATACAAAAAATTATTTAAAAAAACCAAAAATGTAAATACACTAAAATACCTAAAACTCCCTAAAAAACATAAAAACCCGAAAATCATAGAAGCCAATACAAACCCGAAAAACCCACTAAAAACTACAAAAATACATAAAATAATTAAATAATTAAAAAATATAAAACACCATGGAAACCCTTACAAACTCAAAAAAATACTAAAAACCAAAAAACCTAAAAAATTCAAAAAAACCCAAAACACCCCCAAAAAACCACAAAATCCATAAAAACCCAAAAAAACCCCAAAAACAATAAAATCCTAAAGAAGAACTAAAAATAAATGAAATTGTAAAAAACCCTAAAACCCCTTAAAACCTCAGAAAACCATAAAAACACATAAAAACAATAAGAATGCCTAAAAACCCACAGGGACAATAAAAACACTAAAAACTATGGGAACGATTGAAACACCAAAAAATGTTAAAAACTCTAAATAAAATTTTAAAACTCTAAAAAACACAAAAAAAACTCCTATAAACCTAAAAACTAATGAAACATTAAAACCCTCCCAGAAATGATTGAAAACATAAATACCCCAAAACAACCATGAAACCCCCTTGAAATCTATAAAACCATAAAACCCCTAAAAACACTAAAAAGCATAAAAATAACTTAAACACTAAAACCCATTTAAACACATAAAGATGATAATAACTTTAAACACCTAAAAAATCCAAAAAGTTCTAAAAACCCTAAAAAATCTTAGAACACCTCGAAATCAGTAAATTACCTAAAACCCAAAAAAAACATAACAAATTAAAAAAAACCCTATAAATCCCTGAAAATGTAAAAATTATAAAAACCCTAAAACACCTTTAATACCATAAAACCTCTAAGAACCATTAAATCGCACAAGGCCACATAATACTCCAAAACCCCTTAATACTCTAAAAACCCATAAATACCCTAAAATGTTTAAAAACTCTAAAAACATAAAACCCTTAAAGACTAAAAAAATACCTAATTCACAGAAATACCCAAATATCCCTGAAAACTGAAAACCCCCAAAATTCCCAAAAAAACCCAAAACCCTCAAATCCCTAAAAAAATATAAAAATCATAAAAAGAATTAAAAATCACTACAAAAATAAAAACCCTAAAAACACTAAATCCCACCAAATACCATAAAACACCTAAAAACATAAAAACATTAAAAACCAATAAAAACCCAAAAACCCCATAAAAACTCTAAAAATTCATAAATCCCCAAAAAATGTTAAAATATCAAAAAACCATAAAACCCCTAAAAACTAAAAAACCCATAAATCCCAAAAAACATAAAAACACTAAAAAATTAAATATCCATGAAAAATAAAATCCCCTCAAATTCCTAAATCCACCAAAAACTGTAAAAACCATAAAAATCCTAAAACAACCCTAGAATTCCCTAAAAACATAAAAAAGCCTTAAAAACCTGAAGAAACCATAAAAACCCATAAAATATATTAAAAAACATAAAACCCATAAAAACCCTAAAAAGAAGCCAAAACACAAGAAACCATTAAAACCTATAAAAATATTGAAAAAATATCTAAAACCTACAAATAAACATAAAACGCCATAAAACCTTAATATCCCAAAAAAACTATATAATCTTGTAAAAAAATTCTAAAAACCATCAAAATCCCTAAAAACCTAAAAACCAATAAAATCCTAAAAAAATCCCAAAAAATAACTAAAAACATAAATTTCCTAAAAACATGAAAGTCCCCTAAAGCCCATAAAAACTCTAAAACCTTCAAAACAATAAACCCATAAACCCATTAAAATGCCAAAAATTGTTAAAAAACTCTATAACTCCATAAAATACTAAATATCTCAATCAAAACCAAAAAACCTTGTTGGGTCCTGGAAACTACTCATGGAAGGTGAATGTCCATTGATTAATTTTGGGTAAAATGAAAATAAAGAATATTTTGGAAAAATATATAAGGTTTAAATGTTGCGAAGAGAGGTTTGGGTCCGTATATGAAATCTCTCTATGGGGACTTCTTCTCCACGATGCGTATACCACTTCATGAGGTGTTTTGTCACTCTACATTGAATCCAACAAATGAAATCAATTAAAGTGAGGTGATGATGGATATTTTTACCCACGAATGAACCCATATTTAATGTGGGGTCGTATGGTGTTTCTAGTCCCCCACAAAGGGCCATCCCCCATAAACAATTTATCATTTTTGGGCTACGATATTGATTTACTTCCCCCACAAATGAAATTGTTTACAGGTTAGAAAGTCCTTATTGGGATCCTGCAAAAAAACACCCATAACCTAAAATAGATAAACTAGTCTCCCAGTATCCATTTACCCTTTTCCCTATAAAATACCTAGAGGGGATCTGAGAAAATAGTGAAGATAGATAGTAATAATGAAGCTGAAACAAAAAATAAAAATCGGAGAGCCATCGTTTCTAAAATGGTTAACCTACCGCATAACATTAAGGTTGAAAAGGGATTCACCCATCTATCCAAAAACAAAAAACAATTTTCATAATCTATTCTATGAAGCATAAGAAGATGCCTCCTTTCCAGTCCATTACCCTACATAATGAAAATGCTACGTGGTGGGATCCCTTCCCCACATAGAAAAACACAACCATGGAAGAACTCAAGACCACATAGTATAGTGCTACACGGGCAGAACTCAGACCCATTTAATATAAAGCTATATATGAGGAACCCGTCCCCTTATAACAAAAAAAGTCATTTATAGAACCCTCACCATTATAACAACACTCTATGTGGAGGGAACCCCATCCCACGTAGGAACATGCTTTAAAAAATGGGTCTTCCTAGAGTGTTCTTCTCTCTAGGTCCCATCACTTACCTCTATCAAACCATTAAGCCTCACATTGGCCCTTCTTGAACCATTATAATGGAATCAGTCCTATTCCTATTCAAAATCCACCTAATATGTTTGATAAAATCATTAGACACATCATCATGTCCTCTCGAGTGTACATACCAATTATAAGAAGAGTCCAGTTTTTAATATACTTAACAGGAGAAGTCCTCAAAATGATCGAATGTATACATTCTCAAGGTAACAAGGGTCCCAACCATGGAGGTTCTCAAATAGACCTCCCCATTCCAGATGATGATGGGGTAGGATCAAACTTCCCTTTCCTTTTGAGGTACAATGTAATATCTTCATATCTTCCCTAGGAACTAATTTAAAGGGAATCCCTATTAAAGTAATTCCCTTGCATTTCTTGCATGATTTTTTCACTCATTCTCCTTTACACCTACCTAATTCACAGTTGGGAATTTATGGGACTATCCATGTTACCAAAATAAGTTGGGAGATAGGAACCTCAATTTTATATTCATCTCCCTTTGGGATTAGAACTCATCCACTAGTATTCAAAGTCGGTCGGGAGGTTTAATTTTTCTTTTTCTTCCCCTTTCTTCTCATACCAAGCATTACTCACATGGGATTATATGTTAGCAGAAATCATGTTAGTCATATGATCTTATGTTTATGGGAGTCCTCCATTGTGTAAGGACCAAACCAATGGGAATCCTCTTAGGTTTAATCCCCAACTGGACCTCCAAATAACCATGAGTCAATACCTTCCTCATGGTTCTAGAAAGATATGACACCTATATTGTATAATCCCAAAAACCATGTTACCATCCTATCAAAGGTATATATGAATGATTAAGTGAGGAGATAACCTCCTCAGTAGGTGTAAGGGTCAATACATTTCAAACTACATGGTTTTGGATTCCTAACCAACTAGGATTCGTAGGAAGCCTCCATGAGGTCAAAACCCAACACCACAAATTCAACCTAATATTCTCTATGCCATCTTCCCAGTAGAGTCACATCCATACCAAAGGGTCATATTTTATACGATTCATTTTCATTAACATCCATATCAATCAATATTTTTGATAAGATCATTCCTCCACCAGAAAGATAATATCTCTTCTATGTTACTTAGGATGCCTTAGTATAAGACCCACAAAAAAATGTTACTAGGAACCTTCTGTCTTGGCATCCTTGTAGCATGATTCTAAACTGCATCATATGGTCCTTATCACATGACCATAAATGTTTTAATGTGTTCCATTAAGTGGAAGTAAAATTTGTGGGTTTTTATTCCTTTCACATGGATATGTAGAAATCCTATCTTATGAGTTTGATCCTAATAACAAGACATTTTTTGTATCCCAGGATAATAAAAATCTCCATATCACCACACTTATTTTCTTAAAAGTAACGCCATATTGATAAATTAAATAAGGATGTCTAGTCCATAATAACCCTTAATAGAGAACCTCATATATATGTAGATCCCTCCTTCGATGAGGAACCTCAAAAATATATAAATGATTCTAAATCCATGCCTAATAGTTGATTGTTAATTCTAGGGTGACCCATGTCAGGCTTTGGAATTATTAGAGGATTCATGAACATGTCATTAATCTATAATATATTCCCATAGTCTGTAAAAATTCCACCAAAAATGTTGTGATGAGTTTTACTTCCCATCATATGAACCAATTTGAGATCTTATATATCATTGGCCAAGACCCCAATGAGTTCTTTACTTTGAAAAGTATATCTATGTGTAATAACTGATATGAGAGTCATTGGATGTTTTTGGTTCCATGAAAAAATTCCATTGGAACCTCCCCACCCCCACTAGAAAGAAATATAGGTATATGTGTCCAATGTGAGTGTTGTCCCACCAACACTATGAAATTCCATTCCAACAAACATAGTCTTTAGGTAAAAAATAGTGAGTGGTAAACCTGAGGTCGGTGATTGTTAAATATTAACACCCTATAATAGATCATATCATTTCTATTAAGGATATTTTTATTGAAAATTTTTTTAACCCCACTTCAATCCTTTTCTCACAATCACACACCAAACCATTTTCTTTTTGCGCACCACATTAAAAAAATGGTGAACCAGATGTGAATCCTTTTATTAGCATCTTATGTTGGACCGTTTTTGTTTTTCATGCCTCACACAAACAAAAATGGTGAACCTATTGTAAATCCAAAACCAATATTATTGCATCACCTTCATGATTGTCCCATATGATATGAAAAATAAAATAATATTACGAAAAAAATCAATTATGCATGCGTAATTTTATAAAGATGCTTCTTTGAAGGTATTTTCTTTATTTTTTTCACATATATTACATGTACTATTCATCAGAAATCACTTTAGCCTAAATAGAATCCCACAAGTTATCTTAAACATTTGAATTATACACTGAAAAAACTGATTCCTAGACTAAATAGAGAAAACCATTTCCCAACCAACATCATAAATGCAGGGTTTTAAATGGATTGGTCTAGGAGTATCACCATATTGTTACTATCCCAACCCTAGTGGTGGTCCGATATTTCCTATAACACATGAATCCCCAACTTACATCCACTCAATGATGGTTAGTGATCCAGAATAATACGGAACCTATAGCTATCTTGATCTATTTCATGATATTATAAATAGGACATGATAAAAGGATTCTACCTTACCTTAGGTAGGTAGATATTGTGGTTACCAGTGACTTCATACATGTGACATAAGGATCTATCAGGATGAATCCTTACAGTGGTCATTGCTTCCAATGACATACGGCCCATTATCATCACCATGAGGTGGATAATGCCGCATGAGCCCTATCCCAAGTCATTTAGACTCGGACACCCAGGGGTTTCAACATGGGTGACCATCAAACTATATGTGAAGGACCATTTTTCTTATTTCTTATAATGAATTACGTATGTCAAATGTGGTGAAAAATCATGAGCAGAAAAATTTCTCTACTAGCACATATCAAACCTATCAAGAAAATACAACTGCAACCCATGAGAATATTCAAATACCTTTTCATGAATATGAAGAAAATTTAAAAAAATATAGTTACAACCCATCAAAATAAACAAATCCCTTCTCATGTATATCAATCACATCATGAAAATACAGTGTAAAACCATGAGCGGACGTAAATCCTTGGCCATTCATATAAACCCATCAAGAAAATATATCTTTAACCCATGAGCATATGAAAATCCGTACTCATGAATATGAATCTCGTCAGTAAAATATGGCAGTAACCCATAAGAAAGTTTTAATCATTAATCATGAATATCAATACCATCAGGAAAATATGGTGGAAACCCATGAGTAGATGAAAATATGTGCTCATTCATATCATTCCTGTTAGTACAAAATGATTGAAATCAAATGACCAAGTTTTTGTGCCTCAGATTGGAAGTAGAGGAAGACTCATATTTCTACCCCAACACTAGAATTAGAGTATATTATCATTCCCACTAAAGATTTTTTTATTTTTTCTTAAGAAATGATTGAATATTAGTCATTAATACCTGATCAAATCCAATAAACCATTCAAGGTGAAATCTCTTCAATGAAAATAAATAGTAT
Source organism: Viscum album (assembly GCA_963277665.1). Taxonomy (NCBI): domain Eukaryota; kingdom Viridiplantae; phylum Streptophyta; class Magnoliopsida; order Santalales; family Viscaceae; genus Viscum; species Viscum album. The sequence goes on from OY728157.1 coordinate 1,317,681,010, forward strand.
TTGGACTCTTTGTCCTACCTCTTCAAGTAGGGAAATTTATCTGCACAATTGAGGGGTAAATAAGGTGTATAAATAAATCCCTTATCCCATACAGGAAGTTCATTAGCCATATTCCATGGTAAATGAACAATTTGATTGCACACATATTTCTGTTCCAAATGGGGATTACCAGCCAATTTTAGGAACCACTACTTGGAGAGAATATATCTTTTTATAAATGTCATGAATATATTTGGAATATTAAAACAACAAAATGAGATTCTTACATACCCTTTCTCATTCATGGGAATTTCCATTCACATAATTTGGTTTCATCAACTCACACAAGAGCATCAAAAAGTAAATCCCACTCAGGATAGTTAAAATTTGTGGACAAGACTGATGACACTTCTCTATTAGAAGATAGTAGCATTAAGGTCATAAAATATCTATCAATGGTATTTCAAGATTATGTTGATCCCATACCAATTTTTGGAAGCAATATTAGTAGTAATGAAGGTCCTCCCCACAGTACTGCTACAAGTAGTTATAGAAGTCCTCCCCATAATATTTGTTGTGAAATTTCACATTATGATCACGATTTGATCAATCAGAAGAGAATGTCCTCTGATGAGAAACATGAAATACATAATCATGTATAGAAGATGAAAAAAAAAATTCCAATCATTAATAGATCAAATAAAATAAGACATTCATATTATAAGGATCTTGTAAATATGGGGTCGACCATGCCCAACACACAATTTATGGATTGTGAAATTCCTTCTTAATCAAAAGATGATCCAAGAAAATAGTCATCTTATGAACCACCTTTAGATCTTTTCCATTCCAAAACAATCCCTACTAGCCCTGATCAGTATAGAAAAATATCTAGGAAGCACCCATTTTGGGATGATCACGTGAAGGAATCGTTGGAATAAAAACTAAAATATATGTTACTTGTGAGAATAAAATCATATAGGGATGATATAAACATCAGTTTTTGGACCTCAACCACTTCAAATTTCAACATTCCAAAGGCTTTGTTAGAAGAATGCGTAAACAACATCTATCAGAATCTCTGGATGACACTCTCCCACCTGAATTTGTAGTTCCTACCATATGATGGGTATGTAGACCATGTTAATATATTATGAGATCCCCTTCATTAAATATACTCGAAATTCTATTCACATGGATGGTGACCAAAATCATAAAATAGGTGGAAATTTATTTAATTAGAGTTACTAAATTCATTACATAAGTTACATTGTCTAATCATCAATTCTCTGCCTGCTGTTCACATCTGAGGATGGGAAGAACCCAAAGATTTTAAATTTCACATCACACCCTAGTATGTAAACTCTACGAGAGGTGGAATCCTATAATGTCATCACTCTATCGAAGCTACCAAATGAGACCCCAACTTGAGTAATATATTAAACTCAATGAAAATAGGACCTGAAATAGTCTCAAAAGCATCAGGTTCGATGAAAGTATACCATTCAAAATATGCTGAATCAATCAACTGAGAACATTAAAAAGTATTTTTTTCTTAAGGGAAGATAATCAACATACATTATTTATTTCCTTATAATCAGTTGGGTCACATGGAGATCATAAATTTCATCTATATCATGCTTGAAAATGTATGAAACAAATAAAGAGAGCAGAAATAGTAGTTTTAGCCTCCACAGTATGAGATCAATCCCATATCATAGGTCTCGGGTAATTTTTAACTCAAAATTCCCCACCAAATATTGAAAATTAAGCCCAATGTATGAAAAATGAAGAATGATAGAAACCCCAACCCATAGGACCAGGGAAATATTTTCCTCAACCACATCTTCAATTTAAATCTATTTTTCCCATTTTGGGGCACACTAATCAATGAGGTCTTCCTTTTTGTCCCATCTAATGAACCATTCCTCTAAAAAGGAAAATAACAAAAAGTCAGTGTAATAGTTCCATTTGAGTCACTATTTGCCAAAAATAATGAATAATATATCAAAAAAATAGGTTGGAGGTATAGTTAAGGACACAAAAAACTCTCCTATCATTCGACATCTGATACGATACTGACAATTCATTATGAATCAGTGAACGTCATTGGTATTGATACTATTGATGGAACAATAGATAACCCCAATGTTGATTGTAAGAACCCAAATCATCTTTTCAGGCATGGATCTTGTTTTTGGGTGTTTTTGAGGAAAAAGAGAAATTTTTTAAATTTTATAAGTACATGTTGTGTACCAAGTTGTCGTGGTTAGCTGTGTACTAGCTGTTTAACAGCCGAGACATGGCCGTGTGAGGTGACCTGAAGACCACCTAAAGCGGGGGCCAGTTGAGGCATGTACATTAAATGAACAAGCCGTGTACATTAAATTAACACACCATGTACTATTTATTTTACATGATAAATCAGACTGGGGTCACATCTAACCCTCATATTAGTCTTCTTCTAGGTTTGGTTCATCTAGGAGCGACTGAGAGAGAAAATTATTCTTCGATCCACTTATCTGTACTCTATTCTCCAAATTGAGCTCCTTTGGTTGCGTTGGAATCCCACCAGTTAGTTCTTCCTTCTTATAGAACATCTCTACATGATTTCTTCCCTCTATCGAGTAATTCAAAGTTGAATATTTTTTACGTTTTTGTAGATATACAAAATTCTTGGTTGATTCAAGGGATGAGGTTCAACTATATCAATACTACAATGTCGAGGAAGGTTTTTTGTTGCCTTTCATTTTTTTTACTTTGAGTTTAATATGCCAAAGTGCTGAATACCCTAGTTTCTGGTATTTCAGGTTAAGGAAATTGAACCCTATTATATCTACCTTAGATTTATTGCTAAATTTATGGTTGTTGATGTGATATTTTATGAAATTTAATGTTTTAGAAACACCCCTTGGGTGATTTTTCCTTGTTTTAATATTTAGGGTCCTTTGGTACAAGTTGACTATGAGGTAGACCTTGTTTCTTTTCCTTTCTTGAGAGGATGGAACTATTTGAATTTTGATGCATATTTAAATGCATGTGAAATGCATTGGAATTGTTTATACATGTATTAGTTGAGATTAATTTGTGCTACTCAATATTATTTTCACACGATTTAAGTACGTAGGGTTGTAAGAACCTGACGTAGTTAGAACATAGGTGGAATTGACATTGAGTGCTTCCCCAGAGTGTCTGTTATCTTTCACGTTGCAAGACCACACGGGGGATTGATGGTGTGTGCTCCCTCGGAGTGTCCATAGTTTAATTTATGAGACCACTAGGGGAATTGAAATTGAGTGCTTCCCTAGATATTATATAGTTATTCAAGAAAGTATATATGGGGAATTGACTATGAGTTCTTCCTCAAAGTGGCTTTGACTTTTTATTTCATTATATGGCTAGAGGGGTAAGACTATGTGAGATACTTAGAGGGTTAATAAAAATATTGAATGTTGTGATGTATATTCCAAGCCAATGCACAAGTTTAGATTTGGTCCTATTAGGTAGCCTTCTGAGATTCCTAATTGTGATACTTACTATATTAAATGATAAACATTAAATGATAAGGAATGTATATGGAAAGTGTAGGATTTGGTTACTTTTTTGTACTCATAGTTTATTTATTGTATTTCCATTATTACCTGCTAAATATTCTCACTGACTGTTAGGCACAAATCTTTTGGTGGTTGACTACTAGGATTCGTCTCACACCCAGTTTTTGTCATGCTTTTGTACCCAAACATATTATAAGGTTGCAAGTGTAGATAAGTTAAAACTCCCTTCTTCCATAGATACATGATTGATATGAAGATGGAGATCATTGGACGATGTTGAGTCTTTCTATACTGTTGGAGTTTATTTGTTTTTTTTAATTTGGATTATTACTCTATTTCTAGTATTGTGACTTGTTTTGCTATTTTCCTAGACATATGTGACATGCATCATCTATATATGTGCTTCATTTACTCATGTACATTCATTATTCTTTTGTTATCTTGTTTTATGGTATTATTGATTTTGATACTATTTATTATTTATTATTCTTTTGTGCATACTCTACCAATGAGGTCATAGTTTCCCCACCATCACATCCAAATCCCTCACTGCAAGTTTACAGCCTCTGGCATTCGGAGATATATGAGTGAATCCAAGTGACCAATGTGGTATTGTGTACCTTTGGGTGGCTCCCAGAATTGGAAAATTACATTGATGGTCAAGGATATTATAATTTTATTCACAATGTGTCCCATACTAAGAAAAATGAAGGATGTGTGTATTTCTAGAACCCGAGACTCACCATGGAATTGGGTGTTCCTTCGAAAAATCCATCACTATCTTCATAGTGATCAAATACCAAATAAAAGTGTAAAAATATGGTTAAAAATTACATTCCTCTAGAGAGGTTGAATCCCTCACACTCGAGTAAATATTTTCATTTCAAGAGTAATAGACGAAATAGTTGAGAAGACTCAATGAAAAATTGTTCTTATGAATTAATCCAACTGAATATTCTCCAAGGGAAGAGCCTCCACATTCACATCCATTGGGTATACCTCATCAGATAGGGTTCACCCTAGTAAATGAAGTAGAGCCAAGGCATTATCCAAATCCAGAACTTAGACCATCAATTTATTTGGACCTGATCCTGGAATGATATTAGGATTCCCCCCATTAGGGAAACAACTAGAATATTTTTATGGGAACAATCAAAATATATTTTTTGCTTCATATCAGCCACCAATATTTACAGAAATAGTGAATCATTCCCTACACAATGTCATCCCAATTCAGGCCCATGTTCAACCAAACATTCATTGAGGGTTTATCAATACAATTGAATCATTGTCATCTCTATTGTAAGGTGTGCAATAATGGTCTGTGCTAATAAATCCCTAACAAAATCCATATCCTGAATGCGTAATTAACATCTCACCCCAACAAAAATTTGTGAGTCTTCAGTTTCCCATATTCCATGGATCGGGAGACATGGAACACTATTTGATACACATTGTGTCCTATTGTGATCCCATGATGGGAAACCCTATACAGTAAGAAGCAGTGAAACTCAGATGCTTCATGAAAACCATGAAAGTTACAACCTTTATTTGGTAAACTAGTTTTGGAACTTTGTCAATCACATGGTGAGAATATATCTATTGGATGTTCAATTTCAAATTTAGACAAATGATAAAAAATACCATCATCCTTGAACACTACAAAAAAATAGCAGATTAGAGGCATTTTTTTAGAAGGGGATATTCACACCCCTTTAATTCATATTATGTATAAATATAGGGGGATATAAACAACCCCATCTAAATTAATTCCTATATAAATTGTAGGGGGTTATCTGCAACTCTTTCTAATCATTGATTTTATAGGTTCTTTGGAACCCCCTATAATTTCATAAAATAGAAGGTGTTTTGAACCCCATATAAATTTTTTAGCATTATTTTTTTAATATTTAGGTGGATTTTGGTGGGTATTTCAAACCGATAGAAATTTATGAAAATAGATGGATTTCATAACTGTCATTAATCCATGAGATTAGCTACAGTTCAAAACCCCCTCTAATGTATTAACTTAGTGTTTATTAAAAACCACTTATAATGTCTTCAATTAGAGGGGGTTTAAAACACCCGCTAATGTGTTAAATTAGAGGGGTTGAAAACCCCCTCTAATGTGTTAAATTAGCAGGGGTCAAAACCCCCTCTAATTTCATAAATTATAGGGGTTTAAAACCCCCTCCAATGTCATTAATTTAGAGAGGATTGTGAACCCCAACAATTTTAAAAGAAATTCAATAATATATACATATATATTTATATATATTTAATTATACCACTATATATAAATTTTTTTAAATACATTATATGAACATATTATATAAAATATTTATATGATTGTATTTAATTGTATATATATGCATAAATAAATAATATTGTATAATATTTTGTACACTAATATATAATTTTTCTATAAATTATATTTCATATAATATTAATTATGTATAATATAAAAGCATAAACATATTATATAAATATATACATAAATATAATTTATTTAAACAATATATCACATAAAAATGAATTCTTGTATTTTATATAATTTATATTATTATAATAATAAATATATTTTTAAATACTTTGTTTATGATTTTATATTATATTAAGTAATATTATATGATATAAAACATGTACAAATAAATATATACTAATGTAAAAAATATTATATAGTTAAATGTATTGAAATAAATATATATTAATGTGTATAATAATACATATATGTATTGAAATACATTATATAAATATTTTTAGAAAATTTCTTTCATATAATACTAATTATATACAATATACATATTAATTATATATAGTATAAAATTTTCTTTCATATATCATTATATAGATATTTTTATAAATTTTATTTCACATATATGTATTTCATATAATATTAATTATATACAATATTAAACAATATATACAAATAAATATATATTAAAGCACATAGAAATAAATATATGTATTGAAATATATTATAGAAATATATTTTTAATGACATTATTTTAATATATCAAAGAAACAGTTATATATATTATATAAATAAAGAAGTATATAATAGATAAATATGAATTTAAGCATATAAATAAATTACATAAATAAAATTATAAATATATTAATATATAAATATATTTTCATATACATAACATAAATTATATTATAAAATATATTTACTCTAATGTATGTATATACACATACAAAATATATAATTTATATAAATGTATGAATTGAGTATAATATAAATTCATTATAACATAAATACATAAATATATAATATAAAAATATATATATATATTAAGTTAAATAAAATAATATATCAGTTATATATTTATATATATTTAAATATTTATTCAAATATTATTTAATTTAATCAAAATCATAATATATATAATTATCATAATTTGTACTTAAATTAATGAAATGAAATTTCCTTGGTTGTAGAGGCGCTGGAGTGTAATGTTACATGTCCTATGTTTAAAACCCACCCACTGTAATTTTACAATGGGCGGATACATGATAATTTGTAGGGGAGGGGTAGGGCCAAGAAATGGGAGGTCAAACTGGGAGTAACTAGACGCACCAGGGGGGACAATGCAGGGGTCCATAGAATTGGAGAAGGTGAGAAAGGGGTGACGGGGTAGTTCATGGATTGATATGGGGAAGATAGGATAAGGGGATTTAAAAAAATATTTTTAAAAAATAGAGGTTGTTTTTTTATAAAACCTCTTATATGGGTTAAATTAGATGGGTTTTAAACCCCCTCTAATATGGAGCTTAATTTGAGGTGGTTGAAGAAACCACCCCTAATATGAGGCTTACAACTCAATTAGTGGTGGTTGGAAGAACCACCCCTAATATGGGTCTTACGACTCAATTGAATGTGGTTTACAACTGCCTCTAAAATGTGTTTTAGATTATAAGGGGTTAAACCCCCTATAATCAGACATTTTTCAATGAAATTAGAGGTGTTTATGACCCCTTTAAGTTAACCTCTGGTAGTTGCACGCTACTTCATAAAAGCTTATCGAAAATCGCCTCTGACACCATATTGCTGGCTCCTTTGTAGCGTTTATGGGTATCTTCTACTAATGTGTTTATAGTGGGTTATAAACCACTCTGATCTCAAAAACAACCCCCTCTAATAGTGGATTTTTTTGTACTATACCTTTAAAACTTCATACAATGGGAGAACGAGAGGGTATCAAATTTAATTTCCATGTGGAAATGGGAAACTTGATCCTTGAACCTGCATCTCCCCAAATAAGATCTTCATTATTTTTTTCATAGAGAAATTCATGATGATTTGTGAATTACTCTCATCTAAATGAGACATATAGGCCTGTTTGAAGAACTCGCTAGGATTTCTCAATGAATTGAAGATTCCATACAATAGATTATTCTCAAATTCAGAATGACCCCACCAATCCCGGGGAAAAGGGAAATAAGGGTGGAGGACACATCCCATATAGTTCATCCAACCTCCACATCGGGTATAACTCCCAAACCCAAACCATATCATTAGGTATATCTTAGGTGTCCACAAAAACCTCCAACTCCTCAGTATGATAGAGGGGACCCATGAAAAATAATTTCGAAGTGAAAATAAATAAATTTTACTCATTTGGAGAAAACCAATTATGTGTCTTCATTATAGAAACTACGAACAATGACTTCTTCACCTAAAAGAGCCTAATTGGCCTTACCAAGTAGGTATTGATGAAAAATTATTATTTCCACTATCACCAAACATTGGGTAACATGCTTAAGGAATTTTTCATCTTAAAATACATCCTAAAAAATTATAGAATTTGGGAAAGTGAAGTTTGGGAAGTCAACAGCACAAATAACATTGTTTTCCACTACTAATCATGAAGAAGGAGGTGAATGTATATAAGTTACTAGAAAATTAGAGCATAATTTTGATAATTGAATTGTTATAAATACAATCAACTAATCTCGTGGGATCCCCTTATATCAGTATAAGTAGCCACCTATTCCCCATTCGCTTCTGCTATGATGCAATCGTCTCCATCAAAATCACAATCCTCTAGAATACCTTAAGTCATGAAACAATTCATCTAAAATTGTTGAATGAAAATAAAATAAGATGAACCTATGTTAAGGAAAATAATTTCCTTTGAATCTCTCAGACTTTATGCCATCATATATGAGACAACATGCACTACCCCACCAAACGGTAGAACCATAATTGTCTAACCAGACAAGATCCTCATTAGAGGAAGATTTAATATTTTGTTACAATAATTTCCTTTATTTTTTTGATCCATTCTCTGATTATAAGTTTGGCTATAAACTCAAGATCCCTAAAACCAACTGGGGAAATGGAGGAAGAGGTAACGAGATCTGAGGATACAGTGGAAGATATAGTCATGACAGAAACCAAAATTCTAGCCACATCCCTACTTAGGCTATTAGTGTTGCAGAGACTCATGGGGTTCACTTAAGTGGATCCAATGGGAACTAGGAAAATACCAACATATACTAAAAGACTCTATGAAATAATCACTCAATAATATACACCATAGAAGTTATAGTGGTCTGACAACCCTCAGTGTGATGATAGACCTTCCCAACCTAACCCACTAAGAACTGGAGTACATCCAACTAGTATTATAAGGGATGATCCACCTATTTCCATCATTTATGCTACTAAAGTTCCTATAAAAGAGAATCCACATGCCAGGATGTAGAGACATTTAGCACCTAAGTATTATATCTTGAATAAATTTACCCTACTGTTAGCCATGTTGTTGATACAATATTCCATGAGACTGTTAACGGACCTCATGGAAGAACTCATTGATTCTTTGTTAATCCCCTAGGAGTTTGAAGATGAGGTTTCTGCTACATATGTTTATCATACAGATACCAATACTATAGAATTTCATGTTGTTGTATTATTTATAGTTCAATATAAATATTTCATCATATAAATACATATCAAACCTTAATATATATCTGGAAGATTAATGGAATCATTGTTCAATGGTATTTCATTGAAAATAGATTGATATGTTATGTCATTCAGGTATGGAAACATTCCTAACAAGGCTACAATGAGGATAACTTGATGCCTTCTTCCCTGACACTATATGGTTATGAAAAAAATAAGCATAATCCATTGGGCCAAATGAAGATCAACAATCTGTTTTGGGACCTCATATTCAGATTTGAATTTATGGATGTCTAGTAGGATACAGGCTTCAATATGTTTTTGTGAATTACTTAGTTTCATCATCATGTTGAAATACTCTCCTCATACCATAACTACATAAAATAATGCATTAACAAGGAAATCAAAAAGATTAATAGAGATAAGGCCCCATTTGAGTTTTGAGAGTCACATTATATCGATTAAGGATTCTATCAAAGGGAAGGAAAAAAACCCATGGTTCATACTGTTTTTTGGTTCACAACCTTGACTAGTTGTGAAATGATGTCAACCAACCCCTTCAAAAAACTCATCAAATATTACTTGTATCCCGTTAACTATGTCAATCACATTGGGCCAAATTCTAGTGTTTATTAAACAACATTATGGATAACAACCATTACAAGTAAATACAGTGGTTTTCAAAAGACCATTGACACTCCTATAAATGGTAAACGATCTGGTGAAAATGTGCTCATTCCATATCCTGAGCTACAAGAAATTTATTCTTTAATAGCTGAGTTAGAAGAGGTTGTCATGTCACTAGGGGAAAGTGAAGATACTCATTATTTGTCCCCCATATATCCTCCAAAATGTCAAAGACACAACCACATAACCAGTTAGGTCAGAAGAAGATTCATAATATTCAATATGTCAAAGCATTAACCCCACTACAAACTTTGATGAATTACCATCACCATTTTCTCCCCCAATGGAAAAGAAATGATAAAAAGACGCGGAAGGAGAGGAGGAAAAATAATAGGAGGAAGGCCTTATGGATTCCCCTCCAACATTTGAGGAATATGTATCAACCACTATTAATGAACTCAGTGAGATAGATATTAGTACATAAGAGGGCCGATGACCAACTTTGATTAGTTCATCCATGTATTATTGATAATAAAAGGTTTATACATCCATTATGAAGAATCACCTAGATGTGCTCCCTTGAAACTACATAGAAATTCCAGGCCTATATCCTAAGGTTCCCACTCCCCACTTGGGATTTCTAACGGACCATCTGGGTTATAAGAAGGAATCTAGAAGGACACACTTGAATCATGCTGCCAGAATTGAAGTTGATGTTGACAAGATCATTAGTTCCAAATTCATTTGGGAAATCTAATATCTACAATGGCTGTAAAATATAGTCCATGATAAGAAGAATAGTGGTAAAATTAGTGTATTTATTAATTTCAAAGATCTCAATCAATATTATCTGATGGATGATTTCCCATTCCCAATTAGAGAGCTATTGATTAATTCATTGGTTCGATATAAGTCACTCTGTTTCATGGATGGATAATTCTTGTATAATAAAATCTAAATGTCCTATGAAGATGAATAATCCAATGCCTTTAGGTCCCATTAGGGATTATATTTTATGTTGGTTAATTTCCATTTTCATGAAGAATTTACGTAGTATATACCAAAGTTCCATGCACCGAGTCATCAAACCCTTATTGTGGAGGTTTTTTGATTTATACATTGAAGATAGGGTGGTAAATTCTCAAAAGTGTTATGACCACTTGGTTGGTCTTGAAACCACCGTCAAAAAATATGACAACAAATCCTGAAAATGTACCCCTTGAAATGTGCTTTTGATGTTACCTTATAATAATTCTTCAAAATTATTTTAACAGTATCATGGTATCGAAGTAAACCCAAGGAATACAATTGTTATCTTAGACATGTCATCTAATTAAAACACCAATGAGTTGATAATAATTCAAGGACACCTAGAAAAAATACGACGCTTTCTAGAAAATCGTACTTGAAAATGTTTTCCCTCCACCATGTTGGAGAAAAAAGTGCTTAAAAATTAGTGGACTGATGATTGCAAGGAATAATTCGATAGTATTAAGGTATATATTCTAAACTCATCAGTGTTGATGCCTTCTGTTGAGGTTGGACCCCTTTATTTGTACCTAACATCCCTAGAGCGGTCACTCGGTGGCTTTCGAACACAAAAGAATGATGTCAAGAGTGAAAATAGACATTATTATCTCAGTCAAACCATGATCTATGCTGATATCCATTATTTATATATTGAGAAGTGTTGTATGGTGTTAATATTTGTAGCCCAAAAATTGAGACATTACATGTATCACCACAATGTTTGTTTGGTCACTCGTAGCAATCCACTCAAATATATTCTCAGTCATCCAATAATGACTAAAATCCTGTCATAGTAGGTGGTGATCCTACAATAGTATTACATCCATTTTGTGCGTCAGAAAGAAATTGAAGGATGGGCATTAGTATTCTCCCTTCAAGAACAAAACTCAATAAAAAGTACATCACTATATACCAAACTACCCAATGAAAATATATTATCTATTCAAGAAGATCCACCAATATGGAAGTGGTATTTTGATAGTGCAACTATAATCCCAACAACAAAGAGAATGGAAGAACATAAGATCAAAAAAGTTGGATTAGTAGTCATGTTCATATAACTATAAAAGGCAGTCAAACTGTACTCATTCCTACTATAATAAGGGAGAATGAAAAATGAGGAAGAATATTGGGATCTCATTGTCGGGATGGAGATCGAACTTCAAGTATAAGTAAATTATATGAATATAAAGGGCGACTTGGAACTAGTAATGAAGTAGGTCAACGGTGATTATGCCATCAAAAAGAAAGTTACAACCCTTATAATTGATTACATTTGAGAAATACACATAGAATTACCTTTAGAACTAACATTGACTCACATCCCACACTCTGAAAATTCCTAAGCCATTGAATTGGAAAATGTATCCAACAATATAGAGAATCTAGTCTAGGATGAAATAATCATCACCATGGCGCATCACTGAATGATCCCAGTTATTTTTCAAGTCGGTATGGCAGACATTGATTAAGTTAGTCCCATCCTTGAACCATATGTTCATACCACCAGGTGAATGATACTCATTTTGGAATACCTTCAAAATATAGTACTCCCATTAGACATATCTAGGAAAACAAAATTTAAAGATGATAAATTAACATTGTTCTATAAAACATCAAAAATCATCAAAAGAACCTCTATAAGAGAATCCATGATAGAGTCATTATAAAATGCATTGATGGATAATAGACAACACTATCCTAAAATAATTTCACACCATAGCCTATAGTGCCCACCATACATGGCTCACTCTCTATCATAAAATCTAGTGGCATGGGTACTATTCACCCACTATGAAATGGGATTGTAAAAATTTTACCAAAAGGTATCATTAATTAAAGGTTAATGCCCACTTTAGCCATCAACCACTACAGTTATTGTATACAACCAAATACACATAGCTATTTACCATATAGGGAATGGTTTTCATGGGACCATATCCTCTTACACAGTATAAGTAGTTCTAGTATATTCTCACTATAACTGGATTATTCTCCAAGTTGGATGAAGTTTTACCCCTTATTGAATTCCGGGTAATAAATATTTCCCTCTTTGTGGAATCCAAAATCATACTATATATGATGTTTCTTATACAATACTGATGAAAAATGGAACCAATATATATTCTGATGAGTTCGGAAAGCTGTATCAGTAGAATAATATCAAATAAAACCATTCATCTGGATATTATAATGTGGATAAAGATTAGATAGAGGCCTTCAAAAAGACCCTCTAGAATATATTACAAATCATAGTGAATAAATAATAAAAGTAATGGCTATATAAGCTAATGCAGGTTTTCTGGACTTATTGTACTGCACCAAAACCGCTACACAAGTAACCCCATACACAATGGTATGTGGGATAAATGTATTCCTTCCATTGAAGTACAATTACCCTCACTTATCATTTCAATTTGTGATCATATATATATATAAGTTCAATCCTAGTTACATCTAGATGAATTTAAGTGATTCTATGAGAAGATATTTTGTACCTTACATCATTTGAAAGTCCACCAAAATTGAATTTCAATATAATTTAACAAAACGGTTCAACAATGATCATTCATTAAAAGATATATGGTGTATTCCTTCAATAATCCATTGATACCTAGAACAAAACCCCCAATTTTGGAACCAATATGAGAGGGACCCACACTATACTCAAATTATACTAAAATGGATCTTATTCCTTGATATTTATGGGCATAAAACTTATCACATCCCCAACCCATGAATGGTTACTAATGAAATATTTCATGTAATAACATGAACCATCTCTTTACCATGTGATGTTAAACTGTATGGACTGTGTCTTTATCAAAAAATGTAAAAGAGAACAAGATAAGTCTAAGCATCAAGACATTATACTACACATCACCATATTTATCAAATCAAATATTGTTAAACCACATGGTAAATCATTACAGCTTGATGAAATTAAAATTCATTTTCATTATTTTTATTATGACCTTAAAAAGACTTACATATCATCCATGTCACAACCATATATCCTCATTTCATGACACTAAATTAAATAATTCAAAAGAACTACAAGTGGTTTGATTACTATTATCATGGGGTATGTAGTGATGCCTAGACCTCCTCCGTTATTCCCAAAAAAAAATCCCCACCATTCAAGAAATATTTTCACCAGTCTTTCTGATCAAATCAACTATTCATGTCAAGATATTTTTTCTTATTGGTACACAAAATCAAATTTCCCAAACCTACATGTGTCCATAATCTTGACCGCATGACATTAAACTAAATGGAGAATGTATTTTGTACAAGAAGTTAAAATGTTTTCATTACCTATGTAATAGACAAAAGACAACAAATGTCGTAAATGTGAGGTTTCAATTTCCTCCCCAGAGAGTACAATGTCTCCGGTATTGGTCTTATAACATGTTGTACATAAAAATATTTATGGATTCATTATCACCACAATGAAATATATAGTGAAACTCAGACTGTACTTAATGGGACCAAATGGAAAATATGAAAAAATACCCCTCCCTAGCTTATAAAAAAATGATGTAGGGAACCCCAACATGGTTTCTTTCAAATATAGATCTATTCTCAATAAAATTGCCCTTTCTCTATACATGATTCAGATCTGTGTAGAATATCATTATTCAATAACCAAGTGTTTCTTGATTTTAATTATCATAGGATACATACTAACAAGTAGAACCTAGATCATGGGCTCAGCCATAACAAAAAATAGGAAAGAAAATCCCCCAACCCACGTATGGGTCATACCTATGCTGAGATCCCCTCAAGAACAATTTAGTTATTTATTATCATTGTCATGGGATATGTAACTATAATTAATCATATTTTCCATTTATTATTTTTGGAAATTGTTCAGATTATTTTTGAGTCTAGGCTCTAAGAATTTGTACGATTATGATGCTCGGTGTGCCCGATATAAATGCTTGAAATATATTAAATATATTAGATATCACATGAGTAAAATTCTACTAATAAATCTGAATTAATTTTAAATGGGGGATCGTATCAGAAATCTGTGGGCACCATTGAGTTTATAAAATGGTTTTTACAGTAGGTGTGACATAATCGTTGGTCAACGTAGGGTGTTTTTGGAAAAGTCATTACATGCATGGAAATGATAAAATATTAAAATAAATTATTTTATTTATTTTTCATTGATGTATATATTGAAAAGTCTTTATATATACTATTATGATGGAATAAAATGGTTATATTCAAAAACATGAAGACATTGGAGAGAGCTTTGAAGGATATCCCTCAGAAGAACATCCACCAAATATTTGATCAATAACCAGTGTGTGACAGAATTGAAAGATCTTTCCAACAACTGTGAGACCATGTTGTTATTCATCATCAATTGATATATGTCATTGTGGAACATTTTTTTTGTTAGATTCATTCTCTGTTCAAAATCTCTCTGATTAACATGAATAAATCGACCAAGGTACTAATTCAAAGATTGATCGCCTTTTAAGATGGGTTAGAGTAGTCAGATTTTGGGAGAATTACGTTGTGGTTGTGGATTCTTCATTATCATTCCCATCAAAATGAATCAAGTTTGACATGAAAGTCAACTAAGGTCAATTAATATTGATTTTACTTTCTAATTTTCTAACCCAATTCTTCATTCGTCATGGGCATTCTTTGTTTGGAAGGTGCTTCGACATGTCCCAATGAATCAATTGTTGATCCCCCATTTCATAGAGAAACCGTCCAATATTTTTGATTTATGATTATCTCTACTAAAGGAGGCGTGTTGATGGATGTGAGGAAGGATGAGACAAATATGGATACTTGATTTCTTTTCCGTTCACCTACAACAAAGAATGATGTAAGATATGATTTTTTTGAATAAATCTAAGGGCTCAATGTTGTTGTTTGGTGATGGAAAGGTTCAATGGGGCTTTAATCTTGATTCTACGACAATTATATTTCCAAATCAATGATCGGATGCACGAAAAACAACATGGAAACTAAATTTGTAATTTGGAATAATTTTTTATACATGGTGTGTATGCCAAATAAAGATGCCATGTTTCCCCCTTTGTCGTGGCTAGGATTTTAGTAGATAGTTTAGTATCACATGATGTGTGACTGGGTCACACTTCATGTGAACTCTCCCTGGTGAGTCAATGTGTATCTTTGAGTGTAAAAAGAAACAGGTTAGAGTACATGGGTTGGAGAAGACCATGTACTTCACTACAGAGACCTAGACTGGACAAGTACACATGCTAATCCAGGTAGTGGTACATGGGTAAAGTACAAGGGAAACCTACAAACCAGGTATTGTTACTTGTACATGGGAATGAGACACATTCATGTTATACGGGAAGGAACTAGGGTCAAGGGGAAAGGAGTTTAGCCCTAATATGCATCATATACTCCTAAATTTTTTTCTTTGATCTATTGTCCTCTGTATCTTGTACAGGTTTTTTAGGGTTCAACACCCTTCTCCATTCCTTGAGGGTTAGTATAGAATCATCTCATACTCCTAAGAAATTGATCCCTTCAACATTACTTCTTAGATTTAGTTAATGGAATATTTTTATGAGGTTTAGAGTGTGATCCTCTATTTATCTTTTTGCCTAAAATCCCCTCAGGATGTCGTTAGTTCCCTACGGTGCTATGCATATTTTTTTATAAAACTCAAAAAATCCCAACTCAAAGTGTATTACATGGTATGTCTGACTATTGAAACCATATGGATGATCCATATGTTCTAAATTAATTAGTAACATGATAATTCAATTGATTGGTTGTTTGAAAGAAAATATAAAAAATATCAGGATTGATTGGGGTTTGAATAAATATGGGGGGAAATTCGTGGTTGAGTAGTTTTGGGTTTGTATGCTAGGGATTTTATTGAATGTGTCTATATTCAATCATAGTGTTGGTATTGAGGAAACAGATATCCTTCATCTTTGTCCCACACCCTAATCCTATGATCGGACTATTGGAATGGACATCCACTAGATTCCATCATTGGGATTAGTGACCCAAAAACATATTTAAACATAACTAACCTATGTTGTGTAATGTTCATACATAAAACATGTCGATTAATTGATTAAAATAAATAATACTCTTCAAATAACAAGTGATTGAAATGAATGTGAAAGAAGAGGGAGATTTAGAATTTATAAAATGAGTTACATCAATCCAAAACACGAGTAAGATAATAGAAAA
The DNA here is from genome assembly GCA_963277665.1 of Viscum album. Lineage (NCBI taxonomy): Eukaryota > Viridiplantae > Streptophyta > Magnoliopsida > Santalales > Viscaceae > Viscum > Viscum album. The sequence continues at coordinate 1,317,698,323 of OY728157.1, forward strand.
TTATCTTTAAAAACACACTCCTTAATATCACATCACCCTATACTATGGGACTACTCTCTAATGATGGAGGAAAGAATCATGGGTACCAGAGGAACAATGGAAGTGAATAAAAACTCTAGATCATCGCCTATGGTCTGGATGACATCCACTGATGTTCCTTGGCTACTTGTACCCCAAAGTGTTTTGGAATGGAGGCTGGGTGTCTTATTTGTAGGCTAATCCTATACAAACTCGTGGCGGCATCACCTATTTTTTCTCTACCATCAATGATTACATGATGTGTACTTTTGGTACACAACGTGTACCTCAGATCTGGTTTTCCTCTTCCACAGTGAATCTGTAGACACTTCTTTGACTATTTTACTATGTTCACATCATGTATTCTATGTTTATTTTTTGTAATTGAAGTTCACAGTGTGTATGATCATCACGACTTGTCTAGTGAAGATATATTTCTATTCAAATTGTTAATAACTGTACTTGTGGTACACGACATGTAGTCATTTTTCTTCATTTTATGCATCATCTTATCTCTCCGTAATTAGATGTTTCTCCACTTCACTTAGCTCGTTGCGTGAAGTGTTGTTTGGATCATATTTTTCCTTCCCTTCATTCCATTTTCAAAAATCCATTACTTACTTCCAAAAAACATAAAACAAGTCGTTTCGATCCAAAATTGGAAAGATAAATCATTTAAAATCAAAATTAAATATAAAAAATATACTTTAAAATGTGTGCATGAAACACATGTATTTGTACCCTAGGTTTAGTTCTTGTTATCTTCGTGACCAACACTATGGGGGTGTCAATCCTATACTTAGTAGGTTAATCTAGATTGAGTTGTTGTTATACCCAAAAATATTATGATTGATTCTCCTATATATCGTATCTATTAATACCATCAATTTGTACTTATAATGGAAAGACCTGATGAGAAATACCTCTTGAACATGCGTCATCAATGATATCAGACACATGAGTGTGTTCTGCTGGATGAGTTCTATGTAGAACCTTGAAGCTAGAATCATAGGGTGGTATACAATGGTTGTGACTTACCTTTAGACTATGTGTATTTCTGAGTATATCTTCATATTATTGTTATATTTTTACAATACATATACCTACGTAGTGTTAAATGTATTTCATTTGTTTTATTATTTGTGGTTTTGGGGTGTCCTACTTGGTATTTTTATAATCATCCCTACATTGTTTTTTTCCTCTTATGTCATGTATTTTGTAAAAGATTTATCTTTTGATAGAGTCCTTGATGGACGAGGACTAGACTGTGCTTAGTGAGACCGAATAGACCAAGGCTCGTTTCAGTAGTATTTTAACTGTAGACCCAGTTTTACATTGAGGATGGACATGTTTTCAGACACTTTTTGGCCGGATTCTATTTTCATTTTTTTAATTTACATTACTTCTTATTGTACTCTGGTTATGGGATTTTATATGTATTCATGTATGTTTGTTCATTTTTTTACATTTCATAATTTTATAGGCTTGGGGATGTGTGTGTGTGTGTGTGTGTTTACAATTACTTATGCTAAGGTATCCCATGTTAGTGATATTCCTACTTGGCAGTAGTCTCCATCACATGGCCTATTTGAGGTTGGCACAAGGATTTGCATCATGGGACCTATTGGGACGGGTTGTGAAAGAGTGGAATCCAAGCTAGGTTGGTTCTAATTTATGACCAGAGTCTGTGAGATTGGTTGGTGTGACTATGTATGTTTTTCAAGTTCATCATTCAGGCCAGGGACTCTAGTATTTGTGTTACAGCTGACATATCCATACATCGATACACTTATCAGTTGATTTTTGAATCTGTACCTGAGAAAAATAATTAAAGGGAAACAATGGTACATGAATCATTTAGAAATGGGTTGTGGTTTCTATGTCTTTCTTGATTCAGCTCTCCAGATATACTCATTTATCAGGGTATATATTGTTTACTTTCAGGATGCCTCCATGACATATTCCAACTAAAATTAAGTTTCAGGATCCTAAGGATGATCCCCTATGTGATGAGGTGTCGATACAGGGACCAATTCTCAAGACTTTACCTTTGTGTGGTACCTCAACTGTATCACTACCCTTATAGTAGCATATGATATAGGTATTACTGATTGATGTGGTGATTAGACTGAGCGCACATCATGATTTTCAGGGACAAAGACCCCTCTAGTTCCAAGGAGATCCCAACCCCCAGGAAATTAAGTATTGGCTTTAGGTGATGATAAGAGTTTTTCATATATTATGTATACTAATAGACCATATGGTGGTCTTGGTGGAGAAACTTCTTCATGGATTAGAAGGGTGATGGTGGGGGTCAGTGACCTAGTATTAAAATGATAAAACACTACCATGGTTAGAGTTGGAGCCCCTTTTTAGGGAGTATTTCTCTCTAGATACACTGAGTTCTATTCGTATCTAAGAGATTCTACAGCTACAGTAGGGAAACATGATAGTTGGGGAGTATTCATTAAGGTTCACCATCCTCTCATGGTACTCAATGGGTATAGTTCCCAACTAGTTCTTCATGTCTAAAACCTTCATGAGAGGGATAAAGAGATACATATGGGCAATTTTAATTCCTCAATGTATTCCTACTAGTGATGGGGTTCTAGATAAATCTTTAGTGGTTGAGTGTTTCTTGACTGGGCAGTTATAGCCAATAGTCCCTGACAGTGGAGAAGAATAAGCAATGACCATGGAAATAGGGGGAAAATGTTATTCTTAGGGAATGGATGTGTGATATGTTTTAGGATTAAGTCCCAAGATAGAGGTTCTATGGTTTAGGGATCTCACGATGAGTCCATTCATCCCATGGAGAGGTGGCTCTACTCATGATATGGAAAGAGTCAACTTGCATGATATTGTTCGACCAGCCATATGGATGACATAGAAAAGTAGATCATCTACTGAGGAAGATATAATGACATGAGCAGATAGGTTTTCAAGGGGGAGACATGGAAGAGGATACAGGAATGCTGTATGAGGTGTTCAACACTTTAACTAATTACTACCACCACCCTAAGGCAGTCGACGATAGGCTCAAGGAGCTGAAGGACATGTAAGGGTACAGGTGTAGGTGGTCAATCTTATGAGCCATAGGCTTTAGGAATTATTCAAGGTATAATATATGTATTTTTAACCATAGATATAGTACTGATAAATTTTTTTTAGTCATTCCTTTGTAGTAACATATCTTATATGAAACAAAGAGATTTTTGTTGAACCCTTCCCTCCAACCTTATGCATGCAGACTCCTACTGAAGACGACTCAACAATCACACACCTATGCCAAAATATAACCTTACTCTTATAGGAGAGAGTTTCTGTTATGATATATTTGTATCAATTATGAGTTCATATGATGTTATCTTAGGTATGGACTGGATATCCATAGGTAATGCCAAAATTGACTATTTTAGGTGGAGGATAAAGTGTTTCAGTAGTAATAGATACAATTTATACAATTTCTGTGAAAAGGAAACCCAATTAGTGCAATATGGAGTCATGCATATGAGGGAGCAGCTGAATACTAATTATTTGGATAGCTTAACCCTTGTTTTAGTGGATGTTATGAGTTCTCAGTTTCCTACAATGGTGGTGGAGTACGATGATGTATTCACTCAGGATTTTCGATATTTACATTCCCAATGACAGGTAGACTTATACATTAATCCACATCCCAGTACGGTGTTGATATCTATGCTAGTATATCAGATGGATCCCTTAGAAATTTTCAATATAATGGTTTTTTGCAGGTCTTGAAATGTAATGGATTTTCTAGACCCAATGCTTCACCCTGGGTATCCCCAGTTTTTTTCTCTAAGAATACGAGCGAGAGATTGAGGTTGTGTGTAGACTACTAGTTGTTGAACAAGGTGATTGTTAAGAAACATTATCCACTACCATGGATTTATGACCCATTTGATTAGTTTATAGGCACATGTTGGTTCTCTAAGGTTAAGCTCAGGTCAGGATATCGCTCGTTCTGAGTATAGGATGAGGATATAACGAAGATAGAATTTAGATGTCACTACGGTCACTATGAGTACATAGTGATTCCCTTTTTCATTATGAATTACCTAGAAGTGTTCATGGGACTCTTGAACTAGATATTTAATCCTTTTATAGATCATTTTATGGTATTCTTTATTGAATATATCCTTGTGTACTTGTTGTCCATGGAGTAGCCGGAGAGACACTTAAGGATGGTTATAAAAGAGCTCTGAGAGAACCAAATATATTGAAATATTTAAAAGTTCTAGTTCTAGATTCAAGTGTTCCACTTTCTAGGAAACATTATCTCAATCGATGGAGTGGAAGTAGACCCGACCAAGGTTGATGAAGTGTTAGCTTGGGAACCACTCAAGAGCATGATAGAGGTACATATCATCCTTGGGGTGGTAGGCTATTACCAATGATTCATACCTGATTTCTCATGGATATTAGCACTCATGATAGCATTGACCCAAAAGGGGTAGCCTTTAATGTTGATTGAGAAGTGGAAGAAAGATCTTCAGTAATTGAGATAGTGTTTGACAAGTTATCCCATCATGATATTTTCATAAAAAGGTGTTAGGTACGTAATGTTTTACAATGCATCAGGGTCTGATCTTGGTTTTGTTTTGATATAGAGGTAGTAAATGATTGCTTATGGTTTATGCCAGTTGATACCACATGAGAAGGACTATGATACCCATGATCTTATGTAAGCAACTGAAATATTCACTCTAAATATGTCGCGAAAATACCTGAATGGGAAGTAGTTTATATTATATTCTGATGAAAATAGTCTCAAGTATATATTATCTCATAAGGATATTTACTTGAGGTAGTGTTAGTGGCTTGTGTTCCTCTATGAATATAAATTTTATATTGTCTATATTATTGGGAAGGGGAATGTGGTAGAATATGTTCTCAGTTGAAGATCTTGTTCATAGTTGTGGAATAAGGCATCAAATAAGTTTTCCTCATTACAGTTGTCCTTTGTGGATAGATATGTAGTAGGTTACATACATTTGATGGTCTTCAACACTCTACTCCAATAGTGATTCAGGGAGGCACAACTTGGGGATGTCAATAGTGAGACACTATGTACTCGTATATCCACTAGACATGCTCCTGATGTATTTTCTAAAGGTTAGGGAATTTCCTTCTTTCCAAAGGATGTACAATGGTACTAGTGATGTTTCAAGAGGATTTAATGATGCATTTACATACAAATACCTTGGAAGAACATCCACATGTAGAAACTATGTAATAGGACCTCCGATGTCATTTTTAGTGGCTGATGATGAAGAAATGAGTCGTAGATTTTTTTATCTCAATGCCTTAATTTTTATCAGGTGAAGGCTGAGCACCAAGTTCTAGTGGGTTTAGCTCAACTCCTTAAGGTTCCATAATGGATGTGGGATGTGATACCCATAGGATTTTTGATATTCTTAAAAAATAGATCCATGGGACATGATTCCATCTACATGATCAAAGTCTGACTCAACAAGTCATCCCACTTCTTATCTATTCAAGAGAAGAGATCCATAGATAGATTGGGATACCTCTATATTCAGAAGATATTCTGACTTCATGTTTTTCCATCAATGATCATTTATGAACTTGAAGCTTTCTTCACATCCCGATTGCTAGAGTGATTTAAAGAGCCTTTGGGGAATCAATTGCACTTTAGCACAACATTTCACCCCAAAAATGATGGATAGATTGAGATGACTATTTAGGTTCTAGTAGACAGACTATGATCATGCATGTTGGCGTTTGTTTGTCGTTGGGAGGATCACCTACCACTGATACAATTTGCATACAAAAAAAACTACCATTCCACCATTGGTATGACACGATCATATTCTTTGTATGGGAGACCCTACATGTCACCACATTACTGGACTAACTTAGGAGAGTCGGAACTCATGGGACTAGAGTTGGTGAGAGAAACAAAAGAGAAGGTGTCGATCACCAATGAGCATAAAAATATTGCACATCGATGTCCTGTGTCTTATTTAGAGTGACAAATAATTACTTTGGAGATTGAGGAAAGATTCCAGGTGTTCTTATGGGTTTCACCATGACGTGGATTATAGTTATTTTGATGGGGCATAAGTCAATCTCCTAAGTTAATTGGCCCTTTATACATACTACATGGAGTTGTTGAGGTAGTGTACCACTTAGATCTACCACCACAGTTTGATCGGGTATACGAAATCTTCCAAATGTTGCAGCTGAGTATATATATACATGACCCATCACACGTTATCAACCTGGGATAACCAGACATCGAGGATGGGAATACCTTTTTTGAGTACCCGATAGAGATTGACGATCAGCAGGAGAGTTTCCTTCATGGGTGATCGATTCCTTTAGTGCTTGTCTAGTGGCATCACATGAATATTCGAGAGAGAATATTGGAGCGGGATTCCTAGATTTATTCTTAGTACCCACACCTCTTTTTCTAGTCCATATTTTGTAGTTTTAGGACTTCCAGCCCCAATTTGGGATGAGTTTAATGACTCAGATTTTTCATGTATTATTCTTGATATTCTACGTATTATTTTTCAGACCATCCGCTAAGACAACATGCGATTTAGAGGCCTGATGTTTCCAGAAGTGATTTTTGAAATATATTAAATTTATTAAATATCACATGATCATAATTTTATTAAAAAACAAGAATAATTTACAAAAAGTCTCCCATATCAGAAATCTGAAAGCATCTTTTAGTATAGAATGTGGGATTTATATTAGGTGCAACATAATTGTTGGTCAGATCAAGGTGTTTGTGAAAAAATAATCATGGGTGTAGAAATTCATAAAATAATAAAATAAATTCTTTTATTTTTTTCATTGACACGGTGATTCTAAAGTATTTAATCAGACTATTATGATAGAATACCATGGTTATCTGCATAACTTGGGAGCTATTGGAGAGTGGTTTGGAGTATCTCTCCTAGATAAAAATTAATCGGATCTTGGATCGATGACTGATGGGAGACATAATCGAAGGATCTCTCCAACAAAACGGACACTACATTGTTCTTCATCAATGATTGATCGAAATCAAGGTAGGATGTTTTTTTATTGTATTCATTCCATATTCATAATTTCGATAAATAATTTGAATCAATCAAACAATGAATTGATTCACAGATCAATTTTCTTGAATGATGGGTTAGACAAATCAGGTTCTTGGAGAATTACTTTTGGATTATTGATTATTCATTATTATTCTTAGGGAAAATAATTGAGGTCAACATAAACATCTAATAAGGTCCATTCAACTTGATTTTTCTTGTACTTTTCTCCCATTATTTATTTTTCCTCATGGCCATTCTTCATTTGGAATGTGGTTTTACAAATCCTGATGAATCAATTATTGAACACCCATTTCTTGGATCGACTATATGATATTTTCGATCTAGGATCAACACAACATAAATTTGGTGAAAAAATGGAAGCAGAGATGAATAAAAAAACATTGAATACCCGATTTCGTGTTCTTCAGTGTGAAATGAGGAATGATGAATGATATGGTTATTGAATGACTAGAAGGGTTGAATATTTCTATTTTGTGATGGAATTGTTTGTAGGGTATTGATTCACGATTCTCTAAAAAGGTGGTATCTGAATATAAGATCATAAAAATGGATGACCATGCAGAAACCAGATCTAAAAATCTAGAAAATTTATTCATACAGGGTATATAATCTATAGCTACACACTATGTGGGTCACCCATTTATAGAGCCTAGGGTTTTGGGAGACAGTTACTTATCACATTGTGTGTGACTTTGTCACATGGGGTGTGACCTCTCCCCAGAAACTTGGTGTATAACTCAGAGGGTACATGGAAATGGGTTGGAGTATACCGGTTGGAGCATGCCATGTACTCCCCTACATAGTCAAGACCAAGATATGTATATGAGATAAGACATGTATGGGTATATGGGAAGAGTACACCGGAATCCTACACATTGTGTACTATTACACAAACATGGGCATGAGAAATGGGCTATTTACACGGGCAGGACCTGGGGTCAAGGGACGTAGTGTGTAACCCTAATACGTGTCTTGTACTCCTGAAATGTTATCTTGGATCACATTTCCTCTGGATCATGGACATGTTCCTCTAGGGTGAGTTACCTTTATCCTTTCCCATGGGGTTAGTATGGAATATATCTTACTCCTAAGAAAATAATCCCTTTAGTATTGATTCTTGGATAAAGTTATTGGAATACTTTTTTGAGGCCCTAAGTTAGATCATATATCTATATTCAAACCCTTGGTGGAGTTCTTGGTATCCTTGTGACCAATACTACATGGTAAAGGATCCACTACTTAGCAGGTTAATCCAGATTGATTTGTTGGTATACCCCATGGCCATGGGAGTGATTCTCGTCCGTTTATTGTATCTCTTTAGACCTTCAACATGTACTTATAATGTTGACACCCAACATTCATTACATCTCAAATATACATCATTAAGGATATTACACTCATGAGTGTGTTCTCCCAAATGAGTTTAATGTGGAACCTTTGATCTAGAATCATAGGATGGTATACATTATTTGTGACATACCTTTAGACCATGTGTTTTGTTGAGTATATCTTGATATTCTTATTATAAGATTTTTAGATATATTCATGTTTAGAGATGGAAGTATTTATTTATTTGTATGGTTTATGGTTTCAGAGTGTCCTATTGGGTATTATTATATTGAAACCTACATGGGTTATTCCTACGTGTGTCATGTCTTATGAATATGACTGAACTTTTTACAGATCCCTTGATGGACCGGGACCAGACAGTGCTTAGTGAGACCAACAAAACTGAGGTGTGTTCCTACCGTATTCTAACAATAGTCCTAGTTTTAGATTTAGGTTGGATTTATTTTCAGAATCATTGTGGTGGCCTTGTATTTAATACTATTTACTTTCTATAACTTTGTTTCATACTCTGGTTGTGGTATTTTAGATTTATTCATGCATGTTTATTCAGTTTCATTTATATTTCAATATTTTATAGGATTGGATATGTCTATGTGTGTACGAACACAAAGGAAAAGGCCTATCATGTTAGTGATATGCCTACTCGGTGCTAGTCGTTACCCCTTGACCTATTGGTGGTGGGAATGGTGAGCTGTAAAACCATCCCCACTAGAAAGAGTCGTGATAGTAGCAATGCTCAGGTTCCATATCCTAAGTCCAACGCCATCATCAACTTGTCATGAGGGTCTTTCCCTTTTGAATCCCCACAGTGTCCCATTTTTAACATGTCTTAAGAGTTTGTATAGAAAATTCCCCCGACCCTCTATTCGTGTCAGTTCATCAGTTATTAGAGAAACAAACCTTTTAAGACATTTTTACCCCATCACAGTGAAAGCTGTGCAATGATAAATTGTATAGTTTCCCTATTGAAAACCTAAGATTCCTCATACAAACAAGTATGATATGAATCAATATAAACATCCTTAGGAAAATATGACAAATGGTACCCTTAAGCTGTCCCATAAATAAATGATTCATCTTGACAGTCACGGGATGCCACAATGTCCACACAAAATAAGACACCCCAATTCCTGACATTGTTATTCCACCATTCCATGTCAGTAACTACATGTGTATTAATTCATGTTATCATATGATACATAGTGATGACCAAATCCACAATCTTGGATTTAGTTGCAACTAAGAAAAACGAACCCCTCTCTGTGTACATGCTAGACCTGCATAGGGAGCCTTTACTAAAACTATGTATAACATGATTCCCATTATAATGAGATACATAACGATTCGTAAATTTTTACACTTTTTTGGCCACCATAAATTCAAAATTACCAAATCCATTATTTTTTCACCTTTTTTGGTGGAATAAAGCTTTTGCACACAATGTTTATCACGTCAAGAATATCTCACTTGGTCTTAGATGATTTGATAAAGGATTCTGCACAAAATTAAAGCATATAAATTCACATTAGGGTTACAATGGTCCTTTAGCAATACGTTAAAAGGAACTCCAGATTTCATTCCCATATGACATTAAACTAAACGGTTCCTCAAATACTACATGTGGTTTGATTCTTATTCCAATGGAATATATAGTGATGCCCAAGTGTTGTTCCCTGGTCCTAGCCATGGGGAAAAAATCATATCCCCCTCTTATTAATACAAACAAAGATCTATGTTGGATATCGTATCTTGGGTTCCCTCATTCAGGGGTCCAACAAGGTAATGGAAATTTACTCTCATACATATGAGTCATATATATATAGGGAACATCAATCTCTAAAAAATATTGTCTTGGATGATTCTTATGTAATTAGACACATATTCTACCTAGAATACTCTGTGTTATGGGAAATTTTATATCTCCAAAATATTCATATGGCCTTTGTAAATTGATGTTTAGTGTCTAGAGGAAACATTTATTTAAACATGAATAATACACCCTGGTTTTCTTTCCGCTAATCACCCTCAAAACGGAAGGTCAACCAAAGAAAAAATCATCCCCATGAGAGGACTATTCTATCCCTATACGTCCCAATGAATTTTATATCTTATATCATTTATCTAGATCTAAGAACACCAATAATCATGGTTTACATTTTACCACTTCACATATGAGGTATTTTATGGCATCTTTTCTTGATCATTCATTTATTAATCATTATTTTCATGATATATGGTCCTAGACATATGACCTAAAATAGAAAGAACCCATGTCATCCTAGTCACATGAAATAAAAATTCACAAAATCATCTTCAATACATGGCATTAAAATATCATAGTAATCTGTGTACAATGCATAAATTCCCTGATCAACTATCTCAAGAAGCAACTTATCATGAAAAAAATATAACTCTAGTAAGGTGATTCCAATAATGCCTAAATAACAGTTATGGAGCTTTGTAACTTCTTTTTCATGTCGAGTCACATACATCCTTATCATATAACATTAAAATGCATGGCTGATTTTCTTTCCACATGACATTAAACAACATGGTTCCTCATGAAATATGTGTGGATTTATTCATGTTACCACATGGTTCGTAGTTCTGTCCAACTATCCATTTCTAGGTCCATCTGAAAAAAATACCCCAATATCTTATATATGATATAGATCTGTATAGGATAGTATACTGTGGGTTATCACCCCATTCATGAGGCTATATTCTAAATAAAAAACAATAATGATCTCTCTCCAAACATGGATTCAATTAGTGTGGTAAATCTACCCAAGAAAATTCTATGGCTTGATTCCCATTTTGATGAGATACATAGTGATTCTTAGACCCTATGAATTAGGCATAAACTTGAATATAATACCCATTATTTTATGGATCATACCTTCACAGGAATAATTTTTTTTCCTAATATCAAGTAATTTCTCTAAAATATGTTCCTTCTATATTTAGGAATGTTATTTTCACAAACCAAACTCTATGTTCATGAATGTAAAATATCCATAAACATTATCCTGCCATTATTAATAATATTTAATTGTCCTAAGGATACCTCTATTCGATTATGCTTAATAAATCCATGTTGTCATTTGATCAATCACCCAAAAAATGGGTCTGTCAACTGGGAAAAAATTTATTCATAGGAGGGGCACCTTCTATCTCCATATGCCTCAACACCATTATGTTGTGAACGGCTTTTGGAATATTTTCCAGGTTTTATCCATTCACACATTTACCATATCAATCTTTTGTTTCAGAAGTGTATTATTGTATCTTACACTCTTCCCCCTTCATGCTTGAATATGGAAGATCATTATTGGACATATTACAATGAAATGGGAAAATATTATCCTTTTGATCAAATATGTGTGACCTTAAATCATATCCCTCAAATCTCTTCATCATAAGATGTTAAACTACATGGTCCATGTCCTAATCACATGAAATTAAACTTTCTTATACTTCCACCCTTTTTTACATAAGTGAAATTAGTATAGGATCAAAATATCATTAAATGAAAATGAAAATTTACATTTCTCTACTATGCGTCGATGAATTCCCTTAATAAACCACTCATTTTGGTCATTATAATTAAAATCTTCACAATGTACCCATCCATTGAAAATGGAATTCCAGTGTCTTAAGGATTCCACTATTTGACATTGCATAGTACTCTATAATTGGATTTTTATTAATAACCCAAAAAAAGAGGAGTCTTATGAATCATAAGAAAATGAATTCTTAAATGAGTCATCTTATATCTCAATAATCCCAAAAACATTATGATTAGAATCAGTTTTTGAATATGGTTTTCTTTCAATCTTAGTGTACTTGTCCCACATCATGATTTAGAATCATAAATTACAAAATAGTGACTCAAATACTCCCCCACATATGTCTTATTTTTTTTGCTGCATTCTTGGCCTGCCAGGATTATTTGTGTCATCATTTCAATACTCATGGTTAAATGTGTCCTACCTAAAACACTAGTTGCATTAGTTTGTCTTGCAATACATAAAACTACACACAAAAAAAGACACATAACTCACTAGGTTGAAAACCCATAAAGGGAACCCTTGATAATATTCGAGTCCCATCTCCCTAGACCTGTGATTTTCATAGCATAGAAAAAAAGGGAGAAATAAAAAGATAATGGAAAAAATGTGTTATTTCAAAAACCCACAAAGGGAGGCCTAAGAAAAATTTGATTTGTGCCCTCTAATCTTTTACTACAATGGGATTTGGAAAAAATTAGGGTGATAACAGAATAGACACAATGTTTGTGGAATTTTACATGAACCACTAGAAATATTAAAACTATGATCTCTAAGTCCCTTATATTATGAACAAATAGAGTATTCCATGATCCTTCATCCAGGTAAGTTGAATCTAGTATTACGGTGATATGAATTATTCTTTTACCCATTCATGAGCAATTATTTAGAGTATATTGTTTTAACATAATAATCATGGTTATGATTGAGATTTTTGTCCATTGATAGAGCCATTAAGTTAATTTGGGAGATCTTATTTTAAAACACAACAATTTATGATTGATATATACTGAAGGCTAAGATTAAAGAGAATAATTGGAGTGAAAATAGTTTTTCATTACTTAGTTGAATAGAACCAAATAAAGAGTACCAAGATTCAGGATGCTCCCCTAGATGATTTAGTGGAAAATGGAAATAGATGAAAATGACTACAATAATGTTTGAATTGCCTTATATAGTATATCAGCTAACGATGGACATGAATTGTCAAGGGATTTTTCAAGATTAGTTTTCTTCCTAGATTCAAAATTAGCCAAGGGGAGAACTTTATTAATGGAGATACTTAGATCCCTTTTTTTCTATTTACTTTATTCTTGACCCATGATTAATGATGATAGTTGTTCCTTGATGCTATCTACATGAGCCTCATATTCTCATTGTTCTGTTGTATGTATAGAGATCCATTCATGAAGATGATCTTCCTCAATATTTAAGTGATGCATCTCAGTATAAAATTCCATTTTGATTTATAGAAGATGATTGAAAAAAATTAAAGTAAATGAGATCACATTCATGTGTGACCAACTCCTCTCAATCAATCATAACATGGCAGATGAGGACATTAACATGTTTCTAATTAAACCTTCCTTCTCCCATTCCACGAACGAGATGATGAATGATGTCCATCTTATCATCAATTTTCCGCAAAAGAGTTTCTTTAATGATATCATTGACATTATTATAGAACCATTTTCATAATGATTGATGTTTAATTATAGTACTGGGGTCCAAATTCTATTAACTAGTGACTAAATGTATTTAATCCAGGAACATACTCACCATAGAAGGGCTTTATCCGGCATGCAATGGTGAAGGGGGAAAACTCTCTATTGACTCCTCCCATTTAATCTTAAGAACTATGTTGACTGGTTTGACATTGATCGATGCAATACTCTATATCATTCCACTAAGACCAGAACAATAGGGATTACAATAGTATCACTAAATAATGTTGTATCGATACTACTCCTAACAAAAGGAAATATCGAGGCTTAATCGCCCTAGGCATTCTTGGCATTTCAGGATGAACTCATTTCTCCATTAGGAGTTGGCAAAGATATTTCATTGGGAAAATATCTAGAAAAATCCATTGGTATTTTCACATATCATACTAGATTCCCCAATACTGTAGTGGGATAATATTCTACCCATGTCTTGGAATAGCCCCATGAAGGGTTTGATAAAGTATCTATTGGAGGAAAAATTATTTCCATATGATAATTTTCATTCGTCATCATCAACCAGAGTTGATGGAGGATGACTGGATGTGATTCCCATTTAATCATGTTAATTGGTACGGATGCGGCCTTATGCAGACAACCAAATTGTCATGACAAACCTATATGGAGGATAAGCATTCAAAATGGTTACCCTATCTACCTGTGTATCCCGATTTCTGTCTCTTAATGATATGATATAAGAAATTTTTTTAAATTATATCATCCATTATCTACCACCACTCCTGAAGGTGCTGCATAAGGGGTGAAAATAATGAGGGATCCTTTAACAACTTAACAACACTATTGATTCTTAGAGATATTAGGAAAATTTAATCAACATCAGGAAGTGTAAGAAAAAAAGGTGTAATGAGGGGTTGTTATAGTATACCGATATATGCAGCATCATAAGTGTCTTTCTACTCTTCAAAATAAAATCTGAAGTGGCCCAAAAAATTATGTGGGAATATTAATTCTTTAATATGACCCTAAAACAGATAAATATGAGTGAGAGTGGGAACAACTAAATTGATGGGTTATTCCCTAGACAATGTGGCCACTATCACCAAAGTGCTGACCCTATCACTAATATATGTAGCACAACATGGATGGAGCTGCCAACTGAGAGACATAGAGAAGAATACTATGAAACCAAAGTATTAAGATATGTCGAGATGGATCCTATAGTCTGATTTAGTATGTTTTACTTCCCCAAGAGTGGCCTAGTATGAACCTATAACACCGTAGGATTGTTTATTTGGATGGGTCTTGGGGAATCAAACATTCATCCTAGACAACTATCTTTTATGAATATATTTTTTGAGTCACTAAATGAAATATGTGAAAGGGAATGAAGAGCTATTCCCATCGATTTCTCTACCATAACTAATATGTCTATTACTAATTAAGAAACTTGTTCAGTGTTTTCCCAGGTGTTATCTACATGATTGAATTCATCATACATATTTCTGATGATAATAATTCCCCCATAATTGGTAGAAGTCCCATAAGCTGATTCTAACTTCACCATGATGTAAATATAATGCGTTGTTTCTATAAAAATGGTGGTTGATCAGTTTGGGTAAGACCTTGTTTGAAGAATATACTACAATATGATAAATATTTTTTGCCTGATACAGGCTAATGACCTCCAATCTATCAGGTAATTCCATGAAATTCTGGAACACCCAGAGCACCCAAGAATATTTTTTAGAAAATCTTCATGCAAAAAAAAGTCCCAATTGAAGATCCATCCCTGTTTGGACCACCTCATTAGAGGATGAAAATGGATAGAAAATATTGAATGCTAGAATGAAAATATTTAATATCATCCTGTTGGTTTCTTTGAGTCCAAAAAAGAGCCATTAAAAATAAAGACTATTTCGTAAACAGATTCAGAAATGATCTTCCCCACAATACATACATTTAAGTAAATGTGATTAAAGGAAACCTCTTACCAAATGTGTGAAATATTATCATCATCCGATGGAATGACACTATTGTATTGAATTAAAACACTTATACAATGGTAATTTATTGGAAAATGGGTTACTCAAAGGTTTGGTGAAATAATATTATATAGAATACCATCTTGAGGAATATTGTGATGATGATAACCAGCTTTAAAATTCTCATAAGTGGAAGTTATTATACTGATAATTACCATGTAGTTGGAGGAAATATTTTTATTAATATAATCCATTTGATCCCTAGGAAAAGTTTATAAATTTGTTTTTTGATTCCCAAAAACATGGATAATTATATAAAAAAATCACAAAGTGTTGGCATGTGAAGAAGCCACCCATGAATGATTATTCTATAACCCACTAATTCCATGTGGCATCATAACCACAATGTATAAAAATTGTAACCCTATATGGTGTGTGGAAATATATTTTGTTGGAAACAACCTTTTATATCATGGAAATTACATTTTTAAAACGGAGAATTCTATACATGATTCGTAAAAACATTGTTTTTTAGAGGTATTAGTTCACAGAGAGAGTCCGTGAAAGAAAAATGAGTTGGGACCCCCTATATTATTGGTGTCTCCCCTATATCGTTTGACATGTAAACTACAAACTGCTTGAAAATAGGACAAATTCCTTCATCAGGATCACGTTGTCTTCATCCAAGTCAGATAAAATTATAATGGGGGAATTTATTGGGTCCTAAAAACTATCCATGGAATGTGAGATTACTTTGATGAATTTTTTATGAAATGATGGTGAAGAAGTGTTTGGAAAAATGTTTAAGGATGTGAAATCACAAAGGGAGGTTTGAGTTCACTTCAAAAATCGCGATATGTAGACCATTGCTTCACAAGGAATCTACCAATCTATGATGTGACTGCTACTCCATGAGGAATCCACCCCTCATTGAGGTGTTTGCCACATTAAATTTAATCCCTAAAACGAATTCTATTCATGGGATGCGATGGTGGTTGTTGACACCCATGAACGAACACATATCATTTACAGAGTAGGAAGGTGTTTCTCATCCCTTAAAAATGATCATTCCCCACCAAAAATAAATAATTTGAGGTCTGAGATAGATATTTTTCGCCCCAAAATGAATTTTTTTGTGAGCTAGGAAATCCTTATCAGGATCCCAAAAACAAAAGCTCTACGGCCCACTATAGTTGAGATACTCTCCTTGTAGTTTGTTTCTCCATTCCTCTATAAAATCCACAAAGTGGATCCGAGAAAGGAGAGAAGATCTAGAGCGAGAGTAAATCTGAAACATAGAGAAAAATTTGATATCCATATATTCTATGCAGTTAAACCAACTACATCAAATTATAGATGAAAAGTGATTCACCTGGCTATTCACAAATCCAAGACCCTTTGCAAACTACATCTAAAAAGAATAATTGGATTCCTCCTTTGTGATACATCACTCCATGTAATAAATAACTATTTAGAGGGATCTCTTCCCTAAATAAAAAAACTCTAAGCATGAATAATTCAAGTCTATGTAGCAAAGCACTATGTGGTCGGAACCCATACCCACATAGAAAAATTATAGATGAGTGGAACTCATCTCCGTATATTAAAACACCCCATGGATAAAACACTAAATTTCATAGAAATATGATATGTGGAGTGATCCCCATTCTATGTAGGAATATTCTATGTGAAATGGGGAATCTTAGGGTGTTCCGCTCACTAGCTCCCATTTCTTCCCTATGTCTGACCATCAGGTCCCACATTGTCCCCTTTGTGATCTATACTAATGGAATCATTCGGAAGCCTCTTCCAAATCCACTTGATATGTACGATCAAATTATTTGAGACATAATAATGTTTTCTAGAGTGTACATACCCATGGTAAGAGGAGAATTGTTGGAAACATCCTTAACAAGGGGGTTCCTCAAATTTTTCTCATGTATATATTCGCATGTTAATATGGGTCCTGACCTTTGAGGTGCTCATGTGGACCTACTCATTTTCGACAGGGAGGGGGAAGGATCACAAATTCCTTTACCATTGAGGGATAATTTCTTATCCTCCTACCATCCCCTTGAATAAGTTTATTGGGCATACCTACTAGAGTAATCCCTTATCCTTTCTTGTAGGATGTTTCACTCTTTCTCCTATTCTCTAACCCAAGTCATAGATATGATTTGATGTTACTAGCCTAGATACCAAAACAAGAGGGAATATGGGATCCCCAATTCCGTCTTTGTCTCACTTTGGGATCAACTTCATTCACCATTGGAAAAAGTAAGATTGGTTGGTTTGTTGGAACTTATGCTTCCTCTTGTTTATCACACTAAGTACGACTCACATGGGACTAGTGGATGGTGGAGATCTTGATATTTAGACGATCCCAATCATATGGGCCTCCTACATGGTTGCATCCTTGAATCTATGTGAATCCTATTAATTGTAACTCTCAACCGAACCTCAAAATCACCCTGAGTCAATACATTCTTCATGGTTTAAAAAACATGTTCCTCTTATATGGTCTAATCCACAAAACCATGTAACCATCCTCTCAAAGGTCCATATTCCCGATGAAGCATGAAACTAGGTCTTCTCCCTACATGTAATCCCTAATGCATTTCAAAATACATGGGATTTGATTACCATCAAAATGGGATACATAGGAAGACTCACTGAGGTTCAAACCCAACCCCTCAAACTCACCCTAATATTCTCTGGGCCATTTCTTAGCATGGTCGCCTCCAACATTGAGGGAAATATTCTTTCTGAGTCCCTTTCATTATCATCTTTATTAGGACATATTACTAATAATATCATGACACCACGTGGGAGACCACATCTCTTCTAGGTTCCATGGGATTCCTTGGTCTATGTCCAACACAAAACATTGATTAAGCACCTTCTTCCTCGTCGTCCTTGCCACATGACATTAAATAGAATTGGATACTCCCTCTCACATGTCCATAAAAGGTATGATGTGTCCTGTTAAGTGGTACTGAACTACATGGGTTCTGATTCCTTTCACAAGGATACGTTGGAAGCTCAAATTATGGGTTTGATCCTAACATAAAACAATTCATGTCTCCATTGATAATAAAAATCTCTAGAGAACCCCACTATTTGGCTAAAACCTAATGTCATATTGATAAATAACATAAGTATCTCTGGTACATAGGTACCATTGATGGAGAACCTCATATAAAAATAGATCCCTCAATTGACAAGGAACCCATGATACATATAGATGATTCCAAATAACTGATTAAAAATTGACTATTAATTCATGTCTGACCCACATCATACTTGAAAAAAAGGATTCACATACATGTCATAAATCTATAATATAATCATAGAATAGGAAACTATTCCCCCCAAAATTGTGTTACGATCCCATCTTCCCATCCACATGAACAATGTGAGTTCCTATGTATTTTTGGAAAAGCCCTAAACAAGTGTATTACTTTGTAAAGTAGGATAATGAGGCATCACATATATGGGAACCGTTGGATGTTGCATGTTCCACAGACAAATATCATTGGAAACCCCAGAAAAGGATGTGGGTATATGTGTCTGACATGGGGGTTGTCATACCGACACTACAAAACACCATTCCAACCCTGTGTGGTCTTTGGTAATGAAACCATGAGTGGAAAACATGATATAGATAATATTAAAATATTCAAAACCCCCACCACAATTAATCATACCGGCGCACTAAAGAATGTTTTAATTGGAAAAAAATCTAAAGAAAACCTAAAAACCATAAACACCTTTAAAATCCATGAAAACCCTCAAAATCAATAAAAACCTTAAAAACCCCTAAAAACCATAAAAATCCTAATAAATCTCTAAAAATACTTGAAACTGTTAAAACCCCTAAAACCCCCTGAATACCACAAAACCCCTAATAACCTCTCAAACCCCCATAAAATCATAAAACCCCTAAAAACATTATAAATCTATAAAAACATTAAAAACCCACTAAAAATATTAAAACTCATTTAAACCTCAAAATGCATTAAACCCTAAAAACCCTAAAAATTAAAAAACCAATAAAACCCCTAAAATATTGAAAACCTCTAAAAACACTAAAAACCAAGAAAACCAAAAGATTACTCACAATACCTAAAAACCCTAAAAAATCCTACAAACCATAAAATCCACAAATCACTAAAATCCTTGAAAAAACCCCCTAAAACCCCTAAAAACCCATTTAAAAACATAACCCCCCTAAAAACCATAAAAAACAAAAAAAAACCATAAAACCCTCATAAATAAAAATAATAAATAAATACCCCTTAAACAACTAAAAATGTTATACATTTCTAAAAAACATTAAAAACCATAAAAACTCAAAAAACCCTAAAAGCCAATAAAATCTATAAAATCCAAAAAACACTAAAAACCCTAAAAACCCTTCAATTTTCTAAAGACCCTAAAGACGCTAAAAACCATAAAAACCTAAAAATCTCTAAAAATCCCTGAAAACAATAAAACAATAAAACCCCAAAAATAATACCCTTAACCATAACTACCAATGAAAACCTTTAAAACCCCTAAAAATTAATAAAAACCTTAAAACCCCACTAAAAACCATAAAATTTCATAAACACTTGAAAACATTAAAAACTCTAAAAACTGTAATAGTACGAAGAAACTCTTAAAGAACAAAAAACCCAAAAACAACTGAAAAAACATAAAAACCCTTGAAAAAACCCGAAAAAAATTCAAATTCCCTAAAAGCCAAAAAAACACCAAAAACCCATAACAAATTAAAAATCCTTGAAAAAATCAAGAAACCAAAAAACCATAAAATCTACTAAAAACTGCAAAAACCATAAACACTCTTAAAATTCCTAAAAACCACGAAAAACCTAAAAACCCATAAAACCCATAAAACCCATAAAAATGTAAAAAAAATCCAAAACTCCATTAAACCCCTAAAAACATAAAAATCATCTAAAAACACAAAAGACTCAATAAAACCCTGAAAAATCCTCAAACCCCAAAAACCCCAAAAACCCCTAAAACACTAAAAACTCTAAAAACCAATACAACCAAAGAAATACATAAAAACTATAAAATATCCTAAAAACAAAAAAACATAAAAAACGACAAAAATACCTTGAATAATAACAACCCTGAACAACCCCTAAAACCATAAAATCCCTAAAACATTAAAAACACTATATAACCCTAAAAGCCACAAAAATAATTAAAAACCATAAAACACCTAACAATTAAAAAACCCTTCTAAAAATCCTAAAAAAAATATAACTCTAGAACCCCTAAGAAATTATTAAATACCCACACATCCCTGGGAACCATAAAAACACATAAAAATCATAAGGATCCTAAAATAATATATAAAACCACTAAAAAGGTAAAACAATCTAAAAACCCTGAAAACCCTGTAAGAACCATAAAACCCCTAAATCTCTAAAAAATTTATAAAATCCCATAAAATGATAAAAACACAAGAAAAACTTAAAAAACCCATAAAACTCCTAAAAATGATAAAAACACTAAAAAATAAAAGCATAAAAACTAAAACAAACCCCCTAAAACATAAAAAACCATTAAACCCTTAAAATCCAAAAAACCCTGAAAATCTCTAAGACCCCTAAAACCATAAAACAAAAAAAATACCTAAAATCACTAAAAAGGTAAGATAACCTAAAAACACATAAAATCCCATGAAAACCATAATAACTTAAAAAACATAAAACCCCTAAAAACCACTAAAAACTTTAAAACCCCCTAAATTCTTAAATAAAATTAAAAAACAATAAAAACCCTTAAAACCCTAAAAAAATAAAAAAAATATAAAAACCCCAAAAACCCATAAAAGCTCCATGAACACTTAAAAACCTAAAACCCCTTGAAAATTATGAATACCCCTCAAAATCACCAAAACCCCTTAAATCATAAAATCATAAAAATGACCTAAAAATCCTGAGGAATGTAACATCCCCTAAAAATATGGACAACCCCCTGAAACCCCAAAACCCCTCAAAATCCCAAAAAACATAATGAACCCTAAAAACCCAAAAAAACAAAAAAAAAACCCTTAAAAATCCCTAAAAACCTTAAAAATTATAATAATATATAAACACCCAAAAACCTCTAATACAATAAAAACCCTCAAAACCCATAAAAACATTAAAAACTCTAAAAACCATAAAACCCCAAAAAACTAAAAAACCCCAAAAACCACAAAAAACCCTAAAACACATAAAACCTATAAAACCCCCAAAAAAACACTGAATACCCATAAAACAAACAAAATCCATAAAACCCCCAAACCCCAAAAACCATAAAAATCCTTAAAATCCCTAAAAATACTAGGAAATGAAAAAACCCTAAAAATGGAAGCCCGCTAAAATCCATAGAAACCCTAAATACCTTAGAATCTCTAAAACCCCATAAAAACTCTAAAAACCACTAAAAACTATCAAATCCCTTAAAACCTCTAAAAATATTAAAAATCTTAAAAACCATAAAAAAATATAAATTTGAAACCCCCAAAAACCATAAAACCCTTCAAAACCCCAAAAAACTCTAAAAAATGAAAAACCTGAAAAACCATCCGAATCCCGAAATATACTAAAACAGAAAATACTAAAAAATACATAAATATCCCAAAAAAAATAAAAACGCCCAAAAACCATGGAAACCCCATAAAAATCATAAAAAAAAATTAAAACCCCTAAAAACACTAAAAACTCTTAAAAACCCTAAAAACAATAAAATCATTAAAACCCCTAGAAACCCAATAAAAACTCAAAAACCCTAACACTCATAAAAAAATACCCTGAAAAGTCCTAAAAACCATTAAAACCCCCAAACCCCTCCAAATATCTAAAAATCAAAAATAATCCTTAAATCCATAAAAATACCTGAAAACATAAAAACCCATAAAATGCTGAAAAACCCAAGAAAGCAAAAAAACCTATAAATATCATTAACCCCTACAATCCCATTAATCCCATACAAACCAATACAAACTCTAAAAAACCACAAAACCCCTAAAAACTTTTTAAAACTATAAAAACACTTAAAAATTTAAAAAACTAAAAAATTCCTAAAAACAAAAAAAAAACTAATAGAAGCTAAAACCCCTAAAACCCTAAAAACCTAAAAACCTTTTAAACCCCTAAAAACCATAAATACCTCAAACATTTAAAAAATCTGAAAAAATACTTGAAAACATAATGAACCCTAAATCCCAAATAAGTCACTAAAACCGCAAAACCCTTAAAAACTGTAAGAAACCCTAAAAACCCATAAACACCCGTAAAATCAACTAAAAACTCTAAAAGGACTAAACCCGTAAAATTATTAAAAACCCTTAAAACCTTTAAAAACCCTAAAACACTCAAAAAACCCCAAAACCCAATAAAAGCATAAAAGTATAAAAACCATAAAAACCCCTTAAAACCCTTTAAAAATCACAAAAAACTATAAAATCCATAAAAATCATAAACGTCCTATAAAATTCATTAAAATAACAAAAATTTTAAAAATCCTAGAAACCTCTGAATACCTTAAAACCCGCTAATGTCCATAAACCCCATGAAACCCCCAAAACCCCACTAAAAACTCTAAAAAACATTAAAACCTAAAAATGATAAAAATAAATCCTTAAAAACACTAAAACAACTTAAAAACCCAAATGACCCCCCAAAACAATAAAGAAAACTAGAAACCCAAAAACTTAGAAATAACATGAAAATAATAAAAATCACTATTAACCCTAAAAAAAGTAAATCCAATAATTTTTTTTAAAACTCATGGAAAACATAAACAAACCTATAGAACCTAAAAAACCTTTGAATATCATAAAACCCCCTAAAAACCTTAAAAAGCCAATAACCCCAAAAAAAATCACTACAGACTCATAAAACCCAAAAATACCCTTAAACCATAAACAACTTTAAAAATCCTTAAAACCTCTAAAAACTAATAAAACCATAAAAACCTTAAATGTGCCAAAAAAATATTGAGGAAAATCATAAATACACTAAAAATCTTGAAAACCCATAATAACCATCAAAATCCATTCAAACCAAAAAAAATCCTAAGATTCGTAAAACTCTAAAAACCCTAAAAACCCTAAGAAATGTAAACAATAATCTAAACCCTAAAAACCAACCTGAAAACTTTAAAACCCCCTAAAAAATTTAAAATTCAAAATCTCAATAAAAACCGAAAACAACTAAAAATATAAAAACCAATGTAACCCTTAAAACATTAAAAAACTATAAAAACTATAGAACCCCTAAAATCTTAAAAAAGAGACCCAAAAAATACAAAAAGTATAAAAACCCTCAAAACATAAAATTCCTAAAAACTCATCCTAACATAAAAACACCTAAAAACCCTGAACCCCCCTGAAAAACATAAAATCCCTTAGAAACAAAAAAACCATAAAACCCTTAAAAATATATAAAAATACATAAAACACCTAAAAACAATAAAAAAATCTAAAAACCATAAACTCCCTAGAAAATAAAAAAAAACTATTATAAAACACTATAAAAACATTAAAACCCTAAACCCCTAAAAATAAAAAAAACATTAAAACACATCAAAATCGATAAAATTCCTAAAACCCCTATAAACAATATGATTCCTAAAAATACCCTAAAAATACCAAAAAAAACATTAAAAAAACTATAAAAACCCTTAAAAGAACCTATAAACCGTAAAAACACATAAAAACATAAACATCATAAAATCCCATAAACACCTAAAAACCACAAAAATCTCTAAAAACACTTAAAACCCCTAAAACGTTAAAAACCCTGAAAACCCATAAAATATAAAAAAACCATAAAACCATAAAAACCTTCAAATACTATAAAACACACTAAAAACCATAAGAATAACTAAAAACCCTAAAATTACCTAAAATTATAAAAATCTTAAAAAATACATAAATTCTCTAAAAAATAAAAAAACACACAACCCTGAAAACCCCTGAACAATATAAAAATCCTTAAAAACCTTCAAACCCCTAAAAACCCATAAAATCCATAAATACCCACTAAAAACTCTAAAAACCCCTCAAAAATTCTAAAATAAAAAAAATCTAAAAACATTAAAAAATTCACAAAAACCCTCTAAGAACGAAAAAACCGAAGAAACCCAAAAAACCCTAAACCCAAAAAAAGACATACAGCCCCAAGAACCACAAAAATTATTTAAAACGATAAAAAACTAGAAACAATAAAAATATTTAAAAATCCCAAAATATATCGGAAAATTTAAAACACCCTAAAAAACATGAAAAATCCCAGACAACCACAAAAACCAATGAAAACCATAGGAAACCACAAAACCAAAAAAACCTCTCAAAACCCAATAAAATATCTAAAACCCTTAAAAACATTATAAACATTAAAAAACTCAAAAAATACCATAAAACCCTTAAATTTTTTAAAAAACCCCTTACACAACCTTAAAAATCCAAAAAATCATAAATGATAAAAACCATAAAAAACCTTAAAAATATCTAGAAATAATTGAAAATTAAACTCCCCACAATCCTTAAAACCCCATTATAATGGATATTTATAATTTTAATTGGTTTTATGGGTTTTTATGGGTTTTTGGTGTTTTCCAAGATTTTTAAGGTTTTTTACATTTTTAGGGATTTTTTAGGGATATTTTAAAAAAATCACGATTTTTGGGTTTTTAGTACTTTTAAAGAATTCTATTGATTTAGGGTTTTTCTATTATTTATAGGGTCTTAGTGGTTTTCAAGGTTTTTAGTATTTGTTTTTGGTTTTATGAGTTTTCTGACTTTATAGTGGTTTTAAGAGTTTTTAGAGTTTTTTGTCATTTTTAATGATATTATGTCTTTTAATAGTTTTTAGAGTTTTTAAGTGTTTTTATAGTATTTATTGTTTTAAAATTTTTCAAGGATTTTAGAGGTTTATGTTTATTTTCATATTTTTAGGGTTTCTTATGTTTTGAGGCATTTTTAGTGAATTTTTAGGATTTTAATGATTTTTTGGGTTTTTAGGGATTTTGAGTGTTTTAGGATTTCAAAGGTTTTAGTGATTTAGGGTATTGTTTTATTATTAGATTGTTTTTGTGTTTTTATGGTTATAATGTTTTTTAATTTTTTTAAAAAAATTAATCAAGTTATGAGTGTTGAGTTTTTTAAAGTTTTTAGTGGGATTTTACGTTTTTTGGGTTTAGTGGGATTTTAATGTTTTTATTGCTTTTTATGGCTCTTAGGGGTATTTGAGGGTTTTTAGGGTTTTTTATGTTATTTAGGATCTTTAGAGATTTTAATAGGATTTTTATGGTTATATGGGCTTTTAGTGTTATTAGGGTTTTAAGGGGTTTTATGGGATTATAGGGTATTTTTGGGGTTGTATATTTGTTTTTTGTTTTTTAGGATTTAAAATAATTTTTGAGTTTTTATCATTTTCTACATTTTAGGGTTTTTGTGGTTTTAGTGGTTTTTTAGTGTTTGTTTGGGATTTTCATATTTTAAAGGCTTTTGGCGGTGTTAAGGGTTTTCAGGGTGTTTTAGGGATTTTTTATGTTTTTAAGAATTTCTAGGGAATTTTTAGGAGTTTTAATTTTTTTTGGGTTTTTAGGGTTTTAAGTATTTTGATGATTTTTATTGGATTTATGGGGTTTTAAGGGTTTATGGTTCTTTCATGGTTTTTAGTGTCTTTTGAGTTTTATGTTGTTTTAGTTTTTTATGTCTTATAAGGAATTTTGGAGTTTATTTTTTGGATTTTAGGTTTTTGTGGGGTTTTACAGGGTTTAATGGGGTTTTGGGGATTTTATGATTGCTATATGGTTTCAAAAAAAATTTCTATATCCTTAGAATTTTAAGGATTTTATTGGTTTTCATGGATTTAGGGTCTTTTTGATATTATTTTTGTTTTTTGAGTTTTAAGGCTTTTTATAGTTTTTTAGAGTTTTTAATGTTTTGAGATGCTTTTTTAGTTTAAAGGGTTTTTTATTTCCTGTGTTTTTAGTGGTTTTTATGGGTTTTAGTGGTTTTAAAATTTTTAGGGGTTTTTAATGTTCTGAGGGAGTGTTTTAGTGTTTTTATGATTTTTTATGTTTTCAATTATTTTAAAATAAATTTAGGGTATTTATGGTATTATAGATTTTAAGGTTTTTTAGTGTTTTTTGGGATTTTGATGGTTTAAAGGGTTTTGGGTCTTTAGGGTTTTAAGTATTTTTAGGGACTTTAGAGTCTATTATTGTTTTTTTGGTTTTTCTAGTATTTAATGGTCTTATGGTTTTTAATATTTTTTAATGTTTTTAATATTTTAGGGTGTTTTAATGGTTTTTAGAGTTTATATTGGGGGGTGGTAGTGGTTTTATGGATTTTTGGGGGTTAAAAATTATATATGAGGTTTTTATTATTTTAGGGGTTTGTAGGGTTTTTATAGATTTTTACACATTCATAGGTATTTAGGGATTTTTAGGATATTTATTGTTTTTGGATTTTTAGTGATTTTGATGGTTTTTATGGTTTTATGGAATTTTAGGGGTTTCCTGTGTCAATTTTTTGTTTTAGGTTTTTTTGAATTTTTTAGGATTTTATTGATTTTTTGAGTTTTTTAATGTTTTTAATGATTTTTTGGTTTTATTGGGTTTTAGTGTATTTAATGGTATTTAGGAATTTTATTGGGGTTCATAATTTTTTTGGTGTTTATGGGTATTTATGGTTTTTAGTGTTTTATTGGGGTTTAATGGGTTTTAGGGTTGTTAGTTTATTTAGGGGTTTTGGGGGTTTTAATTGGTTTTAATGGGTTTTAGGGTTCTGTGGGTTAGGGGTTTTAAATAGTTTTCTAGTGTTTTATAGGGTTTTATATGGGTTTTTGGGGTTTATGGTTGTTTAGGATTTATTTATGGTTTTTACGAGTTTTATGGTTTTTAGGGTTTTAGGGGGATTAGATTATTAAGGGGATGTTGGGGTTTTTATTAAGTTATTTAGGGTATTTTAGGAATTTAAGGTTATTTTTTGGGATTTATAGGTTTTTTTCTACGTTTTTTATGTTTTACGGTTTGAGGATGTTTTAGGGAATTTTTAGTATTTTTTATGGTTATTATGGTTTATTTGGGATTTTAGGGATTTGAAGTGCTTTTAAGGGTTTTTAGGTGTTTTAGTGTTTTTACAAGCTTTTAGGATTTTTGGGGTCATTTTGGGTTTTAGTTTTTTTGTGTGTTTTAAGGCTTTTATGTTTTTAGTTTTTTATACATTTGTATCATTTTAAGGATTTTTTGATTTTTTAGTGGGGTTTAGGGTTTTTATCACTTTTTAGTGTTTTCTTAGGTTTCTAGGGTTCATAGTTTTTAGGGGATTCTTAGTGTGTTTTAGATTTTAATAAATTTTATTTATTTTTTTCTATTTTATAGTTATTAGGGTTTTTATGGTTTTAGGTATTTTTAGTGTTTTAGGATTTTTATAGTTTATAGGGTCCTTTGGGTTTTAGGGTTTTTTTGAAATTTAATGTTTTTTAGGATTTTTAGTGGCTTTTACGTTTTTTCAACATTTTTTTGGGGTTTTAAGGGTTTTTATAGTATTTTGTGGTTTTAAAGGTTTTTATGGGTTTTCGGGGATTTATTATTTTCATAGGTTTTTATGGGTCTTTAGGATTTTTACATTGTTAGGGATTTTTTGTGAATTTTTAGGATTTTTAAGCTATTTGGGGTTTTTAATGGGTTTTTGGGATTTTGAGGGATTTTAGTGGTTTTTATGGTTTTTAGTGGTTTCAAGGTCTTCTGGGGTTTTATGGGTTCTTTCTTTGTTTTTAGGTGTTTAATGGTTTTTTAGAGTTTCTAACCATTTATAATGTTCTATGAGTTCTAATGGATTTTAGAGTTTTTATAGTTTTAGGGGTTTTATGGGTTATAGGGGTTGTTAAGGATTTTAGGGTTTTTTATGTTTTCCGTGGTTTGTTATGGGGTTTTATAGGTTTTCCATTTTTAAGGGATTTTTTTGGGTTTATATGATTTTTATGGGATTTAAGGATTCTAGTTATTTAAGGAATTTTGTGGGTTTTTAGTGTTATATGGGTATTTTTGAGTTTTAGATGGTTTTCATGTTTTTTAGGGCCTTTGTGGTTTTATTGGGTTTTTTGGTTTCTATTATTTTTAGTGTTTTTTAGTATTTTTTAACACTATAAGGGTTTAAGTTTTTTTAGTGTTTTTATTTTTTTAGGGTTTTTATGGGTTTCTAGAGTTTTGGAAGGTTTTTAGGGGTTTTATGTTTTTTAGGGATTTTTTAGGGTTTTTTGGGGTTTTATGTTTTCAAGTATTTTTAGACATTTTTTTGGATTTCATGTTTTAGGGTTTTTTTTATTTTTAGGGATTTTGAGATTTTTAGGGTTTTTATGGTTTTTATGGGTTTATAGGTATTTCGGTTCTTTTTGTGTCTTTTGGGTTTTATTCAGTTTTTTATAAGTTTTAACGTTTTCAATATTTCATAACATTTTTAAGGATTTAAGGGGTTTTAATGGTATTTATAATTTTTAATGGTTTTTAGGTTTTTATGGTTCTTAAATAATTTTATAAAACATTATACTATTTTTGGGTTTTCAGGGTTTTTAAGGTTTTTAGTGTTTTGAATAATTTTAGGGATTTTTTAGGATTGTTTAGGGTCTTAGGGCAAAGAAGGCTTGAGGCCAGGCTATTCCTGACACATCGCAATGTTTATTAGAAAAAAGACACAAGGACACTGCAGACAAGGGAGGGGCGGGGTCGATCAACCCACACTCAAAATCCCTTAACAAACACACACCTGGTGACCGCAAAAAAAAGAAACATCAAAATAAGAAAAGACACAACGCCAAACTCACTGTAGCTTCAACACATTCATAGCCAATTCCAACAGTTGACAGCTCCATCACCCCTTTATCACTTCCCATCCAAGCAGAAACCAGCATCCACAGCTCCTAGCCAAGCAGCAACCAGCATCCAATCTCACATGTTCCAGCATCTAACACCTTCTCACCAAGAAGCTCCGCCAGAAGAAGCTCCATCATCCAGTATTCATCAGTAACCAGAAGCTCACAACCAACCAAAGACCAGCAACCAAACTCAGAAAACCCAGCATCCAGCACCTTCTCACCAAGAAGAACCACCGCCGTCCGCACAAAACCATCAACACCAAAGTCATAAAACTACCCTTCATCACTTCAGGATGAAGAAGAAGCTCTACAGCACCCACATGTGGAACAAATCACTACACCACTCAACAGAACCTAGACCCAACATCCACACCGAACCACAATCAAACCAGCTTCACCACCTCGCAGCAGAACATCAACCATCACCAAGCACTGGCATCCATAACCACAGACCAGCACCAGCAACAAAACACAACCAAACCAACCATATAAAAGAAGACTACAGGTAATAGCCAAACCACAGCACCGATGCAACTCTCACTCAGAATACGAAGCCAAACTCATCCACCAAAGAAACTAGCAGCAACCTCCAGCAAACAACAGCACCAACACTCCAGCATCAACAACAAAAGAATCACCATCTCCAAGACAACCATATCCAATCAACTTGAAGCACAAAAAGCAGCAACCAACACATTCTCACCCATTTTCCCCCAAGGAATTACAGCTCACCATCTAGAAATTATGTCCGCCAGACCAGACCACATTCAACATTCCACACCTTATAGAAAAGTTAACTTCATACCACAAAAAAGAGCGCATCAAAAATCGTCTATCCCATTTCAGAAAAACTGGATGATTCATAACCAAAATCACAACCATGAAATAGGAGGACATGGAATGCCAAAAGGTCCGACCAGATCTAGAATCAACAGCATGGAGCGGAGACGGAGCCGTGAGATAAGGAAGAGAACGCACCTAAATCTGCTTCACGAACCGAGGGGAGGATTGATCCAGAACATAAAACAAACCTTCTGCAATGCAAGATTGAGAAACGGAGAGCTGAAAGAAAAAAAGACTATTGTTTCGATTCTCCTTTGAGACAGAGAAACCCGTTTAAGACTATTGTAGCCAAGTTCTCCC
Organism: Viscum album; assembly: GCA_963277665.1. Taxonomy (NCBI): domain Eukaryota; kingdom Viridiplantae; phylum Streptophyta; class Magnoliopsida; order Santalales; family Viscaceae; genus Viscum; species Viscum album. Next base: position 1,317,729,059 of record OY728157.1, read on the forward strand.
CCTAAGAGGGGGGGGGAGAGAAAGGATCAGAAGTCGGCACCCCAGTCAACATCGTCACACTGATGCTTGTCGGAGCCAAGGGGTACCTTTCACCTTTGATCTAGAGAATGCATCTGAGGACCTTCGTTGCCGAAACCCCGATCCACGCCAAAATCTCCCACCAACAGCATGAGAGAGAAGGGTCGGGAGGATTGCGGAAACCCCGATCCGTTCCGCCCCATATAAACCGTGAGATTGCCAAAAATCAATTTTCACACTGAGAGAGTCTGTATCATCCTGACATCTCTCCAAGCACCCCCCGCAAGTCTGAGAGGGAAGGGGCAAAGGACCAGCACCACCATCTTCAGGGGAGTCCGATGGAAACTCTAAAAGCCACCATGAGGGGTAGAGAGCACCAGGAGAGTGCGCTGCCATCTCTTATTTTGAGTTTTAGGTGTTTTAGTTATATTTGGCGAACTTATTATTTTTCACAATTTTTACAGTTTTTATGGTTTTTCAGGGTTTTAAGATCTTTTTGTGTTTCTTTTGTTTTTTATATTTTTTGGGTTTTATGGTTTTTATTGTATTAATGTTTTTATATTTTTTAGGATGTTTAAGGGTTTTTAGTGTTTATGTGGGTTTTTGGGTGTTTATATTTTTTATTGTTTTTTAGGTTTTTAGGGATCTTTATGGTATTAATGGTGTTTTCAAGGTTTTTTACATTTTCTTGTATATTTACCAATTTTTATGCTTTTAGGGTTTTTAGGTTTTTTAGAGATAATGAGGGGTTGTTTGGTTTTTTAAAATTTTTTAGGGGTTTTCAAAATATTTATGGTCTTTTGGGTTTTCAAGGTTTTTTTTCGAGTTTTAGGGGTTTATGATTTTTAGAGTTTTTTAATATTTTTGGGGTTTAAATTATTTTAGAGATTTTAGATGTTTGGGGGTTTTATGGGTTTTTATGATTTTTTTTAATTTTGTTAGGATTTTTATTGTTTTCATGGGGTTTTCAAGGTTTTTAGGGTTTTCAAGGATTTCATGGATTTATAGGGATTTTTTGGATTTTTATTATTTTATGGTTTTTAGGGGTTTTAAGTATTTTGATGGTTTCTAGGGGTGTTCTTGGATATTTGGGGTTTCAGAGTTTTATGGGTCTTTTTGGATTTTAGGGGGTATTTATGTTTTTAGGGTTTTTATGGCTTTTAGGGGTTTTTATAATTTTTGATGTTTTTAAATATTTTATAATATTTTTTGAGTTTTAATGGAATTAGGGTTTTTTTGTGATTTTTATGGTTTTCGATGTTTTAAGGGGGATTATTGTTTTTTCAGATTTTTGTGTATTTAGGGTATTTTATGTTTTTAAAATTTTTAGTAATTTTTTATGATTTTTATGGTTTTTTATTCTTTTAGGGGTTTTAGAGATTTTTATGGTTTTTAGTGGGTTTCATGGTTTTATTGTTTTTAGTGGTTATATATTTTTTTTCACATTTTGTGTTTTAAATGACTTTTTGTGTTTTTTAGGGTTATAATGTTTTTTTTGAGTTTTTAATATTTTTAATATTTTAAGGGTTTAAATGGTTTTTAGAGTTTTTATTAGTTTTTAGTGTTTTTATAGGTTTTAGGTTTTTTTTGGTTTTGCATTCTTTATGGTTTTCAGGTGGGTTTCATGTTTTTTAAGGTTTTTTTCCTTTTATTCTAATTTTTATTGGTTTTATAATTTTTATTGTTTTTAGGATCTCAGGGTTTTTAGGTTGTTTTGGGTTGTTTGGGATTTTGTAGATTTTTAGGGTTTTTGTGATCTTCTATAGTTTTTAAATGATTTTAATGTTTTTAGGGGATTTAAAGGTTTTAGAAATTATTATTGATTTTAGGGTTTTTTGGTTTTCTAGGGACTTTTTGGGTTTTAAGGGTTTTATTTTTCATTTTAGGGTTTTATTTTTTATTTTTTTGGGTTTTTTACATTTATAGGGTTATTTTAGAAATTTTTAATTTTTTTCATGGTTTTTTGGGTTTTGGGGGTTATTATAGATTTTGAGTGTTTTATGGGGTTTTAGTGGGTTTTAATGTTTTTTGGGTCTCTTTGGATGTTTTGGGTTTTTTGAGTTTTTTTTTGGATTTTATGTTTTTAGTGAATTTAACATTTTATATGTTTTTGGTGTTTTATGGGTTTTTAGAGTTTCTAGTGCATTTTTTGTGGTTTTAATTTTGTTTAAATTTTTTTAAAAAAAATAATGTTTTAGTTTTTTTATGTGTTTTTAGGGTTATTAGTGATTATTTTGTATTTTTATTGGGTGTAGGGTTTTATAAAGTTTTTATGGGGTTTTTTGAGTTTTCATGGGTATTTCAAGGTTTTCAGGGTTTTTCAGATTTTAAGTATTTTTACAGATTTTATAGGATATTTATGGATTTTTAGAATTTATAGGGGTTTTAAGAATATTTAGGGGTTTTGGGTTTTAGGGGTTTTCACGGTTTTTAGGTTCTTTGGGGATTTATGGTTTTTTAGTTTTTTTGGATTTTTATGATTTTTGAGATTTTTTTACATTTTTTATCAATTTTATTGGTTTTATGGGTTTTTTGAGTTTTTTGTGGTTTATATTTTTTTCAGGAATTTTGTAATATTGGGGGGGGGGTTGGATTTTAGGGGGTTTTCATGGTTTTTAGAATTTTAGTGTCTTTTAAGTGTTTAGGTATTTTTATGAATTTTTATGTTTTTTATGGGTTTTAAGTGTTTTAGGGTTTTCTGGGGATTTGGTGGGAAAGGTTGGAATTTTTCATTTTTGGGGATCTTTTTTGTGGTTTTAGGGAATTTTAGAGTTTTTTATTGATTATAATTTTTTCCGTTATTAATTTGTTTTACATTTTTACAGGTTTTAATTGTTTTTAGAATTTTAGTGTTCTTTTATGGGTCTATGGGTTTTAAGGGGTTTTTAGGGTTTTTATGTGATTTTTGGTTTTTAGGATGTTTTTAGTGTTTTTAAGTTTTTAAGTATTTTTTTGGATTGTTTTTGTATTTAGGGCTTCAGCTTTTTTTAGGTATTTTGAAGGGTTTTAGAGTTTTTTTATTATTTTTAGGGATTTTATATGGTTTTAGGTTTTTTGGGTATTTTGGGTTTTTATGGGTTTTTTATGTGGTTTATGGGGTTTTAAGGGTTTTTAATTTTTTTTTACATTTTTAGGTGTCTAATGATATTTTAGAGATTTTAGTTGTTTTAGGGTTTTTATGTGTTTTTATGGGTTTTTAGGTTTTTAGGGGGTTTATGGTTTTCCATGGTTTTTCGGGGGTTTTATGTTTTAACATTTTTTTGGGTTTTGAGGAATTTTTTGGGTTTTAGGGGTTTTTTTGAATTTTTTATGGTTTTTAAGGTCTTCTAGAGTTTTCCTAATTTTTTTTAACATTTTTATGGTTAAAGGGTTTTTAGTGTTTTTAGTGGGTTTGTGGTTTTAGGGGATTTTAGGGTAGCAGTTGTTTATATGGGTTTCATGGGGTTTTCATGGTTTTTTTATGTTTTTTGGTATTTTGTGATTTTTTTAGATTTTTATTGTTTTTAAATTTTTTAGGGATTTTAGGGATATTGAGAGTTTTTATGGGTTTTCAGGGGTTTTAGAGTTTTTAGGGGTTTTCCAGGTTTTTAGGGTTTTGAAGGTTTTATTTTTGGATTTTATCATATTTTTACATTTTTTGGGGTTTTAAGGGTTATTAATGTTTTTTAACATTTTAGGGGTTTTCTGGAATTTTAGAGTTTTTAGTTGGTTTTTATAGTATTAATGGGTTTATATGTTTTTTAATTTTTAGGGGTTTTTATGCTTTTTAAGTAGTTTTTATGGTTTTTTTACTATTTGAGGGATTTTATGAATTTTTTAGGATTTTTATGGGTTTTTTTTGTGTTTTTAATGTTTGGGAGAGTTTTAAGGATTTTTAGCATTGGTTAAGGAATTTAGGGTTTTTTCAGGGGTTTTACGGTATTTTATAGTTATACTTATTTTTTGTGGGGTTTTAAGGGATTTTAGAGTATCGTAAATTTTTTAACATTTTTAGTGGTTTTTAATTTTTTTAGAGTTTTAGTTGTTTCTAGTTATTTTATGCGTTTTTAGGATATTTAATGTTTTTTACCCGTTGTTGTGATTTTCAATATATTTTTAGGGTTTTCATGTTCTTTATGTTTTTATGTATTTTTTAGGATTTTAAGGGTTTTTAGGGTTTTATGGTTTTTAGGGGTTTTATAGGTTTTAGGGTTTTTATGGGTTTTCTGGGTTTTATTTCTTTTTTGTGTTTTTAGGTTTTTTTAGTTTTTTGGGGTTTTATGGTTTTTTATTGTTTTTAGCATTGATGGGTCCTGAACTCCATACATGTAATTTGAAAAGGATTGTATAACATTGTTAAAGGGATATTCAGCCCGAAAGTAAGTTGGAAAATGGATAAAGGTCGTGAAGTCGCAAAGGAGGACTTGGTTATGCATGGGAATCTCACAATGTTGATTGTCGCTTCTCTTTGATTCAGGGAAACAATAAATTCATTTTAGGAAATGGTATTGTTTTATGGATCCTACATATGAAAAATAATATGCGGGGCTCAGGCCATCTTTTTTGGATCCTATAAATGAAAAATCATTTGTCTGGTCAAGGATAAATTTTCCAAACCCCACAAATGAAAATTGATTACGGGGTCGAGGATGTATCTACGGTATTCCGCAAACAAAAAATTGCTTATAGGCACTGATGATATTTTCTAATCGCCACTAATAAATTTCTTGAGGGATTGTAACATCCATTTTAGGCACCCACAAATGGGGAATCCCCATGGTCGATGTGGACTGACTATCTTAGAAGGTAGTTACCAACACACATATTTAAAAATCGTGAAGGGGGATATGAAAGGATGAAAAAAAAGAAAAATGCAGATAAGGTATAGGAGCAATTGATTTTTAGCATGTTAACCTCTCAAATAACGTTATGGGAGAAATAAAAATAACCACATGAACTGCATACCCAAGACTATTTTTAGACACTATCCCATGAACCATATATGGATGATCTCTTTACGATCCATTGACCTGCATATAAAAAGGCTCAGTGAAAGGATCACTACCCTACATAAAAAAATGATAAGAGGTAGGAAATCATACCCACATAACACAATGATACACGGACAAAACCAAAAACCATGTAGAAAAATTCTATATGGCGGGAGCCCAATCCCTCATAGAAAAGTAATACATAGATTGGGATCTCATGGGGTGTTTCGTTGTACCGCTCTCATTGCATTCCTTTGGAGTAGCATTTGGCCCCACTATGAACTTTCCTAATGGCCTTCTCTGTCATCCTCTTTTCTGTGAAGTACTTAGACCCAACTAGATCCCTTTGAGAAAAATTTGTCCATGGCCTCAACCAACACCATCAGATATGTATGATCAAATCCAAGGGTACACTAGAGTTAACCTCAATCCTGTAATATCAAGGTAAGTGATGTTCTTTGGGAAAAATACTTAACAAGGGTGATCCTCATAATTTTCATAATCATACATTCCCATGGAAACATGGGTCCCAACCGTGGAGTTAGTGACTGTGACCTCTTTATTTAATTGGTGAGGGGAACCACTTACCTTTACCTTTTATGAGGGTTGGTACTGGATCGTTCTCTCGTCCTCTCTAAAATCAGTAGAAATTACCTTTTAGAGTATCCCCTTAGCCTTTATTATGGGTTGTATTCCTTAATATACATGGATATAATCCATATGAAAATAAAAGAGAGTATGGGTACATGATTAGTTTCTCTCTCTCATCGCACCATCCTCATCCACCAGAAAATGAATGTAATTGTTTAGTTAATCAAACCTTATAGTTCTTATTGTTTCTCATAGAAATCATGAATCATGGGATCTTAATGGGTTGAAATGGTCATCAAATTTATATGTTTAAATGAAACAATGATCCTCCTATCCAGTATAAGCCCAAAAATCATGCATCTATCCTAACATATCCCCCCTATTCTGTATAATCTCGACAATAATCAAGCATGAGAATCCTCTATAGGGGTAATCACAAACCAAATCCATGTTATTTTCTACTCAAATGGTTGTATTCCCTACAAGACAAACCTTTAAAGGGACATATACCTGATGATGTATGAAAATGTGTCTCCTCCCTAGGTGCAAGACCCAATCTTTATGAACTACATGGGATTTAATTTCTGACTAATTGGGATACCTAGGATGCCTCTTGAAGGTCCAAAACCAACACCAAAATTCAAAATAATGTTTTTTGGGATACATATTCATTACGTTCATATCTAACATAGAGAACTATATTCCTTTTAATCCTATTTTACAAACTATCCTTATTTGGGTATATTCCCGAAAAGATCACACCCTACCAGGGAGAACACATCTCTTACAAGTCCCTCAGGATGCTTCAACATAATTACCACACCAACCTTGACTGAGAACCTTTTCCCTATACATCCTTGTTATATGTAATTAAACTTCATGGTTTGTTCTTTGTCACATTAACTGAAAAGGTATTATGTGTCCCAGTAAATTGCACTAAACTACATAGGTTCTGATTCCATTCACAAATATACATAAGAATCATACATTATGGGTTTGATCTTTACATAAAAAAAACTTTTCCCTCTAGGGATGATGATAAAATCAAGATATACCTACCTCATTTTTGAAAACCATCATTGTAATAATAAATAACAATATAATTTCTAATCTTTCCATAAAAGAGACTATTGATGGAGAACCTCAAATACATACAAATATATCAATTGATGGAGAACCTAAGGTATATACATTTGATTCTAAATTATATTAATGTTAATAATTGATTATTAATCAATGGGAGACACTTATCATATTAGTTATCTAGTAAAATATTCATCATCATAAATTTAATTTTAAATATATAAGTGAGTCTCAGAATATGAAATAATTCCACCCAACAGTTGGTGATGATAATGAATTCCCATCCTATCAATAAGATGAGTTATTAATTATCATTTTCCATGTCCCCCAATGTGTAACTACCTTTGGAAAGTAGGTCCACTGATCATAATGGGAATGAGAGCCAATGGGTGTTTCTATTTCAATAAACAAACCCATTGGACGCCACCTGAAAATGGTGATCTCGACATGAAATATTGTGAAACATTAAAAACCCAACAATCGATCGCTAGGCCCTTGATGTTTATTAAAACATAAATGGTGAACCTGACATAAATTCATAACAAAAATAATGATTTCACCCATATTTCAGGTCTCTTTCACACTCACAAAAAAGTCAAGAAGTCCACACATGAATTTAAAACAATTTATTATTCATGAGTTAATTGATATAGAATCAATTTTGATTAGGTTTTATTGTTTATGATTTTCACATATATAGTAGGAACATTCCTCAAGAAATCTCTTAAATCCAAATGGTTTCACAGAAGTTATCATAGACATGTGCATCGACCACATCACAAGATGGGTCCTCAATGAAACAGAGGAGGACACTTTCACCCACCCAGTATCTTATACACCAGGTTTCAAATGCATTGGTTGGGTAGTACCATTAAATGATACTCTATGAACCCTAGAACTGACTGGATAGTACCTCTAACTTATGAATCCTCAAAAGTCATCCTCTCAATGGGCTTTGACATTATATAGGAATATGGAAATAATAACCATCAAAAATAGTTTCTAGAGACTTTAATTAGAATGGAATAACTTTTCCCTCCCATAACATAGGGAGGATGATCAATTGGTTTCCAATGACATCATCCTGATGACACTTGGGTCCAGGACGATGGTTCCTACTAGTAGTCACCACCATTAATGTTGCATGGTCAATAATCCTTGTCAGGAGGAAAACATCATACCCCGACCCCATCCCATTTCTGTCAGAGCCAGACCCCCAAAGAGGTTCATAGAGGTTGATGGTCAAACAACCATGGGTAGTCTATTGTTCTTTTTCCCACTAAAGAATCCCTACTATAAAATATTGCAACATACAATAAGTAGATGGAAATTCCTACTCATAAAAATCAATTCCACCAATCAATTAAAATAGGAAAATGAGTGTATGAAAATCCCTACTTGCATATATCAATCCCATTATACATTGGAAAACAATGAAAATATGAAAATAATTTCTTATGCATGTCAAGACTACTAGTAAAATATTGTGGTAAACAATGAGGAGATTCAAATCCCTATTCATGCATACAAATCCTTCCAATCAAATACAAATCTCAAAATGGGTAGATGAAAATAATTTCTCACACATATCAATCCCACCTATCAAATGCAGTGGAAAAAATTGAGAATACGAAAATCCATGTTCATTCATATCAAGCCTACTATTCAAATACGATGGAAATAAATGAGCATATGAAATTATATTATCATTAATATCAATCCCTCTAGTCAAATACGATTGTAAAAAAGGATGAGAAAAAAATTCATAATATCTCATATCAAGACCACTGGTCAAATATGGAAAAACAAAGAGAAGATATGAATCTGTACTCATTCATGTCAAGCCTGGTAGTCAAATATGGAAAAAATTAGAGGACCTAGCTAGAATACCTTGGTTATGAACCCATGGAATACCCACATTCCTAATCCCACACTATAATGGTTTTAAATAACCATTAATTCTAATTATATTTCTCATTGAATCATATAGATGATGGAACCTCATACATCATTTTCTTTCTAGATCCTAACATATTTTCAAGATGTGATCACGTCAACAGAAATAGATAAGAGTTTTGTACCGAACCAAACATCCACAAGTAGGGTGGCTTACCCACCTAATTTGAGGATCACTTAGGAACATAAATACACACCTAATACCATCTAAAAGGTCCAATGACAACATTACATGAAGAATTAATAGAAATATCAAGGGTATATTGCTATTCCAAATGGGTATCAATGGTCCATTTTAGCGGTTGCTTAGGAGCAGTCATGTATCCTTACCAAAATTCCAAAAACCCATTGGCATGATCCAAAATAAACACAATAATCACCCAAACACCAATTCTATGCATGGGAATCGCCAATCAGATTAAAAATTTCTATCTTCCCATTAATGTGCATCAAAAAGGAAATCCCACCTGGGGTAGTTCAATATTTCATACCAAACTCATGACCTTGAGCGAATAGGGGTTGGAGTTATTGAGGCCAAAAAAATATTTCAATGGTATCCCATGATCCTTTATATCTGTTATAAATTTATATAAGTTGCAATAGAAGTCCCAAATATCTTCCCCACAACAATGCAACCAGCAACATTGGAGGTGCTCCATAGAATGTGTCCCATGAATGATTTCATTATGGGAATAATCAAATCGATCATGAGAGAACATATCATAATGATCATAAAGGAAAAAATTATTTTGGTTAGAAGATCAATAAATATGAAGGTAAAATCATAAAAAATTCCAATATAAGTAATCTATCATATTATGAGGCTCTAGAAAAAATGGGGCCAGTCATGCCGAACACCCTATCAACGGAAGGAGGCATTATTTCTCAACCAGAAGAAGTTACAATGCATGATTCATCCTCTAAAAAACCTCTTGATCATTACCATTCTAATGATACCTTTAATATCCATACTTCCAATGCAAAAAATGGCTAGGAATCACCCATATTGGTCTGATCAAGCGAAGGAATATCTGGGGGAAGATCAAAAAAATCGATAATTATGAGAAGATAGCTACCAAAGGATAATATACACATCATGTGTTGGCTCTCAACCACTTCTCAATTTGACATTATAGAGGTTTTTCTAGAATAGTGAATCTACTATATCCTTCTAAACATATTGAAAAATCATTGCAACCTGAAAATTATGTTATTTTTTAATGATAGGTTTGTAGACCACGTTAAAGTATTGAGAGAGATTTGTCATCAAATCAACTGTGAATCCATTCTAGCTATATAGAAACCATGATCAGGGAAGCAGGAAAAATATCTTCAAGTATCATGCCTCAATTCACTACATAAATTACATTATCTAATCATCAACACCCTCCAATTTTTCATATCCAGGGATGGGTTGAACATAGATATTTTCACTTTACCTCAAACCTTGGTCAAAAAAGTCCAATAGAGGTGTCATCCAATAATCTCATTTAATTTGATAGTCTATCATACAAGAATCCTACTCAGGAATGATAACACACATAGTAGAATCTGGACTTGAATAATTCTCAAGAGTGCTAGGACAAATGATGTCAGGACTTCAAAAAACTCGTAAACTAGGTGACCGAGATCTTTAAGAAATCTTCTATCTTAAGGTAACCCAATCATCAGGCACTACTAATGTCCTTGTAATTTGGAGGTTTGTGTAAATATCATGTGTTTCACCCAAACCATATCCAAATTAGAAATTCCATGATATATATAGTTATTATAGTATTAGTAGCTTCCACATTATAAAATAGACTAATCCCAAAGGATGGGGGGAATTTTTAACACAAACCCCCACTTAAAAGTAGAAAAAAATCATATTGAGGCATTATAATTAAAGAAAGGTGGGAACCCCATCCTAGAAGGATTGGGGAATGTTAAATCATCCTCATATTCAATAGAATTAGTCTTTTTACAATTGGGGGGAGCACCATGAAATGAGGCCAAAAAATTCATCCTGTATCACAACCCACTTCCCTCAAGAGGTACATGTTTGAAAAGGATGTTTGGTGGTTCCCTTTAAGTCACTCTTCACCAAGAAACTCAAAGAGGGTCCTAACAAGGTGGGAGTGGGTCCAAAAAAGGAAAAAACAAAACTAATACCATTATATTGACAATATGATATCTATGATTTATTACATGTGAGTGAAAATCATGGGCATCACTCAATAAGATTACACCAAATATGACACCACCAATTAAAAGGAATGAAGAGATGATTGTTCGATTTGGAACACAGTCCAAACTGAGGTAAATGAAGAATGTGTGCACAATAGGAATTAGAATCTCACCAAAAAGATGGGGGGTCTATCAATTGATCGACCATCACTCCCTTGACGAGTTTATACTGAGGAAAAGGGAAAATTTAAGGATATACATCACCTACCACCCGAAGATGATGAAAACCTCACACATGAAGAGATATTATATTAGAAAGAGGATGATATAAAGGAGCATATAATGTCAATGTCGTGATATTATTCAATATTCAAAAGGGATGTGTTCTATAAGAAGATACTCACCCAACACTCCCCAATGATATACCCTAATAAAAGAGGGTTCTTCCCAATAATAGAAATAGAACCAAGGAATCCTCTCAATATGGGGTACACTCCACTAATTTATTTGGATCCCATAGTAGTAGATCCATATTTACCTCTATAGGAAAACAACCAGCGATAGGTCTTTTTCATCCTCATAGACTGTCCTCAACATGTTTCCAACGATAGGTACCAGAATAGCCTCCACAGCTGGGCCTACCTTCAACTGTCCTAGTTTCGGATCTTGTTCATCCTAACATTAAACAAGGGATTATTGATACTATTAAATAACTGAATTCTCTATTAAAAGATATAGAGGAACAATGTGCACCTGTAAATATAGAACATAAACCCTTCCGGAATGGGTGACCATGATCTTACGCCCACCAAATTTCGAGAGACCTAAATTTCTATTATTTAATGGGCCAGGGGACACAGAGAAGAATTTGAAACATTTTTTCACATTGTTATCTCATGATGGGAACCCTTGAACAATAACAGCTAGTGAATCATGGGTGTTTAATGAAAACCTTACAAAGGTCAACCTTTGTATGGTTCACTAGTTTTCTAGGTTAGTCAATCGATGGATGTGAAGATGTTTCTTTGCACATTCTCTTTCAATTAAGCTCAAAAATAAAAAAGAAAATGATCCATGATCTCTTGATTAAGAAAAATTGTGTGAAGAAGAGGGTATATGATTACATTTCCCGGTGGAAGAGACTAACATACTCATTGAACCTACAGCTTCCAGAAAAATATTTTATTTATCTATGAATAGAGAACCTCTATGGTGTGTTTCAAACACAACTCAACCCAGTATTATATAGGGTCATGTTTAGACATCTCTCCACAATTTCTCAAATAATGAATGATTCGATACAGTGAACAAAGATCCTGACCCCAATGATTCCATCAACCCCGAGGAAGAGAATGGGACAGGTAGAGGTTTCATCTGTCACACTTAATCCATCCACTTCAACGTCTCTACCTCAAAAAACCCACACCATATCATGATACACCCCCTAATAATTTAAAAAAATACTATATTTTTTAATTATATCATAGAGGACCATGAAAAAATAAATTAGAGGAGAAAAAGAGTAAATGTTATTCATTATGAGATGATAAATACCATAAGAAATTTATAACAGTTATTTTTAATGATTTAATTATTTTTTTCAGAGCCAAAGAGACCTTAATGGGTTATTATCGAGGATATTCAAAATTATTTAATCTTTTATTAGACACTAGGGAACCCCATTCAGGAATTATTCATGTTCAATGACATTCTACATAATATGGTAGACCCTGGACATGTAAATTTGGGTAAATCACCATCACAAGTAGAGTGTGTTTCTATTTCTTATAATAAGAAAGATATTAATTGAAAAGAAGACACTAGAAAATGAATGTAGATGTTTATTAATTGGAAGACTAAAAAGGAAGAAATTATAACTGAAATATTAATCTAAGAACAACTTAAAGAGACAACTATGCCAATAAACGATTATATTATGACATGTCTAAATCCATCGACATTGCAATCCAACATAATATGGTGTTCAAAAAAATTTCATGGTCATAATTTTGGGCAGAATAATCAAGAAGATGAACATGTATTAAAGACAAAGTTTCCTTTGAGTCTCTCAGAATTTATTTCTTTAGGTTTGAAACAATGGGCACATTCCTACTAAACGGTACTATATAAATTGTTTATCCAGAAATAATAATCATCAAATAATGATTTATATTCAGTTACACAAATGTCATGAATTTTATGGATCCCTTATTTGATGATAACTAAAGATATAACCTTGAGTTCCCTTGTCCATATTGGGTAAATAGAGTAAGATACCACAATATATGAGGGTATAAGAGAAGATGCATTTTTAGAAGAAACCATAATTCAATCCATGTCCCTACTCAGATTATTAGTGTTGAAAAAAATCATAGTATAACCCTTTAGAAACTACAAAATGTGAAGGGAAATCCACTATCATATTCTACAAGCTACCAAAAACCGATCATTCATTAATATCAACCAAAAGGTTTAAAAGTGCCTGATCACCCTCAGTAGGCAGGAAGACCTGGTCACCCTAACCCGTCAAGGGCAAGAGCAATATCAACTCATGTTTTGAAGGAAGATCCATCTACATCAATTACTTTAGTTCATAAATAATCTCTAAAATAAAATTAAAATACCAATATGAATAGGGATTTAGTCCATAATTATAAAATCACGAAGCAATTATACATGGTTCTGATCAAGTTGTCAGTCCTAGACACCCTTAGTTTATCCAATGATATCCAGGAAGAACTTCTATAGGGTATACTGATCCCCCAAAATTTTCTAGTCAAGGTTTTTACTACTGAGATTTATTAGCCAGATAATGGTACTGTCAAAGTTCATGTGGTTATATCCTTTATATGTTAAGATAAATATTTTGTTGTACATACAGACATTAGACCCTTGTACATGTCTAGTAATATAAATGGTATCAATGTTTTGATGGGATTTCATTGACAATGGATATGAAGTTAGTCTCATTATATTGTTGAAATATCATCATCGAGAATATAATAAGGCTATCCTAACAACTTCATGTCTAATTCTATAGGGTTATGAAAAAAGAGGGAAAAATCCCCTTGAAAAAATCATAATCTTGGCTCAGTTTGGGGAACCTATATCTGACATAGAATTCCTAGTTTCTCAATTGGATAATGCCTTAAATGTTGGTCTAGGAAGGCCTTGGTGGAATCAAAATGAGGAAATACCTTCATCATACCCTCAATGCCTCAAATATTTCATTAATTGTGAAATCAGGATGTTGCACACTGATAAGTCCTAGTTTGAATCTTGTGAGTCACATTATATCAATACCTGATTCAATCAAAGCGAGTGGAAACTACCCATGGTTGATGATGTTTCTTAGGTTACTTCCTTGAGCTATCTAGGTATGACCCTAGTAAACCCCTTAAAATATATCACCAAAGAGTACAAATTACCCATCAATCAGGTTGAGTATATGATTTTAAATTCATGTTTATATTCAACAATTATTTAAGATATCAACCATGAAGACTATACCCATTACCGAGAAAAAGGACATTGACCCTCTATATAGTGGTGAATCCTCAGATGAAAATTCTCTCATTACATCCCTTGAGATTCGATAGATCATTTCATGATCAGATAAGTCAAAAGAAGTTGTCATATCACTTGTAGAAATTCAATATACTCATTCCTTATCCCTCATCTATCTTTGAAACGTCAAAGTGGACCCACATCATCAGTTGGGTCATAAGAAGTCACTTTATCTTCCATGATTCCAAATATTAACTCCTCCTAGTACAATGAAAATATAGGCTCCTCTCTTAACCCTTGCGATCATACTCTATTTCATTCTCTCCCTATGGAATAGGTGGGAAAAGAGGGGGATGTGTAAATGGAGGATGACCTCAAGGATGCACCTCCAACATTTTAGGAGGCTTCCTCTACAACCATTGATGAACTCATAAAGAAAAATATGTGTACAAAAGAGGGCCCATGAACCAATTTGATCAGTGTGAAAATGTATACCAATGAAGAAGGGGTATATACCTCCTTTATGAATCAATATTAGGATGTGTTTTCTTGGAATTACACAAAACATTTGGGCCCTGATCCCAAGGTGGAAACTCACCACTTGGGCTTTCTAGAGAACCACCTAGGCTATAAGTAGGTACCCAGAAGGAAACAACCGGATCACACTACCAAAATTGAGGCTAATGTTTACATGATTATTAGGGAATAATTCATTTGGGAGGCCTACTACCCAAAATGGTGGGAAAATATAGTCCCTGTTAAGAATAAGAATGAGAAAATTAGAGTGTTCATCTATTTTAGAGATCTCAATTGGAACTATCGAAATTATGATTTTCCAGTCCCAATCATAGAGCTACTAATTGATTCAATGACCAAATATCAAGACCTATCCTTCATGTATGGTTATTTGGGATACAATCAAATCTTAATGGGCTAAGAATACGAATAATCCACCACATTCAGGGCCACTAGTGAATTATTTTTCTATCATGTAATTACATTTATATTGAATAACACCAACGCTACATACCATTGTTCCATGCATCGCTACTTGAATCCCTTCATGGAGAAGTTTATTGAATTATACCAAAATAATTTGGTGGTTATGTCTCAATAGAGTTTTGAAAAAATGGATGATCTTGAAACCATATTAAAAAAAACTATAACATCACTATCGGAAAATTAACCCCTTTAAATGTTCATTCCACTTTACCTCAGTTATATTTTTTAGATTCATTGTATGTCATCATGGAATTGAAGTTAACAATGAAAATAAAATTTCTATCCTTAGAATTTAACCTCCTTGAAACCTCAATGAGTTGAGAGAACATCAAGATAATGTGTCATACATTTGATGCATTATATCCAACCTTGTTGGAAGAGGTATACTCTCCACCAGGTTGTTGAAAAGTGGGGTTACATATTAGTGGACTAATAATTATTATGAATCATTTAATAGTATCCCGAAATATATTTTGAGTCCTCTTGTACTAAATCCACCAATTGAAGTAAGTCCACTCATATTATATATGAGAGATCGATATTGGTTACTGGGTGCCTTATTCATATAAAAAATGACATTAGGAGTAAAATCAACATTTATTTCCATATTTTAACCATTCTTGATGCTGAGACTCATTATTCAAATATCGAGAACATATATTTGGAATTGATTTTTTTTACTTCCGATATTATACCACTACCTGCAGAATCACGAGGTTCATCTGGTATCTTGTAGAAACCTAATGAAACATATTCTTAGTTGTCCTATGTTTATTGAGAATTTTTCATGATGGGAGGTCATCCTATAGTAGTTTGATATTCAATTTGGGCCTCATAAATTCGAAAAATTCATGGCATTGTATGACTTCCTTGAATATATTCCTCTGACAAATATGACTTCATTTGATTCTAAATTACACATTGAATATAACTTCCCAATTCAAGATGACCCCTAAATATGGGAGATACATTTTGATGTTGTGTTTAGAATCCCATTAATTAAGATGATGGAAGGCATCAAGCTTAAAAAAATTAGGTTGGGAGCCATCATCATTTACCCAGTAAATGAAATTCTACACTACTCATTCCTACTATCATATGGATTAACAAATAATGATGTATAATTTTAGACCATCACTGTAGGAAAATAATTGTCACTCCGGGTACCTGTAAATTTATTAATGATAAAGGGTGATTTTAAATTGTTCATCATGCTTGTAAATTGTGATTATGATTTTAGAAAAGAATATTTAATCCCCCTTGTTGAATATTTTTTAGGGTTGATGTAAGAATTCCTCTTGGATATGAGATTTCTACATGTCCCATTCTCACAAAATGCCCTATAAGGTGCCCTAAAAAATGTAGCAACTACATTGGTAGATCCAGACCAAGGAAAAATATTCATCAGCATTACACACTTTCGAATGGTGTTACCTTTCATTCATGAAAACCTGCTAGAGATCAACAAGGTTAATTTCATCCCTGAACCAGAGGATGATGCAATCAGTTGAATGAAACTCATTATGAACTACCTTCAAAATGGAGTACACCTATCAGACAGAGCTAGGAAAGATAAAATATTATATTTATAAATTCAATTTGTTCTATATAATAGAACAAATCATTAGATGTTATATTTTAAAAAGGGGTGACATGGTACTTGTCATGTGCATTGATGTTGAAAAGACCGATGATGTCCTGAATGAAGTGGAAAATATAGCCTTTGGTGCCCACCAGCCATGGTTCTATATTTATCATAAAATATGGAGTCTTGGGTTTTACTAACCCACAATGACATAGGATTGCATGTAATTCCGCAAAAAGTACCATGCCTACTGGTTACACTCCAAATTTATTCATCAACTCCAAAAGTTGTTTCACAAGGAAAAATACTCCTACACATTTATCATATAGGGAATAGACATCATGGGACCATATCCTCCTATGACATCTAATCAGTTCAAGTACATTCTTACTGCAATTGATTTCTTCTCCAAGTGGGCCGAAGATATACCCCACAATGAATTTGGGAAAAGGAATATTTACCTATTTTTCAAATCTAATATTATCATTAGGTTCAGTGTCCCTATTATGATAATGAAGGATAATGACACCAACTTTTGTTGTGATGAGTTGGGAAGTATGTATCGGGAGTATAACATCATGTCCAACCATTCATCTCACTACCACGCTGTGACTAATGAATATATATAGTAATTAAGAAAGGCCTTATAAAAAATACACCAAAATATCATAAATATGGATAAAAAGATTTAACCAAACATGATCATTCATGCCTTGTGGTATTACCAGACTACCAACTGCATGATCACACGAGTGACCCTATATTCACTCATATAGGGAATAGAGGTGGTCTTACCCATCAAGGTTGAATTTCCCTCCCTTCGCATTACCATCTGGGAGTAGTTATATATAAAAAATGTTCCAGGATGTGGGTTTATGGATTGATGAAATTGGATGAGAAGATATCATATACCTTTCTTTATTTGGAAGTCCTCAAAAATTATATTTCAAGAGCATTAATAAATAAGTTCACCATTGGTTATTACATTAAAGATAGAAGGTGTTGGTCCTCTAGAATATGATGATAATCTAAAGGATTCCCCAAAGTTGGAGCCAAATTAGGAGGGACCTTATTCCATACACAAATTCTACTCCAATAGAGATTATTGCTTGTTTTTATTTGATGTAAAACATACCACAACCCCAACCAATACAATGACCCTAGAGACATATTTCATGTAATCACACAACATTCTTCTATATAATACGATGATAATGTGTCTAACACAAACATCCCCACCATACAACATTAAAAATCATAACATAATCATCATAATTAGACAAAATTAAACTACATGGTAGAATATCCTTAGAACATAACGTTATATGGTGAACTTTTATTATATAATAAAATGGGACACCTCATGGTCAAAATGAGAGTTTCAAAGTCCTCACCAGACAGGACACCACCCCCGCCATTTGTCTTCTACCAAGATATTATCTATAACTATGTTGAACTTCATTCCTATACTTATGGGATACATAGTTTTTCTCGGGTCTCTAATACCAAGTAAATCCCCATAATTAACTGAACAAAAATCCATTTCTATTTGGCAATGTGATAGTGGATCCAATAAAATATTTTTTTGAGAGATTGTGTAGAAAAGTACCCCCTGAACATTTCTTCACATTGATTCATCACTTTTTATCCACACGATCCCCTTCAAGACATTATCACCCCATCATGGTTGAAGATTTTCGATGATAAACTACAACATTATGCCCTAAAAAACTAGGGATTCCTCATGCAACAGATTATGATAGTAATGAATGAAAAATTCCATTAAATAGGATGATAAATGATATCCTTACCTCATCCTATAAATATGGGATTCCTAATGACACCCATGGGTTTCCTCGAAGTCCTCACTCAAGAGGAATCCCCCATTTCGGGCATCAGCCTTCTAACATGACATCTTCCATAACTATATGTGTCCTAATTATTGTCCCCATAGGTTTTAAAGGTATTCTCGAATCCTTTTTACTAGAGTAGACACTGCATAAAAAAAACCTCACCTTCCCTATATATGATCAATTTCTGTCTAGGGGAATACAAAATACTTGTTGAATGATGGTTTTAATGCTTCTTGAATTCTCAAACACAATACTTCCACATATCATACTCATTGTATTTATAAAATTCAGATCTCTAAAAAAATTATATAGCTATCGATGATGGAATGTTTGATTTATGAGGACAAATTTCGGTTAAATATTAATAATATTCTCCATTTTGGATCTATATAATCATTCCCCAAAATCCTTTTCATCCAGAGGCACATTAATTCGTATAAGATACCTATTCCATCTCTTTAACACCTAAAAACATTGTGCAAGAACCCGATTTTCAAACACGGCCTATGTCAAATCCATGTGTTTTTTCCCATATCATTACCCAAGGAGTAACATTATTCTATTTATTCTATGAGACCATCCACGGTGTTCCATAAATAGGAATCCCAAGTATCAATTATAACTTCCAAATTCAATATAATACCATGTAAAGAATTCCATAAAAAAGAATCCCACGTATTGCTCGGAGTGTAAGGAATATCATCTAGCCAATAAACCCATCTAAGGCATTTCATAAAAAGAAAACACATTTATTTCTCAAGGTATAATACAATTCATGTAATCTATGATCCCATAGATTGAATTCTATAATGAGTAAACCGGTATTCGTCTTGGTACATATAATCCCAAAAATATACTATGAGCCTATCCTAGTCATTCTTTAATAAGGAACCTGAGTATCACTCAAGGTGTAGTGTAATTAATAAAAAATTACATTAATGTTATCATTCCATTTATCACAAATTTTGTATAAATAAAGATGTTTATTCCAATAACCCATTCTCCTATGATCCAAATATCTCTAGTTAAATGACCCCTTTTTATTAAATACAGTTGTGCACCTTCTATGTGGTTTTATTACCAAATGGGGAATGGTTGAAATGGAAAATCATTTAATAAAATTAAAATAACCCTAATATGAGAACTAATTAACCACACCTCAAAGTTTATTATATCTTTGAAAAAGTATTATAATACCAGTAAATATAAAAGCACCCATAAAGGGTGATTAAATTTCCTATGTAAGAATAGTTCACATCATAAAAGTGATACACCACAAAGTGGAAGGTTCAAGTTGGGGTGCATAACCTCAAATGTTTTCACTCAAAATAATATAGCAATTTAAATTTTTTCATTAAAAGTTACCTAATTAATTTCATATTTAAGTGGTGGTGCACAGAAGTTTTGATGTTCCTCGCAATGGGAAAATTTATCAACAAGAAAAACAAAATGGTAAAAATATGAGATATTTTACCTTATTAGTAGGAATATTCACTCATCCATTATCAGAATGTGATTAATTATGGATTGAGAGAAATCAATGATATATACAAATACCATGAAAATATGAAAAAAAGCCCATATGAATTTAGTATTTTACACGGTGAGGGAAACCAAAATAAGATGTAAGAGGAATAAAGATCATAATGATATGATTCCAATGCACATGGAATATTTTTTTTGAATGTGGGAGATAAATGGAATCCTAGGGGAGATCCCAAGGGATGATTCGAGTGGATAGAGTGCATGATATAAGGGGAAGGAAAAGAGGGGAATATGAAATAAGGAGGTAGGGAAAAATTGTAATTTCCCACCTATTTAATGAGTCGCGTGTTTTAGCCACATGGTTTGGCATACATTATACCAACTTTACACAATCACTATCTAAGATTCACTAAGAATGTGGGTTAGGACCGTTGTTTTACCAAATTGTGCATAGACTATGCACCGACCTCTACAGTTTACTTTAGACTATCCACACAGTCATG
This sequence comes from Viscum album, assembly GCA_963277665.1. Classification (NCBI taxonomy): domain Eukaryota; kingdom Viridiplantae; phylum Streptophyta; class Magnoliopsida; order Santalales; family Viscaceae; genus Viscum; species Viscum album. The sequence goes on from OY728157.1 coordinate 1,317,749,778, forward strand.
CACCATCAGGTTCATGGTTTTAAAAACCATGTGACACTCTGCAAAACACTAAATTAAGTAACAAGGTTTCCCCTAGTTATTTTCTTGGTTACAGAAAACCATATCCTTATAGAAAACTAGCTTAATAGTTTAAGATACATGGTTTGTACTAACTATTTTTCAATCATGTTCCAATTTCTACTTCTCTCAAAATAGAGTTCCCAGTGTACTATGCCCCCGAAACTCATCCAAACACTTTATACACATTTAAAACATTGAACCACAACTAAAAAACACTTTATGCATCCTAATCCTTCAATTTACATTATAAATTTTTGTTAAATGTTCTTCCCTTCCACCAAATGTAAATTTCATGTTCTTTTGGTATTTCCACTTAGCCTAAAACATGGGACATTAGAACCTCCCCACCATAGAACATGTCACTTCCAAATAGACCTGGGAGAAAAAAAAAATTCATATGACCTATGGAGTTTATGAAAATTCCATTTAAGTGGCTACATTTCATTTTAAATGGCCAACATACTTGAAAGCATCACCATTATATACGTGATACATAAACCATTAAAACTCTAGCCAACACACATATTAAAAACCAAAACATTGATATGACACTCACCTAAGACTATATAACCCAGAAAATGATCACTTCACCATATATTTCATCATCTTTCCTATGGAACTTCACACCATGGTTTCCATATTGAATGAGAAATTCAAATTTATGTTACCTCTATTTTTAGAATTTCATATTTAAACATACTAATATGAATTTTATGATGCAATTTAGCATGTTTTTGAGTTTAATTGAATTGTTGATTTCCAATTGACCAAATTTCTCATGGTTGAGATATAAAAATACTCATACGATATTTGTAATAAAATTGATTAATCCTAAATTTGTTCCAAAAGCAGTACCTCGTTGTCTATAATGAAAGAAACAAGAGAAAAGAAAGTCACTCCACTACTAGCTGACTGTCATTGGAAATGATCGGATTTAATAGTAGATGCATTCAAAAACATATTTTGATTCATTCCTTACAAGGAATGTCCTGTTGTTTTTAAACATGTTCACTAAATATTTCTACCATATTCAGTGATGACTCTAACCCAAAACACTATTTTATACTTTCGTGCTACCAAACAAACATAGGTGCAAACTCGATCTAGCACCCTTGGATTGTCACACTTAAAACATATCTTCTGATCTCGATTAATGTATAGGGTAATGTTAGAATCAAGTATAGGGGGTCTAAAGAGATCATCTAAGTTAGTCTATTCTTCATTTTTATAACATAAAGGTCAGTACATAACCAAATAATCCATGTGTCATGATAATTGACTGATACTAACAATGATATCTTTCTTAGAGACCATGTTAAAGAATGATCTTCTGTCCATGAGTCCATACATTATCTTTGTACATGGGAATCCAAGTATAACTGAAGATAGTTCACGGCCCTATGTTTATTCACACACCCTGAGTGAAACTCAGAAGGAGCCTGTTAATCAAGACAATAAGGTTCTTAATTTTATTTCATTAGATCTGCGTATAACCAATTCAAACGTAGTGTACCCATTTGGATGTCAAGATAGAAGACATGATCATCTATAAACCAAGAGTGTAGTAAGAAGATATCATGATTTCCAACATGATTAGAGACACTATAGTCTTATTGAAGATTAAGTGTCTAACATGGTTTCTATCCGACCACAACTAACTACCAAAAGGAAATAATGGTTGAACCACCACTGGACAACTTATTTTAAAAATATCATTTTCACCAATTGAAAAGAAATAATTAATAAACCATGATTCCTTCATTAATGAGGAATTACACGATCATTCATGTATAAAAAAGGATGTACAACTTGACCTATGATTTATTCAGTGGTTGAGAAAAAAACCTTCAATTTTATCATCGTGCTGCATTTCAATCACAGACACATATTAGAAGCATTTGATATTGGGTTACTTATGCACCCATATTTTCAATCTAGCACCCATACCCCAAAAAACCATAAACATGAATTACATCCGAAATCGCCTTAGGGACAAGAAACTTGAACGTTTTAGCCTCACAGGCTCTCAAGATCAGAAATAACCATTTCCAAAATGTATTCAATGGTTACAATCCCTTTATTAGGAATAAATTGAATATTAAAAAACTAACGTGACACTCCCCACCATAAGAGTGTCTTCATCATCACATTAAATATAATGAAAAACCTGACATTGAACATGCTCCATCAACACTGAATGTTGTTCTTGGGGGTTTCCAAAATGATTTTAGAAAGTACTCACTCAGAGAAAGAGAAACTGATGACTCATAATCATGATAGATCAAAATTACCTTTAAATGTTTGTGTGACAATCCTCTGATCCATGAAACACATGTTTTTATTAAAAGACATATAATCCAAAACCAACATGATTTTTAGTGTTAAAACACCACATACTTTTGTAATTTCATCCCTGATAAACATGATAAATCAATTCCCCTATCATCCAGGTCAATATATATAGTGAACTAGGCTTAGCATTCATGGATATTACATAAATTTGGTTGAATACTCATCACATTAATAAGTAACTGCCAAGGGATCATAATTTTTTGTTGTATTTGGAAACATGGAACAAACTATTCTACTTTGGTGAAATATCATCAATGAATCCCTTAATGATATTACACTTTAGTACTCTGACTTAAAACTTTTTTTCATAACCTGGGGAAGGGAAACATAATAATGGTGGGAGATCGAATGTTCAGTAAGGGTCAATAAAAAATGTAAGAATACCATGAACATAAGTATAAGAGAATAAAAGAATTACATTTGAATATCATACAATATATATCAAAGATCAAAAAAACGATACATGGTATAAATACTGGAAATTCACAATATAAAATTCATAAGATAATATTGAACATGAATCATGTGAGGGTATCATAGGCATAATACGTAGAATTTTTGGAGAACACATAATCATATAAAAATACCTATAAGTCAAGGATCATTTCTAAAACATGTCAGGGTACTTCATGGGGGATACACCTATTGAGCGAGACACACCAAAATCCTTAGTCATAGTCCTTTCATTATAAGGGGTAGGGTTTCCCCATCATACTAAAGTGGATATGGTTTCCCCATATTTCCATAGTGGATTAGGTTTCCCCATATTCCCATAGTGTATAGGGTTTCCCTATGTTCCCATAGTGGATGTGGACACACTTATTTCCCATTTTGGATCAGGATGCACCTATTTCCCATTTTGGATCAAGTATGTTGAGTTTTTTCCCATCATTATTTGATGAGATATAAATATTTAACCAATGCATTTGTGGGAGTTATAGGTCCCACCCATAGTATAATAAAACCATACGTAAATGTCTCACAACATAATTAAACATGCATCATATCATAACCCATAAAAAATATGGGTTTTTTAAAAAAACCATATCATAACCCAAGAAATGAAATGGGTATCATAAAAATTCAATAATATCATAACCTATAGAAATTATATTAGTTTTATAAACATTTAATCATAGAATATCATGTGAAAGGAATATGGTTTCCAAAGCATTTATCTTGGAATAACTCGTTGATGAGTGACGAGCTTCATAAACATCAATCCATCAATACATAAAAAATTCATAGAAATGATATGAATGGTATCTTTGGATCATATCCCTAGTAAAGAATAAACTATAACTAAGGATGTCTTCTTAGATAGAGAATGATTTTTAATGATCACGTGGATCATAAATTTACTTTGAAAATAACTTTTTAAAACATATAATATTTTCAAAATATTTTTCCTTGAAAAAACATTGAAAAAATATAATGGAATCATGAAAAATTATTTAAAATATTTCTTGAGGAAAATATCCAGTATGCATTGAGAATTTCATTATCTTAAAACATAATACAATTTGAAGAACACTTTCATTAAAAATAAACTTGAAAACTTATAAATAATATTGATAACATTTTGAAATCATTTTTATTTTAAAATACATTTAAAACTTATAATATAATATTTTAAATCATTAAAATCCTTCTCTTTGAAAACCAATATTTGAAAACATATAATTTAATATAAGTAAATAATTTTAAACAATTTTTAAACATAATTTTATTAAAAATACTAATTCATTAATAATACATTTAAAACCAAAAAATTAATTGAATGTTAGGAAAAATAATTTATTTAAAAACTAACCTTGTAAACATACAATGAAAGAATCAAGGAAATGATATTCCTGACGGTGGGTAAGTCCGTACATATAGAACATTACTTTTGAACCATAAATGTTTAGAAAAGTGCCTTGATTAGAAAATGACCAAAATATTACTTTTAATAATGTTTTTTAAACATTTAATACATGGGTAAATATTCTCATTAAACAAATTAAGATAATTGTAAAAAAATTGTTTTTTTAAAAATCATGTTTCAAGAGAACATAGATATTTGACCGAAAGGAGAAATATTTTTATATTGTCATAATTGTTTTTATTAATTATTATAAGTACCAAAGATTGTAAAAATGGTACCATTACAAGAATATAACATTAATATACATAGTTTATGAAAATTCATGAGATTTATTAAGATATGGATCATAATATTTCATCAATGGAAGCATAATCATAATAAATTTCAATAAATGATGTGATTGTAGTAATAAATTCATACGCTTTTGGTAAATTAGAATCATTTTACAATGGAAATAATTACATTAAATGAAGTTTAAAATATCGTAGAGATATGTATATTCATGTTATATTATTGTAAACTCATTACATAAGCCTCATAGAAAAATATAGTTTCATAACATGCCATGTGTCTCAAAGAAGGATAATTAAGGCAAAATTACATTACTGATTTGGTACCTTTTGAAACATAAACACCATGAATTAAATAAAAAAATTGATATTTAAATACACATAATGTTAATTATAATAATCATATAACGTATTAATGGTCTTTATACACAACACACAAAATAAATGGGCGGTGAATAAGGCATGTATCCTATAGAAATAAAAACTAAGATGGAATTCCCTTACCTTAAATATTGACTTTCTTCGTAAACGTTAAAACCTCATTTATAATAAATATAATTTTATGATAAATATAAAATAGAAGAATATTATTATATCTAATACCATATAAGATTTAATTTTGACTTTCTATTACCCATTTATTAACATCACTATGTTAATGTTTTGATTCAGGTCGTATCAGATTTTTTTTCATATATGTTCCCACTTTTTATTATTAATCTTATTAATTAGATCATGATTTACTTATTTGATGAATGTAAATAATGATATAAGAAATATATATGTTCAGTATATATATTTTAGTAATAACATATCAAATATACAAATATAAAATGGAATAAACTATTCCTGGATACGGTAGGTCGTATATACGCAAAAATGTTGTTTCCGTTTTATTGTTGTATTGAAAGAAATAAAGTAAATGATATATATGTATATATATAATATAATTTTATTAGAAATATAATTATATATATATAAAATATGTTAACTAAACCCATTCTAATTACATTCTATATAGAGAGTGATTGAATCACATAATTTTGAGGAGGCGGTAGTCCACTGGTCCACCAACGAATTTATCGTATTTACAAAAAATGAAAAGAAAGAATGTTTGTTTTATATAATAATTACATTAACATAAATAACTCATAAATATCATATATATAATATAAAAATATATTTTTCATCATATTTATCAACTTTGATAGGTGGTAAAGAAAAAAACATCATTTTAGTGAGGTGGTAGTTCGCCAGACACAAGAATGGTAAGTCTGTTACCCATTATATGGAAGTCTGTGTATGTTTAGATAGAAACCTTAGAATAAAAATATATAAATATATTTAGGATAATTATTTTATTATATAATCATGGAATATGAATATTTGATGAGGTGTAGAATGAAAATAAAACTAACGAGATTGAGGAAGGATATTACCTCTTCGTTGGATAACACCTTTTGTATTGCTCTAAAGGGAAACCGTGGATGGATTTATGCCCAAAGGGAATATTCTGGGATTAATGGTTGGATTTTTGGAATTTTTTAATTATATTTTTTGTTAAAAATGTATTTAGAGGTGTGAATAAGTGGGAGGGTTGAGTGAATATTTAGTGTAAGAGGAGTGTCAGTATTGTACCTTTTTGAAAAGGGAATTCAAACCAGGTTTTTTATTTAACTACTGGCTCCCATAATGAAAAAATGAGATAAAAGGTTGTATAGGGTGTAAATATGGATTGAAAAAGGATTTTGGACAAGTTTATAAGTCAATTTGTTCCATAAGTGTAAGGTTTAGTCCCTTGTTAAGATAATTTACCTCTTTATCATTGTAATTAATTTTAATTATTTTCAGTAATATATATATATATATATATATATATATTCAAATAATAACTTAAACTTTAAAAAATTATATATTTGTTTTAGTAAAAATATGGGATCCATTTTTCTAAAATTCCAATCAATGAAATGGAAGAGATTAATTCAAATTTAATCACGCAGACAGGACACTAACACTGGCAATATATTTTTACTAAAATACACTTTTATGGAAAAAGTGTGAAAGCTTCAAGTTCAACCAAACATTCAAACAATATAAAAAATAGAAAAGTTATTTAAAATGAGATTTAACCTATTATATGAAATATCCTTGTATTATTTATAGGACATAGCTAATAACCTTTTGAAAGAGTCATCAATGATAATAGCTTTTAATTGAGAGGCCAACTTGTCTTATGCTTACAAGAACTCCTCCAATGAAATATTATTACTCTTGAATCCTCTGGTCAATATTAATTTTTCCTTGTCAATACACTTGATTTTATCCTTTCTTCTATACACATTAATCAGGCTCCCATTTATTCTTTTCTCATCCCCATTAAAATCCTGAATGATTAATACATTCTCCAACATCTCTTCCTTAGATTGTATGAGAAGATCTCATGAAGGTTCCATGAACTCAGCCCCTCCATCCTGTTATGGGACATATTTGTTAGTCAAGGAGGTATTACCATCCACCCCAGATATCCCCTCCTCTTCTTCATTGGAGTGAGAAGTTGGTTCCATGCTCTCCCCCTACCCTCATCCAGTTGCCTTATCGCTCTGCTAGAGTCAAAAGCCAATGTTTCACTCTACTGCTGTTCTGCGCCATCTGTAGTAGCATTGCCTATCTCAAAAAGGGAAATGTTTTCACACCAAGTAGGAAACTAATTCCACACCATTTAAAAAAGAATAATCCCCTGGTTTAACCACTGTGTCAGCTTGTAGGAATTTTAATGACCTTGTCTTTTTCCCGTTGTTTTTTTCCATAAATGTTGATCTTGTTGTCACTATTTCTAGAATGCTAGTGTAGTCCTTATAGGAATTTTGTTTCTTTACCTTATTATCTAAAAAATTACTATAGAGAAGGATTCCATTATTTATTATTCTTGGTCCAGACCCACCACTCGCATTTCCTTGGGCACCCTGCTCGTAGTCTAACCATAGTGGAAAACAAGATTCTTTGTCACTCAGTTTAGATTTCTCAAGAGACCTTGAACCATTATGCTTCATTTTTCATTTTGGAATACCTATTTTCTAACATTTAGGATCCATATTCTTCTTCAAATTCTAAATTAAATAATTGATATTATTTTTTTCTATGTTTATGTTAGTGGAACATGTTACCAGGAGATCATTGCAATGTAAGATCAAAAATCTGATCAGAAATAACCTACAATGGAGAATGTTGGCTTGACGCAGTCCTTCTACCCACACCCCATATTTTCAACGCTTCTACAAAGGAGGGATAATCCCTTGTAGGGGACTGGCCAAAATATTCCTAAACCTAATATGATGTACTAGGGATGTATAAATCCAGATTAAGACTTACTTATATGTCTTTCACCTTCGGTCCTGCATGCACTGAACTCATACACTTTTGTGGGTTATCAATGTTTGAGATTCCCTTTATAATCGAGGGAGGGTCAGTAGAATTAGTGAAATCCATCTTATCCACCTAGATCCTCTTTTTTCCATGACGACATGAAGAAGATAAATGAACCAATTTATTTCAAGAGATACAAAAGTTCTTTTCTGCCTCAAATACAGTTGATTACAAATAGAGAAACTTCTTCCCAACTGAGATCCATGACAACTCAAATGGGGGATCTTGAGACATTAAGTTCAACACAAACTCATAGTGAGATTTAGTGTCAAAAAACTATTATTGAGTTGGAACATTGATACCGACCAACATAATTTTCTAACATATGCATTATTTAAGGGGTTTTAAAAGGAAGTGTGAGTTTAAGGATCCTTACCCACAATTCTGACATCAGAGCATCCCGATTCATGTGAAGATCATAGGTCCATCTAAGAATAAAGACCCAAAAACCATTGATAGAACTAGAAAATCATGACCACATAGTGATGAAATCTTCTAATGATGAGATGTGGAACATGATGTGTCGTTTGTCAATAAGATTGACATTCGCCCGCTCCTAAAGAGCCCATAAAGAAAAAAAAGCGCTCAAAGGAGTCAACTGAAGGCCACCATTAAGTGAAATGGGACCCCAAGGTAATATTCAGGAGATTTTAGGCCTCTATAAACTCTAAGGTTTAAATTTCATGTTGAGGGAATCCATCAAAGAGAATAGGGACATTAGGGATTAGAGAAATGTAACACCCCGAGATTTTAATAGAAATATATATATTTTTAATTTTATTGATGTCTTGTGCGCTACACCAAGATTAAATTGTGCTTTATGCAACAGCATATTAGCATGCAGTATAGGAAATCACTATTCTAGGATTGTGTTGCACGCCAGAGCAACCTTCCTCGATAGCATGTGTTATACGCAAAATCGAGTTCACTAAACCATATATTACTATAATATTATTAAAAACTAGAAGTAATGAAAAGTAATACCCACTTTTTGAAATTTTATAAATTTTATCTTTTAAAATGGACTTCATTTTTGGATTCATAATATCGAAATTAGCATAGCGTGAATTTTTTGTATTATTCTGAAAACATTCAATTTTTCATGAATAGTGAAAACACTTGGTTACTATTTAAAAACGGACTTTTTATTTAAATAATTATTTATTTTATTAAAATTTATTTTAGGCCAATATTGATACATAATACCTATATAATTTCAATGATGTTCATTGGAGTCATTTTATAATAATTTACATATATAAAAATTTTATTGTACTTTTCATCGTCTTTTACCCACCTCCTAGGAGAATTTGAAAATTTACATAAAACGTAATTTTTACCCCTTCAATGAGTGGAATTTCAGAAATCCAAGAGAAAAAGTTAATATCAAGGAGTAAAATGTTGTTCAATAGGATAAAAATATTTTTTGGTGAATAATAACTTCTTTCATTTATTTACCACGGTTAAAAGTAAATAGGGAAATTAAGGGTAAAAATGATATTATTATTACCATAAAACATGTCATAATACTATTAGATATGTATAATTCCACCAAAAATAACCTTAGGAATAAAATATTACCCTTTAGGCCCACTTATATTGGATTTGGACATTTATTTTTATTTTATTTAAAGAAGAGTTAAAATAGTTAAAATCAATGTTTAATAACTAAATCATATTAAATATATGGATATAAAAAAGATAAATTCTACTATAAGTATCAATTATAAATATAAAAAGATTTCCTACATAATGGTATTTTATTTATAATTTTTAGACATTATATAACTTAATTTATTTATGACACAGTGATGATGCTGTAATTACCTTATTAATAAAATATTAACATAATTATTGTTATAAATACCCATAGAAATGTAATTTTAGACTTTTTATAAATTCAACTATTTTTTTAGGTTAATATGACATTTTAGTATTGATTAAATTAATTGTGTTCCAACAAAATCATGTTGTTATGATTTTCACAAAAATCAATTACCAAATAGTTTCAAAATTGGCATAAAATAGTTTTTAAAACAAATACTATATTATTAATTGTTTTTCTGTTCATAAAAATATAAGGTTCGGCCAAATGACTTAGATAAGGTTATATTATTAATCATTAACCACTTGGGGTTCGTTTTTCTTGATATATTATGTTTATTAACCATATATTGTAAGAAAACATGAATACATCTGAAAAGTTAAATTATTTAACTTAGAGTTAAATATAAATGATAAGGTAAAAATAGTATCCTAAACTTGTATAAAATCTATTGGTTGAGAGTATTTAGACCCATCCCCACTTTATATTCGAAATAAGTAACTTTGGAGCAATTATAAACCGAATATGACTTCATTATAAAATAATATTTTATGTTTTTCCTAAAGTGCCCCTCTCCTCCCTTATAAAAGGGACCTCCTCCCTCTTCTCTTTACACTATTTTGAGCATTCAGGCTTGGCCAAAACCTACCCATTTCCCTTCTCAACTTCCCTAGAAACATTATAGAGGTTTTTTTATCATCCAAAGACCAACTGTAGTGCCATAATTGGAATCTTAAATGAGTTACATCGAAGAAGAGGTAATCTCTTCTACCGATTCTTTCATGTTTATTTCTTCTTCAAATTCTTCTTCTTTATTTGTTTAATTATAAAGTAATAACATCAGTATCAATAATATACTGATATGTTATTATAAATATGAAACATCCCCATTTAAACTTCTATCCATCCTAGGGAAAATGAAATCACCGCGCGTGCATACGTACAGAATATCGTCTCGAGACCGTGGGGTAATCTGTTTTTCTAGCACCACATTAAATGGATGGCTATAATGGTGTAAAGAATAACTATATACGGTTATTACAACATCATACTAATTCTGAGATATTATATCATCCAATCCAATTCCAGTCAATAAGTATGGGAATGATATCATCGCTCGTGAGTACGTACAGACTACCGTCTCCACTATGCGATGAGATTTATTCTCTGTGTTAACCATTCAAGAATGATTATAAAGTATATATAATGAATATTAATGAAATATATGACATTATGAAGCTACTGGATTTATGAATATATATATATATATAAATATATATATATTTCATCTAATTACTTCCATTAAAGTTAATAAGGAAAGTAAAACAGCGTTTATGCATACATACAGCCTACCATCTCCATCTACTTACTTCCATTCAAGTCAATAAAGAAAGGAAACCAGCGTTCATGTGTATGTATGACCTACCGTCTCCATAAATGGTGTATTTCGTCTATTATATATATATATACTGAATATATATGATATATAAATCAATATTTATATTTTAGAAGTAATTAAATCATGAAATAAGCAATAATAATATCCAGAACAAACATGTCCAAACACATACAATAAATAAAACAATTTTACCCAAAACAGTACATTATCATAGAATTTACAAAAGAACGGGTAACATAAAGTCATAAGTGAACCATATATGATATCATAACAATAAATATGATTCTTTAATAAGTAAATGAAATTATTTAAATCATTATACAGGAGGTTAGGATACATACGAAGCATATCGAACATAATGTAAGGGATAACTTTTCCAATCTCGTTTTTTTCAAGATGGTTTATTTGTAAGTATTTACTGGGATTATATTTATCATCCATGTCCCTGTTTTCTAAAAAAGGTTTCATGTATTTTTAAAGTCATGTTTATCCTTTTTTGACATTTACTAGATTGTATGTAAGGAATCTTTCATTTGTTTACCATACAAGGTACTTTTTTACTTTTCCTGCAAAAGTACGAGAAATTTTTTTTTTAACTTGTAAAGCATGAACTGATTTTAATGGTTTAATAAATCCTTATTTTCATGATAATTACCCCACAATATTTCATGATTATTATTCTGAAAAATCGTTTTCTTTTAAGATTTCATGGCATTTTTTGAAAAGAAAATGATTTTGAAGATGAAATGATATTTTCCTCAAGAATTCATTTCAAGTGTGTTGTCAAAACAATTTTATATCTAATATGACACCATATAGTATGATTATGTTTCAAGTATAATGTATCTATTATTTAGATGGTTTTATTCTTATTATGATGAAATAATATCCATTTGTTTTGTATGGATTATGTTATGATGTGATGATGTTTATGAAACCCATTTTTATTCTTTGGGTTATGTTGAATGATTATTGTTTATTTTGTGGAATAAGTAATACTGATTTCATTATGATATGGGTGGGACCTATATCTCCCTATAATTCATTGGGTAAAGATTTATATCTCATGAGATAGACTTGGATGGAATGGAAACTTAATCCGGTTCAGTGATACAGGACTATAACGAGGCCTGAACTCGATTCAGAAAGGGACTTTGTCCACTAAGATGGTCTTGGAAACAATGCCTTGGATACTGTGGAAATAATATCATGTGATTAATGTTTTTCCACAATTAAATGTTTTATTCCCATTCTATTTAATCATGATTGATGTTCGATTATGATATATGCCTTACGTACTACCATTTTTTATGTCATTGCTCAAGATTTTGATGTTTAAATATATTGTTCATGTTTTTATGTTCAAATGTATATGGTTTGTTTTATTTTCTCCATGATTACCATTACTGAGAATTTGAGACCACCATTTATATGTTTTCTTTACCCCAGGATACGATGAAAGGTTTTGGGTAAGAAAACAAAAGGGAAAGTTCTTTATGGGAGATGTTGAAGATCTTTCACCATGATTAGATGATTTTTTTTCTGAGTTTCCGAAGACACTAAACTGTTACGGTCCATGTGTGTTTTTTTATGTATTAGGTATTCTGAAAAAGTAATGTAATGACTATGTATGTCATGTATGGGTCTCTACAGTTGGTATCGGAGGAAATGTTTAGATATCCTTTGGAAACTATGATGTGAAAACTTCTGTGAGATCCCTAGAGATATTTCTAAGGTATGTCTAGGGATGTCCCTAAGGTTTATAGTCCTACAATTATGGTAACGATATTAGAATTAAACCTACGATGTTAGATATTGAAGGTACTCCCCATTTATTATGTTGTTTTCCTAGAATGATTTTGCCTCTCACGATATTCTTTTTGGGTTTTAGATGATGGCTGAAACACGAACGAACCATGTTGATCAATGTAATGGATGATGCAATGATTGTCCTCCTAAAAAACCAAATTTATGGGAGATGGAGTGAATAATCTTATTTCTATACTTACACAAGTTATGAATCATTCTAGACTTCCAAATAAGCAGAGAAGGGAACAATATTCTATTGAGTCCTTCATGAGGAAACATCCACCTTCTTTTAATGGGTCATTTGATCCACTTGTTGTTGAACAATGGATCATTACCATTGAAAAGATATTTTCCATACTTCGCTGTTCAGAACATGAATAATTCATTTTAGTTGTTTATCATTTAAAAGGTGAATCAGACCAGTGGTGGACTCTAATTAAGAATACATGGCCCAAGATGAAATTGATTCCATTGAATGGAACGAGTTCAAGAAATTGTTTTTCAATAAGTACTTTGTTCGTATTCTTTGAACAAATATAGAGAAGGAGTTCCTTGAGAATAATCAAAAGGATGATTAATTTTTTGGTATATACGAAGTGAATCTTACAAGGCTTGCAAGGTATGCTTCTGGATTTATCATCCAACCTAAAAGTAAAGTTGATCGATTATTCAGTGGCTTAAAACCATGTCTTCGAAGGGCATTATCGATAAAATACTTCAATAGCTATGAAGAAATTGTGCATTGTGCTATCAAGGTAAAATTGGAAGATGGTGTTAAATATCCATCTCATGGTTTTGACAAGAAAAAAATATGGAGTTCAAGGAGAAATCTCAGAACAATGGTTTAAATAAGAAGAATGATTTTTTATGCTCAAAGTATGGAAAGAAGCATGGTGGAGATTCTCTAAATGGTAAAAGAAAATGTTTTTATGTGTGGAAAATATGGTTATAGAGCAGTTGAGTGTCGAAGTAATGGAAAAAAGGAAGATAATTATTTGAATAGAGAAAAGATTACAGAAAACATTCAACCAACACATCAATGCCACAATTGTAAGGAAATGGGGCATTATGCTAACCAATTCCCTAATCCAAGGGTTAATGATGATCGACATCAACAACCTCTTAAAAAAATTGTCAAAGGGAAGTCACATGCGGTCATTATTTGCAATGTTGATTATGACAACAATGTAGTGGAATGATTATGTGTTTATGTAAAGGGATTCATAAATAATTTTGTGGAGTCACATTTATAGTATTGTGGAACTTTGGAATATCTATGAAATGGTTTATTATGATTTTTGATGATAATATGGTACATGTAACCATGAAAAGTGATTAAAATATTTTTGGAAAGTACATTATATGCACATAATGAATGGATAAGGAGAAAATAATATGTTTGATAGTATTCATGAGCTCATGATTGATATAAGGACTAAGTGATATCATGGTTTGAGTATATAGAATTTTTGGGATTTTGGTATGTGGAAAGAGTTAACTTTTAACTACATTCATGTTTTCAATAAGGATCAATGGGTATTAATTTTTCAAGAGAATACATGATTAAAGCATTCGAATGTTTGGAATGTGAAAAACAAGTCATATCTTATGATATATGGGGATAAATGACGGTATTTAAATGTTTGGTAGATGACCTCTCTATCAATATTTTTCCTTATACTATGAGTTTGGATTATTCTAAAAGATTGGAATCGATTATGTGGGAGATCAGATAGTATTGTTTAAGGCTAGAACTTTTTTCGATGTCATTTCTGTAATGTAATAATTGTGTTGTTTTAGAAAAAGGACAACCTACAGGATGGACAACAACCCTTCGCGTCGGACAAGGTTGTGGGAATCGAACCCACAATCGAAGTGCGACATGCCTTTATCACCTACCTCTGGCATACATGAAGTCCCTGGTTATAATAAATTAGTTTGAATTTTTTTTATGTTGTACGATATATGAATTATACTTCCATTTTAGGAACTATATACGATTAATCTCACCATAGATGGACTTATGTATATATAATAACTTTTTCTAACCTTTTATTTGAGATAGATAGAATGACCCACCATTCTATCACATGATATACTAATGCTTCACGAATGAAAAATTCAACTTCAATTCATTAAGAGATGAAGTCAAAATTTTTCAAGACATTAAAAATGGTGTGATTATACCAAAATCAAGGAAGTGTTTCTTTTAATTCAAAAATTCTTCAACTTTAGGGAAATGATATTGAAAACCAAAAATGTTGTCCTAGTGTCCTTATATTCGACGAATCAGATGGTACCATAAAACATCACAAATTTATGTCTTTGTGATTGTTTTCCTTTTCATAGTCATGTTCTCTACCACTCTCCATCATAACATAATGGTTAGAATTCTCTTCTATATCCATATTTTCAGCTATATACTTCTATGTGGAAACCCAGTGATGAGTTAATTTGATTAAATGTTACGTTTCATACATTAGTTTTTAAAATTAATTTTTATTATTCCTTTTTATTATTTGGGTTTCTATGAATGAAACATTCAAGTAGAAAACCATTAATAACCCCAATTAATTTCGAGGGCAAAATTCATTTTAAGGGGGGGTAGAATGTAACACCCTAAGATTTTCAGAGAAATATATATTTTTTAATTTCATTGATGTCTTGTACGCTACACCAAGATTAAATTGCGCTTTACGCAACACCATATTAGCAGGATGTATACACAAACACTATTCTAGGCTTGTGTTGCATGGCAGAGCAACCTTCCTCAATAGCATGTCTTATATGCAACACCGAGTTTCACTAAACAATATATTACTATAATATTATTATAAACTAGTCGTTATGAATGGTAATACCAACTTTTTGAATTTTTATAAATTTTATATTTCAAAATGGACTTCATTTTTGGATTTTTAATAACGAAATTAGTTTAGGGTGAAATTTTGGTATTTTTTTGAAAACATTCAATTTTTGAGGAATAGTGAAAATACTAGGTTACTATTTAAAAACAGACTTTTTATTTAAATATTTATTTATTTTACTTAAATTAATTTTTGGTCAAAGCTGATACATAATACCTATATGAGTTCAATGAAGTCTATTGGAGTCATTTTATAATAATTTTAGATATATACAAATTTTATTGAACTTTTCACCGTCTTTTACCCACCTCCTAGGAGAATTTGAAAATTTACATATTACTTAATTTTATCGCTTCTATGAGTGGAATTTAAAAAATCAGAGACACAATGTTAATATCAATGAGTAAAATGTGGTTCAATAAGATAAAAATATTTTTTGGTGAATAGTAACATTTTACTTTTATTTACCATTGTTAAAAGTAAATAGGGTAATTAAGGGTAAAAATTCTATTATTATTACCATAAAACATGTCCTAATTCTATTTGATAAGTTTAATTCGACCAAAAATAACCTTAGTAATAAAATATTACCCATTAGGTCCACTTGGATTAGATTAGGACATTTATTATTATTTTATTTAAAGAAGAGTTAAAATAGTTAAAATCAATGTTTAATAATAAAACATTATTAATATAGGGTTATACATAAGATAAATTAGACTATAAATATTTATCAGAAATATAAAAACATTTCATACATAATGGTATTTAATTTATAATTTTTAGACATTATATATGTTAATTTATGTATGACACAATGATGATTTAGAAATTACCTTATAAATGAAATATTAACATAATTAATGTTATAAATACCCAAATAAATGTAATTTGAGACTTTTTATAAATTAAACTAAGTATTTACATTAATATGACGTGTTAGTATTAGTTAAATTAACTTTTTTGCAACAAATCATGCTGTTATGAGTTTGACAAAAATAGATTACTAAATAGTGTCAAAATTGACATAAAATAGTTTTTAAAACAAATATTATATTATTAATTGTTATTCTTTTCATAAACACCCATGATTCCGTCAAATGACTTATACGAGGTTAAATATATTAATAATGAACCAGTTGGGGTTCTTTTGGCTTGTTATAGTACGTTTTTTAACCAAATAGTGTATGAAAACAAGAATACACGGGAAAAGTTAATAATTTTAACTTAGTGTTAAGTAGAAATGATAAGTTTAAAATAGTAACCTAAATTTTTCTAAAACCTATTGTCTAAGAGTATTTCGACCCCTCCCTACTTTATCTTTGAAATAAGTCACTTAGGATCACTTTTAAACTGAATATGACTTTATTATAGAATAATTTTTTATGTTTTTCCTAAAGTGACCCTCTCCTCCATTATAAAAGGGACCTCCTCCCTCTTCTCTTTACACAATTTTGAACCTTCAAACTTGGACAAACCATTACCATTTTTCTTATAATATTCCCTATAAACATTATATATGTTCTTTTTTCCTCAATATTCCAACTCTAGTGCCTTAAGAATAAGCTTAAAAGTGGTGCGTCGAAGAATATGTAATCTCTTCTACCGATTCTTTCAAGTTTCTTTCTTTATCAAATTCTTAATCTTTAGATGTTTCATTATAATGTAATAACATAAGTATCACTAATATACTGATATGTTATTATAAATATGAAACAATCCCATTTCACCTTTTATCCGTCCTACAGAAAACAAAATCACTGCGCGTGCGTACGTACGGAATACCGTCTCCACACTATGGTGTAATCTATTTTTTGCACCACCACATTACATGGATGGGTATAATGGTGTAAAGAATAACTATATATAGTTATTATAAAAGAATATCAATCCTGAGATATTATATCATCCACTCCAATTCCATTCAATAATTATGGGAACGATATCATTGCTCATGCATACATACGGATTACCGTCTCCACGACGCGATTAGATTCATTCTCCATTTAACCATTCAATAATGATTATAAAGTATATATAATGAATAATAATGAAATATATTACATAATGAATCTACTAGATTTATATATATATATCTGTGTGTGTGTGTGTGTGTGTGTGTGTGTCATCTAATTACATTCATTCAAGTCAATAAAGAAAGTAAAACAATGTTCATGCGTACGTACGACCTACCGTCTCCATGAACGATGTATTTTATCTATTATATATATATATACTGAATATATATGATATATAAATCATTATTTACATTCTGGTTGTATGTAAAACATTATATAAGTAATAATAATATGAAGAACAACACATCCAAACACGTACGATAAATAAAACGTTTTTACCCAAAACGCTGCTATAACATTGAATATACAAAAGAACTGGAAACATAAAGTCATAGATAAAAAATATATGATATAATAACAATGAATATGAATCTTTAGTAAGTCAATTACATTTTTTAAATTGTTATAAAGGAGTATCAGATACATACTAAGCATATCCAACATAAGGTAAGGGATAACTTTTCCAATCCCGTTTTTTATCTGAGATTTTTTATTTATAAGTATATACTGAGGTTATATTAATCATCCATTTAACTATTTTCTAAAAATGGTTTCATGTATGTTTAAATTATTTTTTACCCATTTTTGACTTCTACTACATGGTATGTAAGGAATCTTTCGTTTCTTCACCATATAAGGTAATTTTTTACTTTTCCTGCAAAAGTATGAGAAGAATGTTTTTTTACTTATACGGAATGAATGGATTTTTACGGTTTCATAAAGCCTTATTTTAATGAATATTACTCCACAAGAGGTCATGATTATTTTTCTACAAAATCCTTTTCTTTTAAAATTTCATGGCATTTTGTGAAAAGAAAATGATTTTGATGAAGAAAGGATATTTTCCTAAAGAATTAATTTCAAGTGTTTTTTCAAATCAATTTTCCATCTAAGGTGACATTATTTAGTATGATTATGTTTCAAGTATAATGTATCCATTATTTACATGGTTTGATTCTTCTTATAATGAAATGATATCCATTTGTTTTTTATGGATTATGTTATGATGGGATTATGTTTATGAAACTCATTTTTATTCTTTGGGATATGATGAATGATATATGTTTATTTTGCGGCACAAGAATGATTTCATTATGAGATGGGTGAGACCTATATCTACTTCCAATTAATTGGGTAAAGAATTATATCTCATGAGATATATAAGGCTGGAATGGCAAGTTAATCTGGTTTAGTGATACATGACTGGAACGAGGAGTGAACTCGATACAGAAAGGGACTTTGTCCACTAAGATGGTGTTGGAATAAATTCCTGGGATACTATAGAAATCATATCATGTGCTTAATGTTTTGTCACAATTAAATTTTTTATTCCAATGCTATTTTATCATGATTGATGTTCCATTATGACCTATTCCTTACGTACTGCCATGTTTTATGTCATTGCTCATGATTTTGATGTTTAAATTGTATGTTCATGTTTTTAAGTTCAAATTTATATGGTTTGTTTTATTGTCTCCATGCTTACCCTTATTGAGCATTTGAGCACACCCTTTATCTATTTTATTTTCCCTAGTATATAAATAAAGGTTTTAGGTATGTAAAGAAAGGGGAAGATCTTTATGGGAGATATTGAAGATATTTCACCATGATTAGACGATTATTTTTCCATGTTTCCAAAGACACTAAACTATTACGGTCCTTGTGTGTTTGTTTTTGTTATATATTAAATATTCTGCAAAAGTAATTTAATGTCTATGCACATCAAGTATAGGTCTCTACAAGAAATATCAAGGAAATGAAGAATGAAATCTTGGTTAGATAATGGAAGAAAGGTAGAATAGAACGAGTTTACCTCCCCCTCTAATGGGGAAGGGGCAGGGATGGTGGCCATCACCGCCACCTAGGTCATGGATAGAGAGGGAACCGAGATTGGAAGTGCTATCCTGCAGAAGGGAGGAAAAAGAACATTTTTAATGTAAAAATGTCCAAAAGGTTGATTTTGTTTTTATATCCAATTTTAATGTTAAATTGACTCTAATGTTATAAATTTTATTAATTTATATATAATTTATTTAATTTACCTTGAAAACCAATAAAAACCATAATTTGACCTTATAAACAAATTGGATTGAAAATCGGTTTTGAATTAAAATTCAGTATTATTCCATATTTTTTAAAACATGAAACTTCACCGAAAATATCTAATATTCATCCATATATAATTTTTTGGTTACTTTTTAAAAAATTTAGTTTCTTTTTTTCAACAAAAATTATTTTTTAAATAATTTCTCTATTGAAAGGTTGTAAAATTTCTTTTTATAAGAAAATGTCTTTTTATTAATAAAATAGGATTTATTCTTCTCTTATACCTATGAAATATATTGGATGAGTATGAAAAATATTGATTGAATATAAAAAATATAATTATTTTTGATAAAATTAATCAAAAGTGGGTTATTTAATCAATTGATATTAAATTTTGTTTGTACAATGAAAAATTGACATCATTGAAAAGCAATTTCATAATTTTCAAATAGTTCTTAAATTAAATTAATATAATTTATAACCAAATAATTAAATTTATATACATGTGTAAATAATATTTCCACAATGTAGTTAATCTTATTCCTAACTTCTATTCTAATGTCTTTTTGATATATAAAATAATATTATAAGAATAATATTAATTGAATCTTGTAGTTCGGTAAAAATCGGCATTGTGTATTTCACAATCTATTTAAGGGACTTTGAAATTGAATATCTCCTTCAAAATTATTATGGATTTTTAATGGTTTTATACTTTAATGTTCCTTTCATAGAGTCCCACATTGTAAAAATTAATACTAAAACATCCATTAAAAAGGGATTTGGAAACTTAAAGGTTACCCAAAGTAACTCATAACTAGTTTTCCATGTGGGAGAACATTGGTGGAAATTGAGATCATGGACATAGAAGAGAAATATAACCATCATGTTCTGATAGGGAATGATATAGATCAAGTTCTGGAGAAATTTAACAATCATAAATCCATAAATATGTGATAATATAATGGATAATTTGGTTCTAAAAAAAGGTATTTAGGAAAAAATTGGTTTCATGGTTCTTTCCCTAAAGTTGAAGAGTATTCATGAAAGGATATACTTTCTTGATTCAGTAAAATATAACCATTTCTTGTGCCTTGATCAATTTAAACATCACCCCTTTCATTAAAAATGAAGGTAAAATTTTCATTCTGGATGCACTAATAGAACTTGAAATCCCTGATAATCCATCTCATCTATCATCATTTACCAGAAAAACAGAGTTATTAGAATAGGTTATCCAACATGCATAAGTCCTTGCATGGTAATATAATACTATATTTTTACAGAATTTGTGTGATGTTAAACTTAAAATATCTATAAATTATATAACTTACAACTCGTCTAAAATATAAAAATATCAAACATTAAAAACATAGTCCTGAAGCATTATTAACATTTATCCCACACATATTAAATAGTTCCTCGTGGTTTTAACATTCCAGAAATGTGAATATCGTCATTATATATTCTATGCAGTCATGGTAATAACCTAAATTACAATAAATCCTTTTTAAAAACATTCATTCCTCCTTGTTCCAATGATTACATGATATATTCCTTATTTCCAAGAAGTTGTAAACAAAATCCTTTTTTAAATAGACTAATTTTTATACAAATCAACAATCTGTTCTAGGGTAATCAGTTTTATCCAATTTACTTTATCCATATTAATCATCTATTTTTAAAAGCTAAACACTATTTTATAAACATCAGGGACACATTAAGTGATACAATCCTATAATTAAAATATCAAAATCAAATTAAATCAATTATCTTGTTCTTCATAACAATTCAATATATTTTTTTAAATCCTGAATTGAAAAAATATACTTCATGATCCATATAAGACGATTCTTGAATTCCTATACATATACTCTTCAATCATAAAACATTACTCTTAAATCATTACTCATGCTACATCTTATTATCCCTTAATACCCATATCCTATAATATAAAATGTGATTCATTCCTTAAGGTTACTCACCCTCTATGTAATAATTATTATTACCATTAATATAAATAAAACTGGATGAAAATCCAATATCATTCACATATTGTTTGTGGTCACCTTATCTTCAGCGGTATAACCGATACAGATGACCATCATGATTCTATTCATGATATTTCCACTTAGAAAATATATTTTTATCATGACCATAATTTATTCTTCTGAAACATTAAATTTTAACCCATTTCCATTGATTTCTCTCTATTCAATATAGCCAGAAATCATAGGGAAGGAAACAATTATCATAGTAAAAAAACCAAATTGCCTTGACAAATTACTTATAAGATGTATAAATAAAGGAAAAAAATTATTTAATATATGAAACCATATGTTTATCCTTCGTTATTCAAAGTCATATTCTATATAAAACCATCATGATGGTTTTTAATGAGTTTTTAAATTCCAAAAGCATATCCCCAGAGAGTGTCAAACATAGAGTGCATCAAGGCCCTTTATAATACTTTGGTTCTCAATCAAGTCTAGATAAATATATAATTTTCAGATTTTTTTCCACTATGTACATTTGGGATAGAGCCACATCTACTGGTAGTATACAGAAAGTAATAAATTTCTAGGAAACCACTTGCTCTATCCTTTACCAAAATTCCATGACATTTTCTTGTATGTTACATCATAATTAGACTTATCCATAGAGACATTCCAATGGTTATCACTAAAGTTTTATCATTCTTGTTTCCAATTTCTGACTAAACATGTCCTTTGATACCACCTATATAAACCCAAGCTTAACATAAATGTATGTATATTAACCCTATATTTTATCAACACTATGAATCATCATTCAATAGTTTTCATAAGACTATCATCACTATGAATTCCAGTATCTAATAGACCATATGAATGATATAGACTAAAGATATACTATCCCATATGGCTGTTAATATGGATGACGACCTTATGAGTCATCCATAACTAAATAAGAAGATGATGGGTCACAAAACCTACTAAGAGGTCGTCCAGGACCTAGGCATGTCTAACCAGCTGAAATTGAACAAAAAATATTTCTCACATCCTCAATAAGGGGTAACTTACTACATGACCACCCATCAAACACAAGAGTTATTTTAGAAACTAAGAGTCCTACTAGAGAAAACTGGCACCTAAATGATACATCTTGTCTAATAATAGAAGTAAAAATTAATTGCGATAATATATTATAGAGGGAGAACTATAATGGGATAAATCATATTTAAGAATAAGGTTTTGAATTTTAAACTAGATTCATTCTTAAAAAGATCACTACGATCTACATCATATTATTTTGGTTCAACAGAAATACAAATAATATAATGATAATCACTCAAATTCTATTTCTAAGGAAACTATCAAGGAATCTTTAGAATTTACCCTTACATAAGGGATCATTCTATAAAATATTCTAAAAAGGATTCATTTAAGTTTTTAGACAAAATAAAATTTGTTTTAAACATTAAATAGGCTAAGTGTAAAGAACATCAAGTACCAATTATAAGGTAAAAATTCATGGTACATCATTTAGCTAATTCTACTTGGAAATATAGAAAAGTTATATCAAAATTCCTTCAAAAAATTACTTATTTAGCTAGACATTCATTCAAAATATTATGAAATTTATCACATAAATCCCTTTTATTCATTTCAAACATTTAATTATAAGTTCTAAAATCTGTGATTAGTTAAAGAAAATATCAATTCCAAGATAAAGAAGAAAAACCTAATAAGTTGTAATTAGAAATTTAATTAACTAAAACCTCATATAATTAAATATAAGAATTATTTGATAAGTTTTTATTAATTAAAGGGGATTGATTTTCCATGATACAACCATACATTTATAAATGGCCTATATAAGTGGCTGCAGACACGACTATTAACTATCCCTATATAGCATGAATATACCCACATGGGGTTTAGTGTTTATGAATTTCAAAATAAAGTAACTTAAAAGGGCCCCTTCAAGAAAATCTAGGTTTAGTTAAGTGTAACCCACAATAATTATATTATTAATATTTCAAAACACCCATAATTGTTTTCTCTCATAAGCACCATTCACCAACAAGATTAGTTACTTCTAGTTGTGCATTTAAGAATATAGTTATATAGATCGTCATGTCCAATTAATAAAGTTAAAATCATTTATAAGTGAACCATATAAGCCTGGTAAATTGGAAAATAATTATAAATAATCTCTTAAACATTTATTATAGAGAATCATGCTGCTAAATTAAAAAGTAACATCGAACATGTATCAATAAGTCAAGAAATGAAAACTATATCAATTGGCATATGTATGGAAAGTAAATCTATATGTTCATATAATAATGAATACAATGATAATTCTTTGCTTTACACCCAAATTTAAAATAATATTATCTCAAAAAATTTAATGAAATAGGGCCTACATCAATCACTCATGTAAAATAATAATCAATTGTAATAACTAACTACATGATCAATAGTCACATCCTTTGATACTTAGTATTTTAAAAATTTGAGGGTTGATCACTCCCAGACATGGGTATTTACCATGATCCGACACATTCCAAGGTTCCTTTCTACCATTCCAAAATAGAAAGACAAAGGAAAAACATTTCCACTATAATACCACATTGTAATTTCTTCACCCATGAGCCTATGAATCGGTGCCCGGATCTGATTGGTCAAATTGAATCAAGTGTGCTTCCCCAAATTCCAGAGGAATGCAACTATTATTGATGTTCAAATAGGGGAATGGTGGGGATACTATACCCTCTTGATTAGAGTATGATGTTGTAACATAACATTTAATCAATATAGAATGTATTATAAATAAAAGGAAGTGGAAATAATTCAAATATACTAGAAATTCCAATTACAATACAACCATGAATGTCCATATGATTCAACAATATAAAAGCAGAATTCATACATTAGGTAATAAATAAGTCAAATAAATTGAAGTCAAAAGACTCAAAGGCTATCTCCGTGAGCATCCTGATCTCAAACTTAGTCTTTTTCTCCTAATATCCCATGTACAAAGGTAACATCACAATTTTAATTGATGAACCTGATCATGTAACCATGAGGTTTGTTTTGGTACACTAGTTTAATGGCTTCTCAAACTAGATTTGAGAAAAATTCCACATTACACCACCAATGGTGTCTAATTATACCCAGTCTTTGAGTATTAAATATTTTTACTTGCAAGAATATTATTAAGGAAGTAAATAAATAAATGTAAAAAAGTCAGGCACAAGTTCCTTATAGACACATGACTGACTATACCTACTTTATCCTATGCTAGAATATCTATGAAAATACCCACATGTATATATAATCATATATGTAAACTGATATATGTGGAGATATACATGCACTAGAGAGGATCCAAGCTATAAGAATAATACATCCACATAATTGAATGGGTGATGGTAAAAGGTAGTCCTTACACCCATAGATATATGACCATCAATCAAATAATATGTGTAGCTAAAACCATAGAGAAAATTTTTAAGTCACTTGTATCTTAATATAAGACCATTATTTAGTAATAAACCTAATTTATAAGCCTCAAAATCCACTTATATTAATAATCATAAGGGGATAACCCTGTTTATATGGAATTATAATCATGAATGATACAATTCATTAGACCTTTGATTCCATCCCAGGATTTGTGGGATGAGGAACCTAGGTATCGATCAAAGAGTTACGTGATTATATTTATTCCATAATCTAATATATTGTGTTCCTTAAACATGACACCCATGTATCACACATAACATTTAGTTTCCCTACAAGATATTCCAATACTTTACGTAAAAAAGGATACCCAAGTATCACTCAGAGCATAGGGAATATAATACAACCTATGAGTCCATCCAAGGTGTTCTATAAAAAGGACACCCATTTATTTATCAATGTTTAATACAATTCATATATCCTATGATCCCTTACATGATATTCTATAATGAGGAAAATGATATTGCTATTGGCACATATAATCTCAAACATCCTATAAGATCTTCCAAGTCATTCTATCATAAGGTACCCAAGTATCTCTCAAAGCACTATGTAATACCTTTTACACATTTTATATTAGTATTTAATCTTAGGCCATGGAATTCATCCATGCCAATTTCATGTATCCGGAATCATTTCATTCATTATTTTAACATTTCATTTGAAAAATATAATCCAAGCATTATCTAATAGACAATTCCAGGTATGTAAGTTTTCCATTTATGAAAAATCAAGAATAAATAAAGAGGTACATACCCATAGAGATGTAACCAACTATCCAAATATCAGAATTTGAATTACACATTTTTTAAATAAGTCATGGAACTTCATAGGTGGTTTTAATGGAAAATAAGGAATGGTTCAAATACCATCTCATTTAACATAATTTAAAAAATTCTTACCTGAGATCTAATCCAACGCACCTGAAAGGTGGTAAAATATTAAAAATTGTATTTGTAAAAACCCTGAAATTTCAAGTCAAATTTTTTCTTAAATTCTATGGAATTTTATGAGTACATAGTTTCTAACGGCACCTAATTCTGAGGCCCGGTGTGCCCGGAATCAATTTCTGAAGTTTTGTTCGGGCACGTTCAGTAAACGTACGAGCATGATTTTCTAACTTCTGAACTAGTGCTCAGAATTTAAATCCAAGGGCACCGATGAACTAGTATTGTTGGTACTCGACTAAGTGGTCATTTATCGTCATTGCGGTTGCTCAGGAGGGGAAGTTAATTTTTTTGGATTTATATTAAATTAAATAAAATTCATGTACCCAATATTATTGTTTGGTGGTGGTTATTTCCTACAAGGGGAAGTTATAGGTGGGGCCCACACCCACATAAACTCCCATGAGAGGATAATATGTGGTGGGGCCCACACGATCCCCTAACCCTTTAACTTCCCTTAAACTCCCCATTAACATTCATTTATTTAATTTGACAACACCTCTAATTTATTATGGTGGAGCCTCTCCACCTCCATCAGATTGAATGTGCCAACCTATCTAATTAATATCTTCATTAATTAATTGGAACCTATTTTGAATCAATTTTAATTCCATGGAAATTCTATTAAAATTTGCAAAGCCTTTCTATTCATTTGCTTGGAAAATATTTGTTGTTGGGGCCTTTGGAGAATTGGAGGAGAGCTTCATCCCCCACCAATGAAGAACACGAGGAACAATATCATTTCGAAGACCTAGGAAAGAAAACAAGGAGATGATCACGAGGAATGCCGTCATTCATCTTCTTCATACATGTTAAGGGGAGGAGACACCGTCCACGAGGACACATCCACTATGCTTCCTCTTCGGACGCACTCTGATGTTAACGAATCGACATCGAATTTGGATCATCTTCCCGCAACACCGACAACCGAGCATCAGAATGAAGGTAAAGGGTTGGATATAATTTGAAGTGAATGAAATTATATTTCATCCTTGGTTAATTATTGTATTGTTTTCGGACAATTGATATCCCTTAACGCGGAGGACGCGAGCCGAATGAACATGGCCCGATGACCCTCCGATGGTTCTTGAATATTCTAGCGGCAGCAACAGGAGGAGGGGCCACCGGAGGCGGTAACAAATGGAGGCGGTGGCGACTAGAGGTGGCGGCCACACACCGATCGCTCAGAGGAAACTGTGGCCTTTATTCAGAGATCGCATGACAGACAGACCGAACCGGCCATCCGTAGCTGGCCCGGCTGGAGAACCGCGATGTCTATAAGGTACCGCGCTTCGGAGGACCGTGGACCGTGCTCCGCGGGATGCTTCAGCGGAAAACCAGCTGGGTTGAATGCCGCGGCTCCACCTGGCGCAGTGTGCAGAGGACAATGGACCTCCCAAATTAGTCATTCGTGTCGGGAAGACCGGCTGGCTTCGGCCGGCCGGACAGGAGGGCGGCGCCGCCCATTCGGAAAACTAGAGCCGCGCCCCTCGGTCCGCTCGGTGCACTAGCTGAGTCATGGCCAGCCATGGGCCGGGCCGACCCCTTAGCCGGGTCGGACCCACCCAGTCAGGACGGGCTGACCCGCCTGCCTACAGGGCTTGATGGGCCGGGCCCGTTTCGCCTAAACGTGAATAACTTCTTGACCATGCATCCGATTTATGCACCGTCTATGGCACTGGGAACCTTACAAATAGGTGGTAATTTTACGATACTCTAAGAGAGTTTTAGAAAACATTGGAAAATGGTCGGGTTTGGAACGACCGTAATTCCAACATGGATCCTGTAATAGAAAAACCAATAACTCTCAGACCGGGCATCCGATTGACGCGTCGTCTACCGCATTTGGTTCCTTTTGATGAGAAGGAACTTCAGGATACATCAACTCTGGAATATGTGATGGTTTATGTATCGAACCCTTTGCTCGAGGAGTGGACCCTCCTGGAATCGAGCGTGCTGTGTGTGAGAACCCTAGAGCTGGTTGTGACTACGTCGACTACAGTACTGGAATCCTCCGTGGGTTCGATAACGACGAGTACAGTACTGGAATCCTTCGTGGGTTCAACAACGACATCTACTGTACTGGAATCCTCTGTGGGTTAAACGGTGATGATTAATGTTCTTGTATCATGTGTTGGTCCGGTAGTTTTGACCTCTGTACTTGTATCCTGTGTGGGTCCGAAAGAGTAGTTGGTCTTGTATCCTGTGTGGGTCCGACATCTTAGCTGGTCTTGTATCCTGTGTGGGTCCGACAACATAGATGAATCAGTGACTACATCTGATCATCCCTTTCTCTATAAGAAAGATGTGTACCTTTGTGAGCAAGGTCTTGACATTTAATCATTATCATTGATGTGGTTTATTTCTTTCCTCTGTGGACTGGGTTGTTCTTGGGCTCAAAAGTAGGATCCAAAATGAGATTGATAACTTAGTTATATGTATGGTCATATAACTATGTTGGGTTGGTTGATACTTCGTGTTTGTAACTCTCTTTTTTGGTATATCCTTCATGGATTCTGGGAGACCTTCAGGGTCTCGGGGTCCCTAATGAGTATCTTATACTCACCCCTGATGGGATATTCCCACACTATGTTGTGTTGGATGCATAAGATGGACATCATTGATCTAAATTGAGACTTGTAGTGCTAAACGGTACCCGGAGGTGGACCACATGGCGAGACGTAAACGGAGTAGATAGACGGACCTGAGGAGCAGAGGAGGCCATCTGTACCAACCCTTCAGGTGGGGTTCCCGGAGTATGACTTAGTAATTTTTGTTTTACGTTACTGTAGTTGTACTATCATTTCATTTATATAAGTTTCAGTTGTACTGTACTTACTATTGGGATTGTATTTCTGGCCCCTTTCCTTTCAGCATTTACTTTTGTACTTAGTTTTACTTAATGCTTAATTCAGTTGTGTACTTTGTTGTGTTTGTTTACTTTTATAAAGGAAATTACTTCCCAATATAGGGATTTATGCCTTTGGTACTAGTCAGCAGCCCCTGGGCTAAGGAAGGCGGGCTAGGGGTAGTCACAACACTTTCCCCGAGGACGATTCGTGAAAAATTTGTATCAGAGGAGTCATTAATACCACTGAACATAGGACTCTGATCATTCATTACTGTAAAGCAATAGTGTTAAGAGTATTGAGTGTGGTTTTCAGTACATGGATTCCATTGTTGGTGCGGCGGCTAATGTATCCAAACACCAGGACCCTGACCTCTGATTTCCGGATCAGTGCTAGAAAACACTTATTACGTGTGTATTTCCTTTGAAAAGTTTTCTTCGTGATTACTTTGTGTTAGCTGACTAGGTATACTGTTTGACCGTGGCACACCTGTTCCTTTTCAAGATGGCCCCATGAAGGCTGTCAGCCAGGGTTCTATGTTACGTACGAGATGGTAGCCCACTGAGCGATGAGGCCTCGGTGTAGGGCCCCATCACAGCGGAGGCACCAGCGGTAGCACTACCCGCTGGGCCACCGATACCACCAGCCCCAGTAGTATAGAGTGAACGCCTCCTGAGTGCATTGCATGAGTTCTAGCGACAGAGGCCACCTATGTTCCATGGAGAGATGGACCCACAAGAAGTTGAGGATTAGTTGGAGGCTGTCGTGAGAGTTTTTAGATGTGTAGGGACACCATCTGACCTTATGGTTATCATTGTCGCGGGTCTCCTGCATGTAGCAGCTGGTAGATCGTGGATCCTGATGCTCCAGGTGCATGATGAGGTATCTTTACATTGGGTAGACTTCTAGAGTCTCTTCCTCTCAGAGTTTTTTCCAGCCACCCTTCGTGCGGTGCAGATTTAGGAGTTACGTCATCTGCAGCAGGGCAGAATGACAGTAGCTCAGTACTCGGCGAGGATCACCGACCACTCGTGCTACTCCACAGATATGGTACGAGACCCGTTCATCATGGACTAGACCTTTGAGCAGGGACTCAATAATGAGATCAGGGATTCGATGATTCCCCTCAGCATCCCGATGCAGGTGGGTGTGCTGGAGGGAGCCCCTCTAGTAGAGAGTTTTCTCGCTGTGTAGACACCAGAGGCGAGACACACCAAAGGATGACATGTGGCGGAATCTTATGCAGCCGACAGTAGATAGTTGACACAGAGGTACAAGTGGACCAGGCCATCTGGTGGGCAACCTCAGGATTCAGGTTTAGTTGTGCGGGGAACATGAAACTGAGCCAGTCTTATGAGGAGCGTGCAGTGTTGTGCATGTGACGAGCAGGGCCAAATGGCTCGTGGAATCCCAACCCGCCATGAAGATGAGCATTATATAGTAGAGAGACCTCCTAGGAAGAGGCATAGGTTCGACCATGGTGGTCTGTCGGGAGAAGGGGGATGTTGTAGAGGAGTTGGCCGAGCAACGGGTGGTGGACGACATTTCAAGGCTCTACCACCACCACCACTAGGAGATCCACCAGGACCACAGGGAGCTGGCGGACAGAGGCGGGCTTAGCTCTTGGCAGTCGAGGCCTATGACCATGGTGCACCTGAGATGATTCAAGATACTATCTGTGTCTACTCTACCCTTATACAGTACTTACTTACATAGGTGTGATTCATTGTTTTATTGTCGCTTCACTTGTTCGGAGCTCAGAGAATTCTACAAGGACATTGGCTCAATCCTTATGGCTAGAAACTATTATGGGAGCAGAATCGATGATTACGAACTGGTGCCGGTAGTGTGAACTTACTTTAGGAGGCGAGAGCTTCGACTGTGATCTTCTTATAGCAGCGTGGAGGCCTTACGGCGTCATCTTGGGTATGGACTAGTTATCTACATTCCTTGCTCAGATAGACTGTATTATGAGAAATCTTTGGTGTGTCTGCACGGATGGGACCAGTTTCACCTTCACTAGTGAGAAGGGAGACTTTGCAGTGCAGGATGGATTTACGTAGAGGATAGGGAAACCAATCACACATCAGTTGGCTAGTCTCATCCTTGCAGCGATTGATATGCGGAGTCCGAAATTTCCTCTTGTGGTGGATCAGTATGCGGATTTTATTCCTAACAACATCCCAATACTACCTCCTCGTAGAGAGGTAGAATTATACATTGACTTGTGCCCTTGGACAACACCGATATCTACTCCAGCATATTAGATGGCTCCTGCCAAACTTCATGAGCTACAGGTACAGGTGGAGGAATTGCAAGGAAAGGGATTTATCTGACCCAGTGTTTCACTCAGGGCATCTTTGATTTTGTTCGCCAAGAAGGAGGATGGAAGCTTGCAACTGTGTGTCGACTACTGTCACCTGAATCTGGTAATCGTGAAGAACATGTACTCACTCCCGAGGATTGACGACCTCTTCGATCTGCTCATGGGAGCATGATGGTTCTCGAAGATAGACCTCAGGTCAGGCTATCACCAACTCAGAGTTTGAGACGAGGATGTGCAGAAGACGGCCTTCAGGTGTCTGTATGGCCACTACGAGTACTTTGTTTTTCCCTTCGGCATAACTAAACCTCCAAAAATGTTCATGAGTCTCTGGAATAGGATATTCCAGCCTTACCTCGATCGCTTTGTCATATTCTTCCTCGACGACATACAGATTTACTCGAATAAAGAGGATGACCATGCCTACCATTTGCGGGTAGTACTGGACACACTCTGAGAGCACCAGCTTTATGGTAAGCTCTCGAAGTGCCAGTTCTGGATTCGAGAGCATCACTTCTTGGGACATGTCATCTCGAAGGCTGGAGTAGCAGTGGATCCAGCAATGATTGAGGCAGTTCTTGCTTGGGAGCCACCCAGGAGTGCGACGGAGGTGATAAGTTTTCTAGTTCTGGCTGGATACTATCGAAGATTTGTGCAAAGACTTCTCCAGAGATGGAACACCCACTACCACAAAAACAGTTTTTCACAGCGCCCCCTTTATCAGCACTAACGAAAAAGTGCTGATAAGGGGACCCTCCTTTATCAGCACTTTTGTTAGCGCTGATAAAGGGCCCCCCTTTATCAGCGCTTGCTTAGTAGCGCCGATAAAGGGGGCCTTTATCAGCGCTTTTTTAGCGCTGATAAAGGGTCGGATTAAAAAAAATTAAAAATATATTAATATATTATTATATAAATATAGTTATGTTGTTATATAAATATAATATATAATTTTAAAATATATTTTAGATAAGTACAAATGTACATTTACACTTATTATACTTGATATTTAGTGAAAATGACTTCTTAAAAAATTAAAAAAATATATTTAA
Source organism: Viscum album (assembly GCA_963277665.1). Taxonomy (NCBI): domain Eukaryota; kingdom Viridiplantae; phylum Streptophyta; class Magnoliopsida; order Santalales; family Viscaceae; genus Viscum; species Viscum album. The sequence goes on from OY728157.1 coordinate 1,317,782,472, forward strand.
TTATTATTTTGATAATCATTATGGATTAATAGTCATTTAATAACAATCTGAGGACTAAAAAATTAAAAAAATTAAAAAAATATCCAAAATATGTTGAAAACCCAACTCAAACTTCAAACGGCCATAACTTTTGATCCGGGTGTCCGTTTGAGCTGTACCACATATCAAATCGAAGCCTGCGACGAGATCTACGTCTTTGTAACTCAGGGGGACCCCATTCAAGCATTTTTCAATGCCAAAAGAGGCCGAGAAGGCCTCCAAAACTGAGTTTTTTGTCGGGGTACCCAGATTTTTTAACATTTTGTGGATTTTCAAACTCGTTTAAGGGGGTATTATTGGATTTTCTTGGTGGGGACTAAATTTATTCCAAGGTATTACATTCATATTGATATTATGTCTTTGAAATTTCATTCTTTTTTATAATGATCTGCTATTTATAATCAAATATATAACCATATGTACATATTTTTTATATATTCACACCTAAAAATTTAATTTTTTAAATAAATTATTAAACATATTTACATATAAAATATATTAGCTTTATCTAAATAATAACTAATATCCATTTTATTTAAAATACCAATATATGAATATTTATATACCTATATATTAATCTAACTATATATATATATTAATCTAACTATATATATATTAATCTAATAACTATATATATATTAATATAACTACATATATATATATTAGTATTACTATAAATATAGATATTAATATCACCATAAATATATATATTAATATAACTATATATATATTAATATAACTATATAATTATATATTCATATAACTATATATATGTAAATATAACTAAATAAATATATATATATAGATATAGATATATATTAATACCACTATATATATATTAATATTACTATATATATTATAATATAACTATATATATATATATTATAATATAACTATATATATATTAATATAAATATATATTACTATACGAATAAATATAACTAAATATATAAATATATATATAGAGAGATATCATGAATTGGAAAGCAAATCAAAATAGAGTAGTGGTAAGGGCTTAGGCGCGCAGGGGGGAGGTCTAGAGTTCAAATCCTGGTGGAGGCAGGGGTGCGCGCGCATGGGGAATATTGGAGCAAGCGCTGTTAAAGGGTGGAGGGGGGTGCGTGGGGTGCGTGAGGTGTTGTATAGGGGCCGAAAAGCGCTGTAAAAGGGGGGGGGGGTTCAAGCGCTATAAAAGCCCCCCCCCGATTGATAGTATTTTTTTAATTTTTTTAATTTTTTTTAATTTTTTTTTAACTTTTATCCGCGCTTTTTTAAAAGCGCTGATAAAAGGGTCCTTTATCAGCGCTAAAACGAGAGTGCTGATAAAGGAAGCGGTGATATAGGACCCCTTTTATCAGCGCTCTTTGTTAGCGCTGATAAAGGGGTCCTATATCAACACTTTTCGGAGCGCTGATAAAGGGGACCCCCCCCCCCCTTTATCTACGCTGGCTTTATCAGCGCTTTTCTAGCGCTGATAAAAGTCATTTTTATCACTGATAAAGGCCGTGTTTGTAGTAGTGACCTCTTTGATCTTTGAAAAAAATGGGGAAATGCTTTGTCTGGTTAGAGAGATTCCAGCAGTGCTTTCATGAGTTGAATCATAGATTGACCAGTGCGCCCATCGTGAGGCTACCGAAAGAGGGAGTTGGGTACATTGTTTCCTGCAACGCATCAGGGACCAAACTCGAGTGTGTCTTGATGCAGGAGCGAGTAGTGATCGCGTATGGTTCATGGAAGTTGAGACAACACGAGCAGAACTACGCTACCCATGACCTAGAGTTAGCAGTAGTGGTCTTTTCCTTGAATATGTGGCGGCACTATCTGATGGGCGAGCGCTTTACAGTTTACTCTGACCCCCAGAGTCTCAGGTACATCTTCTCGCAGAAGTGCCTGAACCTGAGACATCGACGATGGCTCGAGTTCCACCAGGACTATGACATCAAGATAGTCTATACTCCTGGAAAGGGGAACGTTGTAGCATATGCTCTCAGTATGAGATCGGTCATTCAGCTGCTCGGAGAGGTGACGGAGCAGCTAGCCGCGTTGCAGATATCCTTTGTTGATAGAGATGGAGTAGCCTTTCTTTAGTCTCTCATAGTCACTCCACCACTTCTTCAGCGAGTTAGAGAGGCACAGCATGGGGACGTTGACTATGAGACGTGACGTGCTCAGATATCCATAGGGTAGGCACCTGCTGGATTTTATGGAGGGGAGCACATCATCCTCTACAGGGGATGTACCATGGTACCAGTAGCATTACAAGAGGAGGTGTTGAGGGACTTTCACACTTCCCCTCTAGTGGTACATCTAGGAGTGGAAAATATGTATCGGGACCTCAGATGACAACATTGGTGGCTGGGTATGAAGAAGGTTATAGTAGAATTCATTTCACGATGCCTCACTTGTTTGCAAATGAAGGCCGAGCACCAGGTACCAGCAGTCTTGGTACTTCTCTTAGAGGTCCCAGAGTGGAAGTGGGACGGGATATCCATGGATTTTGTGATGGGGCTTCCACGTACGTCCAGAGGACATGACACTATCTTGGTGATCGTCGACCGACTCACCAAGTCGGCCCACTTCCTACCGATTAGAGGTCATGGATTAGTAGAGAGCTTGTGTCCCCTATAAATTTAATAAATTGTATGGATTCATGGTGTGACATCGACTATCATCTCTGATCGAGATTCTAATTTTACTTCCTAGATATAGAAGAGGTTACATGAGGCTTTTGGGACACAACTTCATTTGAGCACCGCCTTCCATCCTTAGATGGACGGTCATACTGAGAGGATCATTTAGACTCTCGAGGACATGCTCCGTGCATGTGTCCTCAACTTTGGTCGCAGCTGGGAGGATCACTTACCCTTGTTGGAGTTTGCGTACAACAACAACTACCACTCTAGCACCGAGATGGCACCATACGAGGCACTGTATGGAAAACCCTGTAGATCACCTCTGTGATGGACTGAACCAAGGGAGTCAGAACATGTAGGACCAGAGATGGTTTAGGCTACGATGGAGAAGGTGCAGTTCACCCAGGAGAAGATGAATATTACATAGAACAGACAGAAGTCCTATGCTGATATGATATGGAGACCATTGTAGTTTGAGGATGGCGACCACGTCTTCCTACGCGTCTCACCATGATGAGGTCTATGGATATTTGGCCAGGGCAGAAGGTTAACTTCATGCTTCATCAGACCATTTCAGGTCCTCAGCAGGGTAGGAGAGGTGGATTACCACTTGGCCCTTCCACCTCAGTTTCACTGGGTGCATGACGTCTTCCACATATCTCAGATGAGGTGATAAGTTCACGACCGGACCCACATCATTGATCATGGGGATCTGGACATCGATGACGGGGCAACATTCACGGAGGTCCCAGTAGAGATCAAGGATCGACAAGAGCGATTCCTATGTGGAAGGTAGATTCCTCTGGTGCACATTTGCAGGTAGCACGAAAACCTCTAGAAGAGCACATGGGAGAGGGAGGATCAGATGCATGCTCAGTACCCCCCATTTGTTTCCCTAGTGTGTATTGTAGCTTTTTAGGAACGTAATTCCCTGAGGTGAGGGTAATTTAAAGAGCTAATAATTTTAAGGAAAAGTTTTTCATATATTATTTGGAATTTTATGAGTACACAGGTTCTTGACGGAACCTGATTCTGAGATCCGGTGTGCCCAAAATCAATTTCTAATGTTTTGTTCAGGTACGTTCAGTAAACGTACGAGCAGGATTTTATTACTTCAGAAACGGTGATCGGAATCGAAATCTGACTGCACTGATAAACTCACATCGTCAGTATTCGACTATGGTGACCTTTCCCGATGCTGCGTTTCCTCAGGAGGGGAAGTTAATTTTTGGGGATTTATATTAAATTAAATAAATTTGTCGTACACAATTTTATTGTTTGGTGGTGGTTATTTCTTAGAAGGGGAAGTTAGATGAGGGTCCCACACCCACATTACCTCCCATGAGAGGATAATGTGTGGTGGGTCCCACAAGAGCCCCTAACTCTTCAACTTCCCTTAAACTTCCCATTAACATTCCTTTATTTAATTTGACAACACCTCTCATTTATTATGGTGGAGCCTCTCCACCTCCCAACAATTGAATGTGCCAACCTATCTAATTAATAACTTCATTAATTAATTATCACCTCTTTTGAATCAATTTGAATTGCATGACAATTCTATTAAAGTTGTGGAAGCCTTTCTATTATATTTTAATGGAAAATATTTGGTTGGGGATCCTTTGGAGAATTGGTGGAGAACTTCATCCCTCAATAATGAAGAACTCGAGGAATGATATTCTCTCGATGACCGAGGCAAGAATGTGAGGCAACACTCACAAGGAACGTTGTCATTCTTCTTCTTCCTCCATGTCAAGGGGAGGAGACACCGTCCACGAGGAAACATCGACAAGGTCTCTTCCTCAAACGCACCCCAACGTCAATGAATCAATGTCGACTTCAGATCCTCTTCCTGCAACACAGACAAGAGAGCATCAGAATCAAGGTTGGGGGTTTGATATAATTTTAAGTAAATGAAATTATATTTCATCCTTGATTAATGATTGTATTGTCTTCAGACAATTGATATCACCTAACGCGGAGGGCGCGGGCCTAACGAACACCGCCCGACGACCCTCCTATGGTTCTTGAATATTTTGGCAGCAGCAACAGGAGGCGGTGGCAACCAGAGATGGTGGAAAATGGAGGCAGTGGCGACCGGAGGTGGCGGCCATGCACCGGCCGCGTGGAGGAAACCACGGCCCACATTCACGGTTCTCTCGGTAGATGAACCAAACCGGCCGACCATAGCCAGCTGGGTAGGAGAACCACAGCTCCTCTAAGGCACCACACTGCGGAGGACCGCGGCCTGTGCTCCGCTGACCGCTTCAGTGGCGAACCGGATGGACGCCTGCCAGCTGGTTTGAAGGCCACAGCGCCGCCTGGATCTTCATGCGGAGGACAGAAGGCCGCACGAGCGGGCCGCTCGTGCCGAAAAGACAGGCCAGCTTTGGCCGGCCGGATAAGAGGGCGGCGCCACCATGCGCCGCCGTTTCAAAAAATCGAGGGCCCCACCCCCGGGTTCACTCGTCCAGCTGGCCGAGTTGTGGCCAGCCGTGGGCTTGGCCGAACAGGAGGGAATTGCCGCGCAGTGCCACCATTTCAGAAAATCATGGGTCCCCCCAGGTTCACTCGTCCGGCTAGTCGATCTGTGGCCAGCCATGGGCCGGGCCCCGCCAGTCGGGCCGGCCCGTGCCAGCCTGGCCGAGCGGCGCCCCGCCGGGCAGGGCGGCACCCCTCTAGGATGGGCCACGCCCCGTCGGGCCGGGCCGACCCCTTATCCGGGTTGGACCCACCGATCCAGGACGGCTTGACCCACCAGCCCACCGAGCATGATTGGTCGGGCCCATTTCACTTAAATGCATATAACTTCTGGACCGTGGTTCTGATAGATGCACCATCTATGGCATTGGGACCCTTACGATGAGGCGGTCCTTTTGATATAATCTAATAGAGTTTTGTACAACTTTGGAAAACATCCAGGTTTGGAACGTGTGTAATTCCAACCGGGCCTCTGGAACGGAAAAGCCAATAACTCTTATATTGGGCGTCTGATTGACGTCTATAGTGTTGGGTTCTTTTTGATGAGACGAAACTTCAGGGTACATCAACTCTAGGATTTGTGATAGTTGATGTATCGGCCCCCCTGCTCGAGGTGCGGACCCTCCCGGAATCGAGTGTGCTATGTGCGGGAACCCTAGAGTTGGCTGCGACTACGTCGACTACTGTACGGAAATCCTCCATGGGTTCGATAGCGATGACTACTTTACTGGAATCCTCCGTGGGTTCAACAGCGACGACTACTGTAACAGAATCATCTGTGGGTTCAACGACGATGACAACTGTTCTTGTATCCTGTGTGGGTCCGAATGTTTTGAACTCTGTACTTGTATCCTGTGTGGGTCCGATAGAGTAGCCGGTCTTGTATCCAATGTGGGTCTGACAACTTAGCTGGTCTTGTATCATGTGTGGGTATGATAGTTTAGATGAATCAGTGACTACATCTGATAATCTCTATAGCTATACGAATGATTTATACTTGTGTGACCAGATTCGTGACATTCAATCATTATCATCTATTTTATTGACATATTTCCTCTGTGGAATGGGTTGTGCTTGGGATCGAGAGTTGGTGCCAAAATGAGATTGATAACTTAGGTATATTTATGGGAATATACCTGAGTAGGGTTAGTTGATACTTCGTGTTTGTAACTCTCTTTTGTGGTATATCCTTCGTGGAATATGGGAGACCATTGGGGTCTCGCGGTTCCTAATGACTATCATATCCTCACCCCTACACGTGCTATGCCCGCACTATGTTGTGTTGGATGCAGATGATTTATAACATTGATCGAGGTAGAAACTTGTAGAACTGGATAGTACCTGGAGGTGGACCACTTGGCGAGATGTACACGGAGCAAACAGACGGACTTGAGGAGCATATGTGGCCATCTGTACCCACCCTTAAGGTTGGGTTCCTGGAGGATGACTTAGTAGTTTCTCTTTTACTTTACTGCAGTTGTACTAGATTTTCAATTGTATTAGTTTCAGTTTTACTATACATACTATTGGGCTTGTATTTTTCTCTCCTTTCCTTTTAGAATTTACTTTTGTACTCAGTTTTACTTAGTGCTTACTTCAGTTGCGTACTCTGTTGTGTTTGTTTACTTTTATAAAGGAAATGCCTTCCCAACTTAGGTATTTACACCTTTGGTGCTAGTTTCCATCCCATGGCCTAATGAAGGCGGGCTTGGGGTAGTCACGGCACGAGACCCGTGGACAAGTCGTGATAGTATTGTAAAACGAGAATCTAAAATAACACTCATAAAGGGTTATTAAATTTTATAAGAAATAATATGTCATTATATACAAGTGACACACCCCAAAAGGGGTTGTTTGAGTTGGGTTGAATAACCTTCAATGGCTAAACTAAAATTAAAAAATAAAATATAAATTTAGGCATAAGAATTTACATGATGAATTTCAAATTTAACATGTGAAAAAAAGGAAATTCTTAAAAGCTACACAACAGTATAATTTATAAAAATTATATAAATTAATTGAAAATCATAAGAAAATATAACTTATGATTTGGATTCTTTAATCATAAATTATCTGAAATTTAATTGTTCGAGTTCATGACAAATAAAAAAAATATACAAATTCACTAAAATATGGAAAATGAGCCAATACAGATATATCATTTCATATGGAGAGGTAAAATGATATAAAAAGAAAGAGGAATATAGAGATTACCAGTACACATCCAATATACTCAATAATGATAAATTCAAATACAAGATGAGGGAGATCCATGTAATTGTAGAGGAAGGCCCAAGGTAGGATTCGAGCAGTTAGACTGTGTCGGAGAAGAATAAATGATATGTGGGAATGATGAAATAATAAGGGATGAAAAAATTTGGAATTTTACTCCACTTTAAAAAGATGCATTGTTTGGACACATGGTTTGGAATAACTCACACAAACCATATGGGCTTACTGCCTAAGTGGAACTAAAAATGTGGTCTTGGCACACGGTTTTACCAAACTATGTGCATCAAATTCTCCTACCATTGTAGTTTGTTGTAGACCATCAGAATGACTATGCACCCTTAAGTGTAAGGTTTGAAAAACTATGATAGAACATCAAATTACCTACACTAATCCACATGGTATCCTATATAGAATCACAATGTTCCAAAAAAATATGTCCCTATTGAAAAAATGCATCATGTTTTGGGCTATATGGTTAGTAAAAACATTTCCATGACTGTGTGCTTCAGCATGCTTCTCCCAAAATAGTGTTCTTTGTGCCAAATGCCTTCAAAGATCATCTGAATTACCAAGACACCTATTGGAATATAATGAAAAACTAAAAAAAAATATTTCCCATTTCATGGATTTACATTTCAAATATTGGTTTAATGTTTTTTACTTCCACAAAATGATAATATCATTTTGATTTGGAATTTATGATCAGTCCAAAACATGAAAAGTTATAATATTTTATTATTATGGTATTGTAATTATGATTTTTTTAATTTAAAAATTGTTCATGAATTTAATTTTTGTGCACGTAAATAATGACATCAAACTCATTGTAATTTAATGGAAAATATATTTACTAAAATATTATTATGGAACATCATTATACCCTTTTTAAACAAGAAACATATACATATTATACCTTGGATACTTTGGGATATTATTGACTGTAACACCCCAGGTAAATAAAGAATAGACATATTCATATTTATCTATATTTGTGAATAAAATATTAATATGACTTTAAAGGGGATGCTATGCTCGATGGCGTACCCAACACACAACAACGAGTTTTTTGGGAATCTTACGTTGCACTCTAATAATAAAATAATAATATTTTAAATGGTAATTAACATGTAGCCGTTATAATGGCGGGAATGGATATAAATAACTAAAATATGATTATATAGGTTTTTTAATGTTTTTACATTTATCCAATAAAAGCTAAAGGCTTAAAATACGGAAAGAATTAAATTTTAGGTGTATATGCCCTAGTTTTCACTAAAGGTTCACTTATCACCTTTTAATGGAGAACTGTCATTAAATATAGTTTTGATCACTCTTATAAATTCTTTTGGACCAAATAAAACTCTTATTAAGAATCGGGACATCAAATTTTACTTTGTGTAATTTTTTGGTAATTTTCCGATAAAGTTCATTTTTTAATGAATAGTGTAGAATGTTGTGTTTTAATTCAAAACCTCTTTTTAATCTAATTTATTTATATGATTAGATAATATTTTGAATTGGTTTTAAAGTTAAATTAGAAAGTATTTTTACCATTAAATCCAATAGTGGTCATTGGAATTAATTTCACTTCGAAATCAGACTTAAACTAATGTCAATCTTTTGATACTTATTGTTTTATAAAAACACGCTATTTGCTCTGACAGCGGGAATTGATTATTAAATTAATTAATGTGACTAATATGTTTTGAATTTTGTAAAATAGACTTCATTTTTGAATTCGGAATATCAAATATAGCTTAGGGTGAATTTTTGGTAATTTTCTGAAAAACACCAATTTTTGATGAATAGTGAAACCACTAAGTGGTACTTATAAAAACTGATTTTTCATTTAAATGAAATTTTGCCATTATTGTGTTTGGATTTTCAAAAATCCTACATACATGGTTGTCATTAAGAAGTAAAATTTGGTTCAATGAGATTAAAATAATTTTTTGGTGAATAGTAACTTTTTAAGTTTTTAATCGCGATTAGTGGTAATTAGTGTAGTTTAAGGTCAAAATGATATTATAAGAATGTGAAAACACCATGACACTTGTCCTACACCTATTGGGTGAGTCATGGCCGACCAATACAAGCCATGGGCCAACTTGGGGACCCCATGGAGCCACTTTAGATGGAAAATGACATTAATATATTTTTATTTAATGTTAAAGTGAAAATGACACTAACATAAATTGTTTTACTAAAATAATATTTAAGTGGGGTTATACAAGTCAACAGTTTGATTATAAATATTCATTGGAAAGCTAAAAATATTTCATACATCATAGTAATTTTCTTATAATTTTTAGACATTAAATAAATTAAATTATTTATGACATCATAATGATGCAGTGATGACATCATTATTTAACGATTAAAATAAAAAGGAAAGATAATGTAAAATCTATGAACTACACATGTCCAAAACTTATTGTATGGGTGGATTTCGAACCTTTATAACCTTATCCACGAATTATATCAATGTGGGACCTTTTAAAACCGAAACACATTTTCAAATAAAGTAATATTTCTTTACTTTCCAAAAGTGCCCCTCCTCTCCTCTTATAAAAGGCCCCCACCTCTACCTCATTTCACACACTCCTAAAGCCTTTGGCTCGGCCAAACCCTACCCATTTACTCTCTCCACACCCCTATCCTCATCCTAGAGGATTCCCTTTGGGCAGAATCCTTTCAAATGAAGCGTTTAGGCTCAAATCGAAAGGAGTTACACTTTTAAAGGTAATTCATTCTCTCATGTTCATTTGTTTTATTTTGCTTCTCCAACCCCCTAAACTCTTTTTATTTATTTCTTTTGTAACAACACCAGTATCTTCAATATACTAGGATGTTGTTAAAAGATTTATCCGAGCTACACTCTCACACAACTACAACAAATGGTTAAAGAACATACGGTTTCCGTGGATGGCGAAATTGTGCCTCCCGAAACGATGATTGTTCAATACTCATTTAACACCTTCAAATGTGGCCATTATGATGTAACTATTTTTATATATGATATATAATATGTTTATGTTTTACTTATGCTTCTTTATTTTTCATTTGTGTCTTACCTTTATGGCTTCCATTATGGGTATACGCGATATCTTCATTTAAGGAAGTGCGGACTACCGCCCCCTCAAAGTGATTTGATTCATTAAATACCATATGTGGGACGTATAAAGGATGGAACTATGATATTATATATGATATTATACTGGAATTATAATATACCTTTATATCATTATTATTACATTCTATAAAATACAAAATAGAAATGAAAGTAGCGTTCATGCGTACGTACGGCTTACCGTCTCCATGAACGGTGCATTTCATTTCTTATCCCCAAATGTAATGTACTATTATAAATACATGTATATGCTGGATATATATGACATATATGAAATCTACATCATGAATACAATTCTGGATATAATAAACATTTGGCCACACGAACAACATGTAATTGTAAGAAGTCCACTTTCGACTTAAGAACCAAATCGGTAAAACAAATATTATTAACTTAAATGATGACATAATGTTTATGACTTGGTAATAAGCGATATAAAAAGGAATAATGAACTTGAAAAAGGTTCTTAAGGAAGCATTAATTAACTCAAGTTTATTATTCAGGCGATTAAAGAACGATCGAGTCAAGTCGGACCAGAGGTAAGGGATCCTACTCCTCTCTTTCTTTTTAAGTATACACTTTTATGCCATTCGTTTTAAAGCTCATATTTATTGTTATTGGGATGATCTTTTATATTACATTTACTGTAATTTTTATGTTCATGTGATGAGAGACCCTATTCTATCTCATCAATCCATTTTGGGAGTTTTGAGTGGCGCCGTTAGGCTGCCGAACATTCGTAAGAGATCTAACCTCTCTCTTTCTTTTTAAGTACTCTCCTTTGTGTCACTTCTTCTAAGCTCCTATTTGTTATGTTGGGGGATTTTCTTTTATATTCCCCTTTCTGTAAATTCTATTGTAATATGATGGGATACTCTATTTGATCTCATCAATCCATTTTGGAAGTTTTAAGTGGCGCCGTTAGACTGCTGAGTTTTCGTAAGGGATTTTTCATCTCACTTTTATTCTCGTGAGATTTATGCTACATTTGCCACAAATTCCATTCAGTGATGTATGTACTGCCCATTATTATACTCTTTGTGTAATATACATTCATTTATGAGTATTTAAATCAATGATCTATTGTCCTTCTTTCATGGGGTGTATGTTTTGAATGATACCCAAGTCAGTAAGGGAACCTTTCACCCTCCTCTTTTTTTAAAAGACTTCTTTTGTTGGGTCTTTTAATTTAAATATTGTTATGTTGGGATATGTTCTCATATATCCTTATTGATGTAAATTTTATGTCCAAGTGATGAGATACACTTTTTATCTCTCATCAACTCATTTTGATGTGATGCCGTTAGGCTGTCAAGGGAACTTTTTAACCCAATTCCGATTTCTTTGGGTTCAACATGTAGTCATTGAATATGTCATCCATTGAATATGTGTGAATGACCTTTTATTGTTTTACACTTAATATCCACTTATATTGGGTGTATTTATATTTTTCACACATATTTTGAGATTGATTTGTCCTTAATTTAAGGATACCTTCTTTATAAGGGATTTCGTCACATTTGACATTTCTATTGAGGGTTCATTGTTGTTATGGACCAATTCACTCTTATATGGTGAATATACTGTCTTTTGGAGTATTATATCATGAATCCTTTTATTCTCATGATATTATAAAGTTCTGACTAAATGTTATTCCTCAATTATTGTATTCAAGTGTCTCTAATTTTGGTAAAACCCCTTTTTACCATAATATCTTTTTAAATGTTTTAATAATTTGTTCTTATTAATATCCATGTTTTCAAAATGGTTTTAAGGATTTATTTATATGGATATTAATGGTTTAAAATGTTAAAAGCTTCAAGGTGGTATGGGACACTTTGATGCAAAAATCACTTTATTAAATGTTTTAAATGGTTTTGGAAATGGTTTCTTTTTGAATAGATTCATTATTTCAATATCCTAAAATGTTATATTGTGATTGAAATATGGAAATGTTATGTTTCCTTTATTCATGTTTATCTGATACGATTATGTTATGGTTCTTGGGCATTGTCATGAAGAACGGGTGGTTCCGTGATAAACTAAGGGCGGGTGAGCCCGATATAGCTCTCCAATGCATTGGGTAACGCGAAGGAGTGAAACGTTAAGGTTTCTACGAAGAGATTTTAGGGAATATACTGTGATGGGTATTCCAAATGTAACCAAGAGGGTTACTCCCTACATAAGAATGTTATGAATGACTCAAGTTACCTTAATGTCTTATGATTTCTATGATTTATTCATGATTTGATGAGGTAGGTTAAAGTGCCTATGTTTTATGGGTAAATTATGATTTCATTCTTATGTATATATGAACTCATGTTTCCTTTCCATATTTTTATATCCCTTACTGAGCTTTTTATGCTCATCCCAAGTTTTTGAAATGTTTTTTCAGGTCAAGGGAAAGGTACATGATAAGATGATAGAGTCAAGGATGTGTTAAGAAAGAATCCATGTTTTATTTTCAATATGTTTTCGTTGATGGGAAGAATGGATACTATCTTTTATGTAACCACTTTGTTTAAATGTGGAATTTAATGCATGTTTCATGATCTAATTCTCTAAAAATCTAAACCTGAAAAGATCCTCAATGTGTAATCTTGTAATAACTCAAGATTAAGTAAGGCATAAGGCTGGGGCCTTATAGTTGGTATCAGAGTTCGGTTTAGATAACTTTAGAGGTTATGGTATTCTTTAAGCATAAGTGACATTACTATAATGGTTAGGATTTCAGAAAGAGTCCTAGTTTTAGATAAAGTGAATGAGTAAGTGTATCATAGTGTTTATCTTCCTCATTAGTACGTGATGGTTTTGTTGATATACTCACACTGACCTTTTTGGTTTTAGTAAATGGCTGGATCTAGGAGGCACCAAAGTGACAATGGGTTTGAAGGAAACTGTGGTGGTTCTCTGATTAAGATACTGGATGAGATGGGGGATTCAATGAGGAATCTCATAGTTGTTCTAAACCAACTATCAAGGAGTCATGATCAATCACTTCAACCTTGGTGAGTTATCTAATGCATCATGTACGAGATGGCCAACTCGATGTGGAAATTCAGGTAATAATTATTTAGGTAACCATTAGGGTTTATATGATAATTAATTTTTAGGTAATTATGGGTTACTCTATGATATGATGGAAAATGAAAGGAATGAGATAAACTTGAGTTTAAAATATGTTATGATTATTTTTTAAGATTTTATCTCGTTTTGGGGAATGTTTTGAGAATTATATAGTTTTGAAAAAAGGACAACACGCAGACCGTGTGACAACCCGTCGCGTCGGACAAAGCTGCGGGAATCGAACCCACAACCAAAGTGCGACTGGTATTTATCACCTACCACTGGACTACGTGAAGTCCCTGGTTAGTTTGACTGATTCATTCTAGTTATATGATTTTATGAATTAAGAGTAAGTTGATTTTGGGTTATTTATAAAAATGATTAACCTATCATGGAGGATATGTGATTAGGTTAATTACTTTTCAATACGATACTTTAGGAGAAACTAATGTTGTTTGGAGATAAATGTTACGATTTAACTTGGAAGACTATGTGAATAAATCCTTCAAATATTTGGGTTTCAATATTTTATTGGTTTACTTTGAAGAATTTTATGGACAAATTGTTTATCGGATGGTCCTCGTTGAACTTTGTGTTTTTTTGGACAAATTTTGAGATTAAGAATGGATTTTCTTTTTATAAAGGGTTATCCTTTTCTGGATTCTCTGATCTTGTAGTAACCTTTTTGGTTTTAGTTTTGGATTTGGTTTGAAGACTTGGGAAATGTATAGTTCTTTTTTTAGGTGCTCCTCTAGAAGTTGTTTATAGTACTCTTAATGCGAACAAGTCTCCCTAAATACTTATCTTTTGGAAAAAAAATTGACTTTGATTAAGGAATCTAGTAAAATTTGAGAGTCAACATGATAAGTGATTATGTTTCCTTATGAATAAATTCCTCAATAAAAAGTAACTTAAAACAAAAATGTTGTCTATTAACTTTTCCTAATGGGGAACCCAACACCGTTTAACCCATCACATGTTTGTGATTTTCTCATTGTTAATTCTCTCCTAAACATGTTTTCTATCACTCTCCATCAGAACATGACCCTATGTTTTCTCCTCCATGTCCATGTTTTCCTACATGGAGTCCTAGTATGGGTTAACTCGGGTGACCTCTGTGCTTATCTTTCTTTATTTTAACATGATTTTTTTACCAACTCTTGTTCCGATGTGGGACTTTCAAGGATGTTTCCAAGCGCAATTTTAAAATTTCGAGGACGCAATTCCCAAAAGGGGGGAAGGATGTAACACCCCAGGTAAATAAAGAATAGACATTTTCATATTTATCCATATTTGTGAATGAAATATTAATATGACTTTAAAGGGGACACTATTCTCGATGGCGTACCCAACACGCAACAACGAGTTTCTTGGGAATCTTACGTTGCACTCTAATAATAAAATAATAATATTTTAAATGGTAGTTAACATGTAGCCATTATAATGGTGGGAATGGATATAAATAACTAAAATATGATTATATATGTTTTTTAATGTTTTTACATTTATCCAATAAAAGCTAAAGGCTTAAAATACGGAAAGAATTAAATTTTAGGTGTATATGCCCTAGTTTTCACTAAAGGTTCACTTATCGCCTTTTAATGGAGAACTGTCATTAAATATAGTTTTGATCACTATTATACATTCTTTTGGACCAAATAAAACTCTTACTAAGAATCGGGACATCAAATTTTACTTTGTGAAATTTTTTGGTATTTTTCCGATAAAGTTCATTTTTTAATGAATAGTGTAGAATGTTGTGTTTTAATTCAAAACCACTTTTTAATCAAATTTATTTATATGATTAGATAATATTTTGAATTGGTTTTAAAGTTAAATTATAAAATATTTTAACCATTAAATCCAATAGTGGTCATTGGAATTAATTTCACTTTGAAATCAGACTTAAACTAGTGTCAATCTTTTGATACTTATTGTTTTATAAAAACACGCCATTTGCTCTGACAGCGGGAATTGATTATTAAATTAATTAATGTGACTAATATGTTTTTAATTTTGTAAAATAGACTTCATTTTTGAATTCTGAATATCAAATATAGCTTAGGGTGAATTTTTGGTAATTTTCTGAAAAACACCAATTTTTGATGAATAGTTAAACCACTAAGTGGTACTTATAAAAACTGATTTTTCATTTAAATGAAATTTTGCCATTATTGTGTTTGGATTTTCAAAAATCCAACATACATGGTTGTCATTAAGAAGTAAAATTTGGTTCAATGAGATTAAAATAATTTTTTGGTGAATATTAACTTTTTAAGTTTTTAATCGCGATTAGTGGTAATTAGTGTAGTTTAAGGTCAAAATGATATTATAAGAATGTGAAAACACCATGACACTTGTCCTACACCTATTGGGTGATTCATGGCCGACCAATACAAGCCATGGTCCAACTTGGGGACCCCATGGAGCCACTTTAGTTGGAAAATGACATTAATATATTTTTATTTAATGTTAAAGTGAAAATGACACTAACATAAATTGTTTTACTAAAATAATTTTTAAGTGGGGTTATAAAAGTCCCAATTTTGATTATAAATAGTCATTGGAAAGCTAAAAAGATTTCCTACATCATAGTAATTGTTTTATAATTTTTAGACATTAAATAAATTAAATTATTTATGACATCATAATGATGCAGTGATGACATCATTATTTAACGATTAAAATAAAAAGGAAAGATAATGTAAAATATATGAACTACACATGTCCAAAACTTATTGTATGGGTGGATTTCGAACCTTTATAACCTTATCCACGAATTATATCAATGTGGGACCTTTTAAAACCGAAACACATTTTCAAATAAAGTAATATTTCTTTACTTTCCAAAAGTGCCCCTCCTCTCCTCTTATAAAAGGCCCCCAACTCTACCACATTTCACACACTCCTAAAGCCTTTGGCTCGGCCAACCCCTGCCCATTTACTCTCTCCACACCCCTATACTCATCCTAGAGGATTCCCTTTGGGCATAATCCTTTCAACGGAATCCTTTAGGCTCAAATCAAAAGGAGTTACACTTTTAAACGTAATTCATTCTCTCATGTTCATTTGTTTTATTTTGCTACTCCAACCCCATAAACTCTTTTTATTTATTTCTTCTGTAACAACACTAGTATCTTCAATATAATAGGATTTTGTTAAAAGATTTATCCGAGCTACACTCTCACAAAACTACATCAAATGGTTAAAGAACATACGGTTTCCGTGGATGGCGAAATTGTGCCTCCCGAAACGATGATTGTTCAATACTCATTTAACACCTTCAAATGTGGCCATTATGATGTCACTATTTTTATATATGATATATAATATGTTTATGTTTTACTTATGCTTCTTTATTTTTCATTTGTGTCTTACCTTTATGGCTTCCATTATGGGTATACGCGATATCTTCATTTAAGGAAGTGCGGAGTACCGCCCCCTCAAAGTGATTTGATTCGTTAAATACCATATGTGGGACGTATAAAGGATGGAACTATGATATTATATATGATATTATACTGGAATTATAATATACCTTTATATCATTATTATTAAATTCTATAAAATATTAAATAGAAATGAAAGTAGCGTTCATGCGTACGTACGACTTACCGTCTCCATGAACGGTGCATTTCATTTCTTATCCCCAAATGTAATGTACTATTATAAATACATGTATATGCTGGATATATATGACATATATGATATCTACATCATGAATACAATTCTGGATATAATTAACATTTGGCCACACGAACAACATGTAATTGTAAGAAGTCCACTTTCGACTTAAGAACCAAATCGGTAAAACAAATATTATTAACTTAAATGATGACATAATGTTTATGACTTGGTAATAAGTGATATAAAAAGGAATAATGAACTTGAAAAAGGTTCTTAAGGAAGTATTAATTAACTCAAGTTTATTATTCAGGAGATTAAAGAACGATCCAGTCAAGTCGGACCCGAGGTAAGGGATCCTACTCCTCTCTTTCTTTTTAAGTATACACTTTTATGCCATTCCTTTTAAAGCTCATATTTATTGTTATTGGGATGATCTTTTATATTACATTTACTGTAATTTTTATGTTCATGTGATGAGAGACCCTATTCTATCTCATCAATCCATTTTGGGAGTTTTGAGTGGCGCCGTTAGGCTGCCGAACTTTCGTAAGAGATCTGACCTCTCTCTTTCTTTTTAAGTACTCTCCTTTGTGTCACTTCTTCTAAGCTCCTATTTGTTATGTTGGGGGATTTTCTTCTATATTCCTCTTTCTGTAAATTCTATTGTAATATGATGGGATACTCAATTTGATCTCATCAATCCATTTTGGAAGTTTTAAGTGGCGCCGTTAGGCTGCTGAGTTTTCGTAAGGGATTTTTCATCTCACTTTTATTCTCGTGAGATTTATGCTACATTTGCCACAAATTCCATTAAGTGGTATATGTAATGCCCATTATAATACTCTTTGTGTAATATAAATTCATTTATGAGTATTTACATCAATGATCTATTGTCCTTCTTTCCTGGGGTGTATGTTTTGAAAGATACCCAAGTCGGTAAGGGAACCTTTCACCCTCCACTTTTTTTAAAAGACTTCTTTTGTTGGGTCTTTTAATTTAAATATTGTTATGTTGGGATATGTTCTCATATATCCTTATTGATGTAAATTTTATGTCCAAGTGATGAGATACACTTTTTATCTCTCATCAACTCATTTTGATGTGATGCCGTTAGGCTGTCAAGGGAACTTTTTAACCCAATTCCGATTTCTTTGGGTTCAACATGTACTCATTGAATATGTCATCCATTGAATATGTGTGAATGTCCTTTTATTGTTTTACACTTAATATCCACTTATATTGGGTGTATTTATATTTTTCACACATATTTTGAGATTGATTTGTCCTTAATTTAATGATACCTTCTTTATAAGGGATTTCGTCACATTTGACATTTCTATTGAGGGTTCATTGTTGTTATGCACCAATTCACTCTTATATGGTGTATATACTGTCCTTTGGAGTATTATATCATGAATCCTTTTATTCTCATGATATTATAATGTTCTGACTAAATTTTATTCCTCAATTATTGTATTCAAGTCTCTAATTTTGGTAAAACCCCTTTTTTCCATAATATCTTTTTAAATTTTTTAATTATTTGTTCTTATTAATATCCATGTTTTCAAAATGGTTTTAAGGATTTATTTATATGTATATTAAATGTTTAAAATGTTAAAAGCTTCAAGGTGGTATGGGACACTTTGATTCAAAAATCTCTTTATTAAATGTTTTAAATGGTCTTGGAAATGGTTTCTTTTTGAATAGATTCATTATTTCAATATCCTAAAATGTTATATTGTGATAGAAATATGAAAATGTTATGTTTCCTTTATTCATGTTTATGTGATACGATTATGTTATGGTTCATGGGAATTGTTATGAAGAACGGGTGGTTCCGTGATAAACTAAGGGCGGGTGAGCCCGATATAGCTCTCCAATGCATTGGGTAACGCGAAGGAGTGAAACGTTAAGGTTTCTCTGAAGAGATTTTAGGGAATATACTGTGATGGGTATTCCAAATGTAACCAAGAGGGTTACTCCCTACGTAAGAATGTTATGAATTCCTCAAGTTACCTTTATGTCTTATTATTTCTATGATTTATTCATGATTTGATGAGGTAGGTTAAAGTGCTTATGGTTTATGGGTAAATTATGATTTCATTCTTATGTATATATGAACTCATGTTTCCTTTCCATATTTTTATATCCCTTACGGAGATTTTTATGCTCATCCCAAGTTTTTGAAATGTTTTTTCAGGTCAAGGGAAAGGTACATGATAAGATGATAGAGTCAAGGATGTGTTAAGAAAGAATCCATTTTTTATTTTCAATATGTTTCCGTTGATGGGAAGAATGGATACTATCTTTTATGTAACCACTTTGTTTAAATGTGGAATGTAATGCATGTTTCATGATCTAATTCTCTAAAACTCTAAACCTGAAAAGATCCTCAATGTGTAATCTTGTAATAACTCAAGATTAAGTAAGGCTTAAGGCTGGGGCCTTATATTGACTATCATCCAATAGAGGTCTCCTGAGTCTTCTTGATATATTACCACCATACTAAAGGCATGTTCAATATCAATACTAGTACACAGAATTTCATACATGACTTACTATATCATTATAGTATTTGGGATATTTTCCATGCTCTATCTCTCCACAAGTGTCTATGGAAAAAATTTCATAGATATATTCATCTGGATGTGAAATTAGAAACAATCCCTATTTTACTTTTTAATATTAAATCTATTTAGTATCTCTTCAATTTATATACGATGACTTGTTCTATTTACCCTGTTGGTTCTCTCTTCATAGATTAGGGTCCCATGAGTATTTTCTATTTCACTTATGTTCTTCCTAAAGAATCATGTGTACCATATTTGATTAATTAAATATAATAATTGTATCACATTTTTAATTTTTTTATTTCTTCAAAAAATACTATTAGTAAAATTATTGTAATTCTATTAAACTGCTTTTTATAAAATAAGATCAAATTAATTATTTAGGAAACAAAATTTACTTATGCATTTATAAAAGTGAATGTTCTTTGATTATTTTCATCAAACCATAAATGTATCTCTACAACTTGCATACAATATTATCATATTTTCTGTCATAAGACCTTCTAGTTGTGTCAAGTAGAAATCTTACAGAAGGATCCCATTAAATAAGTCTATATTGAATTTAATTTGAATGATTTCATAATCATGGAAATAATATATGACATGTGTAATTATAATGGATTTTATAACAGCGACTGGTGAAAGGTTTTTCAATGGTTTATTCTTTGACACTATTTAAACCCTTTTATATGAGTCTGGTATGATTGTATTTGACTCTACATTCAATGTATGGATTGTTCTAGAATACCCATTTATAATAAAAATGATTTACATCCACTAAAAGATCTTCCAAAATCCATATATTGTCATAGTATATGGAATCCATTTTTGTATTAATTTATTCTATCCATCAAGTAGATTTTATCACACTTATTAATTTCTCGTAGTACATAGGTTCATTATTATCAAATAATAATGAGTCACCGTACTTGGTGAGTATAAATACATATCTTTCTAGTTCAATTACATCTATAGTTCTAATTAATTGTATTTTTGTATCTATAACATCATCTCTCATGGAGATTTATGGAATCTACTCTTATACCAACTGGTGTGTGTTAGGATCCTAGACTTAACCGAAGTCAATATTACTAGAAATATCTCTTTTGGAGATGAGATCCCTCTAAAAATAACATGGTGTGTCTTACCACTATTACACATTTATCTAATGGGTTGTATATGTAATATCCTTTCTATTTCTCAAGAATATCCTATAAATATATCTTTTTTCTATGGGGTGATTTTTTCCATAAATATACATCACCAAATTTTTTACGTCGCTAAAAAAGTAAATTTAAAAACAAATATTTTTTTCCCTGAAAATGTTTTTATAGATTGTAACTTTCTGATATACTCAAAAAAATATTTAGTATATGTGTTTTTGTTTGTAATTAATATCCCAAAACAGATAATTGAATACTTTCCTAACTTATCATGGATCTCACCATATAAAACAAGGTGTTGTTCCTCCTTTGGCTTACACTATTACAATTTTTTATATAAGGAGGAGTGATTTGATATAGATTCCCAAACACCCATATATAATCAATGAACTCTATGTTAATATATTAACCACCATGACCTAAGGGGGGTATATTTATATTTTCAGCATGTTTATTATCAACTTTATTATTTTATACCTTGAAAATATCAATTTAATTTTACTTATAAATCATTAATTAGACATATGCAAAACAACTAAAATAATAATGAATTATTACGATTTATGAGTATCCACCCCTTAGTTCAATAATAAATGGTCCACATAGATCTGTATAAAACAATTAAAGAACCATTGTGGCACGTAGACCCTTTCAACTAAATGGATCATTATTCAATTTTTCTTCGAAGCAAGAGTGAAATATACCACATGGTTTTAGTTAAAAATAATCTAAATACCAAACTTTATATAATATTGTAATGTTTTTTTTGTTTATATGACCTAGCTGGTAATTCCAATGTTGGGTGTGATATATGTCATGTGGATTGTTTTTTAATTGATTTACAACAATGGGTTTTCAAATTCCAATACATAAAGACCATTATTGAAATTTCAAATTCCATAACATATTCTATATTAAACAAATCATATTTTATTCCAAAATATTGAAATAAAACCATCCATATCAAGTCTATATATATAAATAATATTTTTAGTAATAATTTGAACATAATAAAAATTATTTTAAACTGAGATAAACCTTATTGTATGTGTGATATGGTAGTGTTAAATTTCCACTAAATTGATTCTATCTATTTTATCATTCTTTAGATCAACCTCTAATCGAGAAAGTATTTTTTATCTACGTGGTTCTTATAATTGGATGAAAATATGAGAACCTAATGCTTTATATTATTCCCAATTTATAATAATACAAAGATTTCCCTCAATAAAAAGTCATGTATCTTTCCATTTATTATTTTTCATATTTTAGTTCTTTTTCCACTATCCCTTATCTACATATGAAAATCATACAACAACATTCTACCTTTATTTCCCATTAATTTGTTTTCTCTGGAACATGCATTGTGATATGGCCATAGACTTAGAGTTATTCTTAAGTCATTTTTCCTTCCATTCCACTTATTAACAATATTTAAAGATGTATTCATATGCTTCATGTACTTTAATACCTAGTAAAGTGTGGTATGTATATATAGGATATAATTGTCTATGTTTTTCATATTACTATATAAAATAAATATGGAGAATATATATGGGAGTGAGGAAATAATGAGATTAGTGAACTATTCATTATGAAACATAAACGATAGAATTTCTAGTCAATAAATTTTTGTAAATCATATGGACCACATGTTCTCTAGAAAGTAAACCCTCTCTATGTTTTCATGTAATGAGTGGCATAGAGATCTAAAAATACTACAAGATAGTTCTCTCCTAATAATGATCAAAGAGATATTTTAGAATAGTATATACATCCATGTTCTCGTGAAACTACTGAATTTCAGAAAATATATATGAAAACATAAAACAGTATAAATATATCAATCTTCCATGTGTTTTATGTATACATATAGATATTCCTTAGTCCCCTCATTATCTAGAAGATTAAGAACCGGGGCCTCCAACACATAATTTTTTTGATTCTAGAATAGTGAAAGGTGGTAGTTCCTGTATAATTCTTAATATTTACTATCAAATATGTTTTTTTCCTTATCTAGAATATATTATTGGGATATCAAGTTAATTTCTATTTTCTAAAACAAAATAAAATAAAATTTATTAATTTATCTTGATTACCAAAAATACATGAGTCATAATAATTTTAATTATCTTTTTAATCTCCAATAATCTTATAATGTCCCAATTTCTTTGACCATTGGAATTGTAATTCCCATTCATGTGTATATTCTCATGTAAAACAACTATATTTACCTTATTCAAACCTATACAAGGTTCTAGTCAATAACATGGAGGCATTTACGTAAGATATCATGTGATCTCCAACCTACAAACTCCTTGATCTGTTTAGTAGACTCCCCAATCCCAAAATCGTATTCTATATTTCCTCAACACATTCCTCCATGTTACAAAAAATATATAAATGGGCAGTCCACTTATTTTCTACATAGTTATTTAATCCCTAAACCATCATTAATACTCCTGAATAAATTTAATCATCCTAATAAGGTTTAGAAAAACATTTAGTTATATGGTTCTATTAAAAATAATGTAATCGATGCATATTGGATATAATATTTCATTGAGGGATTTTATTTATTTTGTTGTAAATATCCATATATTGTCATTAACATGCCTTGTTAATATTATGTGTATTTTATATAATTGACTAATCATGTCGTGATACAATAATTTGCACATAGTCTAGTTTATTTACATTTCATAATGAATTCACGTAAATTAATTTATTTATTCAATCATGATAAATTTAATAAAAAAATTAAATAATGTTTCATGGTCATAGTCTTGCATGATAATGATCATGATATTTTTAATTGATGGTTTATGGTGCCTCACTTTCTTGGATGCTTCAGAGCTCTCAGCTTGTCTCCTAGGGTTTCATCTTTCCCCGACAGTGATGGATCCATAATGCCGCTCCTCTCAGGTTATTTTTATATCTCATTCGCTATGGACGGTTCTCTTTCTACTCTTTTCTTTCACTATATATTGACTCTCCCTCCTCTTTGAGGGTGTACTTATTTTCTCCATATCCATCTCATTGCACTCTTCTCTCTCATTCCCTATCTCCTCTCTATGTCAGGTTTGGAGCATGGGAATTGTGGACACTTTGGGAAGTGGTTTGGAGGATGAAAGATTTCTAGGAATTTCCAAAGTTGATTATTCTTTCTAGGTTTTCAATCCTAAGATCCTTTCGGTGTTTTACCGCTTTGATTTTTTTTCAGGGTTTTTAAAATTATTGGATCTCCTTCCAATTTCATATTAGGGTTTGAATCATATTTTCGTCTTCTTCGTTCCATTGTGGCTATGGGATGTGATTCTATTTCTGTTGGGGGTTCTAATGGAGATGAGGTTTTTGGGTAAATGTTTCTCAATGTTCTTTATGGATTTATTGATGGGTTTTTTTAGGTCGTGGCCTACTATTTTTGTCATTGCCACTCATACACCACTCTGGCCTCCATATCCACTACTCTCTTCCAATTTCATCGAGTGTAGTGGTTCCTTAGAGACTTTGGGTTGTGTTGTGCATCTTGATGGGGGGGGTTACAGGTATCCCTTCCAGATTTTAGGTGATGGAGGGAACTCATTTTGCTTGGGTGATATTTGAACGATGACAATGATTATGGTGGTGGATAAGAGTTTATGGATATCTTGATGAGGGAGGTCCTGTGAAACAGTTGCGATAGTTTTTTGTGAAGGCGGTGGACATCGGAGAATAGGCCGATGGTGATGAGTTTTTGAGTTTAGATGATAACAACAATGATGATATTTATTATTGCCTGATTTTTGTGATTCAAGTATGGTGGAGGTGATGTTTTTTTTTCGCTGGCGATGGAGGACACTGATGGAGATCCACATAGATCTGGTTTGATATGGACTGGTGGGTTGACTGTTTTGGTGTGACACTCAAGGTAGAGTATTGGACTCAAGGTGATGTGTGGATCGAGATGACTAGATGGTGATGCCTTGGTTTTTAAATTTTTTATTTTGTGGTTTTTGGATGGCTATAGTGGTAGTATGTATTTTTTATTTTGAAATTTGTTTTCATTTTGAATTTTTATTTCAATGTGTTGATCATCATGTGGGGAATGTAAGGGAGATTTGTAGAGGTCTTGTTTCATTCCCACTTTTCCAAAAAAGTGGCTTCTTAAAAAGAATTGATTATTGTCAAAAAATAAAAATTTGAACCCTGGGGAATAACTCTTGGATGAATATATTGGTTTGAGTTGAATCATTAAACCTATAATTCCATGTTTCTATAGGTAGGTTTCACCTAATGTCCAAACATTAACCACTTATATTATTGTGGGAGATCTATCATGTATATATTCTTTTCTAACTTATAGGTAAGGGGAACCTTTGGAATTGTTAGGAGGTTTATAAAACAAAACCACAGACATATATGTCCATAAATGATATAAAAGATAAACCGAAATGTAGGAAATTATTTTAATTTAATAATAATTATAACAAAATCATGTGAAATTATAATAAAAATTAAATAAAATATAACACATACTTCGGTTAGTCATGATCATGACCATCAATGAATGAAATGAATATACATTTAAAACATCTAGATTAAATTCGATTATTTTTTTTATTTAAAATAAATTAAATTATTTGATAAATTAATTATCTTATTAATTAATTCATTATTTTATATTATTTTGAGTCAAATTAGTCTAGGATATTCCGGAACACTATTATATTAGTCAAATTAAAAAAATTAATATATTTAAAATTAATTAACTACATGAAAAGTATGTGGAGGCTACATTGTGTCTATATATATGAACTAACCAATGCCTGAAATGTTCCTTATCATGCATTGTACACTCACATGGAATGTAGTGTAGACTACATATCAAATAATTATTCATTATGAACTCTCACTTTATAACACACAATCTTTTGTTAATTTTATCATCATGTAGTTCTTTTAATGAACATATTATGCATAGTTTGTAACCATACATGGTGTGTAGTATTAGAGTTAACATGAAAATTAATTACGAATTTAATATTATTTTAAACTACTCACATGGAATATACATTCAATTTATAACACAAACACACATGATATTTAAGTATAATATTGAAATTCATTTTATTTCTTTGTAAATTATTTATGAAATGTACAACTGGGATTAGTGTGTTTCTATGTAAAATAGTACATGTTACATGATGTTTACAGGATAATACACAACACATATGACTTTCTCTGTCCATTTTTATTACATTCATTGGGACTCGGTGTGCAATATATGTAATCTTTTATGGGTTAAATGATGTTTAATGAAGCTATATGCTATGTAATTATATCTAGATTATGTTTCTCATATTTAATTCCTTATAAAATGTGTAATAAATGCATTACACTTTTTTGACCACATGGACATATATCTATATAAGAATACATGGCGAGTATACTATCTGCATTGTGAGTAGACCCTAAAACAACTTATAGGATGGCCTTGGTCAACATGCAGCATGAAAAGATGCCACATAGTCCTCCACCAGACCCATAATATTTACATATATTTTGTCCCCACATGGTGAATATGGGTACATGGTGTATATTTTGGTTATAAATTGTGTATTTCCAAGTTATCTGGAAGAGTCCATGGTACCTCTGAATGATTTTTCAGATGTTATTCATTTGTTCATAACTTGATCATGGTTATATGAAGTTGAAAAATGAATATATCTAAACTTTATAATTATATAATAAATAGACATGAAATTTAAAAAAAATATCTAAATTGATCAATGTTTAAAAAATACCTATACATTTTAATGTGACATCTTTTATACAACTTGATTGTTTCGGGTAATATAAATGTGGTAGTGGGACCATGACCAACTTTTTTTCATTATATTTAATTGATAATCCATAAAAAAATCATGATTATGTTATTTTTTCAAATGAATATAACCAAATAATCTAGATGAAAGAATCTTAAAACCAATATGGGAGGATATTTCAGGTTAAATTTATAATAAATTTTATAAAAAATTTACCATGGTCTTAAGATTATTTCTTCAATATGGATACTTATTGTTTGAACCCATTTTTCATGTTATACCATCATTTTGTGAAGTGGATCCAAAATATAATCCCTCTAATAGTGAACCAAATGAGGTACATGATATCTGAATGATGTTGATGGAACATTGAGTGCTAGCATGGATGATTTGATTATTTTTCATTATTTTCCATGATCAAAAAAATCATTCAATGTTGAGATTTTTATCCATCTCATTATATAATTCTTGAGAGGATGTAAGGAGGTATAGGAATAATCATTAACTTGAATGAAACCCTATATATGTTCTTCTTTGAGAGAATTATCTACATATTGAAATCATTATTCATAAAACAAATGATATCACCCATTATCTGAAATGATATAATTTGGTATATAAAGAGCTAGATTTTAATATTGATAATTTCACAAAGTCCCTTCATCAAATTATAAAACTAATATATTACCTATTCCAATAAAAATATTCCAATTATATAATGTCATGAATTGAATTTGGAACATAAATATCATTTTATTAAATATTAATTCATTATTTATTTAAATGATAATTAATAATTAATTATTTTTATTAAATTGGAATATAAAATTGCCTATTGATGAGGCTGATAGTCATCACGAGCATCAAAATAATATTCATAAATCCAACACTAACATAGTCGTGTAGGGTCAGAACCAAGGGAAGGCTGGTGAGAAATCTAAGGTTTATTGAAATCAAACCCCACTGTTGTCAGAAGTGGGGGAATAACATTTTTTCTTTATTTTTATTTTACAATTTTATTATTCATAGAAATGCAGAAACCAAGTATTCGAGTAAAGAAAAATCCTAACACTAACTAATAATGATCTGAATGAAAAAATAGTAAAATAATAAACATAATAGCAAAGACAAAGAGGCGAGATCAAAAAAGTTCTCAAGAATTCTAAACTACTATTATGAATGAATGTTATCTCCACATCATATAATTGAATCACACCTTAGAGAAGATTGAAGAATTTCCTTCTCCATGAAATTCATTAGGAAGAGGATTAAGTCTTGATGTTTTCCACCCCAAAACATAATCTAACCGAAAAAAAGATTAAAAAGTTAACATTTGGGAATAAACTCCCCATAAATTTCCAATGTTTAAGATGTTAACGATTTGAAAAACATTCAAGGTCAACCTATCAAGTCAATAATGACATTTCTAATTGAAAACATTGATGTGTGAATGATCAAAAGATTAGAAACTGAGTAAGTACCACAAACTAATTCTAATTTCATGAAATAAAAAACAAATGAAGATTTATAGAACATAAACTGGAAGATTTTAAAATTTTCATGTTGAGAACATATCATCTTATGATAATATTTATTAAAACACTAAAATTACATATAAACATAGTAAAAAATCTAAGGAGAGAGGGAAGAAGAGCTCCGCTAGCACTACTCTTCTCTCTGACTTCTTCATCTCCTGCTCTGCTCATGTGCTTCTCTCGGGAGTCTTTGCTCTCGAAAACATGTGTGTGTCAAATGTGAATGAGCCTTCTGAT
The DNA here is from genome assembly GCA_963277665.1 of Viscum album. Lineage (NCBI taxonomy): Eukaryota > Viridiplantae > Streptophyta > Magnoliopsida > Santalales > Viscaceae > Viscum > Viscum album. The sequence goes on from OY728157.1 coordinate 1,317,810,992, forward strand.
CTAATCTCTGAAGGTGTGATCAAGGAATGAATGATCCCCCTGTAATAATTCTTGTTGCTCTGCTTTTATACCCTACTGTCATAAGTAGCACGTCACCACACATTTCCACCAACTTCAAATGTCCTTCACATGTGCACCACACACATGCATTTTTTTCAATGCACATCGTTCCATCATTTCCCATGTAACTAACTCCATGTGAGTTAGTTAAGTGATTATAGACAATTTCTCATCTCTTGATTGAACATGCATAGATAAAATAGAAAAAATAAACAAATGGAAATGCAAAGAAAGTAAAATTGTTATTTTTTAGTTTACTGTCATATTTGCTATTAAAAAGATATCTAAAGATAATTAATAAAAATATGAATTGATAAATATTATTAAGTATGATTAATAATATGTTTATTAATTTATTGTTATTAATTAAACTATTTTATTAATATATGTATTATTATTAATTATTGAACATAACTTAATTATATTCATAAATTATATTAATATGAATTACATTATTTTATTAATTTTTTAATTTTTTAAATCAATTAAAGAGATTATAAAATAATTTAATTGTTAATCAGTTTTATTTATAAATTATTATTTTACTTCTAAAATATTTTATTCAGTTAATTAGTAATGTTATTTATTTGGTTATTATCTAATATTCATTTAATAATAATATTAATTTATTTTTATTAAAATTATTATTATTTTATCATTGTTTTATTTTTGTTTTAAAATTTTATTCTTTTAATTAATCCCTATCCCCCCCCAATCCGGCGCAACAGGGGGGTTGGTTCGTCTTCTCTAGTGATGTAGGGGGATCCTTCTTTGCTTCCACGATGGCTCATTATAGTAGCGTAGCTTGGTTCCTTCAGCAACACATCTCGATTGTGGTTCAGTGTAGTGGTATACTGTCCACAGCCTCTCCTCGTGATGACTGTCATCCCGATCCAGCGGTGGTCCTTACCTTCAATTATTGAACCACTTTCATGGCAACAGACTCTACCATGGAAGGAGGTGGTAGTTGTTCGATGTAAATAGTGACTCTTTTTCTTCTGATTCAGCACCAGTTCACGGATCCATGGGTGTTACTTTAGTTTCCTTGCACAAAACAACATCAATAAGAAAAAAAGGTTAATTTCAGAACTGGGCAAATGAAATTTTAGGAAAAAATGAATTGTTTTGGTGAATCGATTCTTCTAGATAGTAATGGATCTGCAATGATGTATAGTGGTTTTCAATTTCTATCCTGGTTCGTTTGGCTCAATTGGCGAGGTGGGTACCCTCCTCCACATCAATACACTTTAAATAAGTAGTGATGTGGGATGAAGAATTGATGTTAAATGGGAGAAGAAATGTGAAGGGGTGATAGGATATAAGTGGAAATGGAGAAAGAACAATTTCTATGGAAGATGAAATCGTGATGAAGTGCGATGAACTGGAGTTTTCATAGATGTGGTGCATAGAGGTTTATCAATTCTCTGATTTTAATATATAGGCAACCATTTAATTGTATTTGTCGTATTGTAAGGATAATTATTTGGTTGAGAGTGAGTTGGAAACAAGGAAAACAATGACATAGGGAAGCGGTGTCTCATAGTGGCTATGGTGAGACAGTGAATGATGGTAGATGGTGCTAGGTGAAAATGGTGCTACTAAAAAGGCCAGGAAACATTGGAATTTGTAAAATGGTGGAATAGGAGATAATGAGACCGTAAAAATTTGTTTTCCTAGGGATTAATTAGCAAACTTTAGCACCGTAATGGGGTGCAGTAGTAGGGATTATGGTGGAAAGGGAATGAGACTGTGAGGAGATTCATGGTGGATGTGGCACTACAATAGGATTACGATGTCACGAGTAACGGTGCCATATGTTTATAGTGGCTAAAATTATGGTACCTCTGTGAATGGATGCGACCGTAAGATCAAGATGGTGCCGCCATGACACTGCAAAATAAACAGAGGAGTAAAATAAATTAAAACATAAATAAAATCTAAACAAAATAATTAATTAAAACTAGAAATTATTTGAAATAAATGAAAAATTAAATAACTCATAAACATAAATAAAATTTATGAATCAAATAAAACATGAATTAAGTTATTATTAAACTTAAAAATAAAATTTATTTAAATTAGTCATTTAAAAAAAATTAAATTTATATAAAATTAATACAAAAACAAACTAAATTAAATAATGTAAATAGTTAGTTATTTTTTTATTAAATACTAAAGTTAATTAATGAAGCAAATTTAACAAGAGTAGAAAATTTATAAAATCAATTTTAAATTTAATGAATTATTAAAAGATGCTTAATAATTAGATTACTTTTCTTTAATTAATTAGTATTTAATCTATGAAATGATAAATTAAAATATACATTATTTATTGGAAAAAATTAGATAATTAGCTAATTAATGTTGAATTATCCAAAATATTAGACAAAAATCACCAAACTAAATAAAAAATTATAAAAATAAAAAAATAAATTAAAAAATAAATCAATATTTAAAAAGGTAAAAATGAAATTTTAATTATAAAAATTGAATAAATAATAGATTGAATTATAAAAATGAAAATTTTCACTTATTTAGAAAAAAGTGTATTAATAATTAAATAAATCTATAAAAATTACTTAAAAATATGTGGCAAAACATGTGTAAAATAAGGCCATCTAAAATTCCCAAACATTAAATAATTGTTTGTCCAGAAACAATCCCATCATTATTATCATTGAGAACAGAAGTATGATATTCATGATTTTGCTCCAAATGAAACATGTCTAACAAATTGAAACAGAGAATAGAAACATGTCTATAGGATTTTGAAAATGTAATTTTCAAAACAAGTATTGCCTTAATCGAATTATCAATGGTAGTCAAGAGGGTAATGAATCATCAAGCAAAAAAATTGCCCGACCTCATATGAGAACCGACATAGAGACTCATTTCAGTCCACACTCATGTTCTAATTCCTAGAGTGACAACAGGTTAAACTTTTCTGGAATTAAGAACATAACTAGTGGAAGTTGTACATTTAATTTTCACATAGGTTCCAACAATAATTTTTTTGAATTACCTAAATGATACAACCCATACGATTCCCATACAAACCAGTTTACCACTTCATCATTTGGCGTTCATCATTCCCCTCACCATTATGAACTCATTTCTAACCCTAGAAACATTAATTAATTTTTCCCAATCTATGCATCATGTGACAATCACTATTCATAGACACTTATTCATGGTCTAAAATGGGATTATAGTAAACAGAAATGCACCTAGTAACTAGGGTCTCAGGGATTCATTGTGGGATCCTTGATGCCCAAACTACTCTAGTTTTAAAAGATTTAAATGAAGAAAATTTACATTGGGTCATTAAGTTGATTAATTTAATAATTAATATAACATGAGTCACTTATGATAAAAAACTTCCATTTCAATGGATTAAGATCAAAATTCCTCTTATAGGTATCCCAAATCACTCTAAAATTTAGCCCCTAAACCGAATTTCCATTGAATCACTTTGTTACTCACTCAGAAATCATCCACCCATAAATTTTAGATTCACAGAAACTCTGAACTACCAATCAGGTGTCATTTAAAGGAATGACCCAAATGAGAAACAAATTAATGCATAAAATTATGAAATAATTTTGAAATAATTTAATAGTTTTTTTAGAAAAGTTTGAAGTGAAGTGGGAATTGGCGGGCTTATAATTAGGCATAGTTTAGTACAATCATGAATTGACCCCCTCCCCCACACATAAAACCCAACACTGTACCCAATGTTTACTATAAAATATGGAGAAGAACAATTTGACAGTTATAGCTTATAAAATATTTTCAATAGAGCACATTTATTACATGAATAAAGTGTCTCTTTTAATTTCAAAAATTATTGGTTTCTACAAAGAATAACATATCGGAAGGTTCATAAGCATGTACACACATTAGTATTTAGTCTATTGAATAATTTTCAATATAGTTCAAATGTAACATCTGATTTGTGAGTGCACTATGTATATGTTGTAAGGAAATTCAGAAAATATGATTCAATTGGAAGTTCAATAATGCATAAATCAAGAATTCCTAACACCCTTTAGTAAAGAAGATTCAAAAAAATTCAGCCGGCATGTAACCTCCAACACTTAATTTCGTGTAGTGAGAATATTTTAATAATAATGAAATTCATTTTATTTTAAAATAAGAGGCACATACAGAATTTTTTTCATCTTAGTGATATAAAGCAAAATAAATTTAGTATACAAGGCATGTAGCATGTTTTTTCAGCAATCATGGAGAAGAATTTTCAAAAACAATCAGAATTTTTAACAACAGTAGTGGAAATTTATAATGTTATAGTTACTAACTCACCCACAATACTATCAATGATGCAATGGTGAGTCAATGAATCACTGACAATAGTAACTTTGTCTTAATAGTGAATATTTATTATTGTGAAAGAAGTAGAAAAAAATGAATATAGAAATTAAGACACTTCCCTGAATATGTTTGTCATCAATCCTTTAGCTTGGGAAGTTCCATTCCTCCATGAAACCAAAAACGAAATCCTAAAAACCAGAAAAATTAATCCAAGTACAGAGAACCAGCAAAGAGAGATCATATAGAAGACATTAGTGAAACACATTATTCAACACAAAATAAAAAAAAGTGAAAACAATGAAATATCATGGGTTGACTCTGATGAATCATTGAATTTTAAAGTCTTCAGTTTGAAATTATTTAATTACAATTTTTGTTTTATTGAAAACAAACAAGGCCACGGGTTGCCTCCCATGCAACGTTAGGTTTAAAGTCTCCCACCAAACTAACCTTTAACTAACTGTAGTCAATATATAGATGTGGTTTCCTTAATAGAAACCACCACATGTGTCTGGACCAAACATTTTTAATATAAAGATGAGATTTGTGGGAAATAAGGCTCAAAACAACAAAAAATAAATTATCATACCCTGAATAAACACATAAAAACACAATGTGATGGCAGTGAGCATGGTGCTGTCCACTTCTAGATCATGTTCAGGGTTATCATGATTTGAGTTCACATGAAGAAATAAAATAGTACTAGATGCTTGAAAAGTTGTGGCATTGAACTCATAGCTATCTCTCTTGACCTCAACAATAACAAATTCAAATTCAAGGGTTTTAATGGGTGAATACGGGATATCAGGATCAAGAGAATATTCAATAGAGTGTCAAAAAAAACTATAAAAATTGGACATTGAGTGTAATTCCCCCTTTGGACTATTATCAGTATCATGATATGGATAATCACCCTTCATAGTTTAGGATGGGAGTGACAGGCAGGGAAGATAATTTATTTTTATCATAAACAGTTTCAGGTATAACAATGTCATAAATCTCTTCCAAAAGATCCTCATCTGATAACTCAATCTGAACATCTAATTCTTATATCCAATAAATTCTACAACCATCAATTAGTGTGTGTTCAACCTCTACTCAAAGTTCATAAGGCTCATTTCCCAAAACAAGGTCTGTAGTGTGTTCCAAAAAGTTCAAATCAGGGAGACTAATATTCAATTCAGCATCAATAAATTTAAATTCTAGATTGTTCAAATTCAAAAAAATTTCCAACGAAATGAAAAACTACTTTCCATTTCAGTACAGAATGATTCAAAAAAGTGATTATTGTGAGAATAGGGAAATAAAAACTCCTGATTTTTTCTTTCATTTAATATCATTCCCTTATCATCACCATCCAATAACATTTCAGAAATTATTGGGTTTACAGATTGAAAACACGGAAGAGTGGTTTTCAATTGAGGTTCAAAGATTTGAGATTCTGTGATTTCCACCTTAAGGTTCTCTTCCAATGTGTTCCCAATATTATGTTCAGACTCATTGTTCACAACATTAGAAAAGTAGGATGGATAGTTTTTAACATTCAAATATTCATTATCAAATATCTCTTCTACCTGAATTACTTCCATTTCAAAACACCTTAAATAGTGGGTTTTCTCCAATGAAGGAATTATGAAGAGAACTGGTCATTCCTTTTCAATCTATTTCAATTCATATTCACAAAATTTCAACTCAACTTCATTTATGTTTTTTATTCGATTTTCAATGTTGTTCGCTTTGTTTAATGAGTTGGTTATTTCAAGATTTGGTTCAACAATTTTAAATTCTTCAATGTAAATGGTTTTTTTCTCAGTTTCTGATTCACTATCCTCTTGAACTAGATTATCATATCATTTATACAAATTTTATTTTTCATTTTCTTCAAATTCTTCTTGTTCTTTATCCCTATGTTGTAATTCCAAGAGCATATTTTCTAATCTTTTCATTATTTTATCTTCCTCTTGAGAATATCTAAGTTTAATTTCACAGTTTTTAGTTTACCATGTGTTTAATAGTTCCTCCATTGCATCGAATTTATAATCAATTAGGTCAATTTTAGCTCGGGTGTGAGGACTGGGCACAAAATATTCATTTTATTCAATATAATCACTATGTTCTGATTGGTTATAGACACACTACCTGGTAGTGTGCCCATAACTGCCACAACATTTACATTGAGGCCCATATTGATTCAATTTCTCATGAATATTCATTTATTTTATTGAAAGATATTAAACAGACAATAGATCCCCAATAATCATATTTTTTTAAAACATCACAAGTAGTAGATACAATTAAAATCATTTTTCAATTTTTTTACCTTTATAACACTAAGTGAATACCTTCCCCAGAAATGACACCAAATTTTGATGAGGATGGAGGTATTCATGACCCTCAAAATAATATTTACGACTCCTATACTAGCATATTGGTGCAGGGACGAACCCAAGGGAAATCAGGTGAGAAATCTATGGATTATTGAAAACGAACACCACTATTTTCAGAAGTGGCGGAATACATTTTTTTCGTTATCTTTTTTACAATTTTTTTATACATAGGAATAATGAAAACAAGTATTGGAGTAAATAAAATGCCTATCAATAAATAATAATGAGATGATTGAAAAAAATCGTAAACTAACAAACATAGTATCAAAGACAAAGTGAAGAGATAAATAATGCTACAATGAATTCTATACTACTAGTAAGAATGAATATTCTCTCCCAAACTTATTATTGAATCATACCGCAAGGAAGACTGAAGAATTTACCTCACCAAGAAATTTAATAGGAAATGGATTAAGTCTTGAAGTTCACCACACCAAAACATCATCAGACCACAAATAAGTTTAAAAAATTATCATTTGGAAATGAACACGCCATAAATTTCCAATGTTTAAGATGTTAATGATTTAAAAAAACATTAATGATCAAAATAACCAGTCAATAATGAGGTTTGAAATTGAAAAAATTGAAGTATGAATGATCAAAAGATTAGAAACAGAGTCAGTCTCCCTAATAGATTATAATTTCGTAAAAAGAAAACAAAATGAATATTTATAGAACATAAACCATATGGTTTTAAATTCCCGAGCTGAGAACATATCAGTTTATGATCATATTGATTTAAACAATAAAAATACATGAAAAAAGTACAAAATATAAGGACATTGGGAAGAATGACTCCCTTATAACCACACTGCTATCATACTTATTCATCTCCTGCTCTGCTCATGTGCTTCTCCTGGGAGTCTTTGCTGTTGAAAATGTAACTTCCTGGATCTGTCTGCCACTCAACAGGTGCCCCGAACCCAGTTGGTCACATGACCTCAAGAGCATCTCCACAAAAAACATAGGCTGCTGACTAGTAGCGAGGGACTAGGTCTCATAGTGGGGAAACTATGCCCTCATTTGTCGAAGTGTTGCACAGCGGAAAAGAAATATAACAAACAACATCTGATGCGGTAAACAATATGAACTAGAAATGAACAACTGTAGTAAAATAGAAACAACAGTTATATATATACCAAGATGAATCATGTCACTAATTCTATGAAAGCATCTAGAATATGATACACTACAATAAAATACAACTCAAAGTACAAGGTACAACCAAACAAAACAAAGCAGTGTAAATAGAACACAATAGCATCGCAAGCAGAAGCTCGGTCCAATGCTCTCACACTCCTCTACTACAATCATGTAACCATATAGGGACCCTATCCCTTGTCGAAACCTGTAAAAATATAGTCTGTTTGGGCCAAAGACATTACCCAAATAGGGTGTGAGAAATAAATCCTAGTTGGCACCCACCAAAGGCTCGTTCCCAACTATCAGTGAAAATGTTCAACAATAGTGTGCAAAAGTAAATGCAATAAACTAAAAAATACTCAAAATTAAATAACACTACTAGTTATATTTCCATTTTAATATTCATTTTACCATGCCAAGCTCGTGCTTTAACTTGGAAGGTATAATATATAGAAATCACCATGGTGAATATTTATGAAAACACTCTCCTCAGACATGTAATCCTTACCCACAGGTAATCAGAATCGAAACCCATAGGTGTCTGCCCATAGGCATAAAAAATATTTCCCATAGGCATATGAGGTGTCACCCACAGGAATAGAAACTATTGCCCATGGGCACAGAAACCACTGCCCCCGGGCACTGAAAAAGTTTGCCCACAGGCTAAACGAACACTGCCCATAGGCTAATAGAACACTGCCCTCATGCTAAAGGAACCGAGTCAATCCCAAAGCATAAATAAGCAATTTGTATAAGTTTATCTCAATAAAATTTAATGCACAAAATAATCATGTCATACCCTCGGGTATCCTAGCCAAAAGGCTAAATAGGGGAACACACCCGCAGGGTGGTCCATGATCCAAGCAGTGATCCCATGAAGAAGTTTTGACTTATCAAAAGATTATCTATGCACTCATAGATAGCATTCAGCAAAGGCCACTGACATAGGACACCCCAAACAAGGGTTTATAGCACAACGGAACACAAATTCAACTCTATAGTTGGAAATAAACATCGGACCACCTACCTCGACCATCTCTGGTAGGTATACGTGAACGACGCCTCTTGAAACACCCGTGAACGATGTAGATCTGGGATAAATTCTCACACATTCAACCTCAAATATCATTAATTTAGGAAATAATTGGTAATAACTACTCAAGTAGAAGGAAGGTTTTACTCGTGTAGTTCAATCGAGACCATCAGTGAAGGAAAATGAGTTCCTGTCGACGATCAGAAGCTCCTCCAAGCTCTGACCATCTCTCCCATGTTCTTCCAACGTCCAATGCCTCCTCTACCAAATGGGGAGGATACTGGCCATTTTATGTGAAAAAACAAACTATATAGTGTGTACAATCAAGTACCCAGCATGTACTTTTCATCATTTAAATGTTTCTCTAGCGACTTCTTTTCACCACGACACTATTCATCTGTCAACAAGAGTATACGGTGTGTATTCCTAAATACATGGTGTGTGCTGTAGCTCAACTGGCAGCTAGCTCCTCCAACTTACTATTCACTTGGCGACTGATTACATGGCGTTTAAATACCTAGTACACTACGTGTAGTCAGTTTTTACACCCTTCATCTCTGATAGGCCTACACACCCTTTGTACTCATCCCACACGGCCAAAGTACACGGTTTGTGTAAAAGTAAATGGATTGTAAGCACAAAATTTGGGATTTTCACCATTTTTCTTATTTTCTAAAAAACCCTTAAGGAAAGTGGAAATGAAGAAACTTGTACCTAAAAAATAATAACTGGGTTCTTACAAACATCCCTCCTTAAAGTAATTCCTCCATGAATTTCCCTTCAAAGGGTGGTGGAGATAAAGCTATAAACAATTCGGGCCACTGAGCACGTACGTCGGTCTCCCGCTCCCAGGATTCATCCTGCACTCGGCCATGCTGCGATAGCACTCATACAGGAGGAACTAACCGGCCTCAGATAACATTTGTGCTCCTATCAACAATATGAATCAGATTCTCTTCAAAGGATGCATCAGACTAAAGTTCAACCTCTTCGGGTTGAAATACATGAGATGAGTCTGAATGATAACGGTGCAACTGAGATGCATGGAAGACATCGTGCATGGACTAATACCTCTGTGGTAACTACAACTGATAGGAAACCTACCCGACTCTCTCCAGAATCTCAAATGGCCTGACATACCTTGTTGGAAGTTTACCCTGTCTCATGATTGACCTATGTCCCAACCTCGATGAAACATGTAAGAACACATGATACCCGACCATGAACTCCAAGGGTCGCCTATGGCAAACAACATAAGATTTTTGATGATATTTTGCGGTATCCATCCACTTCTACATCAACTGGACCTGCTCTGAAGTCTCAGGCACGAGACATGGTCCTAGTAAAGCTACATCACCTACCTCTATCCAGCACAATGGTGATCGTCATGGCCTACTATATAATGTATTGTATGGTGCCATCTCAATAGTTGCATGAAAACTATTATTGTAGGAAAACATGACCAAGGGTATGTGACTCTACCAAGATCCCCCAAAGTCTAAGACGCAAGCACACAGAATGTCCTCAAGCACCTGTATCGTATGCTCTGACTGGCCATCGGTCTGAGGGTGTTAAGATGTACTCAAAAGCACATGTGTACCTAGTGCCCGCTGAAAGCCCTGACAGAAACGAGACGTAAAATGGGCATCCCTATCTGAAGTGATAGAAAGAGGGACCCCATGTAGACGTACTACCTTTCGGATATACACATTCCTGGGCTCGTCAACACCGAAGGTCTCCTTGATTAGAAAAAATGGAGCTACCTTTGTAAGTCTGTCCACAACAACCCACATAGTATCATTTCCTTGAGGTGACCTCTGAAACCCAGTCACGAAATCCATTGTGACATCATCCCATTTCCACTCCAGAATGGGTAACTGATGTAACCGTCCAACTGGCCTCTGATTCTCAGCCTTCACCTACTAACAGGTGGAACATCTGGTAACAAAACTAGATACTTCCCATTTCATACCCGGCCACCAATACTGACGTCTCAAGTCACAGTACTTTTTGGAAACTCAAGGATGCACTACCCAAGATAAAGCTTGAAACTATAGCATCAAATCCTTGAATATATCCCCTAGAACCAACACTTGTCCATGGACACGTAGTACCTAATCATCGCCTATCTTATAACTAGGAGGAGGATCCTCACTTTCCAGCAACTCCTGTAGAACTAGGCCTTCATAATTCAATAGTTGTCTCGTCCTCACTCTATCCATATGGGTAGAATTCATAGCTAAGGATGAAAGATTGGTTTTCCCCTGACTATCGTGAACCTCCAAATGCATATCAGGGAACAAAGCTATATGCTACCAATCACCACTATCCTCCTACAGTGCCTATATCTGAGTCCTCCGACTTAGTGCATTAGCAAATTTGTTACCCTTACCAGGTGTATAGGCAAGCTCAAAGTCTAAGGATTAAAGTTATTAAACCCACCTTTGATGTCTCAAATTCAGGTCACGTTGTCTAAAGATGTATTTTATACTTTTATTGTATGTAAACACCAAAAAATGTTCTACCAATGGATAATGTCTCCAACAGCGTAACACATGAACAACTACGACCAACTAGAGATCATGCGTCGAGTAATTCCTCTCATGTGGCCTCAACTTATGAGAGTCGTATGAAACTACTCAATTGCCTTGAATAAACACTGATCCTAGACCCCTACATGATGCATCATAGTAAACTATATAGATCTTCCCATGCTCTGGAAGTATCAGAACTGGTGCTGATGTCCATCTTCCCTTCAGCTCCTGAAAGGCTGTCTCACAAACTTCTGACCAAACAATCCACACACCCTTCTTAGTCAAACCAATCAATGGCGCTGCTAAGTGGTAGAAGTACTATATAAAGTGCATGTAGTAACCAACCAGCCCTAATAAACCCCGTATTTCTAACACATTCATAGGATGCTCACAGAAACCAACTCTTCAAACTTTCTCTAGGTCTACTGGATCTCCTACCTCTGAGATAATATGACCCAGGAAGTGAATCTGGTCCATCTAGAAGTGGAACTTTGAGAGCATAACATATAGATGATTCTCTCTTAGTGTACTCAATAGGGTCTCATGATGGGTGGCGAGGTCATGTCGAGTGTGAGAGTAGACCAATATGTCATCCATGAAGACTACCATAAAAGAATATAGATAAGGATGTAACACACGATTCATCAGAACCATATAAACTGTTGGCACGTTTGTGAGTCCAAACAGCATGACCAAGTACTCATATAAACCATATTTTCTCCGAAAGGTTGTAAGCGGTATGTCTGATGGTCTCACGTGCAACTGATGATATCCAGATCTCAAGTCAATATTCTAGAACACTCATGCACCTCGAATTTGATAAAAAAAGGTCATTAAAACTAAGTAAGGGATATCGGTTCTTGACTGTCAACTGGTTCAGCTTTCAATAATCCACACACAGTCTGAGGTTACCGGCCGCCTTCTTTGCAAACAAGACAGACGATCCCCAAGGAGAATTATTGGGTCGGATGAAACACTTTTCCTACAACTCCTCTAACTACCTATTGAGCTCCTAAAACTTTGGTGTAGCCATACTATAAGGATGAATGGACACTGGAGTAACTCCTGACACTAGTTCGATAGAGAAATCCACCTCTCACTCCAGAGGAAGACCTGAAAACTCATCCAGGAAGAAATCCGTCAAACGATCAAACACTGGAGGGAAATCCTTCTGACATGTTCCCTGGTCATTCAGATATAAACTTGCAATTTGGCCTGTCAAACAAACTCTCCCACGATGCTCGGGTCTAGCTCGTCTCTCCTAGACATCCCATTCGCCCTTGTATAGAATTTCTCTTCCCTCTGGTGATGTGAAACTCACCCAGCAATGATAGAAATACAAAAAGGCTCGAAAGGGTACAAAACAATCCATATCGAGAATGACATCATAACTTTCCATCTCTAAGACATTGAGGTTCCTTGGAAAGTGACACCCACAAACATCTAGGGGAAATACCTAAACTGACGCATACGGTCCATTCTAGTTCCCAATAGGGTATCTAGCTTTATAAAATTAGAAGAAGAAGAAGAAACACCGAGCCCAAGGCTCTCCACAACATGCACAAATATAAATCCATTTAGAGAACCGGTATCAAAAAGTACAGAAGATAAAACAGAAGGAACTAAAATAGTACCTCTGATAGTGGAAGGTTTGGGATCCTGCACCAGTTGGGTTTGTTGAACTGCATATGTTTTCCCAATGTCACGGCCCTGTGACACAGCCTGGATACCTGGAGTTGACCCGCACTGCTGTCATTGTGATCCTGGTGTCTGGCTACCACAACCACGACCACCACCTCTGCCTATACGTCCTGACGTATCCAAATTTCTTGACTAGTAAGAAGATTTTAGCCATGCTCCCACACGTGGAGTCTACACAGAACCCCTCTCACTAGCCACTGGTGGAAACTCCTTGAAAAAACATTTCAAATGACCCATCCTTCCAGAAGCTCGACACTCCACTAGGTCACGTGGACATTGAGGTCTCTTGTACCCCTCTCTACTGCACTGGTAGCACCAAACCTATCGACCTGAAAAGTTATTCTGGCTATACTACCACCATGAGGTAAATCCATCTGTGTCTTACTCTTACTGGTAGAAATAGACCCCGAAATTGGGGTCAAACTGCACTGGCCCACGCAAGTAGCTTCCCGTAGGATCCGATTTGTAATTAGTGCCTGGTTCACAATAGCATGCACTGTAGGCTACTTGAAAACGTTCACCAGTGATCAAATGTCATATCAAAGACCATCCTCAAAGCGTCGAGCCCTCAATGCCTCATCACCCACCAGAACAGGTGTAAAATGCTGAAGATCAAGGAAGCGAGCAGAATAATCCATCAATGGCATGGTGTCCTACTGCAAATTCAAGAACTCTTGAGCTCGATCTGCCCTCAGCATCTCCAGGAAGAATATTTCATAGAAGGCTTCCTGAAAATATTCCCACACCATGTCCTTGTGATGCTCAGTCTGGGTGGTAACATCCCACCACCTCTTATTGGAATCACACAGTATATAGTTAGTGATCTTGACCCTCCTCCCAGGAGGCGTCTCAAGATGATCGAAAATTGTCTGGAATGAATTCATCCATAACTCTCCACCCTGTGGTCTGCCATCCCCTGAAAATGTAGGTGTAGTCCCCTATTGGAATATACGAGTCAGCTCTTCCATTGATGTGGTAGCCGGAAATGATCTCTGGAAGGTCTGCATAAACCGTATGAATCCTTCACATAATTGCGCATTCGCGCCTGTGTCTTGTATAACGGCTGACACCATATATGGCTCTACTGAAGGATTAATCGGTAGGCCATGGCCTACCGTCTCTGGAGTATACTGGTTGCCTCTCTCATGGAAAAAAATATGTGGTAGTCTTGGTGGCATGGCTCTACAAGGTCAAATGCAAACCTTAGATCAAGATTATCCATGACCGAAAACTAGGAGTCCAAGAAAGGAACAGGAGAATAAAATCATTCATGTTTTAAAAAACTTGACTACCTGGCGTGTATAAATATTACACATCATGTTCTCACAATCCATCCACATGGACATGTACTCCAGCTTAAACTGGTCATGCAACACCCCAACTACATGGCCTGTTGTCTCAAAACACAACGTGTACTTGAATCCTTCTTCCCCGCCTGAGTCCTTCTACATGTATTAATCCACACAACTCTGCTAAAAACACTACATGGTGTGTCCCACAGGCACAAGTCATGTACATGTAATGATAACACCGAACCATGTTGTTAGTGACACAGCCTACTACTCGGCTGACACCACACGACGTGTTACACACTCACACAGTGTGTTCACCATTTTGTTTTCCCAGTCAGACGGTCAAGTCTACACGGTCTCTCACTAGTCAAGACTACAGGGCGTGTCCCTCAGGTACATGGTGTGTTTATTAAGAGGTAACACCGACCCATGGTGTTAGTTACATGGCCAGATCCCCAGGTCAAACTACATGGCGTGTTAATCATTGACACATTGTGTATATGGTCATATTTCTCCGCCCATGTTGTTAGTTAGATGGTGGACATAGGTTCAACACAACACAGTGTGTATAAGAACTACACAGAGTGTGTCTTCAATGTTTTACCATCCCATGTTCTCACCTACACCGTCTATGACAATGGTAGAAACTACATGGTGTGTACATACGGTATATGGTGTGTACATAAAAATTTCGTTTTTCTTCCCGAATAGAAGAGTAAACAACGTGTGATCATAATTACTCAGTGTGTATTGTGGGTTTTTCCAGACAGTAAGCTTCAGAAACCACATAAAAACCCATAAAAACATGGAAATTAACACATAAGTGCCAAATTCTGCTCCGTGAGGGCCCATACTCCCCGCGAATCAAAGTTTGACATCTTATGCATGTTATAACAAAATAAGACGTCAATGAGCCACCAAATTCCAGTCAATGAGGGCCCATACTCCTCAAAAACCAATGTTTGGGGTTCATTATACTATACTTCATATAACCATACCCTATCAAATAGAAGGTATTTGTCAAATCAGCTATCACAACAACTTGATTTTTCTAGCACAACAACTATCACAACAACATGCAATCTCTAATGCACCTACATGACATGGAAATAATGCATAACATGTGATTCCGGGAATGTGCCTAAATGATTCATGAGATGGAATACCCTCATCTCATTGGGTTGCAACAAAATAGATCCATGTATAAAAATATAAACAGCACACCCCATGTGCGTCACAGAACGGTGAAAATCAAATCAACTATAAAAGTGAAAAATTAGATAAATTGCAACACGAGATAAATTGGTTTTTCCATGTACATGGGTCAGATACTCTCGGGCACATCTTATTACCAAACACCTATTCTGTCCTATCCCTGACTATTGGCTCCAAATAGTAAGTCAAAGAAAATACACCCCTATTATACCACATTGTAACGTCCCAGATCCGGGTGCTACTCAACAGGTGCCGCGAACCTAGTTGGTCACATGACCTCAAGAGCATTTCCCCAAATTCTAGAAGCAGCTAACTAGCAGCGAGGGATCAAGTCTGATAGTGGGGAAACTATGCCCTAATTTTTCAAAGTGTAGCACAGTGGAAAAGAAATATAACATACAACAGTGGTAGCGGTAAATAATTTGAACCAGAAATGAACAACTGCAGTAAAAGAGAAACAAAAGTCATATATATACGAAGATGCATCATGTCACAAATTGTATGAAAGCATCCAGAACAGGATACACTGAAATACAATACAACTCAAATTACTAGGTACAACCAAACAAAACAAACCACAGTAAATATAACGCAGCAGCATCGCTAGCCTAAGCTCGGTCACATGCTCTCATAATTCTTTGTTACAATCATGTACCTGTATAGGGACCCTTTACCTTGTCAACACCCGCAACAATATATTCTATTTGAGCCGAATACATGATCCAAACAGGGTGTGAGAAATAAATCCCATTAGGCACCCCCCAAAGGCCGGTGCCCAACTATCAGTGAAAATGTGCAACAGTAGTGTGCAAAAATAAATTCAATAAACTAAGAAGTACTCAAAAGTAAATAACTCTACCAGTTATATTTCCATTTTAATATTCATTTAACCATGCCATGCCTATGATTTAACATTGTAGGTATAACATATGGAAACCACCATGGTAAATATTTATGATAACACTATCCTCAGACATACAATCCGTACCCTCATGTAATCAGAATCAAAACCCATAGGTGTCTGCCCACAGGCATAATGAATATTTCCCATAAGAATATGAGGTGTCACCCATGGGCATAGAAACTACTACCCACAGGCATAGAAACTACTTCCCACGGGCACTAAAAAAGGTTGCCCCCAGGGTAAACGAACACTACCCACATGCTAATAGAACATTTCCCATAGGCTAAAGAAACCGGGTCGATCCCAAGTCATAAAAAAGAAATTTATATAACTTTCACTCATGAAAATGTAATGTACAATATAATCATGGCCTACCCTTGCGTATCCTGGAAAAACGGCTAAATAGAGGAACACACCTGTGGGGTGGTCCTGGATCCAAGCAGTGATCCCAAGAAGCGGTTTTAACTTATCAAAAGTTTCTCTATGCAGTTCTAGACAACTTTCAGCAAAGGACATTACCATTAAAACACCCCAAACAAGGGTTCATAGCACAACATAACACAAATTCAACTCAATAGTTTTAAATAAACATCATACCACCTACCTTGATCGTCTCTGATCGGTATAAGTTAACGATGCCTCCCAAAACGCCCATGAACGATGTAGATATGGGATAATCACTCTGATATTCAAAGAGAAAGGAATTTGTACGAAGTACTCAAGAAGAAGAAAGGGCTTACCCATATGGTTCAATCGAGACTGTCAACGAAGGAAACCAAGTTCTGGTCAACAATCGAGATCTCCACAAAGCTTTGGTCGTCTCTCCCATGTTTTTCTGACGTCCAATGCCTCACTTACTGAATGAGGAGGCAACTACCCATTTTAAGTGAAAAAATCAAACTACACGGCATATACACTCAATTACACGGCATTCACTATTAATCATTTAAATGTTCCTATAGAGGCTTCTTTCCAGCATGGGAATATTCATCTATCAACATTATTACATAGTGTGTATTCTTGAATACACGGTGTGTACTATAGCTCAGCTGGTAGCTGCCTCTACTGCCTTAATGTTCACTTTCCGACTGATTACACGGAGTCTAAATACGTAGTACATGGCGTGTAGTCAGGTTTTACACCCTTCATCACTGACAGGCCTACACGCCCAGTTTACTCATCCCACATGACCAATGTACATGCCATGTGTAAATGTACATGGTGTGTACCCACAAAATTTGGTATTTTCCCCCATTTTCCTTATTTTCTCAAAAACACTTAAGGAATGCGGAAATGAAGAAACATGTACCTTAAAAATAAGAATAGGGTTCTTAATGAAAAAGTGAGTGCATCAAATGTGAATGAGCCTCCTGATCTTCTCTACAAAGGTGTGATTGTGGAATTAATGAGGCTCGTGCAATAATTCATGTTGCTCTACTTTTGTAACTTACTTTCATAATCTACAGGTCACAACACATTTCCACCGACTTTAAATTTTATTCACATGTGCACCACAGACATGCATTTTTTTGTGCAATGCACATTGTGCTATCTTTTCCCAGGTAACTAACTCCCAATGTGTTAGTTAAGTGAATCTGGACGTTTTTCCATCTCTTGAATGAACCTACATTGTTAAAACAGAAAACTAAATAAATGAAATTGCAAAGAAAGTAATGTAGTTATTTTTTTGTTTATTTTTATATTTCATGTAAACAAATTAACCAAAGTTAATTAATAAAAATATTATTTAATAACTATTATTAAATATAATAATTATTATTAATTTATTATTTAATCCTAAATTAAATAAGATTATTTTGTTTCTTTAATATAATGTTATTAATTAAACTATTTTATTAATATATGAATTAGTAATAATTAGTGAACAGAACTTAATTATATTTATAAATTATATAAATATCAATTAAATAATTTTATTTATTTATTTATTTTGTTTAATCTATTGAAGAGGTTATAAAATAATTTAAGTGTTAATTTATTTTATATATTAATTAATATTTTAGTTCTAAAATATTTTATTCAGTTAATTAGTCTTGTATTTTAATTTTTAATTATCTAATATTTATTTCATATATTTAATAATTTCTTATTATTAAAATTAAAAATATTTTACCTTTCTTTTTATTTTTGTTTTACAGTTTTATTCTTTTAATAAAACACTATCCCCCCCCCATGTTAGCGCAACAGTGGGGGGGGGGGGGGGGTGGTTTTCCTTCTCCAGGGATGCGACGACCTCATCATCTACTTCCACGATATCACATCATAGTAGTGTAGGTCGATTCCTTCATCAGAGCAGCTCGATGGTGGTTCAGTGCAGTGGTATTTTATTCACAGCCTCTCCTCACGGCGACTGAAATCACGAAATAGCGGTTGTCTTTACCTACAATTGTTAAACCATTTTCATGAGATCCAACTCTACCATGGAAGGCGTCAGTACTTTCTTGGCTTCAATGGTGGATCTATTTATTTTGATGTTTCATGAGTTCATGGATCCATATGGGTTCCTTCAGTATCTATGCAAATAGAAACATCAAGCAGAATAAAAGGATAACTTCAGAACTGGGCAAATTAAATTTTTGGGGAAAATAACTTATTTTGGTGAATCGATTTTTATGGATATGAATAGATCTACAAATATGTATTGTGGGTTGAAACTACTATCCTGTTTCGTTCGTCTCTTGTGGTGAGGTGGATACTCTCCTTCACATCAATACACTTTAGATAAGTAGCAACATGGGGTGAAGAATTAGTGATAAAGGGAAGAAGACGTGTGAAGGGGATGATAGACTATAAGTGGAAATGGAGGAAGAACAATTGTTGTGGATGATAGATTCATGACAAAGTGAGAGGGGAAAGAGTTTTCAGATATGTGGTGTGTGAATTTGTATCAATTCTCTGATTTGAATGTGGAGAAAAATTATTAATTGTATTTGTCGTAATGTAAGGACAATTACTTGGTTGACGGTGAGTGGGAAATGAGTAAAACAATGACATTGGGATGCAGTGTCTCATAGTGGATATCGTGAGACAGTAAAGGAGGAAAGATGATGCCAAGAAAAAATGGTGCTACCACAAAGGTAGGGAAACACTGGTAGTTGTAAAAGAGTGGAAGAGGAGATAGTTAGACTGTAAAATAAATACTATGTCAGGGCTTAATTAACAAATTGTGGCACCGTAAAGGGGTACAACAACAAGGATTATGGTGGTAGTGGAAAGACACCGTGAGGAGAGTCACAGAGGTTGTGGCACTGCAATAGGATTACGATGACAAGAGTAACGGCACTATAGGGTTAGGGTGGCTAAAATTACAGTGCCACCGAGAATGGATGAGACCGTGAGATCAAGATGGTGCCACCGTGACACTGAAAAATATATGGAGTAGTAAAATAAATTAAAACATAAATAAAATTAACACAAAATAATTCATTAAAACTAAAAATTAATTAACAAATGGAAAACTAAATAACAAATATACCAAAATAAAATATATGAATAACATAAAACATTAATTAAGTAATTATTAACATCAAAAATAATTTTTTTAAAGTGTTCAATTATAAAACAAAGTTAAATTATATAAAATAATTAATAAGACAAACTAAATTAACTAACATAAACAGTTAGTTATTTTGTTTTTAAATACATTAGTTAATTAAATAATCAAATTCAATAAGAGTAGAAAATTTATAAAATTAAAATTATATTTAATGAATAATAAAAATAAAGTTAATATTTAGATTGTGATTTATTAATTAATTAGTATTTAATATATGAAATGTTAAATTAACATCTACATTATTTATGTGAAAAAGAAAAATTTATTAATTTTGTAATTAATGTTGAATTTTCCAAAATTTCAGACAAAAATCACCAAACTAAATAAAAATTTAATAAAATAAAAAAATAATTTAATATATAAATTAAAAAATAAAAGGGAAAAAATAATGTTTTAATTATAAAAATAGAATAAATAAAATATTTAATTATAAAAATGAAAATGCTCACTTATTTAAGAAAAAATTATTTATAATTAAATAAGTCAATAAAAATTACACAAAAGATGTGTAAAAACATGTGTAAAATAAGGCCACATCACCCGTTCACCTTCCCCCACATTTCATAATCCTTGAATAATATAAAAAAAGTATCCACTCAATAAATAAATTAATATTATATAAATATTTATTTAATATTCAATTAACATAAATATAGAGACTAAATATTTACAATCATTAAATAAAAAATAAATATTATTTAGCACTAATAAGAATAATATTTTTTCCAATTTTTAAACATAAATAGAATTCAATAATGATCAATTAAAATACTAAATAAGTGACTCTATAGGCCTCTTATTTTATGGTATAAGAAAATCTTTCCTAAATTCCAATATCATATTCTTACCACACGTAAATTCACCCCTAGAGAAAAAAGTTAATGTATCACTGAAAAAAACTCACACAAACACTCAAGGTGTAATATAATATATTAGTCACGATATCTCAAATCAAGGTTTCATACCCTTATCTTCAACCTATATTATTGATATATTATTATTTGACTTCCTAAAATTAGCCTTCCAATCATCATGACCATGAAATTTTATTTTCAAGGTTCTATTACTTTCAAAGGGCAGGATATATGGAATTACTTAAATGAAAGGGATAAATTCTTTATGTATACATTAAAACCATATAACTCGTGATTCACCCAATGTATCATATCATAAATCATCATAGTTTTCGGAAATAAAAAATGTACTTTTTCATTGTATAAATTAATAATAATATCATTTTATAATGATCATTAATCACGTTCACAGAAAGAAATATTAAATGGAATGCATAAATGTGGAATTATTAATAGTTAGTCTGCCCTCATAATACATTATCTTAGATATCACCAAGTGAAAACATAATGGGATATAGTGTTATCATTATAAGAGAATCAATAACCAAACAGTAAAATAGAGTATGTGTATTTTCATAGAATATAATCCTTGCCATATTTCATGAGTCTATTAATATCATAATAGAACCTCAAGGTTATCATCATAGCTGGGAATAATATGACCATTTAATGTGTCAAATACCCATGGAAATTTTTTAGATCAAAAGAACAATAAATAATAATCAATATGTGATAATATATTTATTATAACTCAAGAATGATAATATAAAGGTAATAAAGATAGAAAATTATATTGTTCAAGGTCACCATCTCTAACATGGTTATCAATAACTATGATTGTTACTTATAGTCTTGTTCACATGTATGAAAACGTTAACGGTCAATTTATCAATTTCTACCCTTTTGTATTCAAATTGAGTAAGAAAATTTTAAATTAATGAGCCTCTCACATTCTTTTAACCCTCATCAATATCATGTGAATTTTCTTATATGGTGTTTTATATTTTGGTACCCACACCCTTGTTGTATACATAATAATGATTTATGAGAGAGATATATTAAAAGGTATTATATAAACTTTAATATTCTTCTCAACTGGAAAATTAATATTAAATCTTAATTTTTGAAGATTAAAACATTTCTTGGTGATGTATATCATGTTCAATATCAGTGAAATTGGAAATCAAACTATCACCCATTCCCATTGATAAAATCATTTTTGTACAAATATTGGAATGCACTTTTTTTAAGATAAACCATAATTACCTTGAAAAATCCATTAATAAAAATAGTTATTAATATTATATAACAAATTTATGATCATATATAGGGGGATTAAGCATTAATAAAAATTTATGTACCTGTTTATGAGACAAAAGAGCACATGGTCTAGGGGGTTAATCAGTTTTTATAAAAAAAATTATTCCTAAAAACATTGCTTTCAAATCAATAGTTCATAGAATCAAATATCAAAAAAATAGTGTTATATTTAAATTATAGAAAGAACAACACATGAACACAAGATATTTTTAATGGTTTTTCAACTCATTATGATTGTATAGTTCTTAGTGATTAGGGGGTGATATTCTATGTTTGATGACCATTATTTTATTATCTAGAAAAATCATTTGAGGGATGTAGATATTTTGGAGATCCCTGAAACTATAAGAATAATTATAAATGAAATTATCTAATCATTAATGAACTTCTTTAATCATCCTCAAAATTTGTATACCCACAGAATATATATAAACGTTGTTCATATTTAAAACAATGTACTTTAACCCCATAATGATATCTAAAAAGTTTGGATGGATATATAAACCTTCCTAAAATTGAAAATATATTTTTATATAAAGTATAAAAAACCCTAGTAAGTGTTATTTAATCAATAAATGGTTTAACCTGAATATCTATATATCCAAAAATAATGGGAAAAAATAAAAAACTTCTTATAAATCAGGATTTAATTTCTTTATTTTATTTTTCATATTTGACATGAACCATTTTATGGTTTTTTCCCACTATGAGATAGATTTTCTTTATAACTATTTAACTTTATTTAATTACCAAAAACACCATACAAATATAATTCCTCCTTCACACCCTGATGTATTCAATAAAAACATGTTATGGTTTCAATGAATGTGATGGGTAGTGACTTATGAAATCCACTCCAAAATCTGCTATTAGAAATATTCAACTAACCAAAAAGAATTTGATATGACTATAGCATGGTTTCTAGAACCACCATGATTTTTTACTTATTATATTCACTAGTGATTGTTTCCATTTAACTCCAAGGACCATGTTCTGAATCATAGAAAATTTCATATATTTTTCAATATTCAATTTTGTCATAAAAAATCATGATTGGTTTTATGTTTCTTCACTAAATTATTTCCCTTTTATATGATTTCAATTATTCCTTTTCATCCCATTAAAATATAATCATTCTAAAACAATATTATGTTAATGATGAGAATAAATAAAACATGGAAAAATTACCATATATTATGAATCAATTACTCAAGAAACATGTAGTAGTATAATACTAATGTGAGAGTTATATTATTCCAGTATAAAATATACAGTAATATTTTTCAGGGAAATTTAACCCTAACTGTAATGAATATGAATATATTGATTATATAATGGGTTTTACTAGAATAAAAGTTTCATTATTTTAGAATTTAATTTTCTATGAATGTTGTTTTATTAGAGGGAATAAAATAGTATAATAATTACATAATATAATTAATAGTAAAAAATAGATACATAACTAACATTAAATTTTAAACTAAAATTTTAAAGGGATTATTAGAAAATGAATATAGGATAGGTTGAAATAGAAAACAAAAAAAACTTAACAAGCTTATCACTTATTGTAAATTGGCAAAGAACTCTTCGAATCATTATTATCTTTTTAAATAGATAATTGATATAGAAAATAAGTAGATAAATTTTACCAAGATCATTAGAGTGATGATATATGGGTGGATATATTGATATTAATAGTGAATCTTAAAGAAAAATTTAATCATTCTATTTTTTCACTCTTGGAATATAGGTTATAAAATATTCCCCTTGAATGTTTCATTAATAGTTTCTTCACCGATGGTTTTATATTATCAACCCATGGATTTGTATTAAAACCCAAACTCTATACAATTATAAATATTCATAAAACCTAATTATATAATTGGAATAAACTATAACTAATAAATAATAACAATAATTTTTTTAATGGAATGAAATTTGTTTTAAGTCTTAATATTTCATTTTTGTTGAGAAGTTGACTTTAAAATTTTAAAACAAGTTATTTACTCAAAAAATATTATTAGAGGTCTTGGGAATAAAAATTTTAATCACTATATAAATTTTATATGAAAATATAATAAAAAGTATATTGTACATGTAAAGATTATTTTAATATTCAATATATTTTTTGAATATTATCCAAAATTATCTAAAACTCATCATTAACTATTCCAAATTTATTATAATTTAAATTAAATTTCATATATAAAATTAGAAATTTTATGATTAAATAATTTCCATAATGAAATGGTTTAGGTTATTACAGTGACACCCTAAATTGGTTTAATTATTTACTTATTAAATATAATTTCAAAAAACATGATCTTGTTTTAAATTTTTAAAAAATATATTTTTAAAAAAAATATATTTAAATTAACTTTGGTAATTTATTTAAAAATATAAATTTTTGGGCAGTATTTAGGGTGAAAAATTGTCATACAGAAGTGTTAAAATAGATTGGGAGTTTATTTTTTAGATTTTTCTTGAGTTAATGTTTAGTTTTTAATATTTTATAGTAGTTTTCATGCTTTAGGGTGTCCATGTATGATTTATAGTCAAATGGGGAATATTTTGAGTCTTTTTTTTTGGTATTTTCATATTTTAACGGATTTTTGAAAAATTTCAATGTCTAAAACCATACACATTAATTTTTTTCTAAGTGTAAAACCTTATATATTTAAAGTGGAGAAAATAAATATATTATGAATTAATTAAAATATATTACATTTAAAAATAAAATTATTTCATATTTAAAATACATATTACATAATGGATTTCCAAAAGTAAAAAACCTGATGTATGAAATAAAATCATACGTATGGTTTTTCTTGGATAAAGAAAAAATATTATGTGGGGAAAATATATTACATAGAGGGAATAAAATATTATGTAATAATTTATTCGAAGTAAAATATATTATAAATAGAGTAATATATTAAAATTTTAATTTAATATTTTATACAAGGGTTTTTGACTTAGGGAAAATTCAAATAAAATGTATTAATAGATTATGCATTAATTTTTTTTGTTATTTACTCATTTTTTATGAAAAGATAAAAACCTTAAGTGTTGAAAAATATGTTATTCATGGATTTTCCTTAAGTAAGGAATATTATAGAGAATAATTATAATATATTTGAGGGGACTAGAAAATCTGTTAAGTTCTTTTTTTGTATGGTTTTATATGTGATTCGTAATATTTTATATATCTTATATATAGAATTTACTAGGGTGATATGTAATATAAATTTATAGGGGATCTGATGATATTTTTATTTTGATGATTTTTTTTTTGAATTTCCAAAATATTACTAAATTGTTACAACTTGTATATAAATTGTATTTAGGGAATTTTACACCTATTATAAAAAAATGTCCAAAAAGAATATTGAATTCACCTATTATGAAAAGAGTAAAATCTCATTCCACTCTAAATATATTTTAGTATCGTTTGATTTGGGTAATAAATAAAGGTTTGTTTCTCAATTTATATATTATCTCCATTTATTTTCTCACGTTGTTTCCTTATATTGTTAGGGCTACAAAATTTTATACTTATTTCACTAAATTGTTTTTTAAATTATGATTTATATTGTTTATCTTGGATTAGATACTAATATAAGATGAGTGATATCTTCAAACATAATATAGATGGCCCATAATCTTTACCTAATGCATCTCTTTCATTTATTGGTGTGTGTGAGGAGGGGTTATACCAACATAATGCGATCATGACATAAAAAATTAATTAATGATTTATTTTGGTTTTTTTATGAATGAACCATTCTTCTTGTCACAAGAAAATAATTTATGGATATAAACATAGGAAATTAAACACTATGTTAGGTGATCCTTATTTGAAGAGAAAAATGGGAATTTGAAATAAAACTTATGGATGTGTTAAACAATTACAGTATTCAAGATATATGGGGTGGGTGTTATTTTCCGTAATTGTTATGATACGTGAGATATATAGGGTGGGAGTTGTTCCACCAATTATTTATGAAACATAAAATATATAGGGTGGGTGCTATTACCCCTAATAATTATATAGTATGAGATATTTGGTGTTAGTTTCATTCCCCTGATGGTTATATTATATGATATATACATGGTGGGTGTCGTTCCCCATGATGGTTGTGTTTTTTGAGATATACAGGCTACACACCATTCCCCCAGTGGGTATTTTATATGAGGTATATGAGGTGGGTGCATTTTTCTATGATATTTATGACAACTTAGGTGTATTGGGAGGTAATAATTCCCTCTGATAGTTGTACATATATGAGATATACAGGGTGGATTCCATTCCCCATGGTAGATATGATTAAGTAGTTATATAGAGGGAATTCATTCCCCTCATGTGGTTATTTAATCAGCTCAAAGTCATCTGAATCTAGCTGAATAAGGAATGGATAATCTTTGGTTTCACCTTATAAATCAAGTATAAAAGATAATTTATTTATCATTTTTGTTATAATTTACTAAATAACATCAATATGCACATTATTTCAGACTAGATATATTTGGGGGCATATTTGGTGATGTCCTAATAAGTTTTACACGATAATAATGTCCTTATGTGTAACTGAGTATAATTTATTATTACAATAAAATACAAGGGAAAAGACATTGTGATTGATGGTTGATTTGGATTTATATAACAATGCATGTGATATAGTCATATTCTAGGACCGAGGAATAATATTGCATCTTTTTTAGTTTTAGTTATTTTTCATTTCAATGTATATGATCTACCCACAGGTGATCATGATTTGTTTTTTATGACATCTTTGAAGTTTACAACATTCATTTTGATATTATGGGTTATATATCTTTTTTTGTAACATATTGTGGTGTCTATTATGATTTACACATTTAGATGTAACTTATTTTGATTGTTTCCACAATTATAAAATTTCTTTGATATGTGGGTACCATCACCCTATGGAATCAATTTAGACCCTCGCTATTAGTTATTATCATCTATCAGAAGGGAGTACCACATAAGTTCATGTGATTACCCTATTGAGATAATATATAGTGAGTTAGACCTCACCAAATGGTATCAAATTATTATTATTTTTAGCTATTTTGGAATGGTTGAAAATAGATATGATATTGTTTGAGCATGTTATGGATCATGTTCAAGGGAGTAGTTTACCCACATGAGAGGGAAGTAAAAGTTACTATGGATAAGATTATTATTATTGGGGTTTTTACTGTAGTTGATTCACCTAGTTTCATACACATGGATTTTAGATTTATATTTTCTATGAATTATCTCTTGTTATAGAATTGTAATATGGTGTGAATTCATGGATCATATCAGGCATATATGATTCAATTTCCATTATTTTATTTTCTTTATATATGTTACCATGGTTACATTACAAGGGTTAGTTATTTAATGTGTTAACAAAAAAATATAGTGTTTTACCATATAATTTTATGGTTGAATCTTATCTAATTGATTACATGAATGGTTCCTTATTTTTACTGGTGGTTTAAAACCATTTTTATAGACTGTATTATTAAATAAATTACCAATAAAAAAGTCATAAATTGTTTTATTTTCTAACTTTTGGATAGAATTTAGTTTAACTAAACAAAAAATGTTATATCCTTGATAATGAAACAAAATATAATAGATGGAAACCAATGATATGGATTTAAAATCTATATGATAATGACCATTAGAATGGGTAGATAGGGCTCAAGAGAGTTCATATTTTTGGATGATTTTAATGATATTAGACAAAGAGGATAGTGGGCCACTATTCCTATTACCGTGTCCCCTAATCTATTACATTGAAAACTGTAATAAAAATTTATTATGAGGTATGCGTTTGGAATTACAGTGATATTAGTACATAATGACCTCCAATGGAGTGAAAATATGTCAGGGATGAGAATGAATCATTGGAAATTAGACCAAAACCTCATCTTGTTTTAGGGACTATGGTAGATGATAAACTCCCTGAGAAATTAATATGAGTGATGTAGTTCATGGATAAGGAGACCCTACAAGCTATAGATTCCATGTCATAGTTCACATTGGAGTTCAATATGCCACACCCACCAATATTTACCAGTGTGTTTCAACCCTCTCAAGCCGAGCATTGGGTGGAGATTATCAAGATTATTATCAACGGCCTTGAGAAACACAGAAAGAGTATGGTGATGTTAGAAGTTTACGTGAAACAAATACCATTTAAATAGTAGTGAGATATTTTTTTACAATAATACCGTTATTTAGGGTTATTATAGAATGACATACAAACCATATTTTTTAATCACTTATTTCTTAAGACACTATGGGTATAAGGGGCCTTAGATTTCAAGAATGCGACTCTTGTATAGATGTCAATCATGGATTATGACATGCACTTTACTAATCTATAACATTTTTTCTTGATGATAGTTAGTTATGAGATATCTAGAGAGATTTATTTTGAGGATATCCTACGATACACTATTTAGGTTTTGCTAAAAAGTTTTCCCATATATATTTTCAATGTCTATGAATCCAACCTTCACAATGGAAAGGAACCATAGTGAGGGGTAAGGATTTGGATAGATGAATTATGATGGAGGGATCAGCAGTGGGTCATCAGGTATCTGGAATCTTAATTTTTATTAATCATTTCATATAATTGGTTGATAGAGTTCAAGGGTGGTGGTTCATCCCTTTCTCTGTGAAAATAATTTCAATAGTTTTTATTCAATTTTAAAGGGCTTTTTATATTCAACCTCATAGTGACTGGTGACCATTTTAGTGACAACTATATAGAATGATATGACACATAAAATAGTTTTTTAGTGTCTAGTAGAAAACTGGGGGTATGGTATCTGACTAGTTGCTATGTTTTTTACATAAATCAGATACATTTCAAGAGTTGGGTAGTTGGATTTCCACAATAAATTTGGGTTTGGTTGGAGGAGATGGTTCCCATGTACATAGGTAGTAGTGTTGGTAGGGTGATACAATCTAGGGGATTCATGTGAGAGCATAAGATCGAGGTTCCCAGCCTGTTATACACCATCAACCCAACTCATATAAACTATGATAACTGATCATCTACCATCCTATGTACTATTTTAATAGCAAACAATCTGTCATCATCTTTTTATGATATATTGTAATCATATTAATTTATATCTAATTAGTTTATTAATAACTTAGGGTTACATATAGAGTCTTTATATGGAGTTTTGTTGATCGAAATGAATTTAGAGGTGTGATTTTGGGGCATTAATGGATAAGTGTATTGTTCCATATTGTTTAGTGGAAATATATTCGTTTGCGATTTCTTTACACTAGAGATGTCCAACTTTTATGTGATCCTTGGGATGGACTATCTCATTCTGTATTGATCCTATATCGACTATTATCATCAATGTGGGTTCTTTACATCAATTAATGGTGATACTTGTGTTTATGATAGGTAGTGATATATACAAGAAATACATGAATGAACTAACCACTACTAAATGGGTGGAATTATCTCCCATCCTATAATTCTTTTTTAGATGATATAGATACACATCTTGTTGGATTTCCACCTATGATGGACTAATTTAGGGATATTTACTTGAGAATTTCATTAAATTTTAACACATTAGAAAGTTGTTGAGTTTTTGATCAAGCTCAACAAAAATGAGGATCCTGTAACTATTACACATTATAATAAAGGATTAAAAATAGATCCAAAATATGAAGTCTCGATTTCAAGAATTATAGGTGAATGGGTTTATATGGATGAGTACATCACATTTGGGTACTTCTATCTTATTATCTAAGTAGGTGGATGGTTGTCCAATATTATGTGTAGATTATCAATGGTTTTAAAATTTTATATTAATGAACTAATATCTAATTTCATGTATCAATGACTAATTTTATTATCTTAGAGGATCTGGAGAATTCTCTAAGATTATATTAAGATCATGTTTTTATCAGTTGAGGGTGAGGCCTAATGAATAACCTCTCACTATATATAGGATAATGTATAGTCTGTATGAGTATAAAGTTATGTTATTCATTTTGATGAATGTTATAGTAGTTTAAATTTCCCTAATAAATTATTTATTACATCTATATTTTGATACTTTTTTAGTCATATTCATCAAGGATATCTTTGTTTACTCCATGTTAATGGAGGAGCACACTGGAGATTTAGTGATCATTTAGAACACTTTTTGGGAGAATCATTTATATTCAAATATTTAAATGTGTAACTTTTTGATCAATTAGGTAAACTTATTGAGGAATGTGTAATCATAGGATTGTGTATTAGAGGGTGTAGAGAAGGCTGATCTAGTGGATTATTGAGAGAGTTCCAATATTTTTTGAATCTAGATATTTATTTGATTCCTGAGTTATTACAATATATTTATTCTAGACAAATCCTACGTGAAAACATCTATGACTAGGAAATTAAGTGATTATGTTTTTTTTATTCTTTAGAGGGATCCTTTAAAAAGTTAAAATGGGTGTTGGTGAAAATGGTTATCCTACCCTTACCTGATTCAGTTAAAGAGTATATCATATATTGTGATGCATCAAGAGTAAGTCTTGGAGCAGTTTTGATGTAAGATGGTCATATGGTCTCATATGATTCTAGGAAACTACAAAACATGATTGAAAATATTATATAGATTATATAGATATAGTATTTTTGATAAATTCATTGATATATTTATTGTGATAAATTTTAAGTGAGAGGTTTGTGCTTTAAAATGAACACAAGATCCTAAGGTAAAATTTATTATAGTGTAACATAAAACATACATAGTGAATATCGATTGAATATTTATAGGTCTTTATTTTTTTAGTTATAATATACCCTTAAAATTTAATGTCATTGTAAATAGTTTGATTATGAATACAAAGAAAAAGGTGTTATAGGATTTGACAAGATAGTAGACAATAATTACCCTCTTATTGGATTTGTATGTTTGAATCCAAGAGTACCGTGTTCAAGCGACCATTATTAATTTATAAATCACATATACACTCTTCTATAGGGTGATGAGGACTCAACAATTAGATTAAGACTATCTAGTAATTAGGTAAATCCTTTACTATGGGGATCTAATACCATATTGGTCTCTTTATGTTGACAAGGTTATTTATATCTGAGGTTTTGTTGTGGTGAATACAAACATATCCGATAAGATTATAAGGTAATCAAATTAATCAAGTTAGGTTGTAAATATGAATTTAACCATGATGTAATTTTACATATATAGGGTGTATTGGTGGACTTGGGTGATGAGGGATATAGACGGGTTTTTCACATTGTGTTCCACCTATACGTAGGTGTAGGTTTAACACAATATTTTCATTAGTATTCATCCATCTCATACCATTCCTTTGTGTAAGTTGTATGATGTGACCATGTATTTATTTATGGATTTTCCCAGGAAACCCTAAAGTAGTTTTGTTGTATGGGTGATCATATACCGATTAAGAAATGTGTCCTATTTATTACCAATATGAAAAACCATATTCATTAATGAGATCAGAACAGTTTACGTCCAAGAGATAGGACTTATGCATGTAGTTCCTAGATGTATTATCTCATATAGGGATTCCCACATTACATTATTCTTATATTTATGATTAAAAAAATAGCTTGCCGCTTGGGTGAATTTAATCCCTACTTAATATCCTCGTATAGTTTAGTAGTCTAAGATAACTATTCATATAATTCAGTAATTTCTTTGGAAATGTGTCCTAAACATTGGATGTTCTTGGGGGAATCACCTAGAACTTATAGAGTTTTCCTAAAATAAAATATACAAGGTATCAATTTATATATAACCCTTTAAGGATTTATGTAGTAGGCCTTATTGATAGTCATTGTGTTATATTGAAGATAGGGAGTAGAAATTATTATAATATGTATTGTGTAGGAGACAACATAACTCATTTGGTTGATCAAGATGTGGTTAGTGTGCACTCTGATTAGGAATAGGTTGTATGTCAAATGACAATTTTATTCTTTAGAGTTTGATGGTGTAAACTAAATATTTCTATAAGTGTTTTCTGTATTATGAAATCTCCATATAAATAGGTATGTAATGTTGGAACCTTGGTCGGTATGGTGTTTTGATAACATAGAGGGAGTCAATACAATTGAATATTTACTAGATATTCCTCAATTGTGTAGTTATATAAACGATATATTTCATGTGTCAAAACTTTGAAGTTATTATCTATATCCCTATCATGACATCAATATTGATGACACTGAGATCGATGTTTATGTATCATTTGAAAAAAAACTATAGTGTATAGTTGAATAGAGTGAGGAGACTCCCCATGGGAAGGCGGCCCCCTAGTATAGGTAGAGTGCTAGCACAACCGTATATAGGAAGATAAATGGGATTTGGAGTCTAAAATATGGTTATAGTGGACAAATTATTTCATTGAGGACACTTGATAATGGTTAGGAATACATTTCAAAGATGGGAAGCTATATAGTGGGGATGTTGAAATACCCCAATCTGGTTTAGGTTCATACTTATTTAAATCATGAATAAAAACCCAAACATGTTTTAGATAGCTCTTAAATAGGAAATTTTAGTTTAATTCTATATTTAAATTCTTTTAAGGATTTCACATAATGATTCAGTTTTGTTAGGGTGTATTTGGTGTCAAACAATGAATCAGTCGTGTATGAAAGGACCTGGTAGAGGTGTTGGATGTGTTGGAATTAGTTAAGAATTTGGCTTTGGTATAAGGTCATGTTAAGAAATTTTTTTCTTCTTCATTTAAAAATTAAATACTATTTATAGAGGCCTTATATAAAAAAGGAATTAGAGGATATTTTTAGTGTTTTGGGATCATTTAGGTTTCAACCATTTTTCAAAAAAAATCTATGTATAAAACCATAAGACTAAATATTCTACTAAGTATAAAACATTTTGTATCTCAGGGGAAGAAAATAAATATATTACATATGAATTAGAATATATGATTTTTGGAAATGAATAATGTTACGTATAAAAAATATATATGACATATGATTTCCCAAAAAGGAAAAAACTTATGTATGAAAAAATGAAATATATGGGTCTTCCAAGTAAGGTAAATACCTTACCAAGGAAATAAATATATTATATATTGGGAAAAATATATTATGTATCAATTTTATAAATAAAAATATATTACATGTAAAAATGTATTACAAATTTAATAAAATATATTATTAATGGGTTTTGGTTATGGAATAACATTATTCATTTTATAAATATATATTGCAGGAGAGAATTATGATAATTATAGATTTTTTCGCAATGGGAAAAAACTTGGGTGTTAAAAAATATTTTATTTTTAGATTTTTTTCTTAGTGTAATAACCTTACATAAAATTATTTATTTACATATAAAGGGGGAGGATGATTTTTTTTTGTAAATTCCTATGATTTGTATGTTTTAATATATTATATATAATATTTTCTATATATTACGTATGATCTTCCTTATGGTTATCCATGATATAATGTTAAGGGGGTTCTAGAGTTTTTTTAATTTTCAATTTTTATGAAACTATCCATAATTTCAAGAATATTACTAAAATGTTAAAAAAATGTATTTAGAGGGAAATTATTGTATTTTCTGACCTATATATAGTGAACCATCTAAAATGGTCAAATCATTATGTTATTAAACTTATAGTGATATCTGCTTAAATTCTAAATTGATTAATGTGTTATTTGATCTTGATGATAACTTAAGGTAATTATATCACATTGTATCCAATATTCCCCTATTTTGAACAAATTTTCATTGTCTTATGGGTGTTGTGATCATTTATGATAGGTATTAGTTTTTTCCAAAATAAATATATATACTGTTTGAGCCCAGATTAACTACTAATATTCGATAAATGACTAACTTAAATCA
The DNA here is from genome assembly GCA_963277665.1 of Viscum album. Classification (NCBI taxonomy): domain Eukaryota; kingdom Viridiplantae; phylum Streptophyta; class Magnoliopsida; order Santalales; family Viscaceae; genus Viscum; species Viscum album. Next base: position 1,317,845,260 of record OY728157.1, read on the forward strand.
TAAGGTAGGTTTTCTCTAAGATATCCCTAAGGACTCACATTCTTCTCCATGTGAATATAGTATGGGTTCATGTATTCCTTATGTGGGATTGACCTAAAACATGAATAAATTATTTATAATTTTTAATCTGAGGAATAACCCATTCATTTATGTGTAAGAAACTATTAATGGATATAAACCTAGAATATTGTCTACCACATAAAGTGGGCCTTATTTTGAATATAAATAGAAATTTTGAAGGTATCCTGATGTATTCCATAAATTTGTTTGATACATAAGATATATGAGGTTGGTTTCATACCCTCTGAGAGATATGATACATGAGATATATGGGGTAGACTTCATTCCCACTAGTAGTTATGATACATGAGATATATAGAGTGGTAACCATCCCCCTTCCCCCTAATAATTAAGTTACATTCGATATATGGGGATGGTGACATTCTCCATAAAGGTTATTTTATATGACATATATGATGTAGACTCTATCCTTTTATATGGTTATGTTAAATGGCATATACAAGGTCTTCATCATTACCCCCATTTGTTATGTTATATGTGTTGTACAGAGAGAGAGATTTCCATAAACTGTTATGAAAAATAATATGTATGGGGTGTTCTCTATTTTATAATAATATATTTCTTATATAAGATATATGTGGTGGGATCCATTTACCTTGGTGGTTGTGTAACTTCAATAGAGACATCAAGAACTCACCAAAGCCGGTATGGTCAGTCCTAGGTGTCATTTTAGAACCTTATGACCAATAAAAATTTATTTATTTTAATTTCATTATATAATATAACAATTAATCATTTATTTTATTTTAGACACTATATATTTAGGGATGTTATTAGTGGTGGACAACTAATATTTACTCACATCCTTCCTAAAAAATCATAGGTACCTAAGAAGACTTCATAGTTATAGGATACGACATGGTAAAATTCCCTATGATTAAAGGTTGATCATTATTACTATGATATAGAGTGGGAGATGAGGCAAGGGTAAGATTCTAGATCAGTTTTTTTATATTTTCCCAATATTGGTAGTTTTTTTATTTGATGTATATAATATACCCATTGGGGATCATGACTATGTGTGTATGAATTTCATGAATTTTACAATATTCATTTTGATATAGAATGGGTTGTATATTTTTATTTCTATTTCTTTTCATTGTGTTTATTATCATATAATTATATATATATATCGTTATTATATCTATTATAATTGTACTATTATTTAATGAAGTTATATTCTCCCCAAAGAATAACCATAGTCCATTGATGATGGTAGAAGGCATATAGAATATAAGGAAGTGTGCCTAAGGTCACATGATAACCCAGTCTTGTTTCTATAGAGTGAGTTGGCTCAAGGTTTCATGAATAATGAATATTACTCACAAAAAAACAAAAAATTTTAAGATCTACTATTTCCTTAAGATTGAATTCCATTTCCCACATTTATAGATGTATTTAGGCATGATCCAATTATCACAGGATGGTCCCAACATGGTTCTTTGGTTGGTACATGAGATGGGTCCTAATTTTATTCATTCCCTAAATTCATCATTTAGAATATAACAATCATGGTTAAATATTCAATAAAATATACATGTAAAATCATTACCCAAAAATACTTCCAAAAAAATTGTGAAAACATTAAGAAGATAAAATGAAATAATATCAATAAAATTTAATGTATTAAATGTTTTAAAAAATACACATAATTCTACACATTAGTCTATACAAAATATTTTTGAACATCATATTTTATTTAAGTGTCCCTACATAAAATATAACACACCCAATAGTGTTTTACTTATCAAGAATAACATCATTATACATATTGTTTCTTTGAATTTCAACCAAGTATATAGTATTATAGGATGATCTCTTACCGATGCTAAAAATTGGGCTTTCTTATTGCATTCAAAGTGTTGATATTATATTCACGGAGAAATAGAAACCTATTTTTTAAAAATAATTAGTGATGATAATGGAATTTCCTTCTCATTGATCAACTCTAGTGATTAGAAATGCTAAATTGAGTTATTATAGATTTCTGTAGGATTAAAATAATTAATAATGGCCAAAAATTAAAAGAAAATAATAATAAAATTCATTATATAATTTAAAAAATAAATTTTATATCATATATAATAAATTAATTTTCAAATAATAACGGTATTTAATTAAATTTAAATAGATTTATATAATCCAATATAGCAGGTTTACTATTAAAAAAATCTAAAATAATTATTACAATAATTAAAATTAAATAATTAGAACTATAATAAACACCATAAAGATAATAAAAAATGAAAAATAGATTTTTATTAGATAATTAAAGATAACTCTACTTTATCTATACCAAATAAGAACACTTGTAATTGATACAATTATTATATATAAATTATAATAAACAATGTTTTTTTAGTTAATACTATATAAAGAATGAAAAATATTGAAAATTTTATAACTATATAATAATCTGGTAACATTTTAATGAATAATAACTATCAACAAATAAAAGATACTTTTTCATAATAATAAATGTACAATGATATGTGTTCACTTTTTATAAATATTCATACAACTCTATCATCACTGAGGATTCCAATTAGATTGTGACAAGGAATGGTACATTGGTAATTTTTTATAAATATATCAATAAATAAAAAAGTTAAAATTTTATAAAGTTGGGTGATTATGGAAGATCCCAACAAATAAATAAGTGAGACATATTTTGAAATAATTTTTATTAAATTGGATATTATAATGATTATATTCATATATTTTCAATGACGATGAATAGAATGATTCTCATAATAATGGTAAATAATTTTTTTGGATTGGAAAAAATTATTAAATACATTTGATGATTTTAGATATAATATTGTAATGATTCAATTATATGGTTTTATTTATGAGAATATAACTATATACATTATTTTATTGGAATTAATTATGTTGAAAATTGAAAATATTAAAGAAATCTGATAAAAAAAGTTCAAAATCTAGTGGGAAGATTTATAATTAACCTAGGGATTGTCAAGAATTATGATTTCTGTAATTAATAAAAAATATAACTTTAATGATGGACTAAATAAGGATGATTTTGATATCTATATGTACTGAGAAAATTATAGAAATATTAAAATATTCAACGTTGATTACTCATATGCTGAATGGATTTTGAAATGAGGTTTAAGATCTTTGGAAAAATTTGATAGTTTCAAAAGTCTTTTTGTGGTGGTAAGAGATTTTTAGGAGTTATTGAAGATTCATTGATGATATTTGAAGTTGTTATGAGAAAATTTATATAATTATGGGAGTAGAAAATTGTGGGTGAATACTAACAAAAATATTTACAAGTATGATTTGATGGGATGAAGCATAAAAGTCATCAGATTCATATGTGAATCTTACATTGAAACAAATTATGGAGAAATTATAAAATACACAGGATTCACTATAATATGTATAAATTATTTTCACAAAAAATGAAGGTCAACTAAAGTATTTATAAAAAAATATAAAATTAAAAGGGTTCCCTGTATAAATAATATGAATTTATTCAATCTATTATGGTCACCCTAATAAGACATTAGAAAATATTAAATTTCTCACTTTCAAATATCTAATATTGAATGATTTTGAAGATAATGAAATTGGATTCAAACAATTAAATAGTGGTTCTAATATTCTATGGAATAAATTATAATTTTTATAGTAATATGATGATACACTTTATTCTCTATCAAGGCCAAAATGGTTAGAATACTACTCTAATAGGTTTTACATCTATTGATAAAGATGATCATTAAAAATTTATTGAAAAAAAATAATATAGATTTTGATGGAATAAATGAATACAATTTTAATATAATTGTCTAATATGGTTTATGCTAATGTTATGGGGATTAAAATAGAAAAAAAAATTAGATTAGCATAAGAGTAATTTTGATGGTAATTTCAAGTTGAAAACAGCTAAATAGGATATTTAAAGGGAAAATTTTGAAGATATTGAAATGGAAAATGATAAGAGTACTAATGATTACCTCATAATGGTAAATGGAATTGTTAGAAATGTTAGAGTTTTTGGATAAAACATTGACGACTCAAAAAGTTTTAAGAATCTGAAAAGAAACATCCTTGATAGATTTGATGAAATGGTTTTTTCCAGCGTATATTTAGATGATTTATCTCTTATGGAGTTACATTTTTTAATTAAATAATAAGAAAACATATTTTCAATTATAAAATTATATTTGAGTTAGAAATTTATTTTAATGTCATGAAAGGTCTTAATATCAATGAGGAGAATGAAAACATCTCTCTTAGATTCTAAAAACAGTGAAGAAATATATAAAAATCATAATATAACCATTTATCTCATTTAAAATAACATTAAAGTAGGATGAGGTTATTATAAATCTATGATTCTATTAAAGATCATTTTATTTGGTGGAATTTGATGTTTTGTAGTGGATTTTATGAATAAGAATATATTGTAAATGAGTATTATGATAAAGAAGAAGTTTTTTCCAAAAATAAATGTGGAAATTATAGAAATAGTAAAAGGTAGTTTATATAAATAAATTTGATGAAAAATTCTGAGAAAATGAATTCAATTCATAAATTAGTTAGTCAAAATATATTGGCCCCAATTAAAAATACTTAAACATCATGGATCATTGTAAAAGGAATGAAGTCACTTCTAATAAACATGAGAAGAATAATATTAGTTATGAGGAGGATAAAGAGTGATACACAGGATTTTTGTTAAAATATACTCCTGTATAACATATTTAGAACAAAACCAATATCAAGAAAAATATAAAAATATCATGAAAATGATATAAATTTGAAGACTAATCACTCAATATTACGAACAAAACATTAAAAATTTATGAATATCAATTATAGAATTTTTGAACAAGATACAATACTGATGGATTTTGATGTAAATTTTTTAAAAATGAGGAATAGGTGATTAATACACAATCTATGTGTCCTAAGTATGGAAATAACTTAAAATGATGAAATAATATTATGAAAAAACATGGATGTTCCGTTTGAATAGATTTTTTTTGAAAAATATCCCAAATAAGACGGTCATTGTTTTTTTAATTATTCTATTATTACCAAAATTATTTTTTGTAATAGTGTAGGTTGTGTAATAAAAAATAGAGTTATACGGGTTTAGTAAAGTCATGATTACTAGAATCTGGTATAAAGGTGAGTTGGAGGGTGAGTTTTTAAGAGAGAGATCCCCATGATAAAAAGAAAAAAATAATATTTTGGGTGCTTCTATATAGTAGGAAGATCTTCACCTATAGACCAATCAATATCATGTAAGATCAAACATAAATTGTTATTATTGGTTTTGGGGATCCTTTGAACATAAATCCAATAGTTAGTTAAATAACATATCTCTTCCTTAGAATTTTCAGTAATTAAGGGGGAAAATCCTTGGAAAGAAAATGGTAGCAATTTGAAACATATAAATGGTATTAGGATGAAGATATTTATGAATGAATGATTAAAATAATCTATCTATAGAAAAAAAATAATTTTACAGAATAAATCAATGTAATATGTGACTGAAAGATCCACTATACTAATGAATTCATAGCAACACATCCATTAAAAAAACCTTATGGGGATAAAAAGGGTAAAATAAGATAAAAAACATGCACATTTTGAAAAAATTATTTTATTTTAAATAGAAAATAAATAATTAGGTTAATAAAGAATATAATCTAAAGGTAGTTAGGAAAATAATACTAAGAAATACAATTTCATTAGAGGTTGTCTAATATTGATAACTAGGGATCTCATGAGATGATGTGTGGGAGGTGATATTAGGTTAGACATAGCTGAAAATATTTTATGATATTGTCTCTAGATAAAATAGATATACTAAATAATATGAAGCAAGAACCATGAGATGCATGTAATTTGATGGTTCATGTAAAAAATGATTTCTCAAATAAGGAGACATTTAAAAATATTGTGATTATTATGATTCATATAGATACTCTTATCAATAAATTAAATAAACTATTAATGAATAGTTCATCCAAATGTTGGAGATAGAAAGAATGGATGATCTCGATCGAGATTCAACTATAAATCTTGTTTTTACCATTAACTTGTAAAGGAGTTACACCTAATTCACATATTTATTTATTTGTGTTTATGTGTATGGAATTGAATGTGATAATTTAAGGGGAGGGTTGGATGGGTGTAATATTTACTATACGGTAAGAAGAGTAATCTATACTGGAGTTCATGATGACTCCGTGAAAAATGATTATTGATATCATAAGGATATTATTGATTTACAATTTAAATAAGACAAACCATAATAAATATTGATTATATACATCCTTGGATGATATATAATAAGATGAACATGATTCAAAAAAACATTATTTTTTATAAATTTAAAACTCTGGATTGTTCTAAATAAATTTGGTGTTGGGTTATGACAATTTTTCCCATTCTAACTTTGAAATATATCAATTGTGATTATATAGTTGGGGTGGATATTAATCTATAATAGTGTGATATGAATTATTTACCATGATTATTTTTAATGTGTTTTTTGAATAATATTGATGGTTTTTAATTGTAAATATTTTTAAACAACCCCATGAAAAATAAAATAGATATTTCTATCACATATTTCATAGTTTATAGAAAACATTTAAGTCTTGGGTTATCACACCTTTTTCTACACCAATAATTTCTCATGTATACTTAGAGTGGGTTTATTTTTATATACTTTCTATGTAAAATGTTACATCATCCTTTTCTCAACTAAATCAAGACTTATCTCTCAATAAAAGAAGAGAATAAATGGTTGAATATGAAACTTTTAATAGTTATGGAATAATTATGGAATAAGGATGAATTTTCCTTACATTATCACCATTTCATATGTCATTAATAAGGGTGATAATGATATTTACATTATAAAAGAAATGGGTATTGAAAAAATATCCAAGGGGATGATTAAAGATATCAATTGGATTATGAGGAATAAAGTTTCATTAGTTGTATTTATTTTCAATATTTCAATAAGGATAAAAGTCTATAGATTCAAAATTTTGGAAATGGTGGAATAGAAAAATGGATAAAGTTCTGAGTTACTATTTAGAATAAGCTTTATAACATTGGATATGCTAAGAATTTTATAAATATATTAATGATTAGGTCTAATTGGATGTTTCCCTTGGAAATGGAAATGGATTGATGGTACATGGATGGAATAATTGAACTCATATGATAATTATTGATATAATAGGGTAATAAATAAATAATAAGTGTTATTTTATATTTTATATACTAACTATAATATATTAAAACACTTTGTAAAGATTTATTTTGAAATTCTAAATGAGTGGTGTTTAAAAAACTATAAATGAAGGAGTGGAGATTGAATGATTATTCATGAATTATTAATCCTTATTATTTTTGTAATTAATGAAAAATATCACTTTTATGATTGACTAAATATAGTTGATTTTGATAAATAGATGTATAAAGGTAGCTAGAGATATATAGAAATGATCATAGTTGAGTAATCATATGATATAAGGATTTAAAAATTATTTTGATAAGATCTAGAAACACATTGATTATTTACAAAATATTTCTAACTATTTAGAGATGTTTTTTTGTTATTAGATATAACCTGGGGAGATTTATAGATGTTGAGATCCTATTCGAATAATTTTGGAAGTTTTGGATTTTGGTTAAAAATTAAAAATTTATAGTCAAGTAATATTCTTCATGATGATGTGTAAAAATCATCATATGTATATAATAAATTTACTCAAAAATATATACTTGTGAAATGGGAAAATTATTAAGCTTTAATATAATGTATGAAATTCATTTTGACAATATTTAGAGGTCACCATGTGTAAAATTCAAAATAATGTAAATTTACTAAGCTACACTATATACATAAGAGTCATTTTGATGATACCAGATGGTCAGCCTAATCAAACATCATAAAATAGAGAATTACAAAGACTCTATATATATGTAAGATTTATATTAACAATATTTAATGGTCAGACTAAGAATTTTATATTTTACATATGAGTTATTTTAAAGCATATAACAGGGAAATTTAGAAAAGGGATAAATATCGCTAATATAGAAAACAGTGAATATTTATTATTCAAGATTAATTCAAAAATAATGAGTTGAAATTTGTAAAGGAATAGATCCTCATTTTGATATATAATAGATAACTAGTTAGTGAAAAATTTGTGCAATTTGGGGGTTTCTCGAAGATATATCTAAAAGATAGATGTGATAATAATGTGCTGGAATTGAAGGTGTCAATATCATGATGCAATAATAGTCATGATTAAATATAAGATTAAAGAAGATTAAAAATAAATGAGATGGATAATATGTATTGAGGGTTTCCACACCATGAATATGGAAACCACACAATAAAGAGCCCTACAGATGAAATACTAGTTGAATTTTGGTCTATTATTTGAGATTTTATGATGTTGTGAGGAGAAAGCCCTGTCATTGGGTGTGATGAAGAAAGATTCATGGTAGAATATCAAAAATTTAAATTGATGTTCAATTTTATCATGTATATGTGGAATATTAATTTGATGTCTAAATTGAGGATGGAGGAAGCATTGTTAATTGTGGATATCATGTGAGTTTAATAATTGAGTTAAATGAATATATCATATTGGTTTTTAAAAAATTTGATGACTAAAACTAAAGTAGAATAAAATTGATTAAAATTTCATGGAAAGATATCAAGAATATAAATAAGTTAAATGGATTATGTTTTTAAAGAGAGTGTGATATGATATTTTTGAAATTATTTTGAGTATCGAAGAGAAAGATCTCAACAACAAAGAGGAAGAGAAGTCCATGTGCATCAAAGAAGAAGAAGGAAATTGAGAAAAACTGAGTTTAATGAGTTTTCCAATGATATACATGTATCATTGACGGTTGTAATAACATTTAAAAATAAATAAATGTATTGATATCCTTACATTTTGATCATTCGGAGTTCAATTCATGAAATAAATAAGTCTAACATGCATGTAATTATATTGAAAAATGTTTTTTCTGAAAGAACCAATTCTTAATGAAGATTATCCATCATTATTTATGAAGTGACATCATGTTTAGGTAATAATATCATGTTTGGCAATTTGTTGGAAAGATATTTTATACAACGGTATAAACTAGAATAAAAAATCAATTGGGGGAATGTATAGTAGTGGGATCATGTATAAAGAACCTATGTAAATATTTTTTTAGAAATTATGAGAGATATCCTACTTGTATTCATTTCCGTCATGTAGTGAATATATAGATCTCAAAACTCAACTAAGACCCAACATGGTATATTTACCCACAGTGGGGGGAAACATTGTAAAAACACCATGTGTTATTTTTAGTTCCTTTATTTTATTGCAAATGGGTACGTGTGAGTGTTTAATAAAATACTATATTTAGTATTTTTCTAGTCATAGAGGTTAATTTCAAAAATATATTACAAAATGTACAATCCTTGATTCACCACTTAGTGATACATTATTCGATACCGAGGACTCCAACTGAAAAATAAATTGTCCAATATATAAGTTAATTCATTTATTTAAATTTAATTTCTAAATTTTTAGTTTGAGGGAAAGTGATATTATGTACATGTATAATTTTATTCCAGTATAACATACATATACCATATATCTATTCCCATGGAAATAAATATAAGGGAATTTTTCTTTAAATAAATATATTTTTATGAAATGTAGAGGAATTTATTTTTACATGAATGAATAATAATAAAATTCAAGAAAAAATTCAATTAAAACTCTAGTTTCCTATTAAAAAAACATTTCACATATAAGAATGAAAAAAACAATATTTCTAAAAAATGATGACATATAATATAAACAAATACAATAAATTAACATATATCTTTTTAGATAAATGAGAATTGTTACTATAAAAAATAGTTTGAATAATTCTTGGAAAATTTCTCATAATATTGTCTAGAATTTAATCCTAATAAGCCATAACTAATTGATAACCATTATCAATATTTATTATGATAATATGAGATTATTTACTAATTTTAGATCATATTGCGAATGATTGGAATTTAATGGTTTTATAATCATAAAAAATTATGTGGGGTCATTCTTGGAAAATAACATATTGGATTGACTTGTTCGTTATTATCACATGCAACAAATATGTAAAAATTATTATAATCATTTTTAAAGAAAAGAATTAAATTTTCTAAATTTTATTATTTAATATACTTCTATTGAACTATAAAATAGTTATAATTGTAAAAAGGATATAATATTAATTTCTAGAAAATCACATGTTGTATTGAGGTGTGGATTTTTCATATAGGTCACAAATTAATCAATGATCATTTGAATAAAATTTTAGAAATATTAAATATCATTTACATGATTTTTAGGGTTCAATACATAATTTTTGAAATTAATTGACTTTTAATTATAAAAATTCACTTTTAATGATCTTAGGAAAATAAAAAATTATATAGATGTGTATTTTATTATTTTAGGTCGTAAATGAAATGAATATCATTGACCAATATTTTTTTTGAGAAATTTGAGACCCCTTTATCAGTTTTTATGATTTAATAAACTTTTATAAAACATTAAAGGATTATAATTATAAAAACAATCTTTGTTTTATTCATGTTACATTTAAATTTGATTTTAATATAGTTGTTTCCTAAAAGTAACAAATGATTCTTTTGATCTTTATCCTATATTTGTATCACAATACTTTCTTATTTACTCAATTTTTATAATTAGACTAGTGATTATAGAAATAATATGAAAGTTATTTATATATAAAAAATATTCCTTTAGCCATTCCCAAAACACTACTCTGTTCAATTATGCACAATTTATTCTAATAGATCAAAAATGAATTAATCATTAGTGTAAAAAAAATTATAATGATATGAACTAATTTTATCAGTTTCACTAATGAAATTGAATTTTTAGAGCTTAAAAAAATATATAATTATTAAAGAACAATTATATTCATTATAAAAAATAATGATCATATTGATGTGATATTTGACCACACTAAACCTAAATGAATCACCATCATGTTTTATCACATTGAATTCATTAAGGCATGTTTATATAATCAAAATAAATTATAATTATAAATATTCACATGGATTATTTTGTAAAAAATACACGTTTCTTTTAAATGTGGTTTGTTCTTACACACCATAAAAGAATCAATGATTTTTGTCTCAGATTTATGTGACAACCATAGTTCTTGTGATTGTTTTTAATCATTTAACAAAAACTTATAAAACATAAAAGACAAAAAAATCAAATAAGATAATTTTGATGAAGAAACATAAAATATAAATTATGAAAAATTAAACAATACTTGAGTTTAAATTTAATAGAAATTAATTTAAAAAATTGAAATAGAAGCACCACATCAATATGTTTGTAAATATTATAAAATCATGAAACATAAAAATTCATTATTGAAGAAAAATATTTTTTCATATGAATATGGTTTATCAATAGTTTCCCTATAGTACTAAAAATATATTAATTAAAAAATATAAAATAAAAAATTTAAATAAAAAATTACTTGCTAAATTATAAATACATTTCATAAATACATTTTTTATTACTTAAATTCTATGATAAAATATTATATATTATATAAATCTACCCACATATTAACAACATTAATAGTCTTTTTATGGATTTTGGAACTTTGAAAACATTGAAAATATTGGGAAATTGTATTCAAATATGGTTCAATAATGGAATATTACTATATATTTTAATAAATATAAATCTTTTAAAATCCATTGTTTTCTTATTTATGCATATTTTCCTCATACCGTATATTTTTTGATACATTATCCCCACACTACAAAATAAAACATGCTTGTTAAAATATTTTATAAAAATACAATTGATTGATTTTATATAAAGTATTTAAGATAATATAGTGAAAATTATATAATGATATAATTTGTGAGTGATTTTTTTGGTATTCCTATTTTGGATTCAAATAATATATTACTAAAATAACTTGATTTTTCAAAATTAGCATAAAATCTTCCTGAAAATATATATGTAATTAATGTTAAAAAATAAATTTTCACAACATGAATTAGTGATTATATTTTTTATTATTCTATGGAGAATATTGAAATAATTTTTGAATAGTTTTTTTCTTAAAACACATAATAAAATTTCATTATTTTCTATACCTTTAACTAAGTTGATATTTTTTCTTTTTTGGAAGTACTACATTAACTTGAAAATATAAAAATTGATTAACATGTAATGGGTTTATATAATAAATTTATAAATTTATAAAATAATTAATACTATTAAATATAAATAATAATGTAAATAAATAATTCTATATAATATTTATGAAAATATACATTATATTTATCTTAATATAGAATTAGCATAACCATTCATGTTTAAATTTTCATTGTCACTTCATTAATTTATATAGTAAGAAATATCTATATCTTATACATGTTTTCTAAATAAAATATCATCGGTATAACTATTTTGAAAAAATTATATTTATTAAAACATGTCATATAACTGTGTTTTTTTCATATATGTTTATAGATTAAACATTGTATAATGAGTCTTCATGTTTGATCTAGAAATTGATCCCATCGATTTTATTACCATATTTCTTTATTTCCCCTTCTATAATTATGTAAATTATAATTTATATATTTTTTAAATATAAATGATTTTGAATAGTACAAAAGTTGTAAGTAATATTCCCATTTATTAATAAATGTGTTTATAAGTTAAAGCATGCTTGTTATGAATGTCAAAATAGCATATTCCACCATTTAAATAACAAAATCATTTTGGGAAACATTTATCTTAGAAAATGAATCATGTGGTAATTTAATCATATATATCCTCTGATATGATTGAAATTATGTGATGTGAATGGTATCAATTTGAATATTATACACCATACCTCTTGAAAAAAAGTTTTTCCTAGGTTATCTGAGATATAAATCAAAAACAAATTCACCATGTAATATTCTTAAAAATAAAATAAAAATAAACATTTTCTTCAAAAATGTTATATAATTATGAGTACATGATTATCTTAGATATGTTATGAACATGATGGAATGAATACTTTAAAATTTTTGGGTATATGGATCTATTTTATATGGTAGTTGATGTACATATTTTTTTGATACACTATTTAGTTTTCTTGATCCCTTTGAAGGATAATTTATAAAAATTAATTTTTTTATTTATAAGTTAAGTTTATTAGATTACAGTTTTCTCTGGTGTATACACCATAGTGTTTAGCTTTTAATTTCTTGATCAAAATTAATCTATGATTCACATTTACTAAATTTTTCACTGAACGAGAATCTAAAATCCACCCCTCTAGTGAATCCGTACTTTTATAGTTGTTGTAAATCCTTCATAGTTAGTTCATTTAAAGACACAACCTCCTATATTTGAGATCCAATTCCTTTATTATAGAGGTATAAGATTAATGAAATCACATTACAAAGGACTAAATAGTTTTATTGTCTTGGTAAACTAGATAAAAAATTTGAAATTTAAATTACATTCTAAACATAAAATTCATATTATTAATTTCTTTGAGGACACAATTATTCCCCTTGAAAAACACTTAATATTATTCGTAAAAACATCTTAGAATCCTGGGGGAAAATAAATTGTAAGAACGGAGTGAGATCAAATGATTAGTAAGGGTAAATTATAGTGGAAGCTAACTTGAATCAATGATCATAATCAACATAGAAATGTAAATAATTGATCACACATTTGATGTAATAAATAATCTTAGAATTAAAATACATCCATACATTTTTTTCATTGTGAAAATACTCCAGAAATTAATAACCTAAATAAAGTAAATGTAAAATTTTAGATGTTTGAACTATCAAGATATATCATGTAGATATTTATTGTCATGATCAATCCTCTATTGAGTATAATTTTGTGGGATGAAAGCTATCTATATCTTCTTTGATACAAACATGAAGGGGTATTCACCAACCTATTTTGTATTAAGAGACTATCAATGAATTTAGGGGCTTTCATTAGCTGGTCCATAACCTGTGTCTTTCATGTCCAAAGTATTCCTCATATAATATAAAATCTATTCGAAAAGATATTTTTAAATCAAAATGAACTATAAAAAATTAAAATAATTAAATTAAAATCCCCATAAAATTAAATAATTTCTAAATTAAACCTTGAATAACATAAATATAAATAGATTCGTGAAATGATATATCAAGTAGGAATTACACCACACAAAATAAATAAAAGGAAAATAAGGTATATCTCACAGAAATAAAAGTGAGACGAGAAAAACCCTTACCTTTCGATTTTCATTAATTGAACATGATTTAACATCATATATAATGGTTTAATGAATGTAATAATTTATAAAATAAAAATATTAATATATATGATATCATATACGGTCCTCTTATATCATTTTATAAAATATTTGTTAATAATATTTCATTATTATCCATGTTTCAAGTGTTGAATACTTTTTTTCATATGCATTATTTGTTGGGTATATCCCAGTTGTTTGCATAAGATATTGTTTCATAATATATAGAATGTTATTAAGTTCATTTATATAATATTTATTCATTATAAATAGTTTTATAATAATTATATATTATTAAACATGTAGAATGAACCGCATCTCATCGAGGAGACGGTAGATCATACGTACACCTAAATGTTAGTATGATTCAATTAATAGTGAAAGGGTAAGGATGTGGATGCTATATTTATTTATTGGGAATAAATATAATGTCATATATATTATATATATCCATTATTTACATCATTATACTCATCCTGGTAATGTGGTGATTAAAAATAGATTACGCCATGATATAGAGATGGTAAGATATACGTACACACGTACAATGATTTCATTTTTCATAGGATGTATAAAAGATTGAATATGGTTATCCAATAACAATTATAACTTCTCCAAATATATATGAAATTGGATTTATTAATTTATAATTAAAATAACACATCAGTATGAATAAGAAGAAGAAATAAACATGAAAGAGTTGATAAATACTATTATCTCTTCTTCGGTGAACTAGCATTTATCTCTTCTTATGTGATCTAGGGGAGGTCTTTTAGAAGAAATGAACCTATATAATTTAAGAAAAAAAATTTATAATAACAATCGTTATGGTTTCTTTGAGATATATGTCTCAATTTTTTTATTAAGTGAGGCATGACGTTCCCCATTATAAATGAGGCTTCGGGGATATCAGAAATCCTCAAAAAGTTAAATTATATTAAGGATATTCTAATAAAAATACATTCAAGTAGACTATAAAAGAAAAGGGTAAGAAAATTTTGACCATATATTATCCATTTTGTGATTATTTAACATTTCACGGATTTTAAAATAATTGAATAATACATTAATGAAATAAAATATAATTATTATCAAATTTGATACTATCAAATTAATTTCACATTAAAATATATAAAGACAAAGAGGGAATTGGAATATATTTATTTAAAACATATCTATTATATATTTTATATATTTTAATTTAATTATACACATTAAATAATCTGAAATATATCAAGATTATTATTTTTAAAATCATATATTTTATTATAAAATAAATTAAATATATATTGTTTTAGAATTGCAGAAGCATTTAAATTAATTATATAATTTATAAAAATTAAAAATTAAATTATATAATGAAAATAATTTCATTAATAAGAAAATTGGCATTTTTTTAATTAATATCTTTATTTTTGTTCCTATTTGAATATAGAGAAGATATTAAATACAAAGCGAGTGACATTTTTTTAACTATCTTTGATTGAAAAAATATATAAGTTATTTTCATGGAAAATTGTCCATTAACAAAATCCAATGATATATTAAGGTTATAATGGATGAATAATATTCATACAAATTATTTTTACAACTTTAGGTCACATTTGTACTATTATCTTTTAGTTTAACCCTTATTTAATCTCTTTATATATTACTATGATAACATGGATTTTTAATCATTGAAGGACAATATTGTTTCTATAAAATGAAAACCAAAACATAGATGAATCCAATAAAATATTTTAAATATTATTTAAATAATTTTTATGAATTTTATATTTTAATAAATTTTATATAATTAAATAAAATATTATTTCTTTCAATATAACATTAATGTCAATTTTGACACTATTCATTACATTGACTTTTTCAAAACAATGTAAAATATTATATCTTCTAAAAAACTCATTTAACAGATCACTAAAATTTCATATTTATATATAAAATTCGTGGAAGATATTAATTAATTCAAATTATATTTATTTTAATATTATTAAAATCATTTCTTTGATATTTCTATTAATTAAATAATTACTACATCGTCATTAGGAAAGTCTTTAGGTTAATTATTTATTTCTTAAAAATTTAGAATAAATTAAAATGATTAATTTAGAAATTTTATATTTAAAAATAGTATTTATAGTTGAATATTTCTATTAGGTAACCCCGTATTAAAATATTTAACTTGTTAAAAACAAACGTAGGACATATTTGACTTTTCTTTAAAATAAAATACTATAAATGTCATAATGTCAACCAAATGGATTTAAGAGATCATAAAAATAGGGTCAATGATTATTTATTTCTAGAATCACCCATCTAATAAAATTAGGAAAAGTCTTATTCTAATGTTCTAATATGTATTTATTTGGGACCTTATTTACCAAAGTTAACCTCAATGGTGGTAATTAAAATTACCGATGTTTTTATTTACATTAAAAAAAAATAAAATGGACCTATTTACATAATTTTTAACTTTTTACTATAAATATAGAATCCATCGTTAAAAATTCAATAAACACGATTTCATAAAATTAATTTTAAATTAATTTTGCAGACTGGGTGAGAACATGGATTTTTAATGTGAAAATGTGTAAAAGTTTGAAATAATTTTATATCCATATTCAATATAAAAAAGACACCAATTACATTAATTTGAAAAATATATGTATTGTTGATATAATTTTACATTAAGAAAATTTAAAAATATAAATTAACATCATAAATTATTTAGATGAAAAGTCATTTTTCAACTAAAATGCAGTATTTTTTACTATTCATCAAAAAATGAATATTTTAATAAAAATTCCAAATATTTTACCAAAGATAATTTTTATATTATTATTTCATATAATAACATTATTTTTTCAAATAAAATTTATGCATGTGTAAAAAAATTTGTTTTAAAACAAGTACATTTCCAAAAGGCGAAAAACTACCTTTAAAAAATATAGCTTTTTAGGCGTAAAAGTTGATTTATTTTTATATCATGTTAAAACACAAATAATACGAATTTTAGAATTAATAATGAATATATAATATATAAATTTTATAATTTGGTTAATTATATTCATTCCTTTCAATTTTATATCTTGGTTATAATAATATTCCATTGTTCATTTAAGATGGGTGTTACGTTCAATGTAAGTAATCAAAAAGATTACATTAAAAAGAGAAATACATAAAATATTCGGGTGTTAAAATTGAATTTTATAATGGTATTTGATTCATGTTGGGTATAAGAAAATAAAAACTATGTATATTTTAATATATTTTAATATATTAAATAAATATAACATTTTAATCATTTCATTCTGACACATGTTTCCCAATTTGGGTGTTCTTTAATCAAATATTATTCCTTTTTTATTTATGTAAGTATCCTTCCACAAAAAAATATGTGGGATATATAAATTAAAATAATCAAATTGATTAGTCTTCATTGTACCATAAAAACACCAATCATTTTTTATTTTACGTTACAACAATTTTTTATAATTTGAAGTATATACCAAATATTTTATAAGTGTTACATGCCTCAAACATCACTTTATGTTGAAATAAATGTTAATTCTTTGGTAATTTTATTTTTACCAAAATTTTTTTATCAATTTAAATGTGTCAT
Source organism: Viscum album (assembly GCA_963277665.1). Taxonomy (NCBI): domain Eukaryota; kingdom Viridiplantae; phylum Streptophyta; class Magnoliopsida; order Santalales; family Viscaceae; genus Viscum; species Viscum album. Next base: position 1,317,863,366 of record OY728157.1, read on the forward strand.
TAATGCATAAAATTTAAAATACCTATAAAAATTAGTGTTTTGATATTTTTGAAGAATTCAAGGTAACATGGTTGTTTTGATTTTAATTGTGAATTTTATGTAATTTTCAAGTACCATAATAATTTTATTATGATTTTATATCATAAAAGTGTGCTTTGGTTCATTTTAGGGGGAATGTTTCATGTCATGATCGGCCCTTAATCCCTTAATAGATATCATGTAGATCAAATTATTGATATCATAGAGTTTAGATTTTCACATATATAGTCATTGATGCAGAAGTATAGAGACAATTATGATTTTATAAGAAGAATATTTGAATTCTAGAGTTTCTATCATGTTTTTCAATTATACATATAATACAAATCAGTGAGAAATATTTTACCGTGAAGCCATGATGGCGAACCTTGAAGGTTCACCAGTCAACCATATAGAGGAAACAAAACTCCAAAAATCCATGACTAATTTTTAAGGTTAATTATTTAGTAGTTTCATGATAAATTATATATAAAATTTAAATGGGATAAAAAGATCCATATATGGTTTTGTTAAATTATTTATTTCAAATAATATATTAAGATCAAAATCCATGAGGGGCGTGTAAAAAAATATTAATAAAAAAAATCTATGCTTGGTTTTTTAATTCAATAAATAAATATTCTAATTGAATAAAAATATTACAGCCAATAAACGAGAAAAAATTTATCATGTGAACATGGGAAAAATGTAAAATTCCAATTGAATGCATGAATTATTTTATATTAATAGAAGATTATAATTATCATATACCATGATGTTCAAATTAAGACTAAAATAAATTCTTGAATTCCACATGAAATAATCCTATAACATTAAATTTTCTCTTAATGTCTCAAAATTTTACATGGATGATGGTGAATAATTTCAAAATAGGGATAAAAAATAAATAAATGAATTGGTGTGTTATCCTATTGTTAAGGATTTGAATAAAGGGCCCATTTACAATTTTTTATTTTTTCATAATTTTAATCAAAAAATGATTAGAATGGTCTTAAAATTATGTTTTGGGAATAATTTCCAACTAATTCCATCGTTGGGACTGTGATTGATGTTGTCAAAAATCTATATACCATTATAATATTTTTTTCATGATTACTTATCATTTGTTTTAATTTCATTAAGATTAATTCATGATTTTTATTGCAAGAAACTATTAAGGGACAAGATAATGAAATTAAAGGAGAAATACAATATTTATTCATTTATAATATAAAATAATATTTTAACTACGAAATTAAGTATTGGTGAATTATGTTCAATGATCATTAATTGAATAGATTATTTCATGCACAATTATGGTTGTCATCAGATGTAACGTGTAAATCTCATAGCAATTGACACTGAGTAATTTAATTATCTACCCTAACAAGGAATGTGATTCAATTATATTAATTATTCATAATTTTTTCAATCTATATAAATTTTACTATGATGTTTGATGTATCCATAAATAAATTTTATATTAATAAGATAAAAATCACTAATATCAACCTACATTGACCCATATCTCCCATTTTTATTTTATTTATTTTTAACTATTATCAATTTAATAGGATTATAATTTTTTTCCAAAATCACCTTCAAATATATTTTTGTTGCTAGATTTATTTCCTTGACATACAAACTCCCTCGTACAAATATAACTACTTCACGTTATGTAATTATTTTTATTATTTATCATTAATTTTATTTCAATCTATTTTATTATATTAAATATTTTATATTTTTTATAAATATACCCTTCACATCTATAATTATTAGTGCATTATTTTAATGTATAAATATCAATTTTTCTTGCCTTAATGAGAGAAATTTGATTATGTTTTACATTGTTTACATTCACGACTTCTTTGATATTTTAAAAATAAAATATATAAAGTCCATTACTTTAGGAATTCCATGTCAATTAAATTAAAATTAGTCCCCATACACATTAATGGACTCCTCATCATTATGTGTAATTTATGAATCTCCTGTTTCATGGTTTTTTATTCTTACATTTATATTTTGGTGGTGATGATTGACATTTCCCACAAAATTTTAAATTCATTTTGTGGAATGGGTTTTTCAAATCTCTCAATGATTATTTTATGAAACCATTTTTCCATAATTCATTAAATAAAATTCTTATATAAATGAACACATCATGTAAAATAGATATAAAAATAATCATTTTTTTATTTAATCATTAAATGAAATAAATAGAGTTATAAAATTATTTTTCACTGTCTTTCAAAATGGTTTCCCTTATTAAATGAATATTATTTTTAAACTATTTATGCTAATATTCATGTTAATTAAAGTACTAAACCCAATATAACTAATAAAAATGGATTTGTTTAATGTAATGATTTGAACTATTCATTATATAAAAACATAAATTTTGTATCTTTACATCTTGAATTAATGAAATTTTATAAAACAAAAACTTGATTTTGATCTCATATTTCATTAGTATAATAAATATTGTCCTATTAATTTTTGGTTTGACCACTTATATCATAGTTTAATTTCGTATGACCACCTTCATCAAATTTAACATCTTTTAGATCACTGTTATTCTTCTCCTTAATATGTGTAGTTTTAGTAGGTGAAGGACCCATTGTCTGCATACCAAGTTAGAGAAATAAATTAAAACGCATAGTATTTTTATTATAAATAAATTATACAGTCAAAACAAAAATTATACATCAAATTACTCAAATAAATTAAACATAATCATTGAATGAATTTTCGTTTATTAAATTGATAAATTATTTTTTCTTTATAAACTACCCAAATCCCTATAATATGGTAAACTATGACATATAAGAAATCATCTATATAGTATCCACTATGGAATGAACGTGGTGTTAAAATGAAAGGATCATTGCCTAATGAATTTTTATTTTATTATTTCACTATCTTTCTGTAGAATAATTGGACATTAATTGTTTGTATTATATTGTGTGTAATATATGTGTATTTCTTGTGATTTGATTATGAAGGGTTTATAATTGTATCCTTATTTAATAAAATTCACTTATATGAATCCTAATTCACCTAATTTAAATGATCATATATTATCTACATGTTTTCATTGAGAAATTCAAAAATTAAATTTCATATAATATAACTCGCAAATCATTTGATTATCCATAAGTAAGATATATTATCACATAAATTATATTTTTGTCTTTTGTAATAGATACCTTCATTATTTTAACCATAAAAGTAACTCCACTATTTTTTATTTTACTATAAACATAATATTCATTTATATAGAATATAAAACCATTAATTATGTAACCATTATATGATACTAATGTATAATTAGTTCTTCTAGATAATTATTTCACTCTTTAAAAAATTTATTTCATATTTTTTATATAAATTATTACAAATATGGTCTGAAAACCAAATTATTAACTTATGATTTTTTATATTTGATATAAAACTATTCTCCTTGTTTATTTCAAGTTTATTGGAATTTTCAAATGATTTTAATAGTATAGTTCTACCATAGTACAATTATATAAAATACACATGTGATTATTCTTCTAATAAATGTTGGGTTGTGTAACAAAATTATCTTCCTAAATTGTATTCACCGATGAAACACCTAATATGATAAAAGTTTTGTATAATAATGATATTTTGGTCAGAAATGTACCCATTGCTGAATTAAATAATATATTCAATAATATACAACTCTATAATAAAACTTTATAAAAAAAATATTTTTATATATCCTTTGAATATCTATACTAGGTCAATACCTATATATTAAACCATGAAATCAATGAATAATGAAGTTAAAAACATCTCAACTTCACATAAAAGGATAAATATTTATTTTTTTTATTTTTAAAAAACATTTATAGTCTAATAGATTTCGTAGATATTGATTTGAAAAATAAGAATAACATATTTCATTTTTGACAAAAAATCAAAATACAATACAACACATAGTCATGGTGATTAAATATTTTATCAAAAAATGATAGTTATATAATTTTGACCCCTTTAAATTCAAGTCATTAATATTATAAATATTCATGGTATTTGATTAATACCCATGTAGAACAATTTTAATATTGAGTAAATTTTAAAACTGAGATATATTTAATTTGGAATGAACCTTATATATTGGAAGATGAAAAATATATTTTCCTCCTTCACTAGTGTTCAGTATTCCCCTATCCCAAGTCTAATAATATCTAACCTAGACTTGATTTCATATTATTGGTTATCATGTGCATTTAGTAACATTAAAATGACACTATCATATACATATTTTATTTTCACAACATCAAGACAATTTTTGGCATTTAAAAAAATCCATAAGGTATTTTGAATTTTTATTAACATAATTTCAAAGGGTTTTTACTAAAAGGTATAATAAAAATTAGAATATTCATTAACTTATTACATTTTTTATCACTCATTGTTAGAGAAATGTAAACATTTTATTCTAAATTAACATAAAATATTATTGTCCATGATTGATATTTTTTTCATCATGGTAAAAATTTATAATTTCCATGAATCTTAATCTTAATAAAAAATTTAATCTAACTCAATGTGTACCTTATTGATATATAATACATTATAACAATACCATAATATTACACCTATTAAAATAACCATAAGAAAAAAAATTCATTTAGCATCCTGAATAAAATGGATCTCAACCTAAAAGTGTTTTTTATGTGAAAATCATACATTATAGCACCTGTGTCCCATATAAAAAATTGATATTCAATTAATATATCTAAATAAATAAAAATATCATTACTATTTTTTGGCCATTAAATAATTATTGACAATATAATATACATTCATTTCAATAGTAATAAGGTTTTTAGTTATTATTTATCAATATAACTACCCATGTACTATGAGTTATACAGTGTACACATAAAAGTTTTACAGAATCTATTGATAACATAATATGAAGGTTTAATGTATCATTTCCAAATTCATGATACTTATGATAACTTTTCGTACACCAAGGAGGATATAAGGGGTTTCAAAGTTCACCACCTTGAATTATTTTTTCTATATTCCATGTCAACTGATTTATGGTAAAAAGATTCAATATATTCATTTAAATCATGGATGGATTGAAATTTACCATAATAAATTCAATAGTTTTGATAGATTTATTTATTTTTTGTGTCAAGATGTACTAGATATTGGGAATTTTTTAAGTGAATCACAATCCTTGTATAATAATATATTGTAGTATGGATAAAATTTTATTTTATTCATATCTCATTTTAAAATATTTTTTCATCAGTATAGATTTATATGTTCAAAAAGAATGAAACAAATAATCATTTATTATAACTTTTAAGAGATAAAGTAGTTTTGTAAAACTATCATCAGTCCATTTATTATCTATTTTGAAATTATATAGATTTATTAATGGTGAAAGAGTTCTATTATTTGTTAAACTATCATACTATAACATATTTTCCTAATTTTTTGAATCCATGAATATTTTTTGACAACATCAAAGTATATTTTTTTCATAGTTTACTTTTCCTCAAAATGATATATTTCATTATATACAGGTGTAAAAATAATAGAAGATCCATAAAATGTAATATTATTTTTATAACACCCCATCATAAATCAATAAATCTATTCTAGAGTGCCATATGGTCTCATGTATGCCTCCCCATCTATAACAGGTTGCCGACTTGCATCATGGGCCTAAACCTCATCAGTGGGGAGACTATACCCTCAATATCATTAAAGATAATAAAAATTTATGAAACATGATAATATAGAAGAATAATTAAACTATTTAATGATTATGGAATGAAAATTATCTCATTTAATAAAGAAAAATAATCCACAGACTCATAATGCATAGGTCAAACCAGTATACAATTATAAATGTGTACGTAATTAAATTATGATTCACCCCTCCAGATTCCATAATGGCCCTACATTGTCATACCATTCTCCATAATCTAAATCCCAATTTTTGGAGCCTTTCCCTTTCCTTTATTCTAGAAAATGATGTCTGCATGTGTATTGAGATGCCTATATGAGGTGTGAGCATAAACCCAATAGGACACCACTAACGTAACCTTGACGTGAGTGCACTTGTATACTATTTTATGTCATAATAATAAATTAATGTGTAATAAATAACTTATAATCCTACATCGAGTAGTCATGCGCTAACCAAATAGATAACACAATCAAGGTATTTTATTATGTAACTACTATATAACACCTAGTATGTATATATACGGAATGTTATTTTAAATTCCTATTCATTATAAAGGAATAAAATCAAATCTCAAAAAAATATACTAAATATACTAAATATAAACTTGAAACCATAAAACCATATAATTTATATAAATCCCATAAAATTTACCTCAATTTTCTATAAAATAGGTGCTTTATAGGAACACATGCTACAGCCCTACTTAATTCCCATAAATCCTAACACCTTTCAACCTTTACACAAACCATAGTCAAGAATAATGAAAGAGGGAAAACCTCATTTGATACAACTTTGTAATTCCACATCCCATATAACTGAATCCAATACAAAGTTCCACATGGCCTCATGTGCTCATCCTTATACTCAATAGGTTTCTTGTTTTTCTCAAAGATGATCAATACCACTAGTAGGGGTTAATTAGTGGTTCCTTTTTATTTAAAAGAATGCTTCTTAACTTATATAGTAAACATTCTTAAACTATGAAACATTATAAAGTTATTTTCCAATCAAATATAACTTCTCAACATTACCATTATATGAAATAAATATAAAGAAAAGGAGTCACATGATATTTATAAGGTTTGGTACAATAAATTAATCCATTCTATGTTAGATAGTCCCATAGACATGGATTATTTCACTATCATCAATCTGAAATAAAAAGAAATATGTCGTGAATAACTATATAAACCTAGTATCAACTTTCCTACAATAGTTTTCTATACCCCCAACTATAATGTTTTGTATCCACGTCCCATTGCTAGTTATACACACACAAAAACACAATCCTTTACGTATCCATATTTTCAAACATGACATTAATTAATTTTTTATGATTCGATTCAGAAATTTATTCACATCCACATCACGTAATCTGAATAAAAAATTTCCTTTGTAAAATCTTCAATAACTTATACAGATTTCTTAGGAATTTTTTTTCTTGAAACTTCTTCAATAAACTCTATCTCGAAAAATTCCTCTATAAAATTTAGTCTGATCTAGATCAGTCTGATAACCTCTATCTTATTCTCTCTATCCAAGTGACCTTGTTTAATTATATTTCTAATATTACTTATTCAATTGAGAATAAACTAAATGGGAATCTCATTATTCCTCTGTTCGATAGAGCTCAGTCTGATGTGGCTCACTCTGATGGATTTGGATCTAATGTTACCTATATGGATGGACTCATTCTTATGGAACTAAATTAGATTTAATTGAAAAAAACTCTGTTTGGGAACTCAATACTCACAACACAATTGTTAGAGCTTCAGTTATAAGTGAATGTCAATAGTGTAAGTCATAGAAAGTACGCATGTACTATGCTCTAATTTTATTGGCATCTCATAATGGTAAATGTGGGAAAACCAATTCCACTTACCACACAAAAAAATATAAACATCCGTAATTTTATGTTCATTTAAGTCATCATCTTTGACTTATTGAACACCTCTCAACATTGTTGGGATCTTCTTTACTTTTATCTAATATTCTAAAAATTAATACTTTTTTCAGTTTAAAAACATTTCTCTGGTCTGATTTAATATGTTTGATTGTCCACTATCTTTTGACATTGATTTTTTTATCTTCTTAAATCATAGTTTGATGGACTTTCTAAAAGAAAATTCATCTGATGGAATTTTCTATAGAAAATTACATTGATGGAATTTTATATGGAAAGATATTATGATGGAATAAATCGTCACCCCTTTAACAATATTTATACTTTCCTCTTAACTCAATTGAATCATACTAATTATGATGAAAAACATATAATCACTCAGATTTTCATGACCCAATTATAGACAAGTATATCTTGATGAAAAAGGATGACTACATTATTTATAATCATCTAGTTTATGAGTATTTATTCTCACATGATTCCTCAATCTCAAAAAATTAACTACTCAATTATTCCTCTGATTGAAATCTATATCTGTTGTCTTATAGATGCCAACATTCTATAAGATAAATCAGTCTTAAAATCCATTATTATGGATAAGTGGAATCCCATTTATAATGGATTGGTGCCAACAATAACTTCTTTTCATTCATACATTCAAACTATTGAGAGATCTTGAAAAAAATTATTCAGTGAATCATAAATTTTAATGTATTGGTTGGTTTGATGGATCAGTTTCTATGATTCATGAAAACATTACAACCTTTATTCTTCCACAAAAATATAATAGTATCTGGAATTATTCATTAAATTGTTAAAATAAGGGTTGTCATAACTTCTTTTAACTACTAGTGGAAAGTCATTTTAATTTCTATTCTTCCAATACCATTCTCAAAATGCTTTCCAACAATTAGAATGGGTGATCCATAATTCTCCCACTTTATTGCATAATGCATGAGTCCCAAAATTATAAAAAAATATTCTCATTTAGAACATACAAAAAAGGAAAAAATCATCATATTTAGAAACAAATGTAGACTCTGATAAAAATTCTAATTACGATCAAAACATTCATTCATGAATCAATATGATTTCTTCCAGCTTTTGAATTTATATTAAAAATTAAAATTTGATGGATCATATTTAATGACTCAAAACCTATGAAATGAGTTTTATTGGTGGTTTCTATTGAAAACATTGGAAACACATTTATTTTATTTATATATTTATCACATAATCACCAGGTATGTTTTTTACTTACTTTAATAACATTCTTCAAAATATTCAATATATTGATGTATTGATAAAAATAAAACCAGAACACAACTTGGGCATAAAATTCTCCCCTATTGTGTTTATTTTTAATACTAATGTATTCCCCATGTGTTTATTCTCTATATATCTTCCCCATAAACTCATAATCCTCTTTCTTATCATACCCACATTCTTTTTTATTCCACCCCTTTTCCTAGTCCCATATTGAAAATCAAAATAATAGGGAATATCATAAAATATTTCCACCAATTTTTACAAAAAAATTTATCATTTCAAAAGGTTGGATCATTTTCTTTTAAAATAATGAAAATCTTCTTCAATAGAACATAAGTGTCACATGAGTTTATTAACAAATATCATTTAACTAGAAAACTCTAAGTTTACGTGGGTGATCCCAGTTTAAAAAAATATTGTTTAATCAATTTTATCAATGCATTCCATAGAATAACATTAATTTAATACCCTTTCATGTTTCTTTCACCGTTATCATATTTGGGAAAATATGAGATTTTTTAAAAAAATAACCTTTACCAATCTTATAAAATACATCAGAACTATGTGAGTGAAAAAAACCCATCCAAAATTTCATTTTTTTGTAACCTCAATACATTTTTTATAAGAAAAGTATGAGATTAAATTATCAATTCCCTCACTTCAACTCCTTCAGTTCCATAGATGTTAGTAAAAATAAAAATATTTTTGGAATAAGGAGGAACCATTTATTTTCTCAAAAGCAATAACTGAACTAGTAGTCCTCTCTCATCATTTATTTTTTATTATTTTCTCAGATTTTTAGTGGATGTGTTATATTTATTTTTTCATACATATCATAATTTATATAAAGTATCTTTTTATCTATAGAATATTTTGATGAGCATGTAACCTCTTTTACAACTTTATATTAAATAAATTATTGTGAGTTTGTAAAAACTTTTTTCGTGCCTTCCTGTTATGCCAAGAAGATATTAATACAACTTTTAATAACATGTCATTTCCACCATACCCTTTTAACCTTTTAAAAATAATCAAATCACCATATATTTAAATCTTCTTATCAACATTGTTCTGAATTTTGAATGCTTTTTCTCCCACCTTTCATCAGCTGATATTTGTGTCTTTTCAAATTGTCTCACCATGTAAACTTATTTTTCCTAAATAACTAGGAATTATTAATTTGTTTCATCATAATATTTTGTTTTATTAACGTTATTAACATAATATATTTTCTTAATATTCTCATATTTATTTACATAATCATCTTTCTTTATTATATGAGTTTCCTTTTTCAGTTCTACATAATTTTTTGGAACATTTTTTCTTATTTTTAAATCATAGACCCCCATTGATTTATACTTACTTCTTCATAGATACATGTTATACCAGCATGAATAGTCCATGTTCCTATAAACCACACAACACTAATTAGAAAAACTGTATATTTATTTTTTATAGTGATATTGAACTTATTCAGAAATTTTTTTGATGTTGTTTCTTTACAAATCATACACCATTATTCTCAGAAAAATACTTTCCTGAAAAATTCATATCCTTTTTATTGAAAGATGATTTTTCACAAGACTACTTTTTTAGACCTTTATATTAACCTTATTTAGATGTTTAAACATTAATATCAATTACCTTGGTGAATTATTCTCTCATATTTCTTATCTGACATTCTATTGTAAGAAGAACTGATTTTATTTCAAACAAATCCCCTTATTTATTTTAAAAACTAACTTCCAGAACATCTATAATCATTTATGATTGAAATATTTTCAAAAAAAAAATTGTAACATTAAATAAAATATGAAGATTAGTTTTTTGACATTCTCAATGACGAATGACTTATATTTATAATTTGTTGAGTTTCATTTAAAGATTACCAATCTTTATTTTATAATCCCTAATCAAGTTAAGATTTTTCTCCTCTTTCTCCATCTAGTTACCATTATTATAAGTTATACATTAACCATATTGATTTAACTTATTTACTTCATTCTTGATTTGAGTATTCTTCTACATTTGTTGTTCCAAAATATTTTTAAGAATACACTATATCTTAATTATCTATTCATAATTATCATCACTATCTATTGAATTACATTCATTTCAAACTTGATTATTGTAGTTAATTTGATGATCATGTTCATAACTAGAGGAGGAATTACCCTTCTTTATTTTTATCCGATAAATTTTCTTCTTCTTGTCATAAGAAAATATTTCTTTATGTTTATTAAATTTTTGTTTCCAGACTTCTTATCAACTTCTTCGAACTTATACTATTCATTTTTCTTCCTAGTAAAATTTTGTGAAAAATATCCTTTCCCTTCACATTTATAACATTTGAGTGTTTTACCATTCTATTTACCATCACATTATTTTATTGGAAGAAGGGAAAAAATTTCATTTAAATCATCAGCTTCTTCCTCTGCCTATGAATAACATTAATCTTCTTAAACTTATTTATATTTGTTTTTCCATTTTTAAAAAGATATGAACAAAAATTATTTTCCAAACTTTTGCTTGAAGGCATAGTATTTTTTCATTTCATATGCCATCAGATTATTATGATGTTCATAAAAATAAAAATATTAATGATATTATAAATCTGAAACATTGGTATAAAATATATCTTGAATATTTCACAGAAGTTTCTTAACAGTTGTAGAATCCTCCATATTATCACCAAAACTTGTGATGTTACTCACAATATCATTTACCCTTGTAAAGTAACTTTCAATAAATTCATCATTATCAATTTTTGAATCCTTAAATACACTTATATATATTTTTAGCATGCCTTCCATAACATTTACATTCCTTTCATAACAACTTTTAATATTCTACAACATTTTCGTAACTATTGGAAAATCCGTAATATTTGAAAAAAAAATTATATGTAAGATCCTTCAATAAATAATTATAAAAATTTTCATCATCATCTATACATATATTATCATTATATATCATAATAGATTTTTTAATGGGAGGAAATATCACTATTTTTGCATATCTAACTTCAATGACATTTGAAAGAATATAGGGTATCATCCTATACATTTAAACATGATAGATATTTCAAAAAAAAGGAACAAAACTATTTTTAATTGAATTGAAATGATAATTTATCAGAGAAAGATATTATAGAGAGAACCTCCTCTGATAATAATTCTTTCCCAAATAGGATCGAGACCACTGAGAGGTGTATGGTGAATCAATGGTTCCCTTTTCTTTTATAGTAAAGTTTTTTATAATCTTTAGTAAAATTTATTAACCTCTACAAACTGCATATGTTATGATCCACTAAAATATAACTTTTTAACCTTACATTTCATATGAAACAAATATAATGTGAAGGAAACATATGATATTTACATGTTTCGATACATAGACCTACTATTTACCATATTGGATAGTCCCACCCACATGGATTCTTTCAATATATTCATTCTAGAATAAAAAGTCACAATAAGTGAGAAATTATACAACCCCAGAAGAAACATAAATTATATAGTTGGATATTCCCTGAAACATAATTTTTTCATCCACTTGACACATATGGTTATACCCCTTAGAAAACACACAAGCCTTTTTAGTAATTAGTATGTATCCTAAGCTACAAGCTTCATGATCTTCATTTTATGATATACAATAGATATTTATTCAATTCATCCATAAGTAACATGAATCAAACATTACCTTTATAGAATCATCAATAACATTATAAATTTTCTATTGAACTTTTTGGTCATTGATATTCTTCTAGAAACTCTCCCCAGTAAACTTCCCCAACAAAAGCTAGCCTCATCTGGCTTAGCCTAGTAAACTCTATCTGGTGGTCTATGTTTTCTTGGCCTCATCCTGATTTTCCTTTTTCTATTCCTTCTTCAATTCAGTAGATATTAATTTGGAATCTCCCTATTACACTATCAAATGAAACTCATTCTAATGGGGATCACTCCTATCGATTTGTATTTGATGGACTCATTTTGATTGAACTTCCTTTGCTTCAACCTAAAAAACTCGAGTAGGGAAATCAATACCATCCACACAATTGTTAGAGGTTTAGTTATCAGTTCATGAGAATGATGTAAGTCACAGAAATTATGAATTTATTGTTCTATCCATTTATAATCATTTTAGAATGGTAATGTCAGGAAAAAAATTCCCCTTCCTCCTCAATGAATTGTATACTACCCAAAGTTTATGCCATTTAATTATTTATTTTTGACTTCATCAAATCATACCAATACATTTAGGATATTATTAAAACTTCTTTAATATTCTGAATAATTAATAATTCTTCATATTTTTTTAAAAAAATTATTCATTACGATTTCCTATGTCTGATCATTCTTTATTTTTTTTATCGGATTGATGTTTTTCCCTCAATCTCATTATGATGGAATTTCTTATAGAAATTGTGAATCATGTATTTTTTTTACAAAAAAAAAGCATCTAATGTATATTATTATGTAAATATAATCTGATGGAACATATCTTCACCAAATTGGAAATATTTAACATTTTCTCTTAAGATAATTGAATCATACTCATTATGATGAAAAACAAATGGTTAATCTGATTTCTTGACCCAATTATAGGGAAATACATCCTCATAAAATTTCTTTCCAATATTTTTTATCATCATCAGATTGATTGGTGTTTGTTTTCCTCAGTTCCATCAATATCAATAACATAACCACTCAATTGTGCCTCTAATAGAACTCTATATCTAATGTACTAAAGATTCCTAAAATCTAGAAAATGATTCTGTGTTAGAATCCACATTTATTGATCAGTGGAATCCCATGTGTGATGGAATTTTGTCAGCAGAAACTCTTTTTCTTCTATAATTTTCAATTACTAATATATCATGTGAATCTTTTCATTTAGTGAATCAAAAAGAGTTATGTATTGGTCAGTTTGATGGATATTTCTTAGTTCATCATAAAAACATCCCAACCATTCTTCTTCCACAAAAATATTCTAGTATCATGACTTGTTGATGACATTGAGAACATAAAGACTAGTAAAGAATTGTATGAATATTTAGATAAAGCTCTATAAATTTCCATTCATCCAGTGTCTTCTTAACAATAAACGGCACCACTTAGAATGGTTTATCAAAACTTCTCCCCTTTCTTTTATAAGTCATGCATCATATGTTTCTCAGAAAAAATATTATTTTGAGAACATAAACAAAAAATGTATCTTTTAATTTAGAATAAAATCCGTAATTTTATACAAAATCTCATTGAAATCAAAACATGCATTCCAGATCAATTATATTTCTAGCACATTCTGAATTTTTATCAAAATCTCAATATGATGGATCACATTCAAGGACTCAGACCAATGGACTAAGTCTGATGGGTGTATCTTATTGAAAACATTTCAAAAACCTTTTTTATTCGTATTTCGATCACCTTCTCACAAGGTACATTTTTTAAATACTTTAATCACCATTTTTTCTTATTGCATATGATGATATGTTGACAAAAAATAAAACCAAAATAGAACATGGGAATAACAATGCCAACTATTAGAGAGGTACTGAACCCTATTAGTAGGGAGATTATACCTTCAATATTAGTAATGACAAGAAAAATGATAAGAAATTATAATACATTAGAATGAGTAGTAAAATTATAATGAATCGAATGGAATTTATAACATTTTATATTTTAAAATAATCGAAGGACCCCCAATGAGATAGGTAAAACTAGTATCTGAGAAAAAATAGATATGGAAGTAAATATTGTGGAATAACTTTAGAGTGTATCTTAGTACTGCCTATGAACACCATAATTTATCTCATAGCTTCATATCTCTTGTAACATTTCCTTTCTTGTATACCTGATCATGGATTCGTTACCAACATCGAGATTCTCATATGGATTATGAGCATAAACCTAGGAGGACGCCACCAATGTATCCTTAAAATTTGTGAACATGTATAAGAGTGCATGTGATGATAATAAATAAATTAGAAGGAAATAACATAAAATCATATATCAGGAATTTTTTTCTAACTAGACCTCCAAAAACCCCCAACTGTTTGAATCCATGATGGAAAAAATAGTCAAACTATCTTTTGACGCATTTCTGTCATCAAAATAGTCCAAAAACATGTCTGGAACATCCCCCTTGAAAGGAAATCCCATGTACATTTCATCCAAGTGTCTAAAAATTGTAAAATTTTCACCCCAATAATTCCCCTTGATGGATAGTCCAAGACATATCTAACTTATTCTCTTGAAGGTATAGTGTATGTACATGCCGACCAAATGTATGACACATCCCTCTTAAAAGGGATAGTCCATATGTCTAAATCTACATACAGAATAATAGAAGGAGAAAGAATATAACATTAAATAAAAGATTCATGATGATAGATCAAACATCACACCATGTTAAGAAAAATTCACCACCATAATTCCACATATTATCAAACATCACGAATATGTCTCTCAGGTTAAACATGCACACACATATAATCAAAATCAAACATGGTCTCATGCATACTAACATAACATCACATAATAGGAATAAACAAAAACATGGACTCTACATGGTAAGGAAATTACTACCTCATGGTTGTAGATGTCAACCTCATGGTTAATTAGGAATCATCACCCAAAATTGGTTTTTACATCAATCAGTTCAAGTTACTCTCCAAGGATTCTTATAATCTATTTGAAATTATTTTATTTCCAAAATAAAATAAAAAACCCCATGAGATAATATTTTCTCTCTCTTAAATAATTTCTTAATTATTAATTTAATCTACAGAATTAGGTATCCATTACTTCCTTAGAGAAAATTAAAATTCCAGAACAGATAATAATTTTTTCTATCCCAAAGAGACCTAGATAAACATGAGATAATTATTATTTATCATCCTTCAATAATTACTTGTTATTGTCATTTAATAATTCATTATAAATTATTGAAAATGTACAATAAATATATAATTCCAAAACTGATCATGTAAAAGAAGAATATGAATACATATATCTACCTATGATTATCATTTTAAAACAATTCACCCAAATTGAAGAGAGGAAATGGGAATTCCCTTCCATGCTTGAAATGTGGATAAAAAACATGTGTTGATTGAATATGACTTAATTTATTTTGAACTAGGACTTATCGAATGATAATACTCAATGGAATATAAAAAATTAATGAGGTGAAAATTTCAACTATTTTTTAAAAGGCTGTAAATATTTCATGATCATAACACTAAAAAGCTCAAATTAAATAAATCATTTTTGTTATCTCTTAATTATTTATTAATTATATGGAATTTTAAAATTTCTAAAATAATATTTAATAATTTTAAATGACTTTGGAAATTTATTTCCCATGATTTCAATTTTTAAAAAATATTAAATTAGGATATAGGTTTTTGTTGAGCATGGAAAAATAGAAAAACCAGTAAACAATCAATTTTTTCAAAAAATATTGTTGTGTAAGGGTAATTTAGTTTTCCGCTTATTTGGATCATAGATGTCATTTGGCGGTAATTATTATTTTTATTTAGTTCACATGCTCTATATTACCCATACATAACATGATATTACCCGTACATATCCCTTTGAAATTAGGATTTACCTTTAAGAAGCTCAAACCTACCCTTACACAATGGATGGGTCACCCTTATGAAACCTTTGTAAAATTAAGGGTTGATTTATAAAACCCTTGGAAACATGATCTTTTCATTACACAACACATACCTACCATTATGCAGCAGTTGGGTTACCCTTATGTTAACCTTAAAAAAAAAATTTACCCTTATACAACTATTAAAAACCTCCTTATATTAATATAGAAGGTATTTACCCTTATGTATACCCTATCACTTATGTAGAGGTATAAATTTAATTAATTTTTTTGGATTTTCACATTAAAAGACTTATAAATTATAAAAAAATAAGGTATATAAAAATGAGAATTTTAAAATTCCCCCCTTCTATGTACTTCTCATCTTAGAGAAGTGACTCTAGATTTATTATTCAAATTATTCGGTCCCTTGATCTCGTACATCAGATTCCCCCAACCAAGTCTCAAAATGAATATGTTCATGATGATAATGAAATATAAGAGGTCATGCTATCTTTTTCCACAATACCATCTCATTACTTTCTATGATCTATATTGGGCACTCCACAATAGATGAATTTAGCTCCAACTTAATGTAATCATAGTTGATAACATGTGCATGATTGGGTATGTACCTCCAACTTTGAGAACCATGTCACACATCATGTATACCGTGATTACATGGAAGAATGTATTGTTGGTAATCTAGTACTCGATACGTTCAATGATATCACATGGTACCATAAACCATGACACCATCTCCCCCTACGTAATCAAATGTTTATTTCCTTACCATAGTTAAAACCACAAGAAAACATAATCACCAACAGAGAACTCCAAATGATGTCTCCTTACCTTAGTATAGGATTTCTACCTGCACTGAGTGATAACCAACCACTCCACAGTCAACATCACTCTATATGAGGTCTCTTAAACCACAATAGAACCTATAAATACTGCCTCACCTACCTCATTCCAACACTATGGCATCCAACCTTTTTATTACATAACTTTTCATTACACTGTACAAATATATGATCTTTTAATGTTTAAATTCTTGGAAATAAGGTATACAATACATGAAAAATAAAACATTATTCTAATCCACTTAAAAGGATTCATAATAGGTCTGTCCTAAGTATAATTGCTACATCTCTTAACCTAGGGATATACATCAAAGGAAAGGGTGAGAATAAGACTCATTATGGGAATGATAATAGGAAACAGTTTATATGTGATCTTTAGGAATATTAATATTTACATGATTAATATAATTTTAGCACAAGAAATATAAAATGAGACATATTATAATAATAAAATGAATAATAACACGTAAATTTTTCAACAACATTAAATTTATACATTCATAATCATACCACAATGCTTAATCACCATGGTGATGTAAAAAGTGCCATGGTTATTTACCATGGTATCCTATAACATGTCTTCTCTAGAGATTAATTTTTTTCCAAATTAATTGGAGTGTTATCTAGGTGAAACTTTAATAATTATTAATTTTAATGTGATAAAAATATATCATAATAAATAATTTCATAAATATCCCCTGGAGAATAATGGAAAATGGGTTTCATATGAAAATCATAGATTTCAAAACTGCTAAAAAACAAACGATCACTATGTCATTTTTAACCCACAAAAAGAGAAAAGGGGTTTTTGTATCTTAATACAAGAACAATACAGATAATTTTTAAATATTAGTGAATAATAATTTAAAATAATGATGGATGGTTATTCAAAAATTTAATTAAGAGACATTTTCATAAGAATAAGAGAGAAATTTTGAGAAGCGGATTTGGTAGCATAATGGGTGTAAAATGTGGGTTTAGAAAAGGATAAAAAGAGAGGGTAAATAGGTATAAAATTAATAAAACATACTATTTAACAATGTTATTGAATAAGAATGAAATAATATAGAGTTACCATAACATTATTAAGACATATACAAAAATAGGTTCTTGTAATAAAGAGAAAAGATGGATATTTCCCTTACCTTGAAGAGTGGTTCCATGAAATTGAGTATTGGGACCATAGGGGATTGAGAAAACCTTGGGAGGACTTATTGGGAGGTAAAACTATAATATATTCATGTAGGATTGATTTGGAGTAAAGGTAGATGGATAAATGAGTTGATATTTTTTGAACAATTGGGGGATTTGTTTAATTATTTTCAAATATAAGATTGGAAACCTAGGCTGTAGAAAATGAAAAACCATGGGATTCACCATGGTATTTTCCAATGCTATTGGAATCATTGTAAAAAATTATTTTATTATAATCCAAAATATTCGTCAATGATTTTATATTGGTAATTTTGGAAAGGAGAAATAATTTTTACTCAAAATAACATTTTTAAGTTATAGTTTCCTTTTTGGAATATGGGAAGTAAATTATAGATTTGGAAATACATTTAAATATTTTAAAATATTTGATATTAATAAAATAAATTTTTTTAGTTCTTTTACTATGGTTTATTAGTTATTACATAATTATGACATAATTATGAAGTCATTAATCTTATTGAAAAACTCAAACTATTTTTTTACTATTCACAAAAAATAAAGTGTTTTAGAAAACTCCTACAAATTCAACCTAATATAATTTTTTTTCCATGGATTTAAAAAATAATATTTATTTTATCATAATAATTATCAAAATATGATAAAATATAAATTTTAAATATAAAAATTCGTACTTAATATAAATAATAGTAGGATAACGATTTATAGTAAAATATACGACACTTATAAAAAATTATATAAATTTTAATTTATATAAAAATAAAAGAATTTTTATCATATAATTTCATTAAAACAATTATTATTAAAAATATAATAGATTATTATAAGTATTTAAAACTTTTTGGAAAAGTAATATTTCTGTCTGAAAAATCAATGTATCAAACTCCATATTAATTTTATTAAGAAATACTATTATTAAATTGAATATGATGGAGTAAAAACATCAATTATACAATATAATTACAGTTATGTAACTATGTATTAGACACATAACCACTTATTATACCCATATATATACACAATGAGTTAGGTGTGCAATGCTGGTAATTTTGCAGGGTGCCTCGGCTAACATTGACTGAGTAGTAATGTCAACTAACTTGAACTTCTCCCATATGAAATTTCGTTAATGATTGACTTGTTATATACTAGCTTTGGTTTGGTCAAGGGATAACCCCAGTGATGATACCTCCCACCCAAGTTATTCCAAATGCACTTCATGTGCCATGACTCTACTAGTTGGGGACATTGACTCTTTTTTCTGTACCAGTTATCCTTTTTCATATTTTACATATAAACACTATTAATAATTTTATAATTATTATCAAGAGTATAGTTCTCAGGGGCCATATATATCAATGGTCATAATTAACCAACAATCAAACCCATACGGTATCATTTCCCTTTATATTAACTTCATTATGAAAGAGATATGGTTTAATTGTGTAAAACTATAAAATCTAACACAAATTGTAAAGAAAAAATTATTATTCCAAAAGTATTGGTCATTACATTATTCTCCCCTTAAGAAATTTTTCCCTGAAATTTCAAATGATTTTATTAGTTGAGAAAATCGGTGGGTACTTCTGTCTCATTTTCTCCTCTGGTTCCCACATCTCTTATTATTATTTATTGTTCATCCAAATCAATTTGATGAGTTGTGTAGTATTATTGGTTAGAACCTTGTCGATGCAGTCAAAGATCTCTATAGGATGCTCCACATTATAGAGGTCTTGTTCCATTTGTACCACATACAGATTTAATACATGTGAATGGTCATTTATTTTCTTCCTTAGTAGATATATATGAAATACCTAACGAACTTGAGATTGATTTAGTCGAACGGCCAGCCGAGAGGCCACTACTCCTATCTAATCAAGAATTTCATAAGGGCCAATGTACCAGGGGCTAGGTTTCCCTTTCATACCAAACTGCATGACTCCCTTCCATGGTTATATTCAAAGGAACACTTTAACACAAATACCAATCTCCAAGTCCCTTCGTCGGTTGTAAATATATCTTTATTGCCAACTCTGATTAGGATTTATGTCTTATTGGATGGAATGAACCCTTTCTGGAATCTCTTGCTCAATATCAGTTCCATGAATCATTCTCTCACAACCATCATCACATGAATTCCATGACCCAACCTCGGTCAGGGCTCAAGCCACATCTACCCCATGCTAACCTCTATATGCTAGGGGCTGGAAACCAGTACTACAAACATAACTAATAGGGGGAGTCCATTATCTAAGTACCTACACACACAACCATCTTGATGAAAAAAGTATAGAGTGAATACAATTAATATAATCAAAATATAAGGAAACAAACATGAATGCAAATCCTCTAGACTTTATAAAAGCATGGTAGTAAAAATTGGAAAGTAAAAGAGAAAAATACATTCCCAACCCATAACATACCGGAATCGGAAAAACCTAGAAAAGTAAATTGTTGAGAGATCCCTTCTCCTAAATCAGAATCTATGACCACTGTATGCAGTACAATGTACCATATATCCATAATCTCCTCTATAGTCATGATCATCCTATATATCATTTTCATATGACACGACACATGTGGGAAAATACCATGAATGGGTGAGTATATATGTACCCAGTAGGAGTCCCCAAAAGTTATTGGGAAGAAGTGATACAATGGGAAAAAATATATAAGATTCAAGATACATCCAAATAGAATAGGTCAACCCAAACCAAGAGTACAAGTTATCTCATCCAAACACAAGGGGCACAACAAGGTCAGTATTTGAACTACACATTGTGTCTCCACCACATATAGCAGAAGTGGTGACTTATCCAACCATGAGAAGCTAGACATGGAAATCACATGGCATACCCCACACGTATTTGAATCTCAGAGAAAGAGAGTAACCAAATCCAATGCATGGAAACAAAAGACTATATATATATATATATGCTCTGAAAAATAATCCTAAATTAGAGAGTAAGGTGGTCTCCAACTCAAAACTCACCCTATGAAGAAGATTATCCAACAGTTTAAAAGGTCAGTCCACTATTCCCTAGAATCTCACATTTCTTCCCTTAATTTACCACCCAAGTCAATTCACAACTTTTCATTGTGCCACATAGTTGAGGATGCATAAAATTGAATTATATGAACCTCTCCCCAGTATGTATTTCTTTTTTACTCTAATAGTCACTGAGGAACTCCATACCCCAGTTCTACAAGAGGTTACCTCTTAGGATATGTCATCGGTGAACACCACTACCCAACCCTACTTGAGGTTACCACCAGGAAAGGTCATCGGTCCACTCCAATTTTTTCCCTACTAATGGTAACATCCTAAAACATTGTAGAAATCCCATACACAATCCTATTGGAGGGTAACCCCAAAAGATCATTAGGTAACACCACTGCCCAACCCTAATGGAAAGTATTTCATGAAACATCATTGATATCCACTTACCAATATTACTGGAGGGTAACATGGAATGATCATGAGGGAACATTACTACCCATTATTTCTGAAGGGTACCACTTGAAACATCAGGGAACATGACTTCCCAACCCTGTTGGAGGGTACCTCCTAGAATTTTGGAGAACTCTGTTGCCCAACCCTATTAGAGGGTACCTCAAAAAGATCATTGAGGAACTCCACTTTCCAGCCTAACTGTAGGGTATCACCTTGAACATCAATGAACTCCACTACCTAGCCCCGTTATAGTGTAACTCAGAATGATTATCATAGAAATCCACTTCATATCCCTACTGGAGAGTACTTCTTGGAACCTCAAGGAAATTCCCTATTTATCCTTGTGGTAGGTTAACATGGAAAGTTATCTGGTAATCCTATGGTATTGTTACTGTTATTAGGAACCAACTATCCTGGCACAAAACCCAAAAATATTTATCATCATTTCTAAAAATCCACAATTGATAAAACCATCGTGTTCTATGAAAAATAATCAATCAAGATAAGATACCCCCAGTCTAAAATCCATGTTCAAACAAAGGAGATGTGTATGTTTGTAGATTCATAAGGGAGAAGATGAAATATAAGGGACCCACATGACGTGTGGTCCCACTCTACTATTGGGTTGTGTCCCTTCCGTCACCGAAATTTTTGTATTACTACCTGACATGTTATGGTACCACACAACATGTCTCAACAAAAATCATGATTAACAAAAGTGGTTCATCATCATTCCAAGAAAAAAACATGTAATTTCCCCAATAATAATCTTTAAAAGGATTTAGATGCCCATTATATCATGTTATTGCGATCCTCATAGAAAAATGATTTGGATATGCTATTTATTTTCCAAAATCGGACACCCAGTGAAAATCTCGGAATTCATCATTTAATGCCTAAATGGTATTTTGTGAGATCGATCTATGAACATGAATTAATTATCTTATATTTGTCTCAAAATGACCACCTCGGTATCAAGGTCGCAATGATGTAGATTGTTCATCATTCAGAAACCAAATGAATAAGATACATTCGATACAAGATTCCCCAATAATATCCATAACGATGATAAAGATAGTAATGATAATATTGGGTGCTTTGTAGACCCAATCCATGATTGAGAGAAAGGTATTCAACATTGGTCTTAAAAAGACAGTTTTAATTCCAAGGCTATGTGTTTGCTAATAGTTCATCAATAAGATACTTCATAGAGAAGATACATCTATATTACGATATTTTAACCAAAATAAAAATAAAAATATTTTATTATTATATTAATATTAATTAAAATTGTGTTCCATCTATAAGGCTCTTCTCCCAATTTATTTATGTGTTGTAGGTGAGGCCCCATGCAAGATTCATGCACAAAATTATTCCTCCCATTTAATAAGAGTAATAATAATATATATATATATTATTATTAGTTTAAGAAATAAAAAAGGCAAATTTTGCAATCCCACTCTTTTGGTGAAGTTTGTTCATGTGGTTTGCCTTCATAATTTTTCTTCTTAATTTATCAAAATTACATCTCAATTAATTTTATTTAAATAAAGAATATATTAATTAATATCATTTAATTAAAATGTAATTTCATTATTAAACTAAAATAATTTGACTTAATTAAACACATATTTTATGCCACCATTATTATTTTTATTTAATATAATTATAATAAAAAATCCTCATTTAATTTTTATCAACCCATCACAATTATTATTATTATTAATATTAATGCTCATCGTGTTGACCATACATGACCACATAATTGGATATTTGAGTCCAGCCACTATCTCATCTTAGCTGATAAGCCTTTTCCATAATACTCTGCACATATCCACCACTCAGAACTAATCCCTTAACAACACACAACATCACCATGCGCCAACTGTGAAATTGTGGATCACCAACTTGATCCAAAACCACCTCTGATCATTAACTGGCACCCGCAGTACTAAACCGATCCATTCACTAAACATCATCCCACACATTTATAATTTTTTTCAAAAAACCATTGGTTTTCATGTTATTCATGCTGCAGCCATGAATCCGGGGGGGGGGGGGTGGTTACCATTCTTGATCCTACCATGCAAAAGTTGAATTGTAACCCTTTTTTTAGGCCCATAGATACTATTGACCACTATATCTAACTATAATGGTTTTAATTATCACAAATAATGTCATATAATATCATATATATTATCTAATGTAAGATCATAGATTTTGTAAAATCATAATCTAAAATATTAGATCATTTCCATCATATAACTATTTATGTGTGTTTAAGTCTAAACAGATTTATAATTGATTACCTATGTGTTTATGGATTTTAACACTCTCTGACTTTGTGAAGTTGTAAGAAAGATATAACATATAATATTATATAAATATAACTCACTCACACTGATAGACACGGGACTCACCATTGCAAATGACTCACATGACATATAGATCAAACATGCATATGTTGTAGGTCTGTGAGGATGCCACCATTATATACGACTCACCATTGGACATGACACCGAAAAATAGACGACTCACTATTACATATGACTCACTGACACAGACGGCCTACCATTAGTCCAAGTGACCTACTATTGCCTGATGCTACCGATGCAGGGACTCACCCTTAGTTGAAATATTTCACCGATAGTTCAACTATCTCACCGATAGAAGGAAGGAATCACTGATAGAAAGAGACAACGATATAATAAGACCCTGATAGAAGGAGTCACTAATAGAATGTTTAAATATGAATTTATTAATATTATCTCTAATGGTCATATTTAGAATAATTAATTTTTTAATATTACATACTTCTTTCTGTAGGACTTTTAGCAGATAGTATGAGGTACGATGAGACGATTAACGTGGAATGAGCATGCCCTTTGTGGGCCCTCAATAATAAGATTTATTTTTAACAAAATAGAGAATAATTCATATAGAGATTAAAGAGTCATGTGGTGAATACCTATGAGAGATATACTGAATAATGGAAACTCTCATGAAACTAAGGTGAACCCATGAATTAAAAATTAAGAACATACAGTAAGATCACGAAGTGAAGCAAGACCTGTAGAGCTGACCTTGGAAATCTTTTGAACAAGAATCTAAATATCTCATACTCTTGGAAGCTAGAACACAGGAGTATGACACTCTTTTTTTGAGTCAACATCTATAATAGGACTCGAACTTCAAGCCCACTACCTCAAAAGAGTCCATAGCAGCATCTCGATACAAATAAGGCCTTTTAAATCCCTTCTCATACTTATTTGTTCTATTGTATTCATTTATTTACATTTCTGAGCAGTGTGTGTATCTTTCTAATACACACACACACACACACTCTGGAGGATACCTGATATCTTCAAACTCTCATTCAATTTATCCTTTATATCCTACATAGAACTATAGAAGAGGTCAGGTATGACCTGATTATTGTTTTTTCCATGAATAACTATGGTAGAGGTCCAGTGTGACCTATAAAAACCTGTGTGATGTTGTGAATCCCAATCTAGGGGGTAGATCAAACTGTTTATCAATATAAACATCTTGGTGGAAAGTGATCTCCATGTCGAGAGGACTAAGTCTATTCTTGAGACTGAACCTCTGGTTTATTTCTATTATGTTTTTACTCTTTGTTTTACTCTATTTTATCACATATTTCATAAAACTAAATTTAATTTTTATAGTTATTTTAGCAAGTATTTATAACTAATTTGAACTACTAGGTCAGTTTCAAAAGTTTTATTAATAATTCAATTTATATAGATACGAACTTATCAATCATTTGACAAATTAACTAAACATTCATGACTCTTATAAATTCACTACAAACTATTTTAGATTATATTTTTATTTGGGGATATTTTTAATTATAAAATTTTTAACAGATTTTTTTTTGATACTCAATTCACCCCGTCTTTAGTGTCATACTCTGACCAATATTTGGTATCAAAGGATGTTTTTTTGAAGCTTCAGTTTTCAAATATTTTTCACATATTTACAACTGTTATTTTAGTCAGATTTCAAAGATCTTAAAATTTATATTATTTCTATCTTTTTATATCTTTAAAATATTTTCCAAATTATATTTTGAATAATATACTGGAAGGCGCTTCTAATAAAATACCACCTTTCTTTAATGGAAAATATTATGCCTCATGGAAAATTAAATTGACAATGCATTTATAAAGTATGGGTTTTGAAATTTGGTCTTCAATTTTGATGAGTATAAGATTTCTTTTAAAGATGGAACTACTTGGGATAACCCAACTAAGACTTATTATAACATTAATTATAAATCCATGATTTCCTTTTATTTATCTTTAGGAGATGAGGAATTCAATATAATTATTACATGTAAAACAACCCATGGAATTTTTGATAAGTTGTCTGTTTCACATGAAATAACATCAAGTGTTAAGGAAATGACACTGAACACATATACTATGAAATATGATAACATTAAGATGAATCCTGATGAGCCTATTTCTGGCAGGTATCTTAGGTTTACTGAAATTTTGAATAATATGATGTCTCTGAGAAGAGATGTTACTTCCAATGAACAAATCATGAGGATTATTAGATTCTAACATGATAGATGGAGAGGAAATCCTATCTCTATTATAGAATCATCTGAAATAATAATATTACCTATCAAATAATTTATTGGAAAATTGATGATATATGAAGAAGAGATGAATTTTAACAATGAAGAGGATGATGAACCTAAGAGAAAAATTATAGCCTTCAGGACTACTACCTATAAGAATAAAGAAAAACAGAAGGTTCAAGACTCTGTTGAAATCTCTAATAATGACGAATCAAAAACATATAGTGATGAAGAGATGTCTTAGTTTTCCATAAGATTTAATAAATTTTATAGAAAGTATAATTTTATCATGATGCCCAATTATAGAGGAAGATATGATAAAAAAGGTAGCTACAAAGGGCTGGAAAAGAAATGAAAAATCCGATGAGATTGTATACTATGAACGTAAGAGGAGAGGACATGTCAAGGATGAATGTCTAAAGATAAAATACAAAATGATATATGAAAACAGAGTCATGAGGTATAAGAAATCTATGAATGCCACCTAGAGTGCATCTAAGGATAGCTCAAGTGAAGTAGTATCATCTAATTATGAGAAATATTACATGGAAAATATGTTTTTTATGACAAAAAATATGAGGAATGGTATTTGAAATGCTCATGAAAGAGTCAACAGCACATGGAAATTGGTTGTTCAAGACATATGATAGAATATTATTCAATAATCAAGAACCTAATCAAGATTGATAGTGGATATTTCACCTTTGGTGACAATGCTAAAGGATAATTAATTGTCTAAGGCCAGATTTGTAACTCTAACTTAGTTTTAATTTATAATGTACTTTTTTTATGGATTAATGTATTATATATTTATAATTTCACAATTATGTGGTGATGGATTTCATGTTTCATTTAAAAATGACTTTTTCAATATTTTTTACACTAAAAATAAATTAGTATTTTTTGCTATTAGAAAGGAAAACATATATTCTGTTAACATATATTTTTTAGTTTCGAAAAATATTTCTTTTTTTATGTGCCTTTCATAATTATTATTCTCTTTGGAATAAGATATTAGGACACTATAATTTACACTCTCTTAAAAAGCTTACTAGAAAAGTATTAGTTAAGGATCTTCCCAAACATGAATTTCTAAATTAAAATTTTTGTAATCCTTATCAAAAGTGTAAACAACATAAGATATCTTTCAAATAAAATAAATAAGTTTCAACTTCTCAACCTTTAGAGATGTTTCAAAGGGATTTATTTTGACCATCTTGGGTTTCTTCTTTAAATTGGATGCACTATTTCTATGTTATTGATGATTTCTATTATAGGTATACATGGAATTATTTCATAGCTCACAAGAGTGAAGCATGTACTTACATTACCAAGTATGCTAAAAAAGTGGAAAATCTAAGCTGAATTAGAATAAAATCATTAAGTAGTGATCATGGACTTGGGATTGAAAATAAAGACATTGAATCATTTTTCTCATACAATGGCTATAGTCAAAATTTCACTAACCCTAGTAAACATTAATAAAATGGAGTTTTATAATTAACTAATTGAACATTACAAGAGATAGCTCGAACAATGCTTAATGAATATGGTTTACCTATTTACTTTTGGGTTGAGTCTCATAATACATCTTGTTACATAATTAACAAGGTTTTATTAGACCTATTCTCAAAAAGACTCCTTCTAATCTGTGGAAAAATAGAATACCCGAAGTTTGTTATTTTAATGTTTTGGTTGCAAAGTCTATATTCATAATACAAAGGATAATCTCAAAAAAATTACATCCACAAGTGATGAAAGAATCTTTCAAGGTTACTCAACCTATAGTAAATCCTATAGAGTCTTTAATAAAACAAAAAAGTGAGTTGATGAATCAATGCAAATTAAATTTGATAAAATAGATCCACATGAACCTAATATCTTTCTATACAACCTTGAAGATGATATTCCAAACCTAGAAATCTATTAAAAATAATCTTATCCTTCGGTCAAGCAATATGTGAAATCAAATAGTTCATTAAATTATTTAGAATATAAACTTGATGAACATAAACCTATAGATGAACATGAAGTTACTAGAACCTCATTTTCAAAACCAAATAGAACTCTCAAGAACAAGCCTTTAGATGTAATTGTTCGAGACTTAGAAAAAGGGACACTAACAAGAGTGTATCTCAAAAATCAGGTAGACCATCAAGACTTCTTGCCACAAATTGAACCTAAAAACATCAGTGAAGCAATTAAGGATGAATTTTTGTTAATTTCTATGAAGTAAGAACTTAATAAATATGAAATAAGCTATTTCTAAAAACTTATTGATATACCTAATGACACCATGACCATAAGAACTAAGTGGGTGTTTAGGAATAAAGTTGATGAATCGGGTAATATTGGTAGAAACATAGATATATTAGTTGCACAAGGTTATAGTTTAGAAGGGGTAATTGACTATAAAAAAATGTTTTTACCTATTGCTTGGCTTGAGGCCATACGAATCCAACTTTCTTATTCTTCCCATCTAAATATTAAATTGTATCAAAGGGATGTTAAGAGTGCATTCCTAAATGGATATATAGTTGATGATGTTTTTCTTGAAAACCCCCCAGTTTAAAAAATCTCATTTTCAAAATCAGTTTTTCAAATTAACAAATGATTTACATGGTTTAAAATAAGCTCTAAGAGCTTGGTATGATAATTAAAGATATTTTGTTAATTCAAAAGTTTTTACAAAAGTAATTGATGACCCAAATATTTTTATAAAATGAATTTCTAAAGATTTTTTGTTAGTTCAGATATAGGTTGATGATATTATTTTTTGTATCTTCAATGAATTCTTTATCTATTAATTTTTAAAAAATGATGCATAATGAGTTTGAAATGTGTTAAATGGGTGAACTCAAATCGTTTCTCATATTTTATATTTTTTCAAATAATGAAGGTATCATTTTAAATAAAATTAAATATAAAAATGATATTTTAAAAAGATTTTTCTTTGATATTATTAAAATTAGTGACACTCCCATGAGTACTACTTGTAAGTTGGATCTTGATAAAGTTGGTAAATTGTTTGATCAAATCACTTACATAGGAATGATGGGATGTTTTCTTTACATGAATTCTAGAAGGCCAGATATAATGTTTAGTGTGTGTATGTGTGCATGTTTTAAGCTAATCCAAAATAATATTACTTGAATTATATTAAAATAATATTAAAATACCTCAAACATGCAATCAATTTAGATCTATTTTACTCTAAAGGACAGTCATTTGATATAGTGATTTATTCCAATGCTGAATTTTGTTGATGAAATTTATATGGAAAGAGAACCTCTGAAAGATGCCATTTTTTGGAAAATTATTTAGTTTCATGGTGTAGTAAGAAGCATAATTTTATAGCATTATATAATGCTGAAGCTGAATACAGAGTTGTTGGTAGCTATTGTGCAAAATTTTTGAGGATGAAACAAACTCTTCTAGACAATGGATATCAATATAGACATATAGCTATAAAATGGGACAACACAAGTGCTATTAACATTTCGAAGAACCAAATTTCTCACTCTAGAACAAAACATATTTTTGTAAGACAACACATTTTGAGAGATCATTGTCAAATGGGTGATATCACTTTGGAATTTATTATTATTAAATATAATCTTGATGATATATTCACTAATCCATTTTACTCTGAAATAATAAATTACATTAGACATGAGTTAGGAATGATCAATTAGTAAGATCTTGGGTTTCAAAATCCGTTAGTATTTTTTAAGTTTTTCATGTTGACACTGTTGTCATGCCAACACTGTTGTTTTGATGACACCATTTTCATTTTGACACCATTGTCATGCCAACCCCATTTTCATACAGCCACTATTAGTATTTTATAGAGTCTATCAAGACGATACCAATTCCTCGCTTTTTTCAACGTTTTATGTTTTTTTATCTAAATGACATTGTTTTGTTAATTCTAGTGAACCCGATTAATGATTTTTTGATTCTTTAATTTAAAAATCCCAAAATGATATAAATTTGAATCGATACAGTCTACTCTATTTACCACTACTCTATCTCTATGTCGCCTATCTTTTTATCTTGCCCCTAACCTTTCACATTTAGGCCTCCGGACTGAATTGATCTAAATGGAGTGAGTGAAGAGATCTCTAGAAGAGGGTGAGTCTCATGCATCTATGAAATAAAAAGGTGACTCAATCAAACAATAGGGTCTTCTAAATAATAGTGTGGTAAACCATGTTGTGACCATAATGAAAGAATTTTGGGTGGAATGGATCTTAGAAAGGAAGTTTTTGTTGTCGAATATGATGCAAGATCAAGGAACGATTGAATGGTTCTTAAAAAATGATAAATTATTTTATCCTAAGCTGGTATATGTATTCTACATGAATATGAAACATCTGATAGAAGGCAGTGATGTTTCTTGGGTGAAATCTATTTTGAAAGTGAAGAGAATCTCGTTCTCTTCAAGATATTGGGTTTTATGTCTTAAGGTACCTCATGAAGGAAGGTTTGATGATTACCAAGGTACTTATCCTCTTGAATGTGATTTATTTCTCTATGAGACAACTCTGAAAGAGCTAATTGGAAATGAAGAGCACGAGAGACCCATTTCCTCATAATTTAATGCTGAGTGCAGAATTTTATTCAAGTTTATTCAGCACAAGATTTTTCCTTAGAAGTATCAGGATGTATATTGTGATTATTTTCATTAGAAAGGAGTTAAATAGAATCTGTGTAGATATATAATGGTACAGATCAATGAGATAATAAATCTTGGTTCTAAGTCAAATTCTCCTTTCAATCTTAGAATGATTTCATCTATGTTAAAGGAAAAAATGTTGTGTATGTTTAGCTGATGATGTTGTGGTTAGTTAATGTAGCGGTTTCTGTTTAAGTGATGACATCTATAAGAGAATGAAAATTAATTGGAACCCATGGAGGAAGGAATTGGTTGGTGATGAAGATAGATTGTATGAGAAGTTCAATATCCTAGATCATCTAGTTAGACCAAGGGATCTAGTGGATACTATCCTTGGTCCAAATGAACATTTAACATATTAATCAAATGAGGAAAAAGAGCATGCAACTCTTGTTAGAGAGGTGGGATCACCATTTATTGATAGAGCTGACCTATACACTGTTGGTCCAACAAAAAAAGTTTTTATTGGTCCTCCAGGACCACCTATAAATATACCCTATCAAAAAACAATTATCAAATCTACAATTATTGAAGAAACTGAAGTTGAAGGTAGTTTAGATTATGTAGGTGAATCTAATGAAGAAGAATATGAAAAAGAAGAAGTTGATTGTGGAAAAAGTGGTTCAGAATTAGAAGGGGAAGAATAATATGACTAGGTTGATGATGAAGTTGGGGATGGAAAAGATGAGGCTGGTAATAATGATGAATGTGATTAAAGTGGTAGTGGTGATGAATCTGATCATCCATATGAGAATCCATATGTTGTGAATATGGATGTTTCTGAAACTAATACTGGTGTATCTGTTGAGGGTATTTTTCAAGAAGAAAAGTTTTCTCTAAATGAACATGTTTCTCATGATTTCATACTAGGAAAATACCTCTACATATAGAAAAGAACCATATCCAAGTAGCCTTGATAGAGGGGGAGAAATCTACACTAAAATTTGATAATAAGGTGGAGCCTTAAAGACCAATTTCTCAAGTTGATGAACAACATCAAGCTGGAAGAGTAAGCCTTGATACTCTTATTCCTCTAGATTCAGATATTATTTTTGAATGGATAAGTAATCCTAGTTATGTAGACCTGGGATTGGATTATAAAGATTATAATTATGAATTTTTTTCCCTTGCTGCATGGGAACCAGTGGATGAGACATCTTCTATTGACTATGTAACTAATGATGATTTTGAACAATTGAAGAAAGAGATATGTTCTGACATAATACACTTAATGAAATCTCAAACAAGGTATGAGATTGATGATGCCATTTGTTAGATTACTGATCTGACTAAGAATTTGAAGTAATCATATCTATGGTTGATGGTGTAAAACAAGATGGTTCTGCTAGTTCTGCTTCTTCTTCAACAAGCCTATCTCAAGCTAATGTTACATCTGTTTCAAAGATGGTGATAAAATAAATTCATCCAAATTTAATCACAATTATAGAGACAATTTGGAATGAAAATACCATGATTAGGAATTAAATGATGAAGCTATAAATTGGGATCAATTTCTTAACCATTTTTTATAGGAATACAATGGAAACTGTCATGAAAGAAAATTAGAATCTTGTTTCTCAATTTAATGATCTTCAATTTTCCAAGCTAAGAAAATATGTTTAGGATCATACCTTCTCTACTCATACTTCAACCTCTACTTTACCTACTCAGTATTCACAATTTCCAGATCATACTACTGTTAGTTCAGTGTTAAAAGAGGAGTTTTAATATTTTATTTCATTTATCGCCAATGTTTAGGAAACTTCATATAAAGATCTTAATCAAGTGAATTATTGTATAAAGAGTTCTTCACACACTCAGTAAGAGATAACCAAAACGATTAATGAGTTTTCCCCCATACTCATCACAAAGCACCAAATGAACAGTCAATTTAAAAATTTATCCATAAACATTACTATTCATCCAGTGGTAAAGGCCTTTAAGGATCAGATTTAGAAGCTCAGATAATCTACTCCTTTATTGAACATGTTTATATAAAACAAATATGATTTTGAGAAGGCAATGAAATATGGAGCAGAGATCATTGAATAATTCATTAAGATATTAAAACCATATCTTCATGTCCAAAGTGAATCCATTTCTGTACCTCCTGCTACACAACTTGGATCTTCTAGTTATGTGGCAGCACAACCTCAAATGTTAGTTTCTCAGGCCTTATATCCGATCAGACCAGTCATTACAAAAAAATTTAATCCTTGGATTCTTTCTCAACACAAACCTTCCCCCGTTTCTATAGTTCGTAAAGGAGTGAATCTACCTCCTCTCAAAATCCATTTAGACCCTCCTGCTTCTCATCCTAGCCCTCATAATGAACCTTCTATTTCTTTTTCTGATAACGGGAAGAAACCCCTTGATCCTACCCTAGAGTGTGGAGTGATTAAATATTTATAGGGATGAATCATTGTACCATTGAATCTCCAGTGTAATATATTTATGAATTCCATTTCATTATTTATATTTTCCTATTTTGAGTATTGTTTTCACCTTTACCAATTTTTCTAATCCTAAAAGGGGGATAATTTAATCATTTAGAGAACTTTATTATGAATTTATTATGAGTTTCAACTTTATTATGTATTTATTCATTATTATTTCTGATACATCCTTTTCCCTATAATATATTCTTATTCTGCAATGGTACATACTAATGATAGGATTTGAGATTATCAAAAATGGAGAGATTGTTGGCCCATAGATACTCTTAGCCACTATCTCTAACTATAATGTTTTTAATTATCACAAATCATGTGATATAATAACTTATATCTTATCTTATTTAGGATCCTATTTTATTTAAAAGCATAATCTTAAATATCAGGTCAATTAAGTCATATAACTATATATGTGTGTTTATGTATAAACAAGATTATAACTAATTATCTATGTGTTTTTGGATATTAACAATCTATGACATTGCTGATATGATGGTTAGACAGAACATCTAAAATTATCAAAGTATAAGTCACTAATACTAATAGATAGGTGACTCACCATTTCATATGACTCACTGGCAGAAAGATCAAACAAGAATAAGTTCTAATTTTGTGAAGCTGACATAGTTTCATATCACTCACCATTGGACATGACACCAATAGATAGATGACTCGCTATTTCATATGACTCACTGATGCCGAAAACATATGGTTAGTCCAAGTGACCTACCATTTCTAGATGCTACTGACGCAAGGACTCACAGTCAGTTTAAATGCATCATCAATAGTTCAACTATCTCCCCAAAAAAATGAAGAACTCTCCTATAGATGGAGACACTGATAGAATAAGACAATGTTATAAGGAGTCACTGATTGAAGGAGACACTGACATAATAAGACACCGATGGCAGGAGACACCGAGAGAATAAGACACTATTAGAAGGAATCACCAATAGACTA
Source organism: Viscum album (assembly GCA_963277665.1). Lineage (NCBI taxonomy): Eukaryota > Viridiplantae > Streptophyta > Magnoliopsida > Santalales > Viscaceae > Viscum > Viscum album. The sequence continues at coordinate 1,317,898,112 of OY728157.1, forward strand.
TTTAAATCTATATTTATTAAAATTATATCTAATGGTCATATTTAGATTAATTAATGTTTCTGACCTTATTTAATGTTGTCTTTAATAATTTTGCAAGATAGTACAAGGTACTATGAGCCGATGCACGTGGAATGAACATTGTATTTTTTGGCCCTCGAAAATAAGATGTGCCATTTAAAAAAAGAGTAGAATACATACAAAGATTATAGAGCCATATGGTTCATACCAGAAATAGATATACTGAATAACATCAACTCTCATGAAACTACAGTGAACCAAAGTACTCCAAAGGAAGAATATACAGGGAGATAAAAAAGTGAAGAAACCCTGATGATCTAACTATGAACATATTTCGAACAAGAAGATGAATATCTCATACTTCTGGAAGCCATAACATATATTCTACGACACTTTGTTTTGGAGTCAACTTTTAGAAGAGGACTCAAAATTCAATCCCACTACATTTGAAGTGTCTAGAGCTTCATCTCAAGACACATCTAGCTTTCTAAATCCCTTATCACACTTATTTTATCTGTTTTATTCATTTATTTAAATTTCTGAGAAGTGTGTATATCTTTCAATTACACACACACACCGACTCATGTGCATAACTGGAGGATACCTGATATATTTAAACTCACATTCTATTTATCCTTTGTATCCCACTAAGAAATGTGGAAGATTTCAAGTGTGATGTTTTTGTTTTTTCCCCACAAAGAACTATTGTAGGTGTCATGTGTTACCTCGATAGCTCTGTGTGCTATTGTGAACCCCAATCCATCGTGTGCATCAAACTGTTTATTAATTTATACGACATTGTTGCAGGTGATCACTAAAGTAGACAGGACTAAGTCTCAGCTTGAGACTGAACCTCTTGTTTATTTCTACTCTATTTTACCTCTTTAGTTTTATTCTTTTTGTCACATATTTCATAAAAATAAATATAATTGTGATATTTAGTTTATCTAGTGTTTTTAACTATTTTGAACTAGTAGGTTATTTTCAAAAGTTGTATTAATATTTAAATTAATATATATGAGAAATAAAAAATATTTTTGGAAATTAACAGAACATTCAGGAATCATATAAATTCAACACACACTGGCTTAGATTATATTTTTAATTGGGGATATTTTTAATTATCCAATTTATAAAAGAAATATTAATAGATACTCAATTCACCTCCCTCTTGAGTACTCTACTCCGGCTAATACTATTATTCAATAATGAAGAACGCGATGAACAGTGGGAGAAATCACTAATAAAAAAGGTTATAAACACCATTATTAATTTTTATTCTATGATGATTTCATAGTAGGGAATCCGAGTTGAGGAACATGGCATAGAGAATAAATAAAATGAATTAAATAAATATAATTTGTCTACGGGTCTCATGCAAAAACATATAATTAAATTATCAAAAGAAGAAAATAATTCATTCTTAAATAATTTAATCAAAAGAGAGGAAACTAAAATTGATGATTCCTACCTTGATTATGGATTGATATTTGTTTAATAACACATTCGAAAGAGGTGAATGTGGCCCACTGCGTCTACCGCCTATCAAATCACCTAGATCTATTAACTAGTCATTGTTTGGTCTTGATGAACCAATGAAGGACGCCCTACTTCTCCTCTTAGGTCCAGAATGGTTTATGTGGTCAAAAATGCAAAATTTTTGGATGAAATAATTTATAAATGGCTTAATTAGGTCATTTAGTAAAACAAATAAATTATTAATTTATTTTAATTAAATGAACTCGCCAATGGATGCCTCATATGAACACCCAACACTAACCAAATTTAATTCACACCTTGGATAAACATCATATTCATAACTCAGTGGTGGTCTTGTATTTACCATTAGAGTCTACATATATGAGTTTTTTCAGTTATTGTTATTATATAAATAAATTAATTAATTAATTTATCCAACGCACCCACCAACAAATTCTCCATTCAAATATTCTGCACTGAATAACATCTAGTCGCACCTAGTGTAAACTCTACATTCTAAATTCAACTATGGTATCATATTTACCATCAGATATTCCATTTATGAGATATTCCGCCTTTTTGGGAAAATTTTTATCATGAAATAAAAATATATTAATTTTTTTATATAATTAATTCCCATATCACCGGGCCTTGGAATCACACACCTTCTTAGCAGCAGACACTATGAATATTCCTAAGAATATTCCAAATTCATTTAGGAAATAACTAGATTATCTAAAAATAAATAAGAGTTCTACATCGCATCCCATATAGATCTTCATTGTGTTACATTTCAATACTCAATTGAAAGATGTTGTTGTATAGGAACTCAACTAATGTGAAATGTTGATCCCATCAACTGTAAAATTCCATTGAGAATGTTCTCAGCATGTACTAGATTGTTTGAATAGTCCTTTCATGTTGGAAATTAGTTTGGTGGTGAAAGGATTTACTAAAATTCAACTCGATACTCAAATCATGTTGAAGAATTCTCTACAACGTTGATGTGATCCTTGGATCATGATCAGAATCACTAGAAAGTGGAACTCCATGAAACATAACCACTTACATGATGAAAATCGTGGAATGATGGTTAAGATAGAAGTCTTCCTGAATAATGATTAAATTGGTAGTCTTGGTGAGATGATCCACTATAACCAATACCACATGGTTTCCATTGGATGTTCTCGATATACGAGTGACAAATTCTATAGTGATGTTGTCCCACTTCCATGTTGGTATGGGTACTGGTTATAATACCCTTTTATGAATTTTTCTCCCTACCATCACTTGTTGACTCACCAAGAAACTATTAGTGTATTTGTAAATCTCCATTTTTATGTTATCCCTCCAATAATGATAATGAATGTCCCTATACTTTTATGTGATTCCATGTTGTATATATAATGAAAAAATATGGGATTCATCCATCAACTCCTTCTTTATTTATAGAATAGATGTAACACATAGCCTTGTAGAATGTTTTAGTATACCTTCTTGATCAATATTGAACTGACGAAGCCTATCATTCTTCACATCCCGTATCTTATTCTGTTATAAAAGATATTATCTTTGATATTTCTTCATATTCTTTAGTAATGATTGTTGAGAAATCATTTGGGATACGGTTGACGATGCACCTTCCCTTACGATTCCCATGTCTAGTTTTACTGGGTCTTTGATCAAATTATCTCTTTTAATCCTCATCATTTCAAGCATAATATGGTTATTTCACACAAAATGCATCAAAAAATTTGTTTTACCATCTTGGAAAATAATTAATTTAACAATCATAGTCATTAAAAAGTCTCAACCATCTCTTAAGTCTCATTTTCAATTCATTTTATGTCATAATATACTTATAACTTTCATATTATATGTATATATCCCAATTTTCCCCATAAAGACAGTGAATCCATATTTTAGACAAAATGCAACTGTATCCAACTTCAGGTCATGCATAGGATAATTATACTCATGAGGATTTACTGTCAATATAAATAATCAATCACATTTTCATTTTTCACATAGAAACACCCTTGACCATTCATATATTCATTACTAAAAACAATGAATCCTTCTATTATTAGTGGTAGAGTTTACACAAGTGCAGTATAAAATCTATTCTTTTGCTCTTAGAAACATTTTTTACACTGCTTTGTCTAGATGAACATATCCCCTTTTCGAGTAAACTTGTCTAGTGGATTTGAAATTACTTGAATGTTTTTCAAAAACATTATATAATATCCATAATGAATAATGAAACTATAAAACTCAATTACTATTGTATGATGACACCAATCCTCCACAACCATTGTCTTGGTAGGGTCAACTGATATTCCTTCATTTTTTACAATGTTCCCTATAAATGAATCTTTTCATAAAAAAGTTCCCATTTTTTAAAATTTCCAAAGAGCCTCTCCTTCCTAGGAGTTTTCATTATAACCCTTTGATAATCCACATGATCTTAATGACACATGGAATACATCATAACATCATCTATAAAAACATTCCCAAATTTATCTAGGCAGTTCTTAAATTATATATTCATCAAATAAATTAATATAGAATTAGAATTAGTTATTCCAAAGGAAATACAAGAAAAATCATATTTACCATATCTTGATTGGAGGGTGGAATTTGGGATATATTAATTATTCACCCAAAATTTATGATAAACAAATTTAAGATCAATATTGGAGAAAAATTGAACCCCATGAATCTATTCAAATAAATCATAAATCCTTGTAGTAGAGTACTTTTTCTTCAATGTGATACTATTAGGTTACCTATAATCAATGAATATATACATTGATCCATCCTTATTCTTTACAAAGAAAACATGTACTCCCCAAGGAGGCACACATGGTTATATAACCCCCTTCTCCCTAATATCATGGAGTAGTTTCTCTAATTCCTCATTATCCACATATTCCATTTTATACGGGGTCCTTGATATCATATTGGTTCTATATTTGAGTTCAATGGATACCTCCCCCTCTCTTTCTCATGGTGGTCTAGGTAACTCATTTGGAAATATGTCAATGTATTCATGTATCATGGGGATATTTTAAATTCATATACATTCACTTTATTCTTCATATTCACCAATTATTCCCCTGAAAAAACATGTGGGAGGTTATTTGTGACAAATCTCAGGTTGAGATATATCTCCTTTGAAAAAAACAATAGGTTTTCTATTCAAGACTATTATGATTTCTATTCTTCTGCATTTGATTTTAGTATTATAATTTAAAAGAAATTCTTTCACCAGTATATTGTCAAATTACGAAGTGGGAGTTACTACTAGATTTTGGATGATATTATTCTATCCAAAGTGAATACTAGAGTTTCTATTCAATGTTGATTCTGGGATAATTCCTCTACGGGTCTTGACTGATATCTCTACTTTTAGAAGTACAGGTATTGATTCTATCTTTGTTACAAACCTCGAGAAAATAAATGAGTGTGTATAACAGGAATCAAACAATGTACATGAACGATTTGAAATAAAAATGAGAGAAACTTCCCCCACAAAATTTGGAGCCCCTACATTAGCCATTGTGATTTAAATTTCCCAACCATTCTAACTGGACATATTCTAGAGTAGATGGTGATTCTCCTCCATTAACTTATGATTAGAAAAGTGATTGGAAAAGTTCCAACGTTTTATACACATGAAAAATTGGACTACATGATGGGCCTCTATCATCTTCCCTCTAATATTAGTGTTGAGAAGTTGAGGCTTCACCTCACTATGATAGTTTCAAGGAACATGGACATCTCTTCCAATCTTTTTACATTTTCCACATGTGAGGTAGCAGTTCCATGAATTCTTCTTCCCATAAAATTTTAATGTGGGAAGTTGCGATTTCTTTCCTCTTCTTCCATTATCAATTTTCCTCCCTAAACATGGATTTATTGATTTATTATTTTTATTTGATCTATGTGACCACTACGTCTCTTCAAATAGTAGTTCATCCTTCATATCACATGAGACTATCTCATCATAGATGTCATAGTATCGATTGGATGGATTCTTCCATATATGGGGTATTAGTCCCCTAAAGTGTCTATCATCCTTTCAACTAGGATCTATGAAAATTCTATATGTGTAACAAGAAATCCATTTAAAGATCTTCTCATATCTTCCAACAGATTTTCTTTCCTTATAAGTATTCTCTAGTAATTCTTTCCTTATTTTCATTCGCATCAAATGGGTGAAATATTTATTGAAAAAGGATCCCCTAAATTCTTCCCAACACACATAATCAATCTCTCTTCATAGCTTAATTTTTTTAATCATTTACCACCATTTATCAGCTTCTCCCTCTAAGTGGTACACAACCAAGGTTACTTTCACTTATTCTGAACAACGGAGTAAAAACAAGATATTTTCTATAGATATTATCGATTTTTTTAGAAATTAATGTTTCAATACATCCACTAAAATAATGTGGTTGTTAGCGCATAAAAGTCTTAATGAAAAGTTTTTCCCTTTGAGGTGAATCTAGACTCTTATCTTGATTCAAGTTATTGTGCATAACGTGAGTTAGCTAATTTATCCTTCTCTTGATGTTATTCATTCCGGCTTCCTTCAGAGGGACATCAGTGCATGGTATATTGTGTTCACTAATTACATTGTTCCTCCTATTTCTTGCAATTTTATAAGATAATAAAAAATAGTAAAAAAATATGTTACTTTTAAGAATATTATAATTATAAAGTATTTGTTGTCTTAAATCATCATTCATAATTATGTTGATTATTTAAAAAATTACATTTTATATAAACCCCTCACAATGGTTCATAATAAGATTATTATTAACCAAACATATCCCTAGACAGTGTCAATACAGGAGTAAAACAAGGCCCACTATCATGCACCGACTCTCATTTGAGTCCAGATAAAATCAGTGGTTTCAGGTTTTACCCCTAGATATGTCTCTTCTAGATCCACATCGACTTGTTTATATCCAGACTGAGATTTCATTTCTCAGAAACCACATAAATAATATTTCACTAAATAACAAGATGTTTCATATATTTTAAATTGTCCGTACTGTTCCTCTTAATGTTTAAAAACATAATTTCCAAAAATAACATAAATATCAATTTTTGATAACTATGTAATCCCACATTGTTATTACATAACATTTTATTGCATTGTACTACATATGGATATTTAAATGTTTAGTTTTGTTGGACACACTTGTTTTGATAATCCCAATTTATATCTCATTTATGTAATAATCATATTTTTTACTTTATAATAATCATGTTTCATTAATATTTATAATTACTGTCTAGTGATACCTATGTATTGTAAATATCATTGTTCTATTGATTCAGCTTATAGTACAAAATTTATCAAAGTTACGGTCACCAACACAAAGGTCACCGATGAAAAGGTTATGGATGCAAAGGTTACTGGTGTAAAGGTGACTGATGCGAAGGTTACCAATGAAAAGGTCACCGATGAAATGGTCACCAATTGCAAGGTTACCAATGAAAAGGTCACCGATGGAAAGTTTAACAATGAAAAGGTTACTGATGAAAAGGTCACCAATGCAAGGTTATCGCTGAAAGACACTGATAAAGGTCACTGATGAAGGTCACTAATGCAACACTATAGATAAAGGCTACTGATGCACCTACTACTAATGCCTACCATTGTGAAGGCTACTGATACAAATTTACTGATTCTTAACCTTACATACTTTGTCAAATTCTTAAAATTATTATAACGGTCCTATTTGGTAAATTTAATGTGTCCGACATTAATTAATGTTGATTGTAAACATATCAAGAAACCGCATCTTGGTACAGTATAAGGTATGATAAGGACATCATGTGGTTCCCTTATTCCTATTATTGAATATCAAATATAAAAAGGAGAAGATCGGGGAAGAAAAAATATATACTGAGATAATTGAAGAAGTGTGGGTGTGAAAAGTCGTGTGAGAGTGTATAGGAATGCATGAGAAATATATTACTCTCTAGATGAAAGAGGACAAGGAAGAACCGCTCGACACTTATACTATGAACCCAAGAATCTCAAGAAGATCATTTCGGGAGAAAAATTTCAAGTATGGATTCTTTTCTTCCAAAATTTTCAATCAAACAAGAATAAGAATACTCACCCCCTAAAATCTAGATCCTAGAGTTAAGACATTATATTTTGAGGATAACTTCTTGAGACAGACTGAAATTGAAAATTATTCATTCTAAGGAATCAAGAGCTGAAATGAAAACACATAGAGATTTCTAAACTCATTCTCATAATATTATCTCTGATGTGTTATTTTATTTTACCTTTCTAGAAAATGTGCGTATATCTATTAGACACACTTTCTCATGTGCATGAACTATAGGATACTAAAAATCATCCCATAAAACTACAAATACATTCTATTTCCCATGTATAATAGAGGAAGAGACCATGTGTGGTCTTTATTGTTTGATTTTTTCACGAAGAATGGTGGTAGATATTGTGAACCCTAGACAGTTTTTGGAAACTATTGTAATGCCCGATACAGGCTGTGTATCACGTTTATTGTTAATATAAATAGCTTGGTGGCTGGTGATCACCAAGTGGAGAGGTTTAAGTCTCATCTTGAGACTAAACCACTTGGGTTAGTCTACTATGTATTATATTTTTTGATACTCAATTTTATCTATTTTCCACTATTGTTAGTTTCTAAAACAAACAAAAATCAACGACTTTGATAGTTTGTTATGGTTAGCGTGTGTATGTGTTTAATTCATTAAACTTGTTTCACAAGATTAAGAACTATTTTACAATGATTCAAATGAGGACTAATCACCATGTGAGAATCTTGTTGACTAACTAAACATTTATATCTCTACTTCTCTAATTAACTGGGAATTTCATATTTGGGGGATATTTTTAATAAAATTTTTAGGAAAAATTTTAATTAGAAACTACATTCACCCCCACCCATGAGATTCCACTCTGACCAACATTTAGTATCAAAGGGACATAGTTTTTATTTCTACTATCTGAACTATTGTGAATGTTTTCAAATTATTTTAATCTTTGATCTCAGTTGTATCGTAATGATCTGAAAATTTCTATCATATCTGAATTTTCAGTTCTTTAAAATTATAATTTACTATTGATAACAGAGTTGAGGGTGCTTCTACTAAAAATCCACCTTTCTGTAATAGAAATAACTATGCTCAGTGGAAATTAAAAATGAAAATGTATCTAGATAGCATGGGTCCTGAAATCTAGGACACAATTGAAGAACCTGTAATGACCCGAAATTTTGAATAAATCTTGTTTCCTAATTTTATGTGTTATTTTATTTTATTTTTATACTCAACAAAAATGTTTCATTTGATAACATGATTATAATTAAGCTGAGACCATTGGGTTTTGACTGTTATATGACCATTTCTCAATATGACCACTGGAAACTAAACGTTTTGATTATTGTCTCTAAATACAAGTAATCTTGGTTAATTAATATAGAAAGAATATTCAATGGCCTCAGCCAGTAGTCTTGGACCGATCGAAGCCCATCTAATAGAACTTGGGAAGGAGGTAGCACCACTGGGCTTTGCTCTGGACAATACCCAAGATGAACTTCATTGTGTGAAGCTAGAACGGGATCGCCTTCGCGAGAAGTTCAAAATGATAGAAATTACTACTCATGTGATGTTGGCCAAGCCTCCCTCAGATTCTCTCACCATAGCACACCTTACACTTAGTTCCTATGCTTGTGTGATAAGGGGCTCTGTAAGGAGACCGTAACTGCCTTGTGAAACCCTTTGTTTTGAATAAAAATTTTGATTTCTTCTTATGATGACGTTTATGAATTTTCAATTGTCCTGATAAATATAGTATGAATATTTTTGATGAATTTTAGAAAAAATATATTTTAAAAATATTAAGTAGACCTTAAATAATTAAAAATATGTAATGATTTTCAAAAAATGGTCTTCTACAATTATGTTGAGTACGAAATTTAGAGTCTAATAAGGTCAACTTGATTTTTGATGAATAGTAAATTATGAATAGTGATTTTTTGCTTAGGATTAGTAGTGTGACCAAATGGATTAGTAATCTCACTTAATGAAATTATTAATATAATCTAGGCACCTTGATTAAATAATGTGATTCAATAAAATTGTTAAATAACGGTTTCATAAATTATTATTCAAGTATTAGTTTTTTCGAATGAATAATGTTTTTTATTAAATATTTAATTAAAAATATTTAGAAAAATATTTTTATAAAATGGATTTCATTTTTGAACTCAGAGCGTCGATATTATGTTATGGTAATTTTTGGGGATTTTTCTGAAAAAATGAATTTTCGGTGAATAGTGTATTTATTTAAAAATTAAATTAAAAATATATAGAAAATTATTTTTATAAAATGTAGTTCATTTTTTTAATCAGAGCATCAATATTTGGTTAAGGTGAAATTTCGGTATTTTTCTGAGAAAGTTGAATTTTTAGTGAATAGTAAAAATACAGTTTTAGGGTTTCAGTATGTTTAATGACATCATAATTGTGTCATGATGATGTCATGAGATATTTTAAGGGTTATCCGACCAAAAGTGATGAAATATTGTATTGGGGGCCCCATGTGGCCTAACTCCATGGTAATTCCATGGGAGAGCACATGGTTTTGAGAAAAGCACTTGTGAGGTGTCCCTTGGCCATTAATGTCTTGTCCCTTCACTTTCCCTATAAATACAAAGCCCTCCTCTCATACATTCGACTCAAAAACCATCCTCAACGAATTTTTGGTCTCCTTACCTCCCAAGGAGTCCTCCCAAGGTTCCCCCAATCCCTCAAGGTCCAAACCATTGAGTTTTAAGAGTTACATTTTAAGGTAAGGGATCTGACCTCTCTCTTTCTCTTCATGTAATCTCTTTTATGTCATTTCAATTATAATCCATGTTCTTATGTTGGAGGATGTTCTTATATATTTATATTACTTCCCTTCTTCATGTTCATATAATGGTAGACCCCATCTTGATCTCATCAATTCGTTTTAAGAATGTTTAAGTGGCGTCGTTAGGCTGCCGAATTTTTAAGGGGATTCTTTCACCCTTCTCATTCTTTTCAAAGTTATACATTCATGTCATGTTTTTCAAGTTCCTTTTTTAATTATGTCTGGGTATGATCTCTATATCTTTCATACTGAACTCTTATGTTCACATGATGAGAGACCCTATTTGATATTGTGAAATCATTTTTGATGAAGTTTAAGTGACGCCGTTAGGCTCCCGAATTTTCATAAGAGAAATCTTATTTTTGTCTTCCTTTCATGTTCTTCATTTCATACGGTACATCTTTCAAATTTCATTACCATGTTCATATATCTTTCATATACTATCCCTATACTGTTTTATGGGTCATTTATGAATGTTTAACCCATGTCCCCTCTCTTTTCAATGTTTTCTAAAACCCCGAAATGTAGTCGTTATGCTGCAGAATTTTCGTCTCAAAATGCCTCTCTCATTTTTCAAAATTATTTTATGTAATTAAGTGAATACTCAAAGATTTATTTCAACAGGGGTATTCACATATATATATATATATATCAAAATGTTCTATTTTAAATTCTGGTATTTACATACATGAAACCCACATTCCCTTTTTGTGGGTTTAAAGTGACATAAAGATCATGTCTTTAAAAGTATCTTTTAAAACGTTATGATTATGTAATGAAACCCATTTTTTTATGCTATATGGGTTATTTATGAAATGTTTGAAGATGATATATGTGGCTCAAATTATAATAATGACAAATTTAAGGGTGCGCCCTGATAGCACTCCAATGCATTGGGTAATGATGTAACCACTAGAGATTACTTTTTTCATGATATCTTGGTGAATAACCTTGGTAATTTTCAAATGACACCTTGGAGATGGACCCTAGTGATATGTTCATTATTGTATATGTTAAATGAAATTTCCACATCTTAAAGTTATGAAAAATTTTATTTTTATTATGATATGCCACATGATTTCTTTCTCATGACATAAAGATCTTTTTCATGACATTGTTGATGTATCTCAAGTTCACATGAAATGTTTCTCTTATTCCCCTTACTGGACCTTCTGCTCACCATTTCTTTTTATGTATGTCCCTAGGTTATGAGATGCGGTAATTAACCTGGGATGACCATAAGGATAATCCTTTCAAGTGTTTAATAAGATTGTTTTTTTTTTGTTTTATGTATTATGTTCCTGGTTTCCAAGACACTAAACCTTAATGATCCTCAGTTTTGTATAATGTGATGAATGTTTATGTGATAAAAAGGTGGGATGCTATAGTTGGTATCAAAGGATGGTTTAGTTATTTGGGGAAATTAGGATATGAAAACTTTAGGAAGAACCCTATAGAAAATTTTAAATATATGAAATCTTCCTGGTATTTTGGTGAGTATTGAGTAAGGGGTTTCCAAGAAAATACATCCCTGTCTGGATACGAGTAGGTAGAGGTGGCTCTGGCTCAGATGTACATAGTGGTAAAACTCGAAAACACCGCTTTGAGCTAGACTCGAACAGGAATGAGTACACGACAACGGGCCTTGCTGCACTCTTGGTTACTACACTCCCAAAGGATATGCTTTGGTAAATTCATAAGCTTAGTATGAACCATTATTAAAGGAACAAAGATAAAATAAAATACAGATTCACATAATAATATATGGTCATGGATAACCTATATGGGAACCTAGGGGATCAAAAGTTAGGGTATACTTTTCTTCTAAAAGTTATCCTTACATGCTTTAAGTTCCCTTTCATGATTATTGGCATAGTATTTAAGCCCCTAATTATACTTTCTCTTCTTAGTTAATGGTGGGAAATGGAATAACATGTCCCAACAACAAATGTGATAGGAAATGCGACGATTTCCATATTAATATGACAGATATGATTTGGGGATTAAAAGATTATTATTATTTTGGAAGAAGTTCACTATTTTGGGGACCCTATATGATCTAGGTAAATAGATTACTATGGTATTTTCATTGAGGAGTAATGTTGACTTATATTTTGAAGAATCGATGAACTTAAGGTGAACTTATGGTTATATAGGTTACTTATGGAAATGATTAACCTATCTTGGGGAAAATATGTTTAGGTTAGTTACTTTTGTTATAAGATGTTAGGAGTGGTTTATGTTGTTTGGAGATGAACAATGAAGTTTATTTTGGAAGACTATGTTATCAAATCCTTATTTAACTTGGGTTTCAATATTAGTTTGGTTTATTTTGATTAATTTTAAGGACATTTATTTATGGAATGGTCTATGATGACTTTGGGCAGTACCGTAGAATTTTGATGATTTAAAGAAGTTTCCCTTCCTATGGGATTCTTTCTTTTTGAAGTGTTGTTTTATCATACACTTTCTATTTTTGGGATAATAAAAGAAATAGATAGTTAATCATTGGTGGATTATGTGATTATCTAGAAGATAATTCTTGTGCTTTTGATGAGACCAAGTGTTTTTGAATTCCCATCATTTGGAGAAAAGATTAGTTTTAGTAGAGACTTATTAAAGGGTTAAACTCTACTTGAAGGTAGGTATATTTTCTTATGTTTATGTTCTATGTAGTAAATGAATTCCTCAAAATTATGAAAAGGAACGTAAAACAAAAACGTTGTTGGTTTATGTTTCCTACTAGGCAATCAAATACCGTTTACACACATCATAATTTTGGGGTTTTCTTATGGTTAGCTTTCTCCTAATCATGTTTTCTATCACTCTCCCTCAGAACTTGACCCTTTGTTTTCTCCTCCATGTCCATGTTTTCCTACATGGAATCTTAGTGTGGGTTAACTCGGGTGACCTTTGTACTTTCCTTTCTTTCTTTTAAAGTAATAGTTTTACTTACTCCTTTTCCAATGTGGGACATTCAATGAAATTTCAAAACCCAATTTTAAAAATTGCGAGGACTCAATTTCTTAATGGGGGAAGATTGTAACGACCTGAAATTTTGAATAAATCTTGTTTCCTAATTTTATGTGTTATTTTATTTTATTTTTATACTCAATAAAAATGTTTCATTTGATAACATGAGTATAATTAAACTGAGACCATTGGGTTTTGACTGTTATATGTCCATTTGTCAATATGATCACTGGAAACTAAACGTTTTGATTATTTTCTCTAAATACAAGTAATCTTGGTTAATTAATATAGAAATAAGATTCGATGGCCCCACCCAGTAGTCTTGGACCGATCGAAGCCCATCTAACAGAACATGGGAAGGAGGTAGCACCACTGGGCTTTGCTGTAGACCAAACCCAATCTGAACTTCATCGTGTGAAGCTTGAACAGGATCGCCTTTGCGAGAAGTTAAAACTGATAGAAATTATTACTCGTACGATGTTGGTTGAGCCTCCCTCAGATTCTCTCAACTTAGCACACCTTACACTTAGGTCATATGCTGGTGTGATAAGGGGATATGTAAGGAGACCGTAACTGCCTTGAGTAACCCTTTGTTTTAAATAAAAAATTTTATTTCTTCTTATGATGAAGTTTATGAATTTTCAAAGGTCCGGATAAATATAGTATGCATATATATTTTTGAATTCTAGAAAAAGGATATTTTAAAAATGTTTAGGTAAACCTCAAATAATAAAAAATATGTAATGATTTTCAAAAAATGGTCTTCTACAATTATGTTTAGTACGAAATTTAGAGTCTAATAAGATCAACATGATTTTTGATGAATTGTAAATTATGAATAGTGATTTTATGCTTAGGATTAGTAATATGACTTAATGGATTAGTAATCTCACTTAATGAAAGTATTAATATAATATAGGCACCTTGATTAAGTAATGTGATTCAATAAATTGGTTAAATAACGGTTTCATAAATTATTATTCAAGTATTAGTTTTTTCAGGAGAATAGTGTTTTTTAATTAAAAATTTAATTAAAAATATTTAGAAAATTATGTTTATAAAATAGATTTCATTTTTGAACTCAGAGCGTCGATATTATGTTATGGTATTTTTTGGGGATTTTTCTGAAAAAAATGAATTTTTGGTGAATAGTGTATTTATTTAAAAATTAAATTAAAAATATTTAGAAAATTATTTTTATAAAATGGAGTTCATTTTTGTAATCAGAGCATCGATATATGGTTAAGATGAAATTTTGGGATTTTTCTGAGAAAGTTGAATTTTTAGTGAATAGTATAAATACAGTTTTAGGGTTTCAGTATGTTTAATGACATCATAACTATTTCATGATGATGTCATGAGATATTTTAAGGGTTGGACGACCATAGGTGATGAATTATTTTATTGGGGCCCCATGTGGCCTAACTCCATGGTAAATTCCATGGGAGAGCACATGGGTTTGAGAAAAGCACTTGTGAGGTGTCCCTTGGCCATTAATCCCTTTTCCCCTCACTTTCCCTATAAATACCAAGACCTCCTCTCATCCATTCGACTCCAAAGCCTTCCTCAACGATGTTCTGGTCTCCTTACCTCCCAAGGAGTCCTCCCAAGGTTCCCCCAAGCCCTCAAGGTCCAAACCTTTGAGTTTTAAGAGTTACATTTTAAGGTAAGGGATCTGACCTCTCTCTTTCTCTTCAAATAATCTCTTTTATGTCATTTCTTTTATACTCCATGTTATTATGTTGGAGGATGTTATTCTATATTCATATTACATTCATTTTCATGTTCAAATGAAGAGAGACCCCATCTTTCTCTCATCAATTCGTTTTAAGAATGTTTAAGTGGCGCCGTTAGGCTACCAAATTTTTAAGGGGATTCTTTCACCCTTCTCATTCTTTTCAAAGTTCTACATTCATGTCAAGTTTTTCAAGTTCCTTTTTTAATTATGTTGGTTATGATCCCAATATCTATCATACATAACTCTTATGTTCACATGATGAGAGACCCTATTTTATATTTTCAAATCATTTTTGTTGATGTGTAAGTGATGTCGTTAGGCTCCCGAATTTTCATAAGAGAACTCTTATTTTTTGCTATATGGGTTATTTATGAAATTTTTGATGATGATATATGTGGATCACATGATAATAAATACAAATTTAAGGGTGCGCCCTGATACTGCTCCAATGCATTGGGTAATGTTTTAACCACTAGAGATTACAATTTTTACGATATCTTGGTGAATAACCTTGGTAATTTTCATATGACACATTGGGGATGGACCTTGGTGATATGTTCATGATTGTCTATGTTAAATGATGTAGTCACATCTTAAAGTTATGAAAAATGTTATTTTTATTATGATATACCACATGATTTCTTTCTCATGCCTTAAAGTTCTTTTTCATGACATAGTTGATGTATCTCAAGTTCACATGAAATGTTTCTCTTGTTTCCCTTACTGGGCCTTCTGCTCACCCTTTCTTTTGATTTATGTCCCCAGGTTATGAGATGCAGTAATGAACCTAGGATGAACATAAGGAGAATCCTTTCATGTGTTTAAGAAGATTTTTTTTTGTTTCATGTATTATGTTCCTGGTTTCCAAGACACTAAACCTTAAAGATCCTCAGTTTTGTATAATTTAATGATAGTTTATGTGATAAAAAGGCGTGATGCTATAGAACCACATGAATTTCCTCTTACTACTAGAGACACGTGGTCTCAGTTTACTAAATCTACATATAATAGTAACTGTAAAGCAATGAATTCATTGTAAAATTCCTTAGGTGATGAAAAATTCAATATAATATTTACATGTAAAACTTCTTATGAAATTTGGGATACTTTAGATGTTTCACATGAGGGAACAATGAATGTTAAAAAAAATATTAAATACCAATATTATTTAATATGAAAATTTTAAAATGAAAAATGGTGAAATTATATCTAAAATATATCTCCGGATAAATGAAATATTAAATACCTTGATTCTGCTAGGGAAACCAGCGGACAACAAGGATCAGATTATGAGATTTCTTCGATGCCTACCTGACAGATGGAGATGAACTTTTGTTTCTATCTGATAATCATGGGACCTAGGAAAGATATCAGTGAAAGAAATAATTTTAAAACTTCTGATTTATGAAGAAGATCCTATGTTAAATGAAGAAGGTGATGGAAAACCAAGAACAAAATATGTACCATTCAAGTATGCTACCTTACAAATCCATGACAAAGAAAAAGGTTAAGCTCTTATATACACTTCCACCAGTGAAGACTCTACTTCTAAAAGTGATGATGAGATGGATCATCTAGCTAAGAGATTCAAAATTATCTATCTTAAGAAGAAGTTATTTAGAATTTAAAACTATAAAGGATGGTGTGATAATAATGGATAATGGAAGAAGGACAGAAAATTGAATGACAACCCAAATGAGATAGTCTGCTATGCGTGTAAATGAAAAGGCCATGTGAAGGATGATTTCCCCAAGATGAAATTTAAGAAGAAATATAAAGACAAACGAAAGGGATATAAAAAGGCTATGAAAGATACTTGGAGTGATTCAGAAGATAATACTAATGGATCTGGTACTTCTGATATTGAAAAGAACAAACATGCAAACCTATGTTTCATGAAAGAAACAACTGAGGTAACACCCAATTCCCCTATACCTAATTCTTATTATTTTGGGAATAAAAGTGAATCAAATAATAGTGAGAATATGAATATGGCTGAAATATTTGAATATTGTGGAATTATTGGGGTTAACTTTAATGAACTCAAGGATAAATACAAATTATTGAAAATACAAAATGCATTAAATGATAATTATATGTCTGATCTTGGTATTTAGAAAGAAAAATATGCTCAGTTGTTAAAAGAAAATACTGAACTTAAATTATCAAATGAGAAATTAAAAATATATCTGGAGAAATTTACTGAATATACAGACACCTTGACTCAGTTTCTATGGAAACAGATTGCTCCAAAATACACAATTATTATTGGATATCAACCAGGATAGAGAAGGATTATTAAAAATTAATTTGTTTCAAAATATAGACAGTTCACTTCTACTTTTATCTCTGGACTATCTTTTGAAAAACATTTCTATAACAGACCTAACAAAGTAATCATGTATCAAAAAATATTTACTGGTTATAGAAATCTTTTGAGACAAGTATGGCTTCCCAAATTTTTACATGATAACCTCTCTCAACCCAAGAAAATCTGGGTACCAAAGTTACCCTACACATAATCTATTTTGCAAGAAAATTGTCTAAATATATCCTATAAAATCTATGGTACTTGGACATTAGATGTTCAAGACATATGATATAAGACTATTCAGGATTCCAGAGCCTAATTAAAGCGGATGGTGGACATTTCACATTTAGTGGTAATTCCAAAGGGAATATCGTCAACTTAGGCCAAATTGGTAACCCTAATATTGGATTAATTTCAAGAGTAATTTTTGTATAGGTTAAAATAGAGTTTACGAAGTATCTCTCAGTTATGTGATGATGATCTTAATGTTACGTTTGAAAATGTTACATGAAATGTTTTTAATTCTAAATATGATTTAATATTCACTGATCCTAGAATGAAAAATGTATATGTTTTTTATTTCAATTATTTAGCTAAACAAAATTTTCCTTGTTTAAATGCTTTTCATATGGAATCATGGTTATGGTACAGAAGATTAGGACAGTGCAATGTGAACTCACTTAGGAAACTAACTGGGAAATCGTTTTTTAGAGACTTACCTAAATTGGAATTCCCACTTAACAAAGATTATAATCCATGTAAAAAAGGGAAAACAACACAATGTTTCTTTCAAACCAAGAAATAATTGTCTACTTCTCATCTGCTTCAGATGGTTCACATGGATTTGTTTGGACCATATAATGGTTCATGTTTAAATGGGAAGAACTATGTTTATATTCTGGTAGGTGATTTTTCTAGATATAAATGGGTATAATTTAAATCTCACAAAAGTGATGCATGTTCCTACATCATTAGATATTCCAAGTCTTTAGAAAATATTATTGGACTCAAAATTAAGTCCTTGAGAAGTGATCATTTCCTTGAGTTTAAAAATCAATAATTTGAAATTTTTTGCTCATAAAATGGATAGAATAACAATTTCTCTACTCCTTCAACACCTCAACCAAATGGAGTTGTACAACTATTAAATGGAACACTTCAATAGATTTCAAGAACTATAATAAATCATTATAATCTGCCTATCTATTTTTGGGATGAATCCATTAATGTAGCTTGTTACATTATCAATAGAGTGTTAATTAGACATGTTCTTAAGAAGACCCTTTATACGGTCTAAAATAATAGGAAACCTTAGGTTAATTACTTTAGATTATTTCATTGCAAAGTATTTATCCATTACACTAAGGAAAATATTGACAAATTTTCTTCTAAGAGTGATGAAGAAATTTTCTTAGGTTACTCAATCTCTAGTAATGCTTATAGAGTATTCATTAGGAGAAACAAATGTGTGGAATAATTAGTTCATGTAAATTTTGATCAGACTAATCCACATGAAGGCAAAACATCCATTGACCATCTTGTGGAAGAAATGTCATTTCTGGACCTTAATGAAAAAGACAACAAACCCTTAGTGAAAATAACTAGTTATGGAAATTTTACATAATCTTTTCATGGTGAATCTAGACTTATAGAAAACCATGAGGATTCTAGTTCAACTCTTTCTGGAGGTATTATAACTCTCAAGAATCATCCTTTAGATGTTGTAGTAGGTGACCTAAATAGAGGAACCCAAACTCGTGCTTCTCTGAGAAACTAGGTTGAACATCGAGCTTCTCATTCACAACATGAACCAAAAAATATTAATGATTCTATCAATTATGAATTTTTGGTGATGTCTATGAAAGAAAAATTAAATTTTATTGTATAAAAAAATGTTTGGGAATTATTATAAAGACCTAAAGACACATTGACCATAGGCACTAAATGAGTGTTTAGAAATAAAGTTGATGAATCTGGAAACCTAGTTAGAAACAAATATAGAATAGTTGCACAAGGAAATATTCATGAATAAGGAATAGACTATGAGGAATCCTTTTCACCTATAGCTAGTCTAAAATCCATTTTGATCCTACTTTACTAGGAAGTTCATCTGAATTTAAAAAAGTATCAAATTGATGTAAAAAGTGCATTTATAAATGTGTATATATTTGAGGATATAGTTTTTGAACAACCCCTGGTTTTACAAATCCCCATTTTTCAAATAATGTTTTTAAACTTTATAATGTGTTATATTGTCTAAAACAATCTCCAAGAGCTTGGTATGATAGACATAGTTTTTTTATTATTTTAAATGGGTTTACTAATGGAATGGTGGATCCTAATCTCTTTATTAAAATGATTTTCAAAGATGTTTTAATAATACAAATTTATGTTGATGACATTATTTTTAGATCCTTTAAGAATTATTTATGTACAAATTTTTCCAAAATGATGTAAGATTAATTTGAAATGAGTATAATGGGGTAACATAAAATATTCCTTGGATTTCAATCTTTTCAAAATACAAATTGTATTATTCTAAATCAGAGTAAATATACTAAAGATATTTTGAAACTTTTGGTTTTGAAATTAATAAAGGTAGTGATACTCCTATGAGTACCACCTGTAAATTGGATGCTGATGAAACTGGTAAATTAGTGAATCAAACCAATTATAGAGGTATGATTGGGTGTCTTCTCTATCTTACTACTAGAAGAGCTGATATTATATTCTGTGTATGCATGTGTGCTCTTTTTCAAACCAATCCCTAAGAGTCTCATTTAATAGTTGTTAATAGTTTTTTTAAATATATCAAGTATACTAAAAACTAGGAATATTATATCCAAGAGGACAATCATTTGATTTAATAAGTTATTCTGATTATGACTTTGCTGGTTTCAAGTAAGATAGAAAGAGAACCTATAGAACATGTAACATTTTGGTCAAGTCAATAATATCATTGTGTAGTAAGAAACTGAATTTTGTTTCATTTCCTACTACAAAAGTTGAATATATAGCTTCCTGTAGTTTTGGGTGCTCAAATTATATGGATGAAACAATCTATACTAGACTAAGGGTATCAATTTAGTCATGTCTTTATAAATTTTGATATTACTAGTTCTATTAACATCATAAAAAATCTAGTATCTAATGTTAGGAAGAAACACAATGATTTGAGACATCACTTCTTGAGAGATGATTATCAAAGAGGTGATATCACCCTTGAATTCATTAGCACATTTCATCAATTGGTGGATATATTCACAATGCCTTTTAATTATGAGAGGTTAAATTACATCAAACATGATTAAGGTATAATAAACTATTAACATTGGACTTCACCATTAAGAACCTTACCATTAGAAACCTCACTGTTTGAACTCACCGTTAGGAACCTCACTGTTGGACCACACCATTAAGAACCTCACCACTGGACCTCACTGTTAGGAACCTCACCGTTGGACCTCACCCTTAATAACCTCACCGATAGATATCACCATTGTTACCTTACTTATATTCCATGTTTTCGGGACATAGCATTTTCTTTGTCGGAATCTGAAACATTTTTTTTTGCTTATTTCTTTTACATGATTTTTTTTTCAATCCCTAAATGATACAAATAAATAACAAACCACATTTCGATCAACTAATACTCTCTCCTAAACCTCATATTCCCTAACCTAAGAACCTAGCCTTCTTCTGAAATCCTCAAAACACACTAGATTGAAATGGAAGGGTAGAAATGATCGTTGGTCAGTGATGATGGAGATGCGCCAAATCCTAAGAGACCTCGAGCTGAGTCGAGTAGTGGAAGGAGGGTAGTGGAAAATATGATCAATATGCATAGTTCTATGAGGGAAATCATGGATGAGAAAGAACTAAGATTAGAATGACTAATTTTGGGTAGGTATTTAGTCATGATGTTACTTGAAGCTCAAGGTTGGTTCTAATTCTTTGAAAATAACAATGGACCCTATTACCTGAAGTTTTTAAAGGAGTTTAATGATCACTGATGTTCGAGAAGACTGAGGTTGAGAACATACGTCCTTCGAAGATAAATGGAGTAATTATAAGATTCTCCTCTCTTGAATGGGATGATTGTTTGAGCGTACCAAACGATGGGATTTTTTATTACTACTCATGAGTGGTGCCTCCCACTACTGAGTTCTTCTATTATGAAGAATCTCTTGCTGAACTAAAAGGGAATGGGATCCCTAGAAATGTAAATGCTTCCAAAATTGAAGGACAAGACAGGTTGATATTTAAATTTTTTCATCATGTGTTGAGTCCCAGGAGAGGGGAATTTTCTACCTTGAAAAATCATGATGTATTTCTTTTGTATCTATTGAAGCATGGACATAAGATAAATTTGTGTAGGATGATAAGGATTCAATTAGAAGATATGAAATAACCCAGTTCCAAGTCCAATGCATTGTTTCATGAAATATTGATATACATGATGTTGAAAGTAAAAGGAGTTTCTTGAAATAAGATGAAATATTTTTTGTGAGAGACAATTTATACATCACCAAGATAATTTGCATGTTTATAAAGATAAGATGGAACCCTTGGAAAAAAATATGGGTAAATGATGACGCTAAGTTATATGAAGAATTCAACCCAGTTACTCACCCTATTAGGCCTAAGGATAAGAGAGATACTGGTTTGAAGTCTAATTAAGTGGATCTAGCATTCTCAGATGAAGAAAAAGAGCCTACTATCATGCATGTCAGAGAGGACTTGCCTATAGATGAAAGGATTGATCCGGAACTTCCTCAGACCCATATAATGTCTTTTGGTGAGCCTAGACCACCAAAAAGGATGCCTATAAGGGAAACTGTTCTAAGATATAGCGATGATGAGGAAAATAGTGAAGAAGAAGAAGATCAAAATTTCTTAAGAGGCATTAGAGAGACCTCAAAGGAGGAAGATGACACTGAACATGGTCATGATGACTATGAGACAGCTACTAGTGAATGTGAAGAAGAATTTTTATGTCTCAGTCCTCTAGTAGGACATATAGAAATAGTATGAAATTATGATGAAGAAGTTCTTATTAAGATGAAGGTGAAATTGCAATGGTAGTAGTTGAAGGTTCTGTGGAGGAATTGTCAGTTGACTCTCTGGTTGATGCAGTTTCTCAAGGAGGTACAACAAAGATGAATGTGGATGATCAGGAGAATGCTCTGAGTGAGGGGGAGGAACCTGTTTCTATAGGTTCAGTTGTTGTTTCTCATGGGATAGAATATTGGTCATGAGACCCTAGATTTGAGGTCTTTGTATTAGATTATGGAGATTCTGAAGATGACTAGGCTATCAGAAGTCCTCCAAATACTTCTGTTACAAAGACTATTATCGTGTATCCAGTATTACTTTTACCTCGATACTGTGTGAATAAAGATGATTTTGAATCATTGAAAAGGTATATTGATGAGAAATATGATCATATAGAGACAATTGTAGCCCTATATCAAGAAGTGGTGGCATATTCTATAGAGAGATATATTTCTATCTCCCAGTCAAATCTACTACATGTAGTGAAGGAATGCCAAAATCAGGTCAGAACCTTGGAAGAATCTATAGAATCAGTGAAACACTCTATTTCCAATTTAGACTCATATTTGGATTCAAGGGTACAAGTGGAAAGAGATCTTAGATATGTTAAATGTGTGGTTTAGAAGATGGTCATTGTGTTTGAGGACTTAAAAATTTCTATGGAAACACATGTGAGTGGCCAGGATGATGATGTGAAAAGGCTAATCAGTGGGCTGAAAAATATTTTAAAGAGAAAATGGATTTCACTATGGCACTTTTGTGTGCATCTGCATCCTCTTCAGCCTCTCCTCCAATTATTCTAGAAGCATTCAGATCGGTTGTAAGAGAAGAAGTGGATAATTTCTCTTGTACCAGTACCTCAGCCCCTCAGTCAATAACATAGGTTAATTCTACATCCAGGGAAACTTATAATCATGTGGGAGATTATCTAAGGGATGCTGCTCGATATCAGAAGGCCATCAAAGAGCATGTTGATTTCTATTACAAAAGGTTGTACAATAATCATCACATGGATGGTCATTTTATGCTACTGTTGGAGAACATGAGGATCCCACCTATAACTCAGGTGTTTAAGGATAATGTTCACATGCTTAGAGAGATGAATCCTAACCTAGAGAGATTTATGAAGATTAAGGATGATTTTAACTCTTCCATGGAAAGAGGATGAAGTATTATTATGGATTTCAGAAATCTTCTTTTACCCTTCCTCCAGGTGGACTGAACTCCCATCATTGTTCCTACATCCCTACCTTCTTCCTCGGCTGCTTTAGGATGTACCAGTACTCCACCAATGATGACTCCTACAAAGGACATCAGAAGATTAACCCCTATGATTAGTCATAGATCTCCTCATTAAAGGTCTTCTCATGCATCTGTAGTAGCTCCTCCAACCCTGCCGACTGCTATACCTAGGACTTTCCCTCCATCTTCAGAACCTGCCTCTTCATCTTAAGAAGGTAAAGCTCCCTTGGACATATCTGATGTGGATTGACTATGGGATGTATTAGTTGATATGGATCTTTTGTACATTTATTTTATCTTGTATTATAGCTTCATTAATAATAAAACCCTCTTTTTTCCTTTTTTTCTTCCATTCTTTTTTTAATCACACAGGGGGAGATGTTTTAGCTTCCCCAAAGTTCCCCAAAGGGGGAGATGTTTTTATGTTACCTAGAAGTTTTGCACATATACACTATTTTCATTTTCAACCATTACCATGGTTCAGTTTTAGTAATACACACCTATGATGATATTAGTAAATGTGCTTAATCTTGAATGAGAAAATACTAACTTAATTTGTGATTATCAAAAGGGGGAGAATATTGGACTCACCTGTTTTGATAATCGCAAATAATGTTTCATTTATTTGATAATCATATTTATACTATAGAATAATCATGTCTAATTTATATTTATAATCTCCATCCAATGATACATATGTTTCTTTAATCTCAATCTTCAATTGTTTAAGCTTACAGTACAAAATTTATCTATGTTAAGGTCATTGATGCAAAGGTTTCCAATGCAAAGGTCACCAATGAAAAGGTTACTGATGCAAAGGTTACCGATGAAAGGTTATCGATGCAAAGGTTACCGATGAAAATATCACCGATGAAAAGTTTCTAATGAAAAGGTTACTGATGCAAAGGTCATCAATGAAAAGGTGACTAATGCAAAGGTTACTGATGCAAAGGTCATCAATGCAAGGTTATTGCGGAAAGTCACCGATGAAGGTAACCAATGCAGGGATACCAATGAAGGATATCGATGAACCTATTTTTTCAGCCTACTGTTGTAAAGGCTACCATTACTAGTCTTTTGATGCTTACCCTTCCATACATTTTCAAATTATTAGAATTATTATAATGGTCATATTTGTTAAATTTAATGCGTCTGAAATTAATTAATGCTGTTTGTAGTCATATCAAGAAACCGTATCTGGGGACTGTACGAGGTACGAGAAGGACTCCATGTGGTTTACTTATACTTACTGTCGAATCTCAAATATAAAAAGGAGAAGATAATGGAAGAAACAAGATGTACTGAGATAATTGAATAAGTGTGGCTGTGAAAACGCTTTTGAGAGTACAGAGGAATGCATGAGAAATAACTTACTTGCTAGATCAAATAGACTAAGGAAGAACCACTCAACGCTTATACTATGAACTCATCAATCCCAAGAAGATCATTTCAGGAGACAATTTCAAGGATGGATTCTATGCTTCATCAAATTTATATCAAACAAGAAGTAAAAAACTCACCTCCTGAATGCTAGAACTCAGAGTTATGACACTCTGTTTTGAGGACAACTTCCAGAGAAAGACTCAAACTGAAAATTCTTCATTCCAATGAGTCAAGAGCGAAACTCCAAACACATAGAGATTTCTAAACTGAATCTCTTAATATTAGATCTATTGTGCTTTTTTACTTTAACTTTATGAGAATTTTGTGTCTAGATGTTACAAACACTGTCTCTTGTTCTTTAAAAAGATAATACTAAAAATCCCCACATCAAACTTCAAATACATTTTGTTTTCGACGTATAACTATGGAATAGAATGTGTGTGGTCTGGATTTTTTTCATACGAAGATCATTGGTAGAGGGTGTTAACCCTTTACAGTTTGTAAAAGCTTTTGTAAATCTCGATACATGTTGTGTATCATGTTTATTGTTAATATAAACTTCTTGGTGATAGGTGATCACCAATTGAAGAGGATCAAGTCTAATCTTGAGAATGAACCTCTTCCCTCACTCTGCTATTTATTATATCTTGTGATACTCTATTTTATCTATTTTTCGCTGCCCACTAATTTATAAAAGAATTCTATTTTCATTGACATTGATAGTTTGTTGTTGTTAGTGTGTGTATGTGTTTAATTCAGTAAACTTGTTTCAAAAGTTAAAGGAGTGTTTTAAACTAATTAAAATGAGGAATAATCTCCCTTTGAGAAACCTGTTGACAACTAAACATTTATATCTATACTACCTTAATTATCTCAGAATTTCATATTTGGGGGATCATTTTAAGAAAGTATTACCATAAATTTTATGTAGGAACTCAATTCTCCCCCTAGAGAATCCACACCTGCCAACAAGTTCCTTGTAAATAAGGTAAATAATAAATGAAAACATAAAATATTAATCTAATGCACTTTAAAGTCATCATAATATGTTCATAATAGGTAAAATAACTACATATCATAACTCAGGTACAAACATAAAAGTAAATGGTTATCATAAGGCCCAATACGTGAATAATAAATTGAAGTAGTTTACATGTGATCTTGAGGAATATACATAAGAACATGAGGAGTATAATTGTTGAATGATAAATAGAACCTAAGGAATAATATAATAAAACTGACATGAATCCGTAAATTTAAATGTGGATAAAATATTTAATTTTTAAATTCATAAACATATCAAAAAGTTTAATCACCAAGGTGTCATAAAAATAACATAGGTTATTTACCAAGGTATCATATAACATGTCTCATCTATGGATTAAATTATTTATCCAATGAATTGGAGTGATATCAAGGAGAACACAGAAAAATTTATTAATTTTCATGTGATTCAAATATTTTATAATAAAAAATTTCATAAATAACTCATGGAGAATAAAATAAAATGGTTTTCATATCAAGATCATGATGTTTCAAAGGTTCTAAAAAATGAACATTATGTCATTTCTTACCCAAAAAATTGTAATGTAGTTTCTATATATGTTAATAACATAATAAAATAAGTTATTTTTATATATGGTTAAAAAACCTAGAAAATAAAGAGGTTTGGTTTTTCTTAAAAAGATAATTAATGATAATTTCTTGAGGATAAGAGAGAAATTTTGAGAAGAAAATTTGGTATCATAATAGGTATAAAATGTGGTTTTAGAAAAGGATAGAAAGGGAGGGGAAATGAATATAAATTTGATAAAACATAATATTTTAGTTCAAGGGTTAATTAAAAGGAAATCATAGAGTGTTACCATAAAATTCAAAAGACATAGTTGAAAATATATTCTTGAAACGAAGATAAAAGAATGATATTTCCCTTACATTGTGAAGTTGTTCCTGGAATATGAGGAGTGGGACCTTAGGGGATTGAAGAAACCTTTGGAGGACTCATTAGTAGGTGAAAGTAACATATATTCTTGTTGGAGGTATTGAGAGTGATTGTAAAAGGGGAATAGTTGGTTATTTATCGAAAAATTGGGGGATTTGTTTAATAATTTCTAAATATAGGCCTTGGAATCCTAGGTTATGGAAATTAAAAAACCCTGGGCATGGCCATGATATTTTCCCAAGGAATTAGATGAATGGGAAAACATTAATGTTAATTTAATCTAAAATATTCTACCATAATTTATTATTAGTTATTTTGGAAGGGAAAATTACTGGTTATTAAAAATAACATTTTTAAATTTAATGTTTCCATTTTGTATTTGGAAAGTAAATTATTGATTACAAAATTGATTTAAATCGATTGAAATACTTGATATTAATGAATTAAAATATTTTAGGTCATGTATTGTGGTTAATTATTTATTACATAATTTCATTAAATATATAGAAAAACTCAAACATTATTTTCACTATTCACAAAACAAGTAACATATTTTAAACAATTCTCATAAATTCACCCAAACCTATTTCTTTACATTATAATTTCAAAAATAAAATATATTTCATAATAAAAATTATTGAGATATGATAATTATAACTCTTAAATATGAAAAACCTTATTAATTAATAATAATAGGGGGTTGAAATTGCTTAGTGAAATTTCTAACACATAAAAATAATAGAATTATTTTTTTCATTTATATTTAAATAGAAGTGTTTTTCATACCATTTGATTAAAATATGTTTTATTCATAATATCTTAGTTTATTATAAATATTTATATCTTTTCCAAAAAGTAAATTTTCTTTCTAGAAAATCAATTTATCAAATTTCATCTTAATTTTATTAAGAAAAACCTTTAATAAAATGGATTTTATGGAATAAAAAATTAATTATAAAAAGGAATTACACATTAAATAACAAGGGACTCAAAATGTAACCTATTATTACACCCACAAACTCCCGAAGAGTAAGGTGTGAAATGGTGGTAGTTTTATGGGGTGCCTTGGCTAACATTGACCGAGTTGTAATCCCAACTAACTTAAACATCTATTATAGATGATTTTTTTCAAGGTTCAGTTTTTGGATCTTGGATTGGTATTGGTAAATAGAGAACCCAGAGATGGTAAATCCTTCCAATTCTCTAATTAATGGGATTCAAATGGCATGACTCAGATGGTTGAGGACATCTACTCTTCTTATGTATCATTATCCTTTGTCAAGTTTTACTTGTAAACATTAATTATAACGTTAAAATTATTATTAAGTGTATATTTTCCAATGGAAATATTGAAAAATGATTATATAATGGTTTAATCCATATGGTAACATTTCCCTTTATATTTACCTATTTATTAAATAGATTTTGTTTTTTGGTGCAAAAAAAAACTATATCACACATTTTTAGGAAATAACTATTATTCCAAAAGTATAGGTCGTTAAAAACACAACTGTAAGAAGTATGATCATCCATAGAGATACTCAAAAGGATCCGTCAAAATTTAATCCCTCAAAATATTATGACATGTAAATTTCACCATTAATAGGTATTTATCCCCTGCTTCACTGAATCCCATGATGAATTCCTGAAACATATTCTGAAGGATCTGAATCATCCCCTTTGACTATCCATCGATCTATGGATGATATAATGTATTAATCCTCAACTCATTCCACAAGGACTTCTATTATATTTTAAAAAACTGTGATTTAAAATTCACATCCCTGTATATCATGATACACAAAGGCACTCCATGTAATCATACAATCTATCAAACATACAACATTCCCTAGTTATAAATAGTGTGAGTCTCTCTTATTGGTATGTAATAAGATACTTTTTTCAACCGACCAACTATCAAACAGACGACATCATGAATCAATGGGTCTTGGGTAAACCCCTCAAAATTTCCACTATCATGTCATACTATTTTTACAAATTCATGAGATGTGGATGAAGAAAACCACCCAGATAATGATGTTTGGCCATTACCATCTGGTGGGTAAAGAATCATAAAAAAACTAGCTATATATTTCTTTAGACATGCCACCAAAACATATATTAATGTCATTGTACATCATCATTGACCCTATATTTACTTCCCACTTCAACCGATGAGATTCCATCATAAAATATTCTATCAACGATTTTTTCACTAACAACCTATCTTGAACATAGATCTCACCATCGTCATCTAAAAATTATCTCAGAATAAAATCGTCACTCACCATGAATTCCCACATAACTAAACACATGAGGACCGGATCATAGATAAATTTCAGAAGGTCTATACAAGATCGTTAAGGAACAAATTTCTTCACTCCATGAACACTTGATTCATCCATAATCTATTCTAACCTCAAACTCATTAGATGACATTCCTCATGTGAAGACTTCTGACTAATCCCTTGAATCTCCGACTACTTCCAACTAACAACATCTATAATGAAAATACATTTCCATGTATCATAGGCCATATCAAAGTCAAATGTATGTAGATACTCTACCCAACAACTCTATATCAATATCACATCCCACTGAGATAAGATATATATGAGGATCTTATGGTCTGTGTATCCAATAAAGCACTAACCAAAGAGATAATGTCACCTACATTTCAGAGCATGGACCAAAAATACCAATTCTAAATCAATAATCCGATAGTTCCATTTATATTTTCATAGAGGAGGAAACCTATATAAAACTACTTGGTCTCTATGTATTAAAAAAGTACCAACCCAAACTCCCGAGGCATATGAATACACCGCATAACCAATCTCGAGATCTATAAGGGTAAAAATGGACGGGATTTTCACTTTTTATTTGACTAATGAAACAACTCCTAATAGTGGTATGACCACGGAAACTTCACTCCCATATTTTTGAGACCAATCATGAGCATTTAAAAATCGGATATGTCTTGTATGAACCATCTATAGTACCCATCTAACCCAGGGATGACCATGATAACAAAAAAATTTCTAGGATGACATTAAGACATCAATGCCTCAACATTCTATAGATCCATATAAATTCCCACCTCATATATATCTTGTCCAAGGAACCACATATCCAAAATCCAAAAGTGATAATTTAATATCATGGAATAAATCCAATGTGCTTCAATTATTCTCAATAAAATCTCATGGTGAATTTTAATCATGCCTATTGTCTTAGAGTATATCATGATATCATCAAAAAAACACCCTAACGAAAGAGTCGAGATATAGATGAAAGTTCATATTAATGATATCCATAAACATAGTTCCTGAATTTTTCGTCTCAAAATGACTAAATATAAACCCACACAATCTTTATCTACTTCAAAACATTGTCTTGGGAATATCATCAACTCTGAAAAAAACTTGTGGTAACATTAACATAAGTCATACTTTGAGAACCACTGAGCTCCCCATTACAAGTAAAAAATGTTTTTATCTTGATTAATGGTTTTAAATTCTTCCACATCACTAGGTTATTCTTCTTTTTTTCCACACACAATTGTATAATATCTTTTTACTTCTTAGTGAACAACATCGAAGCACACTTGAGGGATGTTATCGATATAATAAAACCCTTTACATCTAAACCTTTGAGTTATACCTTGTATTAATATAAATAATTTGGTTTAATATGATATGGGGTAATCACTATAATTTTATATATAGACAAGAGTTTGATCTTTATGTCTATTCATTTATTATGAGTGAGTCCTGAAAAGTAATCTAGAAATATATCCAGATATAAGTCCACCACTGGGGGAAAAGAATATGCTACTATAGGATCATCTATAAGAGACAAGATTGCCCCATGTTTCATAATATCTTCAATATAGATATGGAGTGTAACCAGTCATCCTTATATAAACTCTAAATCATCGGTCATAATTTTTTTTATCCCTTATGAGAAATAAAGGATACCCACCTTTGATAATAGTTGAGTGAGATCGAATGCTTATCAGCTATTCTATAATAAAGATAACATCAAAGCTATTAATATCAAAGATCATTAAGTCCAATAAATTTAAATGTACAATAACTTCTATTGGACACTCTAGAAAACACTGATGACTTTATACTTTCTTTTTTATAGGCATGTAGAGAGAAATAAACTCTGAATATAACTTGTTGGGTAAGTAAATTCTTGAAAAACATTGAGTTGGTACAAATGACTGGGAAAATAAGTATAAAAAAGGTATGTACAAATAGTAAAAGGGATCATTAAAATTCTTTATATACTCTATGGACA
Organism: Viscum album; assembly: GCA_963277665.1. Lineage (NCBI taxonomy): Eukaryota > Viridiplantae > Streptophyta > Magnoliopsida > Santalales > Viscaceae > Viscum > Viscum album. The sequence continues at coordinate 1,317,929,493 of OY728157.1, forward strand.
CTTTCTAAATTATTCTAGAACCTAGTCTATTGCATACACATTGCAAACCTATGCTCTATTGCCCTATCCCGAATGTCTATGACTCACTTGAGTCATCATCATCTATGGGGTAGGAACCTACTATTGAGGAACCTAAAATATCCCCATGGAATGAATTTCATGTCATACTCAATCTCCCATGAGACCTCATATATGATTCCTTTGATTAGAAACACTTAAAAGAAGCAATATTTCAACATCAATGACAATTCTAGAGATAAACATGATAGTCCTTGGAAAAAAATCTTTTTCTCCCAATGTTATAACCCATAGTATAGTCAAATTTCATTAAAGGATCCAAATAAACTCTTATATTCTCTAGATACCTACCACCACTCTAGTTTATATCGCCTTCCTTCATCTTCTTACCACACAAATTATTATTAACAAGTCCACTTGAGGATGAAAGATAGCCTAAAGCTCTATCATACTCAAGAACCTTCTTGATCATCAAGGCCTTCCAATTCACATAGGCATATATTTAATTGTTAAAAGATCTTACCTAGAATCTCAAGTCTGATCAATTCCCTATCATTAACATCCTAGATTCATGTTATTTATCCCCAACCAAGATAGAATCGATTCATTGAAAATCCAGGAAAAGTGCCAAGTAAGTATAAATTATCACCATCCCATGCTGAATCTCCATGAACACTTGAAAATTGTCCAAATACATCAAACTCAAATTGAAATCCTCAGAAAAATGGTCATTAAAGTCACCCACTTAAGACCCTCACGTATTCTATCCCGAGGAATAATGTCCCACCCTTGTCCTATAGTGATCGAAATCATAAAGGTCACAAGATTCATATTTTAATCATATGGGGTATCTACTAAGATTAATATTCAATCAATGATCAATATCAAGTCCTTTTTAGCTTGAGGGCCTCCAATACCCTAGAATGATGGAGGTTTTTAGAGTTTAATGTCCCAAGAATAGTTGAAAATTGTCTTTGAAACTCATACACCCTTAATAAGAACTATGTAGAAGACGTTTGGCGGGAGTTTCCCTTCTTCATGAACTACCAAATCTAGTGCATGATCATCCTCTTATATAAATAGTGTAAAATTTAGAATTTACTCCCTCGTGGGAGAGTTTTTACATGCACTAGAAAGTGGGCCAATTATGCTTCTATGAGATGGAATTTTTTAAATGCCAGTGATTATTCAGAACTTCTGCATTAACATTCATCTATAGTTATATGGAATACACATGTTTTTATATTGGAAAACATATCACAAATGAAATCATACATAAGTTATAACCTTATAGTTCTATGCAAGGATCAAGGATAGCCATTCTTACCATCTTGTTAGTCAAAAACACACACACACACACACACACACATATATATATATATATATATTAAAATAGCACGATAATGTTAAACTAATTAATTCCTAAATTAATATATAACAATAGAAGAAACATGTATTTTTAACTCAACAGATAACACAAGTTCATATCGAACATATATCACAATAAAGGCAATAAATTTATGAACTACTATAAATTGGAAAACATGTATATATATAGATTTTGAATTTATGTTCCTACTCATGATTCATGAGCACACTAAAATAACATAAAAAGTAATGAAATAATATACTCAATATCAACATGAAACCATAAAACCTTAACTACAGCACCAATCCCTTCAATGGTAACTCAGAGGTCGATTACACTTATTCAGGATAGGTACACATTCAACTCCCCTACCCTAGATCCCTAGAGTTTAAACCACTTCATCCTTTCCCCAAAACATAATCAAGAAGAAAGGAAGAGAGAAAACCTCATTGGAATCGACATTGTAATGCCCCATACTGATCACTGAATCAGATCTAGTGTTTCACATAGCCTCATGTGCACCTCCTCATATGTATGAAGTACTAACAGGCAGTGAGGTCCCGAATTCCATCAGTGGAAAAAAATACCCACAGTATCACTAACGAAATCCATAAATGATAACATTGTATAACACCTTAGAATAAGTAAATAATGATATAATAAATATCTTGGAGTTTTTGTCTATTCATATAGAAAAATGATACAAGGGACCCTCATGTGATTGGTGAAAAAAATTTACAAGAGAAAATGAGAAAGTAAATAAACATTGCAGCATCTATTCTGAGTCTATACTGATACCACCTCAAAACACCATGATCACTCTCATAGATATCTATATTTGTGCCCTTCCCTTTCCTATATACTGATACATGAATTCTTTAAATGCATTAAGAGTCTCATGCATGGTGTGAGCAAAAACTCTGACGGAGAACATGAATGAATCATTAACATGAGTTAAAAAATATAATAGTGTAAATTGTGATTATAAATAAATTTTAAAGTAATAACATACAATTATATACCGATAATTCATGAACTAATCATGCCACTATAAACCCCCAACCGTACCTGGTACAACTCCATGTCAAATTGTTATTAACCAATAATCTGACACATTTACCTTAACAATATATTAAAAAACTTTTTTACCACATACCCATTTAAGAGATATCCCATTTATATGATGGTGAATAATATCAACATTGTAAACTTGTCTCCTAAAATATCCCCCCATGATGGATAATTTAAAAAAATGTATATGAAATCCCGTTTAAAGGGACATCCCATGTACATGTCTACCAAATGTATGACACAAACCCTCCAAAGGCATAGTCTTTATGGATCAGTATTCATTCTCAACTATAGATGACATAAGAATAGAAAATGAAATATAATGTATATTATGACACATAAAACATCACATCATGTTAAGAAGAAGTAGTGACTATCACATTTCCACAAGAAACTAAATATTAAGCATGACTCTCATAGGATACATATGAAAACACATGCGACCAAAATAAAACATAGTACCATGCATAAGAACATAACATTAAATAATTATAAAAACCATAAAAAATCATCTACATGTTAAGGAACTTCGTACCTCAAGGTTATCAGCATCAACCTATTGGTTCATCCTAAACCATCACTTAAACCCATTCTGGTGTATAATTGGTTCAATTTTCTATCCTTGGATTCCTATAATCGATTGAAAATTATTATATTTCTAAAATAAAATAAAAACACCATAAGGGATGGCAGTTTTTTACTCCTATATAATTTAAAAATTATATATTTAATCCATATAATGAGATTTATATTCCTTCATTAATTAAAATTAAAATTCCACAAGAAATAATAATGTACCTTCCCCAAAATAAACCAAGAAAAACTTGAGATATTTATTATATATAATTTTTTGATAATTCTAGTTTATTAAAATATAATAATTAAAAAAAAATTAGGTTTTTTTTAAATATATACATCATAACAATTTAAATAAATAATGAGAACATGAATAATGATTCATACCTGGAAGTATCATTTTAAATCACTATACCCAAGTCAATGAAAGGAAATGGGTGGATTCTTCCATCCATTGAAACCGGATGAAAATTTCATATTGGTCAAAGAAGACTTCATTGATTTTAAACAAGGACTTCTTGATTACCAGAACACAAGGGAAAATAAAAATGATGGGTTTTAGAGGTTAAGATATTTTTTAAAAGACAATAAGGTGTTATGGGACACATCATTGAAAACCCCAAACTAATTTAATTTTTTAATTTCTTTTTTATTCTTTTCTTAATTTTGGAGTTCTCAAAACATTATAAAATAAAAGTTAATAATCATAAATGAGTCATGAAAATTATTTTCAATGATTTCAGGATTTTAAAACCATGAAAAAATGTTATAGGGTTGTGTTGAGAAAGAAAAATAAAAATGGTAAAAATCACTTTTCCCCAAAAAGGGTGCTGCATAATGGTAACAAGATTTTACACTAATGTTGATCATAGATATTTAATGAGGGTAAAGAGTTTTAACCTTACCCATTTTATGCACTCTAGCTTATGATTATTTGTTGTCATAGAACCAAATTTTGTTATTTAAATATCCTTACAAACTACCAATGTAGTAGTGTGATGGGATTTAAACCCACAAGCATGGTTCATGTTCTGCTAAAAATGAAATGAAAACCTAATAAAATCAAAACAAGATATTGAAAATACAATATAATTAAACCTCATTAATGTATGGGTGAAATTATTTAAGAAATAAGTATACATAATACAAATTAATACAATAGAATTTTAAGATGGGAAAAAATTCGACATTCTGATTAAATATGACTCCTTGTCCATTTAGAATAATTAATCTGCATGATCACACAAGGAAGATTGTGCTAAATGTATCTCATGATTTGTGGTTGATATAAATCTAAAAATTACATAGTAGTTGAATCCAACAAGAAAGGGTGTGAATATTGATCATGAATTTATATTGAGGTCAAATTTGTTTGATCTTCTAAAAATTATTCCATGATCAATTTTTCTAAGTTAATTCCTTGAATTAAAAAGGAAAGTGAAGAAATATTTTGAAAATACTTTATAAACAAAGAGATAAAATAATTTCAACACAATATTTATCTTACCCAACAGAATTAAATATCCATGAAAATTTTTATTTGAAAAATAAATGTAGAAATCAATTCAGTTGTAATAATAATGAAGGAAAGGGAAACAGGAGTAAGATATATCCTTTTTTATCTCAATTGGGAACATGTGTTTTAATGACCTATTTCTGTATCTATGGTCTCTCGATCTCCTATCTAGGTTCCTTCATCCAGTTCCAAAAATTATATTCTCTATAAAAAACTCGGCTCTAGTAGTTTTTTGTGTTTATTTATGTTCTTTTTTTAGTTCATCACTATCATCTTGCACCGACATAACATGGTCAATTACAAATCACTGAACACATGATTTCCATCATTTTTCTTTATTACATGAACTAGATTTAAGTATTACCCATATAAAAACCATTACATACCCACATATGATCTATTTTGAATGCATATAGAGGTGTTTTCCACTTGATTCAATCTTCATGATTTCACTGCCTCTGCCCAACAAATGACTTTAAGATGTCATGTTCAAATTACAACTACATGTGTCATGTTATCTTCATATGTTAAAATTTTTATTCTTGGTATTGATCTATCATGAACCTTGTTTCATTTATTCATATTTATAAAATTCTTTTGAACCCCAATAATGACTTCAGTCAATGAACTAAAAATGATCTTTCTAGCTTTGTCTCCTTCAGTGTAAACCTGGTGTGAACCCAGATAATATCTCAGCAACTTGATAGGAAAATTTCCAGGGAATATACATCTTCAAAATATTCATCCTACCCACAATTACCAGCCTGAATTAAAATTCTGTGTTCAAAATTCATTAATTCATCAACAATTTATATCTCAAACTTCATTTTTTCATAAAAGAATATCGGAATATATATATATTATTATAGAATTATCCTTTAAAAAATCACACTATCTCTATTTCCATTATTTGATTTAAATATTTAGGTCATCCTAATAACTAATTTATCTTACTCAATGGATTCTTTAATTGATTCCTTATGAAAATGAAACCCATGGTCAACATTTTGTCATAAGTTTGAGTGCTCAATGATGGTGGTTCTGAAGCTTATCAATGCCTCCCAATCTCCTTGCACTATAGATTATAAACTCGGATATCCCCAAAGTCATCTATCATTGAGTTCACATTTATCCTTAGTTATCTCATTGTCTTCCTCCCATATATGATTTTTTAGGGATTTGAACGACAATGGTTCAAACAGTGTTAGTTTTTTTGACTTGGAAATGGTCTTAAACAAGTGTGGTTTGAATGTCAATCTACGCTAATTGATTTTATATCATGATCTATTATTCTTACACTAGTTGTAGCTCAAGCTCCATTAAATCATCTTCCAACCCAGAAAAAATAACAAATGATGTATTCTTGGGCTCATTGATCCCCTACTTTTTTTCTTTAATAAGGGTTGGTGGCATCAATATCATCATTAATATATGCGTTTTTTAATTGGAATATCTGTAAAATTTATAATCATGTGATCTCATCTTCCCTATAATTCCCCACTCTATTTCTAAAACTCAGCACAAACCAACTTCGACCTTCATCTCTAGTAGCACCGTTCTATAATACCTTCAATTTTTGAAATCAGGGTTTCAATATTGGTTTGATCTCATTTTCTTCAAAATGGTAATATCAAAATAATTTTGATTGTATTTTTTCCAACCAATTTGATATTAGTATCGGTTTAGTGAAATCGGCTCCCTGTTTTGTTTTTGATTGAAACATACCAAAAGCGGATACTTTTCTAAAACAAGATCGACATGAGACATCGATTTGTCCTCACATCATCAGTTGCAAGGTTTTATTTTTTCATGTTAGGTCTTTTCTCTTCATTGTTGATCCTTTTTTTATGTTGTAGTTTACTGAAAACTAAGAGAGATAAATGGAGTAAAATCAAAACATTTATTACAACAAGAACACATCTTATAAAAGACCCTCCCACTCCTCCCTTTATTTATCTCACAAAGAGATATCCAGGCTCTCTAAAATAATGGAGCTCTTCCTGGCTCAGCTTGTTGATGCTGGAAAACTCACCATACCCGCTTTTTATAGCCATGGTGGGAGGTTTCACGTTTGAAAAAACTCCCACCAATCCATCTGCCAACCATTGGACTTCCACAATGGGCATCCACCTACCATTGAAAACTCTTCTTGCCTTCAAAATAATAGTTACATCACAAGAAGAATGTATAGCAAAAAAGGTGTAAGTCATAGGTATGAGGAGGTTGGTGCCCCACCTTTGAAAAAGTGTGGTACGTAGTTGGATGTTTCCATCAATTCTTCCCATCCAGCTATAATTTTCTGGAGAATCTGCAAAGTTCTAGCTTCTCTCGAGCTACAAACTTTGTCAACATATCATATGGTTTTTCTTTTGTGTGGATCTTCACAAGTCACAACAACTTTCAATCCATCACTTCACATATTCAATGATAGAAAATTTCAATGTGATTTTATCTAGGAATGGTACATGGAGTTCTTGCTTAAGTACAAAGAACATTGACAATCGCAATGAACCATGTATTCCTCCTGGTTGAATCTAATATCCTAGAGAAAAATATTAGCCACAAAATCTCCTCACCATCTTTCAGAGAAGAAATTTCCTCTACTTCCATCATGGATAAAGTGATAAAATTTTAAAACATTGATTACAATGATACAACTCCTACAACAAAAGTATAGACGTATCCTGATGTAAACTTTCTACTACCAGGATATCCAACAATATCTACTCTTGTATAGACCTCCAAAATAGGGTCAAATCCCCCATATCAAAAACATAATTTTGAAGTACCATTAAGATACCATAGAATCAACTTGACTAAATCCCAATGTTGCTTCTCGGGATTGGAGAGAAACTAGATAATGATTTCTACTACATGGGTAATGTTAGATCTTGTACTCACCATAGAATACATCAAGCTTCCAACTATTGAGGAGTATGGTATCATCTCCATAATCATTAATTCTTATTTAAAATATGGGAATGAACTCTTTCTCAAATTCAACTGACCGTGAAGAGGAATGGTCAAGGGTTTGTATTTTTTCAGGTTGAAACAATTCAGAACGTGTTCAACAAACCTTTCTGGAGATATCCATAAAAACCTCATATTTCTGTCACGAATGATCTGCATCCCCAAAATCTGTTGAGCTACTCCAAAGTCCTTAATATCAAAATACATGGATAACACCTTCTTTTACTAGATAATATTTACTGCATCCTTCCCAATGATCAACATATCATCAACATAATGAAAAATATAACCAAAGTTACCACCATGAAATATATATATTTAAACACAGTAGTCCACATTTGTCTGATTGTAGCCACGAATCACCATGAATGAGTTAAACTTTTTATACCACTGCCTGGGAGATTTTTTCAGTTCATAGAAGCTCTTCTTTAATTTGAAAATGTGGGTTTCTTGTCCAAAAACATTAAAACCATCAGTTTGTTTCCTATATATCTCCTTGAAGTGGTTAACATGAAGAAATTTTTTCTTCACATCCATTTCTTCAAGCTCCAAGTTCAAGCTATCTACCAAACAAAAAATGACTCAAATTGAAGTAATCATCATGAAATTTGAAAATATATAATCAAATTAAAATATTTTATTCTGAATTAATCCCTTGATAACTAACCGATCATTGTGTTTGGCCTCATTTTTTAGTCTTTATTTAGCCTAAACACCCATGTGTTCATTAGTGCCTTTATAAATTTCTGTAATTCCACCATATTGTATGTCTGTTTCTTCATCAAAGACACCATCTAAGTATCCATTGTTTGCAACCACTTGAGTTTTTTGGTATGATACATTGCTTCCTAGTATCCTATAAGATCCCCCTTATCAGTCAAAAAAGTGTAATCTAAATCTTGATTTTTTGTTGATGGAAACCTTCCTCATGAATATCTTTGAACCAATGAAATGTTAGGTTTGGGAGGCACAACATATCCTAACTCATGTGATAGTTCTACAACTTTTTATGTAGAGGATTGAGTCCCCCCTTTCTCATTATCCTTCTCCACTGCTTTCTGGTGCAATACAATTGAGTCGTACACCTCCTCTTCATTAAGAGGATGTTTTAGTACATATGATGGATACTAAATTGAGTCCTCAACACTTTTGCTTCGATACATTCTAGGATCTTTAATATCCTCGATCATCTGGTTCTCATGGAACACGACATACCTACTTCTAACACCTTTTTCTCCTTCGGTTCCCAAAACGTTTATTGAAACTCCTCATCTCTGTATCCAATGAAGATACATGGAGTAGATATCCAATATATATTCTATCTGATCTCTTTGGATACATGTGAAAATTCCAAACATTAAAATAATCATAAATAATAGTAAGAGGGATGTTTACAAGACCATCCCATCATTGGAATTTCCGAATTTTGAGAGGGATGATGGTGATCTGTTGATGAGGTAGTAAGAAAGATGAATTTCTTCTCCCCAGAATGGATTAGGAAGTTTAGCAAAACTCATCATGCTTCTATCTTTCTCTATGATGGATTTTTCATTTCTGTAACTCAGTTTTTTGTGGGGTGAATGGGGACATCCTCTCATTTGGATTCTCTGACTCTTGAAATAGGCATCAAATTCCATGTACTTTTACTCTCCTTCATTTTTTGAACAAATAAGCATTAGCTTCCTTCCAGTTTCATGTTCGACCATGGCATGGAACATCTTGAAATAGTCCAGTACTAGGTCATTAATCCTCATGAAGAACACCCACACACATCAAGATGCGTCATCAATAAAGTATATTAAATATTTGTTACCTATAAGTGAATCCACCTACATGGGTATGCATGAATCAGAGCACACTGGATCTAGAATCTATGATCTCCTTGATGAAGCAGTATTTAATGATAACCTATGTTTCTTCCTATATAATCAGTATTTAAAATGATCAAATGGTGAATATTTACTAGTACTGATGTACTTTTCTTCATTAGGGTAGATAACCCTCATTCACTCATGTGGCCAAGCCTCATATGCCACATATTGGATGTCTCTCCTTTTACATTATTGAGGATATTTTCACATATCTTCACTTTATTTTTGTATAACATACCACACATGTGTCCTTGAGAAATGATTTTGGTGCCTTTTGTCATCATGTATGCTCCATTGTTGATGATGGTGACATAGCCTTGTGGGTCAATGGCTATACCTAATAACAGATTGATTTGAAGTTCTAAAAAATGTTTAACATCCTTAAGGGTGGTTTTGTAACCAACATTTGTCTTGACTTGGATATCACCCATCCAATAAACTCCTCCAAATTGGTATTCCCCATATTGGTTACACCAAAGTCACCATTTTGATAAGTCAATAAATACTCATTATGTGTAGGGACATGGTACGATGATACAGTATCGACCACCCATTCAGTGTCTTCCCTGATGTATGAAAGAACATAACTTTTTCATCGTTGGAGGAAATAAAAACTTCTCTAGTGATTCTCACATGTGTGTTTCCATTTATTACTTGATGATTTCCACATTGACCATTTTCTTTTAGAAACTTTCGGTATTTATTCTTCATGTGTCCCTACATTCCACAATGGTAGCATTTGTTTGTTGGAATACTTCCATCTTTGGACCATCCCCTGTTATTTCTTCAGACACTAGTTCCAACCCCATATTTTCCACCTTGTTGTCCCCCTCACTCCTCCAGAATGAGTGTTTACATCTGGTTGTATCTTGCATTCTTCATTTGGTACTCCTCTTTGAATTGTGCATCTTTTACCATCACCATGGTAAGTTTTCCTCTGAGTTCTGAGTTGTTGACTTAGATGAAATGTGTATCCCAGCTATTGAGAAGTGTGCAGAGTAATCAGTTCTACAGATCTTAATCATTTAGCGTCTTACTAGCAACCACCAACTGGTTCACCAGGCTTTGGAACTCACTGGTGTGTCTAGCTATAGAGCTTCCATTATGTAGTCAAAGATTCATCAACCGCTTCCACAGGAGGATCTTGTTTTGAAAAGTCTTTGACTGGTACATATTTTCCATATTCATGAAAAGTTTGTAAGAACCAATCTCTTGAAAAACATCATAGTAAACGCTTTGATCAATCCATTGGCAGATTTGACTGATCATATTATTTTTTATCCTTTTCCACTATACATCCCTGGTGGGATCGGGGTTTACTTTGTGATTCTCAATGGGGTCAAAAATATTCCTCGTATTGTGGAGTTCTTCTATTCGAGACATCCAAATGGATTAGTTTGATGAATTCAACATGATCATCCCTCCTATGGATGATCACTCAGTTGAATTTTAATTCTGCAACATTTGGTGTATAATCTTGAAAATGGAGCTCACCATTGTGTCTGTAACAATCTAAAATGGTGAAATCAGCTTTGGAACAATCAAAATAAGACACTGAATGATCAAGATATGTTCAAAACAATATCAATGGCCGAGACCAATTGATGACATGGCGATGAATTGGGGCTAATATAGCATGTCAGAATAGCTATCAGAAACACATCTGAAAATTCATCGGCACTAGAACAATGCCTTCTTCTATCAGAGGGGGGTACTATAGCATCTTATCATTGATCGATCATTGACGTAGCCTAGGAAGATATTTTTTAATCTCTATTTGTGATGTCGTTTTCACCATTGAAATAATCTCACCGTGAACTTTCAGAATCTGCCTTCAGAATAGGATTATGAGCAACATGAATTATATAATCATTAGAAGAACTCAATTTCCCAACATCGTTGCACCAGAAATCCCTTTTATTCCACATGTTATTGTTCACTGACCACTAAGAGAGATAAATTAAGGAAAACTATACTTTTATTTCAACAAGAACAAAACTTACCAAATACCTCTCCCACACCCCCTTTATTTCGCTCACATGAAGATTCAAGGCTCTCTAAAACCATGGATCTCTTCTTGGATTTGATTTATGATGTTGGAAGACTCCCAGAACCACTTTTTATATCCATAGTGGGAGGTGTCGAGTTTGACACAACTCCCACCTATCCTTCCAACAACCATTGGAATTCCACAATGAGAAGCCACCTACCATTGAAAACACTCATGGCTATCAAAAGAAAAGTTACTATACATGAAAATGTGTAGCATTAAAGGTGGAAGTGATATGTAATAGGATGTTGGTGCAACACCTTTGAAAAATGGTGGTGTGCAGCTATATGTTTCCATTGTTTTTACATGAGTTGAATCTTTAATCATTTATGTTAATTGGGAATATCGTTCGGTCGTTCAAAAATATCACAAATGTCTATTGAATAGGTGCATGGTCAATCCCGGTACCACACAGTTGGTTAGACCCATTTCCAGTTTTCAACTTTTCCATAGGTGATATAAGACATATGGTCATTAAAAATATAATAGGTTCAGTTGATATAGAACTTTTCAAATTTTATAGGACTCAGAAAAATAATATTCATAGGGATTTACCATGCTTAAACCTAAAATTCAAATGAATTAAATAAAATATACATCAACAAAATTCAAATCAAATAATAAAAAACATATGATGATCTAACTAAAAATAAAATAATACTAATTAAAATTAAATAATGATAAAAATTAAATTAAAATTACACTAATTAATTAATCAATTAAAATCAAATAATGATAAAATTAATTAAACAATTAAAATTGTAAATTAATGCCTCAAATTATTTAATCATCATATAAATGAGATTAAAAAAAATAAATTAAACTAATATTAGAAAAATTATTTATTTGAAAAGAGGGAAATGAAAAATCAAATTAAAAAAACATAAAATAATTAAATGAAGACACTAAAAATTAATATTTTAAAAGATATATTAAATTAAAACAATAAACTCACATATTGACACAATTTATAATTTTCAAAAAGTATAAAAAAACTATTTAAATTAAAAATAATTAATAATTCCACTAAAAATAACTAATAAATATTAATAAACCATTTAAAGTCTCATTTAAGCCTAAAACACAAAAAATATAAAAAAAATGGTGTGAAAAATCTAATGAATTAAAGGCCACATCAGTTTACACTTACATGACTCTAGATTACCCTTACTCATCATTTAGAAATTAGGTGTTACCTTTTTGTAGCACAAACCTACCTATTCGTAGCGGCTAGGTTACCTATACATAAACTTTGAAAAATTATGTCTACCTTTATAAAACCCTTGAAAATATGAGATTACGCTTATGCAACACAGAACCACCCATAAGCTATAGTTCGGTTACCATTACACAACTTCTAAAAACCTCCCTATATAGTGGTAGAAGGTATTTACCCTTATGTATACCCTATATCCTATATAAGGGTAAAAATTTAAATAAAAAATTTATATTTTCACATAAATGACTTATACATAATTAACAAAAAGGGTATATACGAGGGGGATTTTATAATTATCTCCCTTTAAGGACTTATCTTCTTTAAGAAGTGTCTATAGAGTTCCTATTAAAAAGGATCAGGTATTTGAGCATGTATATTATATTCCCACTGTAAAGAATCTTCTTGAATATATACATGTTTCCAAAATAATATAGGATTTGACACTGTCTTTCCCCTCAAAACCTTCATGGATCGCTCTATGATCTATACTGGGTGGTCCATAGAAGATGTGTTCTATTCCAACTCACCATCCTTGTTATAGATCACATGTGCATGATTGGGAATGTACCTTCAATATTGAGAAAAGTGGAACTAATTATGCATTCCTTAATAACATGGAGGAAGGTTGAGTCAATAATCCACTAGTCCAATATGTTCGGTCATCTCCGGAAGTCTCATAATCTATGACTCTAGCTTCCCCTACTTCCTCAAATGATAATGCCCAAATCAAGGAGACACCCACCCGAAAACATAGTCGCCAATAGTGATCTCCAAATTTCATATCCTCTATTTAGCATAAGATTTATACTGAATGTTTGTAATAACCAACTGTTTCCTAATCAAATTTACTCTCTCTTAGGTCATCTTCACAATACACATCCCAAAAACTACTACCTCACCCATCTCATTCCAACACAATAGTGAGAGGCACGACTGTCCATAGATATCCTCAAAAGGATCCATCTAAAAAGAATCCTAGAAACTATTGTGATTAGTGAACTCCAAAAAGGCTATGTATTAACCCCATGCTCCTATAAATTCTAGAATGCATGATAGAATCATATCATCAAGTATCATAATCATTTTTTCTGACCATTCATCGGTATATGGATGATATAATGTACTCAACTTCCACAATGTCCACATGGAAATATTCATGTATTTTTAGAACATTGATGTAAAACATACATCCCATTTTCAAATGATACCGGAAATAGATCCACATCATTATATTATATATTGGATATATAGCTTTCCCAACTCATCAATAGAGCATGTATCTCTGACCATTATGAAATAGGATACCTTTTTCAACCTATCAAATATCTCCCAAATGACATCACAAATCACTTGGGTGCTTGGTAACCGCAGAAAAATGCTATTCACATGTCATTATATTTTCAAAATGAAATGAAATGTGGCTGAACAAAACCATAGAAGTGTTGATGATTTATCCTTTACCCTCTGGAAGGCAAGGAAAAGTGAAACATAACAAACTAAATTTTCTTCATACGTTGTCACAAAAAATGACATTGGATGTCATGGAACATCTTCTTCATCCCAAGATATAATTCCCACTTCTAAGAATGAGAGCCTCTCATCATATCTTCCATCATAAAGGATATAACTACAAACCTCTCATGAATATTGATATCACTATCACCTTCTAAGGATAGTCTTAGAATAGAATCATCTTCGGCCAAGAATTCCTATATCACCACACTCTCAGTGTCTTAATCATTTCTCGCATTCATGTAGTACACCAAAGATTACATGATCAGTAAAGGTGAACATTTAGAAACACCTAGATTTTATGATTCATCCAGAAGCCATTCCACCATAAAATTTATTAGACACTAGTCCTCCAGTGTTGGTCTCTCATTATGTTCTTGCATCTCTGGCATCTTCCTTCTAGGAGAATATGCAAGGATAATACATTTTCCCAGATCAACGTCCATCTAAAAGTTGAATATAAATAGATACTCCCCCCAAAACCACTACCTCGTGTTTAGATCCTATTAAGAGAAGATATATTAGAGGCTCTTGTTGTCCGTGAAAAAAAATATCTCACCAATGAGATAATATCACCAACGGTTCAGATTTTGGACCATATCTTCCATATTCAAGCAATGAGTTAGGTAGTTACTCTCATGTTTTAATAGATTAGGTGAACCATTGGAAACTACTTTATCATTACGCATCAACAAAATACCCAACCCAACTTTTGAGGCACCACAATACTTTGTGAAATTGGTCACATGTTCTAAAAGGGCCAAGACTAAGGAGAGTGTTAGTCTTGTCTTTGGATCTAGGAACACCTCCTCATACTAGTCTACCTAATTTAACATAACTCATTATTTTTTATCCCATTCATACAAAATTAAAAATGGGAGAAGTCTTTTATGAACCATTTATAGTACCCAATAAACCAAGGAAGCTCTTAATCTAAAAAACATTTCTAGGATGAGCACAAGATAACATAATTTTACCTTCCTAAAGATCCATAAAAATATCATCCTCATATATTATATGTACACAAAAATACACATATTAAATAAAAAATTGAATCTCTGAATGCTAGGAATAAAGATGATTTGATTAAATTGAGCTCCATACAATATCAAGGTGTTTGTTATGCATTTATGATTTCATAGAGTATATCAGGATATCATAAAAAAATACCACAATGAAGGATTTGAGATACTTATGGAAGATATTATTAATGAGTTACATGATCATCATTGGATCATTTTTTACCCTTAATGGAATTAAAAGATACACATACATTCTCAATCTACTCTTAAATGTTGTCTTTGTAATATCCTCCCATCTGACCTGAAGATTGTGGTAGTGTAACCACAATTCAATTAAGAGAACCACTAAACATCCTATAATATACCAAACAAGTTTTTAATCCTAAAAAACAAATATTGTTCTTCATAGTCACTTGTTGTAGCTTCATATTGTCTATAAACAACCGAAGTCTATTCTTCACCTTCTTAGTAAACAACATTGGAGTACCATAGTAATATTATCATGGTATAATAAAACCCATTACCTCTAAATCCTCATGTTATATGTTGATCTCCTTTAACTCAATCGATGATATATTATAAAAGGTTATTAATATAGGTTTCTCTCTAGACATGATTTTGATCTCGAAGTCAATTATTCTCTCAGGAGTGTGTCTTGACAAGTCAACTTGAAAGACATACCCATATAGTTCTATCACTAGAGTAAAAGAAATAGACATTTCTTACTCTAGAATAGTAAATAATCCCTCCACATGATCCATAATTTATCAAATCTATATTGGGTCTAGTCCCACTCTACCAGATCTTACCTCCCTCCCACCAGTCATGAAAATATACTCTTCCTCAAGAAAAATAAAGGATACCTACCACTAATAATTGTTAATTTGGTAATGAAATCGTTTCAGCTAATCCTCATTGAAGATAACATTGAATCTAGTAATCTCAAGAGTCCTGAAGTCCCATAAATGTTATTATCTAGTAAATACAATTGAAAACTTATAAAAACTATAAATATGGTCTAAATTCTTCCATATGGGAATGTCCAGAGAAATAAAATCCATATATAAACTGACTATTATGTCATGTCCTGAGACAATTGGAGAAGATACAAACAAATGGGAAGCATACATATAAAAATGGGATGTATAAATAATAGGGGAGGTCAAGACTATACATTAAACATTATAAAATCACACACCACAATC
The DNA here is from genome assembly GCA_963277665.1 of Viscum album. Taxonomy (NCBI): domain Eukaryota; kingdom Viridiplantae; phylum Streptophyta; class Magnoliopsida; order Santalales; family Viscaceae; genus Viscum; species Viscum album. The sequence continues at coordinate 1,317,945,892 of OY728157.1, forward strand.
TATAGGAACCTCATCTGTCACAAACACTTGGATTTTATCATATTTGTAAACATATAATTAATGTTCATAACTCACTTGAGTAATCATTTTTGGGGAGAGTAAACCTACTATGGAGGATCCTAGACAGTCCCATGGCTACAAGACTATATGTGACTCAATCCCCTATGAGACCTGGTTTATTATTCCTATATGAAGAACCACATTAAAAGAACAATATTTCCACACTAGTGAAATTTATTGAAGGAAATGATATATTACCTATGATTGTGTCATTTCCACTAATAATTCTAGTATCTATAAGAGTCATCATTCATAGAAGGAGTCAAAAAAACCTCTTCTCTACTCTATATTTTTTCCACTAATCTGGATTAAATCATTGAACTTACTCTTACTACCACAATATGAATCACTAGGAAGTCCATTGATTGGTGAATGAAGACCTATAACTCTATAATATTCTATATCCTTCTCGATCTCTAGTGAATTGTGAAGAACCTAAGAAAATACTGTCAAGTTGAAGTTCTTTAACTAGTTTCTCAACTCTATTTAAATACCTATATCAATATTCCTATCTTTATGGGATTCATCCCCAACTAATATAGAATCAAATTATAAAAAAATCCATGAAATGTGATGAGTAATTATAGACCACCATCATCACCAAATGATGTTCCATTAACTCAAACACTTGATCCAGCTTTATTCTACCCTGAATGAATACCATGATGAAATTTTCTTTAAATGTCACCCAAGCAAGACCCCCACATATTCCGTATTGAAGGATAGCGTCCAAAAAGTATCTTGAAGTGATCAAAATTATAATGGTCTGGAGATTCACCTTTCGATCCTTTGGGTTATCCACCAGGTTGAAGATTCTCTTGATGATTGGTATCTAGTCTTCTGCATCTCGAGGGTTTCTAGTTCCCTTGAACGATGGAGGGTCTTGAAGATGAAATTCTCAAGCATAGTTGACCATAGAAATAGAAACTTATCTTTTTTAAACATGCACTATATTGAAGACTCTTCATTGAATATTCCCTTCTTCATGAACCACTATAGTAGGTTAAAGAACATTCTCTTTCATGATTGGCAGTAGAATCACAATTTCCTCACTTGTGGGAGCAATCGATCTTAATCCACCAATGGTTCTAGTCAATAATCTAAAAGGAGGAATTTTTTGAAATTCAAACGAATTTCTAAAATAACTACATTAACATTGTTAAATAGTTATAAGGAACACATAATGGATCATTACCGTAATACCTATTAATGTATATACCATGAAAAAGGTATACACACCTAGTTTTATCAAAGGCTCAATCATAGTCCTTCATACCAGCATATTAGTTACATATATATATATGTATATATGTACAAATCATAACAGCAATCTCAAGTTCAACTAATTAATACCAACATAGATATATCCCAATAGTTGAAATAGAGATATACCTATCAATATTGAATACAAATCCATCCTGAATTGATAAAAAATCAAGGAATTAAATTACATAAATACTATGTAGCACACACCATGTATATATATGGAATATGACTTTATGTTCCTACTCATGACACCAAAATAAACTCAAATCATAAAATATTGTATCAATGAAAAATAATCACTATGTACAAGAAACCATAAAACCATATCTATAACAAAAATTACATAATTGTAAACTCATAAGTTTGTTACACATGTGTAGTTCAGACACACATGAAACTCCCCTTCCTGAGTCCCACATAGCCTAAATTTTTTCTACCATGTCCTCAAACATAATAAAGAAGAATGAAAGAGATAAAAACTTATTTGATAAAAATTTGTATCATACCAACATGAATCACTTAATCTAATATAGAGTTCCTCATGAACTCATGTGTGCCACCTCATATTCAAGAGGTTTTTTATAGAAGTGAGGGCTCAAACTAATTTAGCGACGAGATTATACTCTCTATTTCTGTAAAAAAAATTATAAAACATGATAAAAAAATTTATAATTAAAAAAATTTATAATGAATACATTGGAAATTATTTCAATTCATATGGAAAAATAAATAAAGGACCCCCAATGTGATTGGTCAAACTATAGTAGGAGCGAGAAAAAGTATGTAAATAAACATTTCAGCTTCCCTTGAGATCATATCTTATTATTTAATTTGAAAAATATGATTCATATAATAGATCCATATAATCTATTTTGTTCCCTTTATTGTATCCTTGACAAAAAGGTATTAAAAAGCATTGAGATACTCATGTGGGGTGTCACTACTAGAAAATTAGGCTATAGCCACTGTTTGGAACCATGGATATAAGCCCACAAAACGTGGCTAAAACCATTCCCTTTTCATAAAAAACCACCCCCTTGGATAGCAGCCACCCCCACCCCCTACTAGACACCCTTGGACAATATCCCTCCCCCCATCCCCTACTGGAAACCCCTGGACAGCATCCCCCCATACTGGACAACCTTTGACAACCCCCCCCCCCCTGCAGGACCCCCTGGACAACAGCCCCCCTGCTGGACACCCTTGGACAGCAGCCCCACAACCCCCTACTAGATCCCATAGATAGTAGCCCCCCTGCCCCCTAATGGACCCCCTGGATAGCAGCCGCCCCTGCTGGACCCCCTTGGACTGCAGCATCCCCCTGCTGGACCCCCCTGGATAGCATCCCCCCTGCTAGAACCCCCTGGACAGAAGCCCCCCCCCCCCGACTATAGGACCCCCGTGGACGGCATCCCCCCCTATATACCCCTCCTTGCACCACCCCTGCTGGACAACCCCTTTTGTACCCCTACTGGACACCCCCCATGCACCCACTGGACAACAACCCCCCCCCCCCCCACATCCCTCACACCCCTTGCACACACCCCTTGTACCCCCCCCCTTTCACACCCCTTGCCCCCTACTAGACCCCCTGGACAACAGCACCCACCCCCTATTGGACCCCCTACTAGATCCCCTGGATAACAACCCCCCCCCCCCCCCCCCGCTCGACCCCTTGGACAACCCCCCTACTGGACAGCAACCCCCCCCCCCACTGCTGGACCCCCCCTAGACAGTAGACCCCCTGCAGGACCCCCTGGACAGAAGCCCCCCTACCGTACTTCCCTGGACATCCCCCCTACTGGACAACTACCCCTACAAATTCCTTGCACATATCCTAAGGGATCCTTAGTTGAGAAGATTGACCATGTATGTGAGCCTTAGGGTTTTACCTTAAATGTAGCTATCAAATCATAACCTGTAGAGGCTTCTTTACCTAGTTTTGAGAGAGTTGATTCCCCAGTACCTTTAGATTTTGTATTCATAATATATTTATAATATTTCAGAGAAAGACTTTTTTTAAATTTCAGTGGAATTTTGAGTTATCCGGAACCTCCTATTGTTTCATCTACATCTAGGGATCCACCTCCCTCAGATTTAGTTGATATTGATTCAATCTAGTCTATATTCAAATATTATCTCCATGTTGTTATAAATGATTTACATTCATCTCATCAGGATTAATTGATGCATATTCTGTAGAATGGGTCTTCAAGGAATAGGTTGACCAGTTGAAAGTGATGACAACTATACTCAAGCTATTCATGGAGGAGAAGATTTATTTAGTAGTATGGAGAGATAAGGAAATATTTTTATTGAATTTTTCTATCTTATGAATCCTTTCATATATGTATCCAATACTCTAGTGAAATCCATTTGGATGTCAAAACTGCATCAGTAATGTCGACTCCAAAGTCCGCACTGCTACATCAGTCAAAGTTGCTACAATTTCTGAAAATTTTGATCAAGCCCCTTCGACCCTCAGACCCCTGGAGCAAGGTAACATTGCCCCTTCAACCCCCAACGAGCTCACCGTGGATCTTGACCCGTGACAGTTGCAGACTACAACCATTCGGCCCAACTGTATCGGGCTACACCAATCCAATAATCTCATTTGTTGCATCCCTTGATGAGAATGAGGTTAAGAGTGCCTTTTTTTCTAAAAATCATGAGAGTGTGACTGATCCTGATGGGTTCACAAATTAATTCATTATGTTCTACTGGGTCATAGTTCTCCATGATCTCATTAACGCTATGAGGGAGTTCTTTAACCATGCCTCAATGCCCTATGGAATCATCTCTAATTTTATTGCTCTAGTCCCAAAGAAGGAAAATGTTGTGGATGTAAAGAATTCAATACCTATTTATATTGGGAATACCTTTCCAAAAATCCTTAGAAAAATTATTTCAATGAAGTTAGGTCCCATTTCTCATGGGTTTATCTCTTAAAATTACCCCCCAGATACCCCTTGGACACCCCTGGACAACCCCCTAGAATCCCCAAAACCACTTCATCCTAAGAATCTTATTACCTAGGAATTATTGTGTGGCTACCATCTTGATTCCGGGGTTCATAGGTGTGCCTTCAAGATCAATTTATTTGTGGATTTTGATTCAGTCATGTGGGACTTCTTATGAGATGCTTTGGATCTGCTCGGCTTTCCGGCTAGGTTGTCATCTTGGGTTAAAAGATGTATCTCTACCCCAATGTTCATGGTAGAAATTAATGTCATTTTACATGGATAATTTTCAGGGATAATAGGTCCATGTCAAATGGATCCACTTTTTCCTTTCCATTTTGTGATTTGCAAGGATTGTTTCTCACGAATCCTAGAATGCAGGAGGCCGGGGGCTGGTGCGGTTGCTGGTGCAGGCTAGAGTGGCTAGTGTGGGACGGAAGGCAGGCAGTAGGGGGATGTCGGGGGGCTAGTGAAGGCTGGAATAGGTGGCAGGGGGCTGATGTGGGATGGATTTTAGGTGGCTAAGGGCTGTTGGGCATGTAATAGCGGCTGGTGCGGGCTGGGATGTAGGATGTCGGGGGCTGGTGAGTGATGGAAGTGGTGGATGGGGATGGTTTGTAGGTGGTAGAGGGATAACTTGAGTTCTCTGCAGAAGGATGTGGGGGTGTTGGCTGGTGTTTTGGATGGTGCGGGCTGGATTGTAGGTGGTTGGGGGCTGGTGCGGGCTCCAATGCAGGTGGAAGGGGGCTAGAATGCTAGTTGAAGGGGGGCTGGTTGTAGGTGTTGGGGGGATGGTGTGGGCTGATTCGAAGGTGGAAGGGGGGATATTGGGGGATGGAATGCTAGTGGCATCTGGCTGAAATGATGGTGGAAGGGGGCTGGTGTGGGCTGGATGTGGCTGGAGCAGGGCCAAATCATGGCATCACCCCGGCGTGACCATGGTGTGATAGCGACGTGACCATGGCATGTTGGCCCAGTCCAGTGACATCCGCGGGGAAGCATCTTCTTGCCAGGAGTGAAGGGAGCGAGATGAGGTAGGGCGACATTCCAGTCATCGCCCCTCCAGAAGAAATTGTGATTAGTCAGTCTCAACATAGATCACATGACTCATGAAATACTATCACTGCAAACCGATGCAGGGTGTCATCCTAGAGCAGGTCCAAATCATAGAATTACCGCAACATGACCACGACGTGACCGCGGCGTGACTGTGGTGTGACCGCGGCAGGTTGGCCCAGTCCAGTGACATCCACATGGCAACATCTTTCGGCTATGAGTGAAGGGAGCAGGAGGAGGTGGGGAAACATTCCAGTCATCGTCCCGCCAGCAGAAATTGTGATTAGTCAGTCTCAACATTGATCACAAGACTCATGGAATACTATCACTGTGAACTGTCGAAGAGTGTCATCCTGGAGTAGGGCCAAATCATGGCGTGAACGTGGTGTGAAATCGGCGTGACTGCGGCATGACCGCGGCATGACTGCGGTGTCACCGTGGGGTGTTGGCCCGATCTAGCAACATATGTGGGTCAGCATCTTCTGACCAGGAGCGAATGGAGTGGGGGAGGCAAGGAAACAATCCATTCCTCACCTGGCTAGAATAAATTGTGATTATTAAGTCTCAACATTGATCACAACACTCATGGTATACTATCGATGCGAACCATCATGGGGTGTCGTCTTGGAGCATGGACAAATCACAACATTGTCATAGTGTGATCGTGTCGTGATAGTAGTGTGACCACGGCATGACTGCGGAGTGACCGCGGCATGACCACGATGTGACTATGGCGTGACCGCGGTGTGACCGTGTCTTGTAGTGAGCAACACAATGACGCAACATCTAAAGGGAACCAAAATGACGAAAAATAATCATACACCCTACACAAACCATTTACAAATTCATTCACTTTGCCTAAACATGAAAATATTATTTATAATATTCAAAGCGTCAGAAGGAAAGTTTCATGGTCAAGGTATATGCCTACTCGAGCAATGTCATTTGAGTTAAACGATTATGATAATCCAATTTATATTATTCAAAGAAAACAAAATCTCACTAGCCACAAAACAGACACCAAATAGAGGCATATGAAATACTCAAACCAAATCTAAACATGATATAAATAAATATCACTACACTTTGGTTTAGAAGATAGTGAACCTCCGTTGGAGGGGTTTTATTATAAAAGCATGCATTTATTTATCACATAATTTATTAAATTTTATTTAACATTTATTCTAAAACTAATTCAGCACAAATCAAATGCAATGATTTAAGCAACTAGATCTACATAACTATCCTTGTGAGTTTTCGTAGACAATGCACCTCTGAAGGAGGGGTTTTATTATAAAAAATTGACTTTATTTATCAAATGAAACAATTATATTAAATCACACTTATTCAAGATATGTAATTCAATATAGATAAGATGAATTAAGAAAGAATCTAAATTCAATTTATCGAATTCTTAAATTAAAGAGGCTTGAAGAGGGATCCAACCTCGTAGTGGTACATAACCATACACATTGGCTCTTGGATATTTCTAACAAAAATTTGATGCTCCCCCACTGGGTATATTCACCTTCATACACATGCAAGGACACCTAGACCCTATGAACAACCCCTTATAGCCATGAGCATGTGCAAGGGGATCCTTGAACATATGCTTATTTGTATGTACCAGTCTCCACTCACCTATGTATGCATATATATATATATATATATATATATATATATATACATGGGACCACTTAGCACCATACATGCATAATCACTTCCATGGTTTAATATACATGTAAGGGGGGAACCCACATTCAAATACTTTCTTACCTATGCATACGCAGGCGAGTCGCCCTTATCTTGGCTAGTCAAAACCAACGAGCAGGGATCAACACAATACACAAAGGATATTACGAACATTAAAACACATAAAGAATGCAACATATCTAATGAGAAACTAACCAATTTCATTAAAGCCTTACCTCTATTGGGAGAAAAAAATTCACCCGAACTAACACAAAATGATCCAACCCCTACTGAAAACATAATATGGATTCAAAAATACTGAAATCCCCAAATACAATAGGTGTGAGACAATCAGTAACCATATAATCTTACCTCGGATCCAAGCCGGTGGACTGAATCAATCTGAACCCCATTCCCTCCCCCCTTCACTGAATATAATAACCCTTTTCCACAGAAAGAAGTAAAAGACCTAAGTGGACAATGCGATAAAAAACTAAAATAAAAACGAGACTAAAACCTACATGTCTCTTGTGACTATACACATCACCGCCCAACATATAAGAACCATGATGACCCATTGGTCAAATCATGTTCCTGCAAGTAGGGGGAATTGATCCATGTTTCAAAATGATACTATCAAGTAGTACATTTCTGTTAATTAAAAATTATTCTTCATGTAAATGGTATATAATTAGTTTGGCTTGAGTTTCAACTTAATTTTGTTTTTTCGTTACATGTTTTTATCCCACCCGATAATAAAATATTACTAGAGGACACAATTTCTAATAAAATAGAATATATCATAACAAAAAATGGATCCACACCTATGAAGATGGTTTAACATGATAAGAAAAATGTATGATCATATATTCTGATGAGTTATAAACTCATAAACCAAAAAAAACAAAAACATTTAGAGTTCTCTAATTTATCAAGTAAATATGCAATTTTCAAACAATAATAAACATGTGAAAGAAGAGAAAAGTGGACATAATGGCCTCGATTTTTAAAAGAAAAGGTGTTAATGCCATACCAATAAAAACTAGTGATATCATACAAAATCCAATTTGTTGTAATTAATATCAAGCCATGATTTAGTGAAAGCAATCTATTGTAAATAAGAGAGAATATTTGTAGAAACATAATCATAAAGAAATGGGGGAGTTAGAGATGGATTGTAATGGTTATTTAACCTTACCATAGATTAAAGAAACCTATAGAGACTAACTACACCCCTACCCCACCCCCCTTGCCTCAATGTCCCACTGCCCTACCCCCTCCCCCTGCCCTAAAGACTCCCCTACAGACCACCCCCTTCCCTACAGAACTACCCACGCAACCCTTCCCCCTCCATCCACCCCTACCCACTCCCCCTACCCTGCAGACATTCCCCCTTCCCCCTTCCCCCTCTATCCTACCCCCTGCCCCCTGTCCCCCTCCACCCACCCATGCATCTTACAAAAGGGACTCTATAATGATTTTGTAATCTGGGGAGGGATCACACATGTATGATTAATGGAACGTCAAAAATATAAAATAAGTTTACCTAAATGATCACTTGATTTCCTATGAGGTGCTTGGATGATTCTACGTTCACATCAGTTTGAGCATTAATTCAGGTTGAGAATCAATTATGGAGTGGTTTTTATGAGGGTGTCCATGAGCAGATGAAAATTACCACTTAATGTTCACATCAAACTCCCTTTGCTCGTGACAACAACAACATGGTGGAGTTCTTTAAAATTTTAAGAAGGGGGAATACATGAGGTGCATGAATTTTAAAGATAGGGAGAGCATACGGACATAAAAAAATAATTCAAATTAAAAAAGAATATTTGTATTTTCAAACAGCTTAGTGTACAGTTCCTAGATAGAATAGAAGCATAAAAAAATCTCTTTATTAGATGAAATCTGGAAAAATAATTTAGAAATGATTCAATGAAATCAACATATAATAATAATACTGTCCACAACATCAATTATTCTTATGAAAAATAAGGCATCCAAGTCAAAATATATATGAAGTTTATGATATTAAATCAGAACTTGAACTAAAATTTGGTGTTCTAAAAACCAAAATAGAGAACCCCTTTAAAAGCTACCTCTTAGAAGTGAGACAACTGCATCAATATCAATGAACAACATACTGGTTTCATTAAACTTATGGTTCACTAACCTACAATTAGAAATATAATGACATGTTTGAATTTTGATCATCAAAAATACACAATGATAAAACGATTTTATATTTCATTTTATGAAATACTTCAATAAAAAAGTTGGGATGTGGAATTTGTTAAAAAATATAATATACCATCAAGATCAGCATATCAAAACATTTGATTATGATCATATTTTAGTAAATCTAAATTTATTTAGGTAACATCAAATAGTTAATACCTTCAAACATTGATATAAAATGTAAAATTTTTTCTAATCTATGATTCAATGTCAAAAGAAAGGTCATAGAGTATTGTTTTCCTAGAGTATAATATATTTTTAGGAATGTAGTTGTGCAGAAAATAAAAATCATTGAACTATAGTCAGATCTGGAATCTTATATTGATAACATCAAGGGGTGAAGTTATTGTCTGAGAAACACCATCAGAAAAAGCCCTCGTCATGGAAATAATAAATGCATGGTTAAGTTGGTTGGTCCTCTCCATATACTTCGTAGATGCTGAAACCTACAGATCAACATTCACCATTTCTAAATTTAATTTTACCATCATCTGAAATAATTAAAAAATACAATGAAAAAGGCATGCAGATCTGGAAGAAGATATAACAATAATGAAGACAAAAAATTGAATGAAATAAATCATACAATATAAAAATTGGAGGATGAGTTGAGTGACTCTTAGGGCAGCTTGTAGTGTTGGTGGAGGTAGGGTTACCTAATGCATTCGATGGAAGCATCAGTGGCAACACATTCTATGTGAAATATTTACCTAAATAGTCTCACAAATGACCATTACAAAATGAACTAAATCAGGTCTTGGATAATAGTGAGCTGAAGCCTACACATTAAATTTATTTTATGTAAACATTCAAATTAAATGGGTAATTTCCCATATACAATTTAAAGAGGAAGGTGGAAAACATAGAAAACATTGATAACAAAGTATAAACATGAACCTGGATGTTTTTTTATGATTCCAATAATAGTATGATTCATTCTTAAACAGGTGCATGAGGTGTTGTCCAGCTTTTTTACTGCCCATAAAACACAAGAAAAATGTTAATAAATAGTAAAATAACCAATGGAAATAAAAGAAAAGAATGTTGAAAATAATTTTTAGGTTTCAAACCCCGAACAGGGGCTGCTGTTAACCTGTCTATAGCTGGACAGTTCTAGCAGGTCTGCCCCAGTCCATTTGTGGGTGTGGTCATCAGAGTAGGAACCACCTCATCTTGATTCTATTGAGTATTGATTGTAGTTCCCATTGAAATTAAACTTGAGTGAATTCAATATTATTTCCATCAAGACCTCTCAGTAGCACTTCTCAGTATGCACCCCTTATCATCAACTGGACTACTTCAGTGACAGTTCTTATACAATAATCAACTTGAACCCAAATGTTTAATGAGATATAACATAGAAGCAAAGTCATGTATATAAGGTTTCATAAAGAAAAAATGTTAAATCCATGAATTATTGGTCTAATACCATCCAAATAAGCATAAGGAATGAACTGTTTAATTTTTAACCACAATAAAATATTAAAAATGAAATATGGCATATCAATGTTTTTAAAACAGATAATTGTATTTACATATTTTTCAGAAATTTTAATATAGACAGTCACATGAATGAATAATTAGAAAACACACCTTTCAACATTACAATTGTATTATGGGTATTACAAATAAATGAACTTGCCAAAGTGTTACCTTCGAGAAGTAGGTCGTATTAAGAGTACATTTCCTTAAGAGTACATTGTCAAATAGATTAGTCTTCTGGATGGTAAAATTGACATTGTTGACCTATCACCTACCTTTTGGAATAGTAAGTAGTTGCCATATATAACATGTTATGGATGGTAGGATTGAAGGCTTCTTGTATTTATATATCCCATATATTACACTAATATGCTATGCATCATTCCTCATTGATAACAGAACAAATAGCAGTTTATCCTGAATGGAAAATGAATGTAAATAAATCAAGTGAGGAATATAAATAAAATGATTTAAAGGAAAAGTATAAATTATTTTTCTATGTTAAAAATTGTTTTAATTTTTTATATGCCCCATTTTTATATATAAAAAATTTAAGAATCTATAAATGCATTTTAAGAAAGATAAAGATCCATATAGAAGTAAAACTACATTATCTTGGTAATTCAATGTTTCAAAATTGAAAATTAGCAATTCATATTGAACACTTTCCATAAAGCTATCAAATTAAAGGAACACTAAAAACTAATTATCAAAATACAAACCTTCATTTCCAAATATTTATGTCCCTATGCACAGATAGAGGATATAGATATTGAACCGTATCAGACAATTAAGATTTTAAAATTTCTAATAAAATAAGAGGATTGTATGAGCTTACATAAAAAAGCAGTATAGGAATACAAGGAAAAACATTAAAATGAACCATCACATATCTATTAAAAACATCTACTTCCATGTGATTCCATATCCTGATGAACAAATGATACAAGAAATCATGTATGGATTTACACATTAAAATATAATGAAGAGAGGTAGAGCCCAACAAAATATTCTAGGAGAAGGTTGAAAACAGATCAGGTGGCCTCTCATAAATAGGAAATCGATATACAAACCAGTTGAGTAAGATAATCAGAATGGATGATGAAAAAACACAATAAATGCTTCCAATACAAGACTTTTCCTTCTCCAAACATCTTTAAACCTTATTGAACCTATTTTAAATCCAAAAAATTATTGAATAAGTATATTAAACATCATAAAACATCCTATGACTCCAATCCCATATATTTTATTATCAATAATTATTATATCACCATTACAGTGTATGGTTTCCTTATATGTTCAACATCATCACATCAATATGCCTTCAATTTCTACTCATACTGTACCCATTTCTTCTATAAATACAAGAGTAAGGGAGATCTAAATAACAATCACATGAAATTCAAATAACAGTTAAAACTTAAAATCAGAACATTGATGAAATAATATGGTATAAAATACCTGTGTTGATTTGAAGTAAGGAGGAGGGTGCTGCGGTGACAACTCGTCAAAGAGGAGGGCGCTACAGTGAGAGAGGTCTCCAGGGAGGATGGTGTCGATGTGAAAGAGGTCGTTGGGAGGAGGGCACCGTGGTGAGAGATTTCTTCGGAGAGGAGGGTGTCGCGGTGATGAGAGGTCAAGGAGGAGAGGTCGGGAAGGAGAATTCGTCGGGGAGGAGGGTGCTATGGTGAGAAGAAAACACTGAGGAGGAGAAGTCGTTGGGGGAGGAGGGCACCACGATTAGGGGAGTTCAGGGAGGAGGGTTCCCCAGTCAGGAGAGGTCTGGGAGGAGGGTGCCATAGTCAGGTGTGGCCGGGGAGGAGAAATCTTCTGGAGGAGAAGAATAAGAGAGGAGAAGAAGTCTAGAGGAGCGTGAGAGTAGCGAATCAGGGGACCCTAATACAAAATAAGAAAACATGCGGTATATCCATGATTATTAAATTAAATCATGGAAATTAAAAAGATATATCCATGGACCAATAAAACTGTGGCTATAGGTTTGTGGATATAGACTTAATTTCTAGCTGTGTGTGAGAATAAACACGGTGGGAAAACACCAAGGAATCCTTAACATGTGTTCTCATGTATAACAATGTATGCCATGATAATACTTAAATGTGAAAAAACTAAATTACAATAATATACCAAGTTTTCATTCACTAGACACGCCTCTACAAATACCAAGGTGTATATACTTCTTCATTGTGCCAAAAAAAATCCACATGTTATCTGATACATTTCCCTCGATAGAAGAGTCTAAAAGAATGTCTGACACCTAACCTTGATGGGATAACCCAAGTACATGTCAACCAATAATATGAATGGTTTCACACTGTCTCCAAACACATCTCCTTTATGAATATTACAAAAACATGTCTAACGCGCCCCCTTTAAGGGATAACCCTAGTACATGTCAAACAAAAATCTAAAACATCCCCATGATGAGGAATAATCCATATGACTAAATATTAACACTCAAATGCAAAAGATTGATAAATAGAAAATGAAATTAAACAGTAAAGATAATAGATAAAACATCACTTCATGTCAAGTGGAAGTCACAAACATAATAATTCCACATAGGATAAAACATCAATAATAGGTCTCACGAGCTACACACACATGCAATAAAAATAAAATAAACTTTTATGCATACATGAATAACATCACATCATGATAATAACCAGAAACAAGGCCTATACATGTTAAAAAAATCATACCTCATAGGTTTTATTTAAACATGAATTTTGATCATGAATCATCACCCAATCATGGTTTCACACTAATCGGTTCAATTCGCTCACCAAATATTCATAGAACTAATTGTAAATTATTTTATTTACAAAATAAAAAAATACCACATATGATAAAATTTTCTCCCTTAATGATAATTTTAAAATTATTTATTTAATCCATCACATGATATTTCCATTTATTCCTTTGAGAAAACTAAAATCCAACAAGTGATAATAATTTTCCCTCCCCAAAATATACCAAGATAGTGTGAAGATAATTTTTGTTACCAGTATTAAAAAATTCGAGGTTATTAACAACAATAAATTATTTATCCATTTTCCAAATTTTTTTAAAGTTATACTTAAAAAAATTATGAAATAAGGAGAATAGGAATAAATATTCCTAAGTGGAATTATCCTTTTAAAAAACCTACACCATATTAGAGGAAAGGAAAATGGAGAGTTCTTCTATGCTTGGAAACCAGATCAAGTACTTTTATTTATAGAAGAGGGTGTCATACATTTTCATTGAGGACTTCTGGACTATTCGAACTCAAGGGAATATCCAAAATAAAGGGATAGAGAAGTTCATATATTATTTAAAAGTCGTAAGGCATTCAGAATCACAGTATTAAAAACACCAAATTAAATTCATCATTTAATCATTCTTTTAATCATTTCTTAATTATGGTTTATTTGTAACCTTCCAAAATAATAGTTATGAATTTTAAAAAATTCAATGAATTTATGTCCTTTGATTTTAGGCTTTTAAAAACATTAAAATGAATTATAGGTTCATTATTTTAGGGATGAACAAAAACATAGTTTAAAAATTACATTTTCCTAAAAATTCCACTACATAAGGGTAATATGGTTTTACCCTTATACAACTCAAAAAATATGTGTGATGGTAAGGATTTTTAGACTTACATATGTCATATAAACTACATCACCCTTATTCTAGTATATATTATCTCTATTCTTCATTTTAAATTTAGATATTACCTTTATGAAGTAAACCCCCCTTTTGTAGTGGTTGTGTTACCCATAGGTAACCTTTGGAAAATTAATTATACCTTTACACAACCCTTGAAAACATGATCTTACCATTATATAACATATACCTACCCTTATTCACTGGTTGGGTTACCCATATGTAACCCTTGAAAAAACTGATTTACCCATATGCAATTACTAAAAACTTCCATGTGTGAAGGTAAAATATATTTAACGTTACATATATCCTATACTCTATGTAAAAATATAATGTTAATTGAAAATTAAAAATTTTCACTTAAATAGATCTCTAATTTATATATATAAATGCTATATATAAATAAGGATTTTACATTTTAGTCATTGGAAATATTTAATTTTTTTATTGTGTTCATTCCAATATTTATTAATCTGATAAATTTCATAACAAATAATATGTTATTATAAATATTCTAAGAAAAATATCCTTAGGAAATAATAATACACTGTTATTGTAAACATAATAAATTTTTTTCCACTTACTTACACTATTTCATCGTATTATTAACATCAATCCATTATGTATTCATATATTCAAATTTAGTTTATTATTTTTCATAACACACTCTGTAAACCCAAGAAACACTCTAATGTATAAAAACATTAATAGAAACACACATAGACACATCGATGAAGACAATCAAACACACACATAAAAACATTTACAATTAATCCATTTAAAGCCTAAATATATTGTTTATATTATTCACATATAAATTATATGAAGTATAAATATAAATAATATACATAAAATGTATTTACCAATGTATATAAATTAATACTATTAGGTATAATTATATTAAAATCTAATTTAAACTATAAATATAATTTATAAATTATAAAGTACATAAATAATATGCATAATGTATAAACATAACAACACACATTGAGATATATATATTTACATATATATAAACATAACAAAAAAAATATATTAACTGAATGTGTGTGTGTGTGTGTCGAGAGAGAGTTTAAGTACATTTAAATGAATAAATTTATATAAACAATTTAACACACATACACACATATAAATTAATAGTAACATCAACACATATATAAATGTAATATTATTGTGTATGTCTATGTCATGTTTATTTATATATGTGTGTGTGTATGTTATATATTCAAGACCCACACACAAAACAAACAACATATATGGTCAAATCATCCTAGAAATGGTCATCCAATATTTATGTAGAAAAAATTAGATCACTAAAAAATTGAAAAAATATATTTCAATGATGCACCAATGGTTTGAGAATTAAATCATCCAATAAACCATGAATATCTTGAAAAACATCAGTAGGGTTATTCATAATTAATACGGCATGGGTGAATAAGAAAAATTGTTTCTTCCTAGAAATGGGGATGAACTCATTTGTTTAAGGTTCAAACTTTTCCAACCAGTTTCTAATGTGTTTATTTGTAGAACCGGAAACATCCAATGAATTTATATCCATTTGGACTGACTTTCCAAAGGTAGGTACTCATTAGATATAGACTGATTAAGCTTAATAATTTTCATTGGTTGAGAGGATGGGAGTTCAGACTCATCACACCTTTTTGGGGGGAATTATTGTCTACTCCATGACTCTCTTATAGATGTAAGTTATGTTCATGAATCCTTATTAATTAACCAAGCATAAAAATGTTTTTTTCCTTTGCAATAAATGATTGATATATATGGGATTTAGAGAATCTCTTATATTATTTGTGGTTCTTCATCGATGGAGAATCATCTGTATGTATTAGAGATCCTTAGTCATTGGTATCCTTCAATACATTTTATATAAATCTATTGGTCATTATGATGAACATACTGGTTTTAAAGCCACTCAGTGGGGCACTTGAAGTTTATTTTCATTCAGAAGGACATGAATTATTTTAGAGTTGGGATTGTACCCAAAGACGGGCTACCTACGTATCCTTATTAGAAAATGAATCAGAACCCATGTAGATTTGGAATTAAGATATATTTTAACATCATATGGGATGGATGAGAGTTAATGGGTGATGGGATTGAACCTTAGAAAGGCTTACTATGTACTCTACCTTTTAAGGTAGAGATCAAATTCCATGTAGTTCGATTAAGATGTGTGGGGATTATGTATGACTAATGGTACACAAGAGATGTTCCATGGTTACTTTTACACTCTATTCTCACGTGAGTCATGCTCGGTGTGAGAAACAAGTGTTATTAGTAAACCTAAAAATTTGTGTTAGAAAATATTTGGTTACAAGCATTGATATGGGGCTTATATATGTGTGACTGTCCAAGTAGATGAAGACCATGATTTTGTTTAGAAATGAATCCCATGAGTAGGGTCCATAAAGGTATTTGTGCTTTATGGGGATTTGGAAACACTTAATTGGGGCTTACTATTGAGGAGGATTCCAAAATTAGGGGGGACTTATGATTGGGACATACTCCTGGAAAGGAGGCCCGATTGAATAAAAAGGGACTTATAACTTGGGACTTACTCCTGAGTTGGAGGCCCAATGTTATAGGGGACGTGGGGATTTCCTCTAAGGAGGATGCCCAATAACATGGTCCATAAATGTATTTGTGATTTATGGAGATTTAAATTCTTAAATTGGGGCTTACTCATATGAAGGATGCCCATTAATAATGTCTATAAAGGTATTTGTGCATTATAGAGATTTAGAATCTTAATTTGAGGCTTACTTTTAAGGAGGATGCCCATATTAAATAGTGTTTGACTTCTGATTGGGGCTTATTCTTGAGAAAGATGCCCATATCAAAGATTCTCTCATCTTAAGGGATGAGGTTGAATGACGGAAACCTAAAACCATTGTGGTATAATGTTATATAAATCACAAGGTTTTGAGAGATGTTCCACACAACTCCTTTTAAATAAAGAATCAAACAATGAAATCATGCCATAAGTGGATCTGAAGAAGCTTTTGAAGGCTAGATCTTGAAAAGGAAAGGTGAATTTTAATAAAGGAAGTGAATAGGTAAGAGGGGCACCCAAAAAGAGTCAGGCACGCAAGTCCTCTTTGGGTACGCAAGTCCTGTTTTGGCGTGCACGTATATTTGTGTGACATGAGTTCACTTGGGAGACGAAGAACCTATAGGGTAATAATTGGGCAAGACTTGGATCAAGCCCTTAGTATTATCCTGAGAATTTTTCAGAAGAGTGGCACACAATTTTCCATGAGAGGACAAGACGGCGTGCAAGTGTATCCATTCCCCTTCAGGTCTAGGCACTTATGCGTGCAAGTGTTGATGAGTTATAACACTTAGGCCTTATTCTCCCTCTTTAGATCTTCCATTCTATGTAAGAAATTACCTTATAAGTGTTTGGAAGACTTCAAACAGAGACTAGGGCGACCAGAGATTAATTCTGAGATTTGGATTTTTCGTTTTCGAAATGGGGGGCCCACATGGGTTATTTATTGGCCATTGAGGACCTTGGGAGAAAAAAGAATATGTTTCACAAGCGACTTGCACAGCCCATATGTGGCATGAAAGTATACTTGTGTGACCCATGCTTAAAGGGTTATTGGTTCATGATTTTGTCAATTTTTTATTTTCTTCAAAGGATGACACTCTTTGTGGTTAAGGTATTCCCCTTTTCCATTCATTAAACTCTGTGATGGAAAGGAGAGTAAAAAAAGTCCCCCCTTAGAGTTGTATCTAAAAATGTAAAGAGGATTTGATAGTGAGGAAAATAAAAACTAAGGAGTTGCGACGCGCAAGTAATAGGCACGCAGATATAATTCTAGCGTGTAGGGTCCAACACATAGGGGTATGGTGTCGCCTATAAATATGGGTTCCACTCTCTCGGAAATCACCAGGATTTCAAGTGCTTCTTGCTCTCATCACACAAGTGAACATTTGTTCGTGCATGTGACTTGGAATTCTTCTTGTACCCTCTTATGTTCTTGT
The DNA here is from genome assembly GCA_963277665.1 of Viscum album. Lineage (NCBI taxonomy): Eukaryota > Viridiplantae > Streptophyta > Magnoliopsida > Santalales > Viscaceae > Viscum > Viscum album. The sequence goes on from OY728157.1 coordinate 1,317,964,335, forward strand.
CACGCTTCTATAGTGAGTTTTTTACTTTCACTCCTATACTAGCATGATATAACATGTGTGACCAACTTGTACTTGTGCGCCAATATAGGACTTGAGCGCCTTAATGCTTTATTCATTTGTTTTGATCTTATTCACAAATTTTATGAAAAATCAACTTACTTAAAAGTTAATTATCCGTTGTTTGTGCAAGTTCAATGGCTCCCAAAAGTATCGGCTCAGCTGATGAGTAGGCTAGTAAGCATATTGATGACATGATAAACATCATTGGCCACGATTACTATAATATCTACAACATCGCTCTTCTATATTTGTCCAAGTGCATGAAGAAGTATCATCTTAATTTCTCACAGAGCATTTATCTGCCTTTATATGGACATGTCCATCTGCAAGGAGTAAATATTCTGATGGCAAAGAACTATCTCCCACATTCCTAGTTTCAGACTTACACCAACTTTTCTTCAAGAAATGTCTCAATTGAAGGATCATTTGTAAATGATGTAATAGTGGAGATGGAATTTATAATGCATCATAGCCCATGTGCTCCTAATCTGAAACCTCACAAGCCTAAGTTACAGCCGCATTGGTATCTTTCTATTTTTATGCTGTGCATTAAGAGTAGAAACAATGGTGTGAACTTCCAAAATTCTCCTCCATTCCATTTCCTTGCAGATATGAAAATGGAAAACAATGGGCTAATATGTTTTTTGCTGCCGGTTGGTAGAGAGAATAAAATAATGACATTAGAAAAAATATCTGAAAAAAGTACTTTGTCCAAATGGATCTTTACTTCAAATGCTCCATTCTCAAATACATGTATCCATCTTCCAAGTCTCTTGGACGAAAACAGAGACACTGTTTGATCAACAGGAAATTTTCTCAAACCACACTCAAGAACATTCTTTACAATTGTTCCAAGAAGAGCTGGTATCAATGTGCCTCTTATTTTATCTAGTTGAATGAATGAATTCTAGGTGGCTACGGATGATGCTCTGGATGCTGTAAATCAAATGATGAGTTATGTTGAAAGCCTCTTGGAATTCTCGAAAAGGAGAAGAGTCTTTAATCTGTTGATTTCCTTCTAACTCTTCTGCATCAATGAAAAACAATTTCATCTTAAATCATTTGTTCATGCATTCTCTTGCTACTTGCATTAAATTTTTACATAATCCAATGGGCCTAGAATGAATAGTTTTATTTTTTTCTAGGGTGATATAAAAAACCCCACAAACTATTCATTTTTGGTTGCTCAATATTAAATACATAATACAAAAAAGTATGTTTAGTGAGCTGGGACTCAAATTTTCTTTAGAGTTCCCCTGACTTTTGTTGGCAGTTTAAATTCATGCATGTCGGACATAAAAAGGATAATATTTAAGGTCAAATAGCTTTGACTGAATGAATTATAAATTGACTCAATTTCATAATAATTTTTATGAAAACATATTACCACATTCAATTATGGGGGAAAACATGTAAACTATGACTTAATAAATTTTGAATCTGAGGGATGAAATGAAAAAACGGATAAGGGGAATTAGAGGAAGTATTTCCTAAGAGTGAAGTTACCACTATTTAACAAAACTGTTAGGGGGTTGAATTATGTCGGGCCACTTAAGGGTATTGGCTGCATAGTCAAATAATAGAATCTTTTGAATGACAGGTCTGTCATGTAGACTACTTATGCAAGGCCACCTAGGGGCACGTGCTGCATAGTCAGGAAAAAGAAGTCATAGAAATTTTACTTTTCTACTGCTAAAAATCCAGTGGAGGTTTATGGTGATTCAAATTTTCCAAAGCATATAAGTTTCTATATGGAGAAAGTTATTTGAATATAGAGAGGATATTACCAATCAATATTGTCAATGAATTGGATGAATGTCACTCCTGTGAAGGTCTGACCTAAACAAGGAATGGAAATATAAACCATATACTTGAGTATTTTAAGATCATGAAAAAGAGTATGGGACAGATATGCCAAGGATGGATGTTTTTGAGGATCCCTACATATTGTCATTAAACCAATACGGACAAAAAAGTTATTATCCCTATGAATGAAGTTACCACTATTTGAAAAACCTGTTAGGGGTTGAATTATACAGGGCCACCTAAGGGAATTTGCTGCATAGTCAAATAATAGCATCTTTTGGATGACAGGTCTGTTATGTAGACTACTTATTCAAGGCCGCCTAAGGCCACATGCTACATAGTCAGGAAAAATAATTCTCGGGTATTAGACATTTTGTGACCAGAGGTCAAGAAAAAGGTTATTGCGATCCAGAAGTATTTAAGGTTAGGAGTGTGACACATGAAAATGGGTATTGTCCAATGCATGGAGGAGATACATAGACCAATACTGACCATAATCATGTAATGGTTGGGTCCTGAATTGAGATGTTAGGATTCACTAAATATCTCATTAGAATGAGAATCAAGCCAAATGTAGTTTTTGAAATATAGTTTAATGTCATCTGGGACGAGGCTTTTCATACCACATTCATGGGCTCGTAGGGGAACTTTTCTTCCAAGGGAATGAAAGTTGAATTTGGGGATAGGCCCAAGGACTTGGGAATGGATTCGAGGGATGCTCGAATGCTCCTACGCATCCCATAAGGATGGGAATCAATCCATACGTAGTTCATAAATTACCTTCTATACAGATTTGGTTCGTACAAGTGGAGGGTGAAAGGGAACTTTAGTGCAATGATGGTTTGATCCAAGACTAAAGGTTCAGGCATTACCACGTATGCGCGTAGTCTTTGAAATATGACATGATTGGAGATCAATGTTAATTATGATTCTCTCTCAGGCAATGTAAAATGGGGGAATCTATTGTTTAATATCATATAATGAGGATGATGGTGCTGCACAATTTTTGTGTCATGTAGCAGGGACAAAAGGGACATACATAGTTTAATGTCATGTGGGATGAAGGTGAAACAATGTAAAGATATTGGTTTTGGGCTTGAACCTCAGGAGGTTGCCTACATACCCAGCCTAGAAGGAAAGGATCAATGTCCACGTAGTTCAATTAAGAATGAATTGGTGATTAAGTTGTACATGAAGAAAACAACCTGAAAATGGTGTTGGGACTTACGCATGGTTAGCGGCCAAGAGAGAGTGTATTGGTTGATTTTACTCTGAGCTCACGTGATTCATGCTCGTTTTGAGAAACAAGAGGTAACAACAACCCTAATAATGCACAGTTTAACGTTATGTAGGATGTAAAAGGTACTATTTCATAGTTTAAATAACATGTGTCATAGACATGGGGTGCTTGGTACTTTAATGTCGTGTAGCTCAGACGAACAGTTTAAGATCATGTTGGATGAAAAGAAAAAGGGGACATAGTTTAACATCATGTTTGACGAATGAGGGACCATTCAGTTTAAATACATGTAGTGAGGACTAAAATAGTTTAAGGTCATATGCATGGACCGGTGTTTCATGGTTTAGTGTCATGTAGTAGGGACAAAAGGTACATACACAGTTTAACATCATGTAGGACGAAGGTGAACCAATGTAAAGAGATTGGTTTTGGGCTTGAACCATGGGAGGTTGCCTACGTACCCAGCCTAGAAGGCAAAGATCAAAGTCCACATAGTTTAATTAAGAATGAATTAGTGATTAATTTGTACTTGAGGAAAATGACCCAAAAACGGTGTTGGGACTTATGCATGGTTAGTAGCCCAGGGAGAGTGTTATAGTTGATGTTTACTCAAATCTCACGTGAGTCATGCTCAGTGTGAGAAACAAGAGATAACAACAACCCTAACAATGCATAATTTAACTTCATATAGGACGTAAAAGGGACTGTTTCACAATTTAAATGACATTTGTCACAGACATGTGGTGCCTGGTAGTTTAATGTCTTGCAGCTCAGATAAACAGTTTAATGTCATGTTGGACGACAAGACAAATGGTACATAGTTTAATGTCATGTTAGACGAATGAGGGACCATCCAGTTTAATGACTTGTAGTGAGGAATAAAATAGTTCAATTTCATATGAATGGACCAGTGGTGCATAGTTTAGTGTCATGTAGTAGGGAAAAAATACAGTTTAATGTCATGAAGGACGTATTAGGGTCTTTTTCCAATTTTATGTCATGTAGGATATTGGGTTGTACAGTTTATCTTCGTGTATCAAAGATGATGGTTACACACTTTAACGTCTTGCAGGACATATGTATTTTTGTTACACAAAATATTTTTTCATGAATATGGAATTGGTTGGAGTTGTAATGAGTTCTCCATCCATTGAGTTTAAATAATAAGCTCCATTGGAGTTGACCTTAAGTATTGACTATGGTCCTTCCCACATTGGCTCAAGCTTTGGAGGCTTCATTCTTGGTATCATTGGAGTTCTGAGGACCAATACCAATTCTCCTTGACTGAATGAACGAATACAATCTTTTTTATTGAATGCTCATGCTACTCGATTTTGATAGATTTCCATGTGGTGCAAGGCGCAATATATTTTTTCATCTAATCATTCTAATTCATCCAATAAATTTTGAGATTGTTCATCTGTAGATGAATGGTCACAAATGGATTCTCTGAGTGAAGGTAATTTATCCTCAATGGACCAAACTTCTTCTGTTCCATATACCAATGAATATGGATTTGACCGCGTAGTAGTGCGATGGTGGTCTGATAAGCCCATAAAGCATGAAAAAGTTTATCTGGAAATGATTTATTTTCTTTATCCACCATCTTTTTCAGTATTTTAGAAAGATTCTTATTTAAGATCTCTATTTGGACATTGGCTGTTACATGATACAGAGATGAATGATTGGATTTGATGTTGAATTCTTTATACAACTTCTTAACCTCGGATGAACATAATTTGGTGACATTGTCTGTCAATATGGTACGAGGGACACCAAATATGGTAATGATGTTAGACTTGATGAAGCTAAAAATTCTTTTTTAACTAACTTCTTTGAGAGGTATTACCTCTTCCCATTTGGAAATTAAGTCATTAGCATTATAAATATACCTAAACAGCATTAATGTAGCCGAAGGGTATGGTCCTACTACATCCATTCCCCATGTGGAAAATGGCCACGAGTATTTAGATGTATGAAGCAACTCTGGGGGTTGATTAATGAAACTGGCATATACATGGCATGAATGACACTTCTTTGTGAAATTAATACAATATTGTATCATTGATAGCCAGAAGTATCCATGTCTTCAATCTTGATCAGACAGTCTATGTCCTGACTATTGGGCACCACAGACTCCTTCATGTACTTCATTCATGATAACCATTATCTCTTCACCATCAATACATCTGAATAGAATTTCATCAAAGCCTCGCTTTTAGAGAATTTTTTGGTGATCTGGGCTATCATAAAGAGTAAAATTGACCACACGTCGCCGGATTTGTTCTTTCCAGGCTCTATCAGGTGGGAGTGTTTCATTTGAAGGTATTCCCTAATAGGTGTCATCCATCCCGTAGTATGACCGTATAGTTCTAGAATGGGACATATTTCACTGATTTCATCTGTTCTGAATTAAACAAAAGGTGAAAGTACACGATGGTGGTCAATACTAATGATTGTTTCATCCCGATTTGGATCTCGTAGAGCTGTGGCTACATTATCCAGTGCATCAGCTTGAGCATTTTGTGATCGCGAGACATAAGAAAATTTCGGTTCTGAGGGAAATTCCGCCATTAACCCTATGATGTAAACATAAAAAGGGATTGACTTTCTTTTCTGATGGAATAGTCCCCATTGACTTTTTGGATTACCAAGTCTGAATCACCTTTACCCTTTTTGTGATTCACCTGTGCCTGAAGCGCCAACTCTAATACTGTGATGGGAGCATGATATTATGCTTCATTATTTATACCTCCCTCCAACAATAAAAATGAATAGGGTATTACTTATTTTTTGGGGATATAAGTGCAATTCATAACCAAACTTTGTTGAATTTAAGATCTTCTATTTTCTTCCCTGTTGGACTTCTGGAAGCACCATCAATATACATTTCCCATGATTGAATATTATATTGAATAGAGAAGACTTACTCATCATGATGTTTAGAATCTAAATATGTATCTTCCACTGAAGGGTTTTTAGCAAAGAAATCATCCATATCTTGGCCCTTTATTGCCTTTTGGGACACATACTAGATATAGAACTGCTGCAAAATAACTGCCCACCATGCGAGATGTCCTGTAAGCATTGGACGACTAAGGATAAATTTTAGCGGGTTATTGCAGGATACCAATTAGACATCAAGATGTTGCAGGTAGTGTCTTAATTTCTGAACTTCAATGATTAATGTGAGGTAGCACTTTTCAATACTTGAATATCGATCTTCTACCTCAAGCATAGTCCGACTGAGATAATAAAGGCTGTTTTTATTCTCAGCATCATTCTTTTGAGAAAGGAAGGCACCAAATGATCACTCTAATGTTATCACATATAGAATAAGTAGTATTCCTTCAACACGTGACATTAATACCCGGGTACTCAAGAGATATTTCATGATAATATCAAATTATTCATAACATTCTTCAATCCACTGGTTGGTGACTCCCTTCTTTATTAATCCGGTGAAGGGTAAACACTTGCCTGCCAAATTGGAAATGAAACGCTGAATATAGGCCAAGTATCCTTGAATTCCTCTCAATTCATTCAAATTTTGAGGAGGTGACGTACCAAGGAATGACTTTTTCTTCTCAGGATCAACATCGATACCATGATGGTATACAACAATGCCAAGAAATTTTCCTGAGGTTACTCCAAAAGCATATTTCAAGGGGTTAATCTCCAAATAGTTTAGTCTATGTTTGTGGAACATGATTTCCAAATCATCCAAGTAATTATAAGGTTTTCCGGATTTAACCACCAAATCGTCCACATAACATTCTACAAAGTTCTTTAAAAATTGTTTTAAGATACGGTGAATGGCACGTTGATATGTTACACCTGCATTCTTCAGGATAAAGGGCATTACCCAAAAGCAAAACTCACCATGAGGGGATCTAAAGGCTGTAGATTCTTATATTCTAGAGACATTCATATTTGATTATAACCAGAATATCCATCCATGAAAGAAACTGCTTCATATCTAGCTATTGCATCAATTAAGAGTTCTGTGATCAGAACCGGAAATTCATCCTTGAGACAATGCCGGTTAAGATATCTGAAATCAATGAAAACTCTAATTTTCTCATTCTTCTTTTTCACAGGGACAATATTAGCCAGCCATTTGGTATATTGAACTTCTCTGATGAAGTTATCATTGTTATGCTTATCCACTTTAGCTTCAATTTTGGAAGCATAAGTTGGGTGTGTTCTTCATGCAGCTTCCTTCAATCGTCGATGTTCTAATGGAAAACCCAAATGATGAGTAGCACCATCATTATCAAGTATGAGAATTTCTGTATAATTCCAAGAAAATTCATCTCGATTTTTCTTCAAAAATGAAATATATGTTTCTTGCTCTTTAAGATTCATGGCCGCAATAATTAAAGTGGGGCGTGGATATTCTTTTGTACCAAAATTTATTTCTATGAGTTCATCCATTGTGGTAGAAATACCATCTTCAAAGGCTGGAGGAGAATTCCATAGATCTTCCTCTTCTTCTTTAATATGTGTTACATTTTTTGTTTCTACTTGCATACTAGATGATGAAGCATAATTTCCATGATCATGAGAGAAATTAAAATTTGAACATCATGAAGAAGAGGATACCATTTCTGACCCTATTGAAGATTAAGGGTCTTCCTTGGGTAATAAAGAGGAGATGGTGGATTGAGAATCTACATCATCATTCATCTCTGACATTTCATAACTTCTTCTTTCCTGGTTGATGAAGTATTGAATTGCTAGAATTCAGCGAATGAAATGAAGACATCTCCATTTGATTATTCATCATTTCTTGGTGAATCAACAATTTCTACCATGCTGTCTGGCTTGGTTGATTTAATTGGTATTATGGAAGTTTCCATAAGAGTATTTAGATTTGGGTCTATCCGGTCAATTTGACTGATATGAAACACATAATCTGTACTCACCTGTATGAATGGGTTTACTAGAATCTTTTCCAAACCATATGGAGCATTAATTTTGGTAACCTCCTTGTTGTTGATTTCTCCTTTCCCTCAATGTGATAGAATTCTACTTCAATGTATTAAGATTAACATGTTTTGAATGGAGATTTATCACTATACAATGTCCCAATTTGACTATTGAAACAATATTTGAGACACTGATGGTATGATGAAGGTACGACTACATGTTGATGTAGACACGGTCTTCCAAGAAAAATGTTGAAGGATGTATCATGTCGAACAACCATGAAATCTTAATTAGACACAATGTCTCCAAACTAAGTTCTGAGTGTAATATCGCCTAGTGGTTCTTGTTAATTTTTATCATATCCTTGCAACATCAATGTAGAAGGTGATAAATCAGATTCAGTGAGGCCCAATCGACGAAGTGTATGAATAGGGATGAGGTTGACTCCTAAACCATTATCAATTAAAGTTCTTCGGATGTCTATATCATTTACCTTTCTAGATAAATACAATGGCCTGATATGTCCTCGAACAATATCATCTTAATCTTTACCTGTAAAAGATATCACTGCATGGCATTCTACAGGACCATTCTCTACATGGTAGACTTCAGACGCAACAATTTTAGTTTTGAATTCATGAGGACTTGACAAATCCTCAATGAGTGCCTCCCGAAGATCCTTTGATAGATTCAAGGTATCCAAAATTGATAAAGTGGTCAGTACATAGGGCAAATATTTCAAGACATCATACTTTTGATCCAAAGGTTTGCGTTTCCCAAAACGAAAATATGGTTTCGCAGGTGCCATAGAGGTTGATGATTTGGAAGTAGATTCATCTTGTATCAGGGTAGGAGTTGTAAATACTCAAATCTTCAGCATATTAGACAGACTAGTTCTATTTATTTAGTGAGAGGAAGAAGTTGTAACCTATAACTGATCTTCCAAAATAATTGTACCATGACTGAATCTTCCATGCGTGGAAGAATGTTCTTGTTCTTGTTGATCCCGTTGAAGGGTGTTTCCATGAGTTTCTACCGAATATACATTTCTAACAGGGGTAGGATTGAAATAGGGCCTTCTGTAAAATAGATGTATTCTCTTATATCCTACACCTCTATCTCTTCCTCTAATTCATATGTTTGATATAGGGAACTCAAGATCATCAATATTGAAATTGCGGCCGGCATAAGGATCTGTTAAATGAATCATGTCAACAAAACCAATGATAAAATCTTTATCTGATGAAGATTCTGCCTAATTAACCAGTTCAGGCGATTCCATTTGGTGGGGCGGTGCATGCACTTTTGAAGTGAACAGCATAAAATTTTCTAGAGTCAAAGACAATTTAGGCTTTGACACGAACTCGCCTTCATTTTAATGTTCTTTTTTTCTTCAAATTATGCCACCTATTTGAAGATTTTCCTTCTGATAAAGGGGGTTTTGTTGTGGCATTCATAGAAGAAGACAAAATTGGTTGATTTTATTATGTTCGTAAAATGGAATGAGTTTGGTTGATCATTTTCCTGAACATCCAGTCATAATATTTATGCGCATTTTTACTTTTTTACTTCATGACACTCGCCTTCTTCCTCTAGATCTGTAGCAGTAACACATGCTACATGGGCTGAAAAGCCTTTCAATTTGACATGTCCAGATTCCACTATCTTTGGCAGGAGTTCTTTGATGACAAAATATTCATGAATGGGATGCCCCAACATCCGATGAAATAGAAAATAGTTGGGAAGGTCTTCATCTCCTTCCTTGTTCGACATTTTGGGCTTTGGCAACTGAAACAAATTGTTTTCCAGAGCCGAGATGAAGTAGCTTGGAACTTGTTCATTCCAAAAAGAATAAACTTTGTTCTTTAATTCTTCAAACTATTTCATCTTTTGATATATTTGATCATCTTGATGAGGCGGCCACTGTCATTGATGCTCAGGAGGCTGATCCCTTCGATAAGATGAAGGTTTTGAAGTGGAAGCTAGTACATGTGCTTGTTTAAGCATAACTATAACAGTCTCTTCTTTCCCTATTCTTCTTTCTTGGAACTGATGGAATTACACAATTTTTAGCCTTAGTCATTGTAAATGAGTCCTCAATCTGCTGAGTGATTGAAGTAAGGTCTCCAAACCCTCCTTATATTTCACAAGGATCAACAGTGTACGTAATTCATCACACAAAATTGCCACAAAATTGGAAACAATTCTTCATGAGGGAGTGCTACGTTTAAGGAATATGTTAATCCCTTCCAGCGAGCAATGAAATCTGAAACTTTTTCATTTTCCCTTTTCTTACAATTTTTAAGATAAAAAGTTGTCATCTTTTGCAACGTTGAGCTGAATTAAAGAAATAATTTTGGACGAAGATCCTCCCACCCACTAATTGAATGGGATTGCATGCTTGTATACCAGACAAATAAAGGTCCTTATAATGACTGTACAAAACACCTAAGCATAACTGCTTCTTGTAGTTGAGGAGTTCCAATCATAGGATCACAATGTGAAACAAAATGTGTTATGTATTGTTCTAGATCACCCGAACCATTAAAAATTGGGAATGTGTGTAACACCCCGAGATTTTATGAAAAATATTCTTTTTAATTTCATTAATGTCTTGTGTTGTATGATACACCAAAAGGACCTAGAACCCCAAGAATCCTTCACTTTCCTTGCATTACACGCAATCACGACCTTCCTCGATAGCGTGAGTAGTACGCAATACCGAGTTTCATTAAACAACGATATGCTATTAAAATATTATTAAAACTAGCCATTATGAATAGTAATAACAACTTTTTGAAATTTTGTTAATTTTATTTTTCAAAATGGACTTCATTTTTAGATTCGGAATATCGAAATTATCTTACGGTGAAATTTAGGTACTTTTCAGATAACTTTCATTTTCCGATGAATAGTAAAAATTGCTAAATTTTAATTAAAAACAACCTTTTTAATCGAAATAATTAATAGTGATAAATTATTAATTTTATTGGTTTTAAAGTTTATTTATAATATATTTTTACAATTTAATACAATTTTTTTCATTGGATGTAATTTCACATTTAAACCAGACATAAACAAATGTCAATCTTTTGAAAGTTATTATCTCTTAAGAACACGCTATTTGTTTTGACAACGGGAATTAATTTTTAAATTAATTAATGCAACTGATATGTTTTGAATTTGGTAAAATAGACATCATTTTTTTAGTTCATAATATCAAATATAGATTAGGCCTAATTTTTGGTATTTATCTGGAAACATTCATTTTTTGATGAATAGTGAAACCACAATGTGGTAGTAAAAAACGAATTTTTCGTAAAACATAATCTTACCGCTTATGTGAGTGGAATTTCAAAAATCCAAGAGACACGGTTGATGTCAGTAAGTAAAATGTGGTTCAATGAGATGAAAATAAATTTTGGTGAATAGTAACTTTTTACTTTTTTTACCACGGTTAAAAATAAATAGGGTAATTAAGGGTAAAAATGATATTATTATTACCCTAACACGTGTCCTAATTCTATTGGATAAGTTTAATTCGACCAAAAACAACCTTATGAATTACATATGACCATTTAGGCCCACTTGTATTAGATTAGGAAATTTTTTATTAATTTATTTAAAGAAGGGTTAAAATAGTTAAAATCAAAGATTAATAAGTAAATAATTTTTAATATAATGATATACATTAGATAAATTCAACTATAAATATTCATTAGAAATATAAAATTATTTCCTACATAATGATATTTAATTTGTAATTTTTAGACATTAAATAATTTAATTTATTTATGACACAATGATGATGCAGTAATTATTTTATTAATGAAATATTGACATAATTGATGTTATAAATAACCAGAAAAATGTAATTTGAGACTTTTTATGAATTCCAATAATTTTCTATATTAATATGAAATGTTAGTCTTGATTTAATTCACTTTTTTCGAACTAATCATTATGTTATGATTTTGACAGAAAACAATTACCAAATAGTATCAAAATTGACATAAAATAGTTTTTAAAACAAATATTTATTACTAACTGTTATTTTAATCCTAAAAATCTAAGGTTCTGCCAAATGACTTAGATAAGGTTATATATATTAATAATAAACAACTTGGGGTTCTTTTGGCTTGTTATAGTATGTTTATTAACCTTATAGTTTAAAAACACAAAAAGACACGGTAAAAGTAAAATTATCCATCTTAAAGATAAAACTAAATGATAAGGTTAAAATAGTAAACTAAACATTTCCAAATTCTATTTTATGAGAGGATTTCGACCAATCCCCACCTTATCTTCGAAAAAATCAATTTAGAGCTATTTAAAACCGAATATGACTTTATAATAAAATAATATTTTTAGTTTTCCAAAGGTCCCCCTCTCCTCCCTTATAAAAGGCCACCTCCTCCCTATCCTCCTCACACCAATATGAGCCTTCATGCTCGGAAAAACCCTTCCCATTTCTCTTCTCCACTTCCCTATAAACATCCTAGAGGTCCTGGTCTTCTTCAAAGATCAATTTTAGTACCCTAAGAGGAGGACTCAAAGAGGCACTTCAAAGAAGAGGTAATGCCCGTTACCGATTCATTCAACATTATTTCTTCTCCCACTTCTTCTTCTTAGGTTGTTTCATTATGAAGTAATAACATCAGTATCACTCATATACTGATATTTTATTATAGGTATGAAACAACCCTATTTCACCATCTATCCATCCTACGGAAAACAAAATCACCGCGCGTGTGTACGTACGGAATACCGTCTCCACGCCGTAGTGTAATCTATTTTCCACCACCACCTTACTTGGATGGATATAATGGTGAAAATAAAAACTATATATGATTATTGTAAAGTGATATTTATTCTGAAATAGTATACATACACTCCAATACAATTCCACGATCATGAGAATGATATCATCGCTCGTGCGTACATACGGACTACCGTCTCCACGACACGATGAGATTCATTCTCCACGTTAACCATTCATGAATGAGTATAAAGTATATATATAAGTAATAATGAAATATATGACATAATAATGATACTGGATATATGTGTGTATATATGTATGTCATCTACTTAATTCCATTCAACTCAATAAGGAAACGAAAACAACGTTCATGTGTACGTACGGCCTACCGTCTCCATGAACGGTGTATTTATTTCCATTTACTGATCTATTATATATATGTATATTCTGAATATATGTTATATATAAATTATGTTTTATATTCTGGAATTAAGTAATCATGATCTAATTAATCATATGAATAATTACAAGTCAAAACACGGATGACAAATGAAACGATTTTACCTGAAACGCTCTTTAACATGGAATTTACAAAATAACGTGTAAAATAAAGTCATAAGTGAACCATATATGATATCATAACAATGAGTATGATTCTAGAATAAGTCTATGACATTATTTAAATAATTATACAGGAGGATCAGACACTTACGAAGCAAATCGGACCTAAGGTAAGGGAAAATATCACAATCTCATTTTTATTTGAGATTGTTTATACTTTGGTATTTACTGGGGTGTATTTTATCATCCACATCCATGTTTCCTCAATATGTAATATTACATCCATCCACCTAAAATTGTTTAAATCAAATTTTACCCTTCAGTGAGTTTTTAGTAAATGATATGAAAAGAATATTTTGTCGTTTTTCGTACGAGGTACTTTTTGACTTTTCCGACAAAAGTAAGAGAAGAATGATTTTTTAACTTATATGGAATGAATGGATTTTGAATTTTTTTCCCAAGAATCTTCCTTTACATGTTTTCAAGTTTTTTTTAATCAACTTCTTTTATTTTAGAATTTTATGACATGATATGAAAGGAAAAGTGTTTTTGAAGTAGAAAGGATATTTTCCTCAAGAATGGAGTTCAAGTGTTTTATCAAAATTATTTTTCATCTAAGATAATAAAGGGTCCTGTTTCTATCCCTATTATTACATTGATTTGATTATGTTGTGATGGAATTATTTTATGAATTCCTTTATCTTGTGTGAATTGTTTTATGATGTCACGATGTTTAATAATCCCATTTTTATTACATGGTTTATGCTATGATGTATGGTTTATTATTTTGTGGCACACCTAAAAATGGTATCATTATAATATGGGTGGGACCAATATCTCCCTAAAATTCATTGGGTAATGATTTTATATCTCATGAGATAGACATGGCTGGAATGGCAGGTTAAACCGGTTCAGTGAAACAGGACGGAAACGGGGAATGAAATCGGTTCAAAAATGGACTTTGTCCACTAAGATAGTCTTGGAAATGAGTCTTGACTAATAAGAAATGATTCTCTATGATTATGTGTGTACACCACAATGTTTCATGTTTTAAGTTATTATTATTGGGTTTACATTTCACTACAATGATTTATCTCATGTTATGATATTATGATCTCTATTGTAGGTTAAGATTTCCAACATGTTATGTTCTTATGAATATGATGTGATTGATATTTCTTTTGTTTACCCTTACTGAGCATTTGATCTCACCCTTTTATGTTTTCTTTTCCCCAGGATATAATGAAATTTTTTAGGTAGAAAAAAAATAAGATCTTTGTGGGAGATTTTAAAGATCTTTCACCACGATTAGAAGATTATATTCCGAGTTTCCAAAAACACTAAACTATTACGGACCTTGTGTGTGTGTTTTTGTTATGTACTAAGTATTCTAAAAAAGTAATGTAATGTCCATGTACGTTATGCTTCGGGCCTCTATAGTTGGTATCAGAGGAAAGGTTTAGTCAACATTTGGAAACTAGGATGCGAGAACTTTAGTGATATCCCAAGAGATATTTCTAAGGTATGTCTAGTGATGTCCCTAAGGTTAAGTATAAGTATAGGTTAGAGTACTAAGAATTATGGTAACCCAAGATGTTATATATTGAAGGTACTCCCCCTTTATTGTGTTGTTTTCCCTTGCATGATTTTTGCCTCTCACACTATTCTTTTTGGGTTTTAGACGATGGCTGGAACCCGAAGGAACCATGTTGGTCAATGCAATGGACAATGCAATGATTGTCCTCCTGAACAAACAAATGTTATGGGAGATGGAGTGAAAAATTTTATTTCTATAATTACAAAAGCTATGAATTATTCTAGACTTCCAAATGAGCAGAGAAGGGAACAATATTCTATTGAGTCCTTCATAAGGCAACGTCCATCTTCTTTCAGTGGGTCTTCTAATCCACCTGTTGCTGAACAATGGATCAGTACCACTGAAAAGATATTTTCAGTTCTTCAATGTTCTGAACATGATAAAGTCATCTTAATAGTGTATCGTTTGGATGGTGATGCTAATCAATCGTGGAATCTTATAAAGAATACAAGTCCAAGAGATGAATTTGAGTCCATGGAATGGGATGAGTTGAAGAACTTATTTTTCAATTAGTACTTCCCTCGTATTCTTCGAACAATGTTGGAGAAGGAGTTTCTTGAACTAAAGAAAAAGGATGATGAATCTGTTGGTATATACGAAGAAAATTTTACAAGGATTGCAAGGTATGCATCTGGATTTATCATCCAACCTAATAGTAAAGTTGATCGATTCTTCAGTGGATTAATTACAAATTTTAGAAGGGAATTAGCTATAGTAGACTTCAGTAGCTATGAAGAAATTTTGTGTTGTGCTATCAAGGTAGAAATGGAAGTTGGTGTTACATATCCATCTCATAGCTTTGATAAGAAACGAAAGATGGAGTTCAAGGAGAAATCTCAGAATAATGGTGAAAAGAAGATGAATGTTTCCTTATGCTCAAAGTGTGGAAAGAAGCAAGGTGGAGATTGTCTTAAAGGGACTAGAAAATGTTTTAAGTGTGGAAAATAAGGTCATCGAGCAGCTGAGTGTCGAAGTAATGGATAAAGGGTTTCTAATGATGAGAATAAAGAAAAGACTACAGAGAACTCTCCACCAACACTTCAATGCTTCTAGTGCAAGGAAATGGAGCATTATGCTAATAAATGCCCTAATCCATGGGTTAATGATGATAAATGTGAGCAACCACTTAAGGAAAAGGACCAAGGGAAGTCACATGTGATCACTATTGCCAATTTTGAATATGAAAACTATGTGGTGGAATGATTAAGTGTTTGTGTAATGGGATTCCAAAATAATGTTGTATATATTATCGTGGAATATTGGAATATTTATGTATTGGTATATTGTGGTTTTCAATAATTTTATGGTACCGATAACCATGGAAAGTTATTGAGATATTTTTGGAAAAAAGATAATATGCACATAATGAAGGGAAAACGAAAAAATGAAATGTTTGACAGTTTTCATGAGCTCATAACTGGTATAAGGAAATAGTTATATCATGGTTTGAGTACATATAATTTTGGGGTTTTGGTATGTGGAAAGAGTTAACTTTTGATAGTACTCATGTTTTCACTAAGGTTCGATGGGTATTCATTTTTCATGAGAATACATGATTAAGGCCTTCGAACGTTTGGAATGTGACCAACAAGAAATATCTTATGATATATGGGGATCAACGATGGTATTTACATGCTTGTTATATGAAATCTCTGGTAATTGTTTTCCCTATAATATGACAATGGACTGTAATATTATGGATAAGCCTAAAGATTAGAATGGAATATGTTGGACATAAGTTAGTATTGTTTAGGGATAGAACCTTTTTCGATATTATTGATGAGATGATATAGTAATTTAGTTTTAGAAAAAGGACAACCTGCAGGATGGGCGACAACCCATCGCGTCGGACAAGGCTGTGGGAATCTAACCCACAACCGAAGTACGACTGGCCTTTATCGCCTACCACTGGCCTATAGGAAGTCCTTGTTCAGTAGAAACTAGTTTTATTATATTAATAAGTATGATATATGATGTATTAGTCCATTTTAGGAACCATGTATGATTAATCTCACTATAGATGGACTTATGTATTTTTTGATAACTTTTCTATCCTTTTGTTGGAGACAGATGGAATGACCCATCATTCTATCACATGATCTTCTAACACATCATGAATGAAAAATTAAACTTCATTTCTTTAAGAGATGAAGTGGAAATTGTTCAAAGAACAACCAATGGTGAGACTATACCAAAATCACGAAAGTATTTCTTCTAATTTCATCAACTTTAGGGAAATCATCTTGAAAACCAAAAATGTTGTCCTAGTGCTCTTATATATGATGAATCAGATGGTACCTTAGATCATCACAAATCTATGGATTTTTGATTTCTGGCTTTTCCATAGCCATGTTCTCTACCACTCTCCATCAGAACATGATGGTTAGATTTCTCTTCCATATCCATATTTTCACCTAGGTGGAAACCCAGTGATTAGTTTTTTTGGGTAACCGTTATGTGTCATACGTTTTTTTGAAATATTTGTTTTGCTATTCCTTTTTATGATGTGGGATTCTATTAAAGAAACTTTCGAGTAGTAAACCATTTATAACCCCGATGAATTTCGAGGGCGAAATTCATTTTAAGGGGGGTAGAATGTAACACCCCGAGATTTTATGAAAAATATTCTTTTTAATTTCATTAATGTCTCGTGTTGTACGATACACCAAAAAGAGCTTGCACAACATGCATCCTTGACTTGCCTTGCATTACACGCAATCCCGACCTTCCTCGATAGCGTGTGTAGTACGCAATACCGAGTTTCACTAAACAACGATATGCTATTAAAATATTATTAAAACCAGCAGTTATGAATATTAATAACCACTTTTTGAAATTTTGTAAATTTTATTTTTCAAAATGGACTTCATTTATGGATTCGTAATATCGAAATCAGCATAGGGTGAAATTTTGGTACTTTTCGGATAACTTTCATTTTCTGATGAATAGTGAAAATTACTAAATTTTAATTAAAAACAACCTTTTTAATCAAAATAATTAATAGTGATAAATTTTAAATTTTAGTGGTTTTAAAGTATATTTAGAATATATTTTTACAATTTGATACAATGTTGTTCATTGGATATAATTTCACATTTAAACCAGACATAAACAAGTGTCAATATTTTGATAGTTATTATCTCTTAAGAACACGCTATTTTTTTGACAACGTGAATTAATTTTTAAATTAATTAATGCAACTGATATGTTTTTAATTTGGTAAAATAGACATCATTTTCGAGATCATAATATCAAATATAGATTAGGCCTAATATTTGGTATTTTTCTTGAAACATTCATTTTTTGATGAATAGTGAAACCACTAAGTGGTAGTTAAAAAAATGAATTTTTCATTAAACTTCATTTTACCGCTTCTGTGAGTGGAATTTCAAAAATCCGAGAGACACGGTTGATGTCAGTAAGTAAAATGTGGTTCAATGAGTTGAAAATAATCTTTGGTGAATAGTAACTTTTTACTTTTTTTTACCACGTTTAAAAGTAAATAGGGTAATTAAAGTTAAAAATGATATTGTTATTACACTAACTCATGTCCTAATTCTATTGGATAAGATTAATTCGACCAAAAACAACATTAGGAATAAATTATGACCATTTAGGCCAACTTGGATTAGATTATGACATTTATTATTAATTTATTTAAAGAAGGGTTAAAATAGTTAAAATCAATGATTAATAAGTAAATAATTTTTAATATAATTTTATACATAAGATAAATTCGACTATAAATATTCATTATAAAAATAAAAGGATTTCATACATAATTATATTTAATTTGTAATTTTTAGACATTAAATAATTTAATTTATTTATGACACAATGATGATGCAGCAATTATTTTATTAATGAAATATTGACATAATTGATGTTATAAATACCCAAATAAATGTAAGTTGAGACTTTTTATGAATTCCAATAATTTTCTATGTTAATATGACATGTTAGTATTGATTTAATTTAATTTTTTCGAACTAATATTTCTGTTATAAGTTTTACAAAAATCAATTACCAAATAGTATCAAAATTGGCATAAAATAGTTTTTAAAATAAATATTATATTACTAATTGTTATTTTATTCCTAAAAATCATAGGTTCTTCCAAATGACATAGATAAGGTTATATATATTAATAATAAACAACTTGGGGTTATTTTGGCTTGTTATTGTAAGTTTATTAACCTTATATTGTAAGAACACAAAAAGACACGGTAAAAGTAAAATTATCTAACTTAAAGTTAAAACTAAATGATAAGGTTAAAATAGAAAACTAAACTTGTCAAAATTCTATTGGATGAGAGTATTTAGACCCATACCCAACTTAGCTTCGAAATAAATCAATTTGGAGCTATTTAAAACCGAATATGACTTTATAATAAAATAATATTTTTAGTTTTCCAAAGGTGCCCCTCTCCTCCCTTATAAAAGGCCACATCCACCCTCTCCTCCTCACACCAATTTGAGCCTTCATGGTCGGACAAAACCTGCCCATTTCTCATCTCCACTTACCTAGAAACGTCCTAGAGGTCCTGGTACTCTTCAAATACCAATTTTAGTACCCTAAGAGGAGGACTCAAAGAGGCGCTTCAAAGAAGTGGCAATGTCTGTTACCGATTCTTTCAACTTTATTTCTTCATCCACTTATTCTTCATAGGTTGTTTCATTATTAAGTAATAAATTCAGTATCTCTCATATACTGATATGTTATTATAAGTGTGAAACAACCCTATTTCACCATCTATCCATCCTACGGAAAATGAAATCACCGCACGTGCGTACGTACAGAATATCGTCTCCACGCCGTGGTGTAATCTATTTTCCCCCACCACCTTACTTGGATGGATATAATGGTGTACATAATAACTATATATGATTATTTTAAACTGATATTGATTCTGAAATAGTATACATACACTCCAATACAATTCCACGATCATGAGAACGTGATCATCGCTCATGCGTACGTACGGGCTACCGTCTCCACAACACGATGAGATTCATTTTCCACGTTAACCAATCATTATTGATTATATAGTATATATAATAAGTAATCATGAAATATATGACATAATAATGATACTGGATTTATGTGTATATATATGTATGTCATCTACTTAATTCCATTCAACTCAATAAGGAAACGAAAATAGCGTTCATGCGTATGTACGGCCTACCGTCTCCATGAAAGGTGCATTTATTTCCATTTACTAATCTATTATATATATGTATATTCTGAATATATGTTATATATAAATCATGTTTTATATTCTATAATTAAGTAATCATGATCTAAGTAATCATATGAATAATTACAAGTCAAAACACGGATGCCAAATGAAACGATTTTACCCAAAACATTCTTTAACATGGAATTTACAAAATAACGGGTAAAATAAAGTTATAAGTGAACCATTTATGATATCATAACAATACGTATTATTCTGGAATAAGTCAATGAAATTATTTAAATCATTATACAGGAGGTTCGGACACTTACAAAGAAAATCGGACCTAAGGTAAGGGAAAATATCACAATCTCATTTTTATCCGAGATTTCTTATACTTTGGTATTTAATGGGGTGTATTTTATCATCCACATCCATGTTACCTCAATATTTAATTTCATTTCCATCCACCTACAATTGTTTAAATACAATTTTACCCTTCGGTGAGTTTTTAGTAAAAGATATGAAAGGAATCTTTTGTTGTTTTTCGTACGAGGTACTTTTTGACTTTTCAGAAAAAAGTAAGAGAAGAATGTTTTTTTAACATATACGACATGAATGGATTTTAGAAACATTATTTCCAAGAATCTTCCTTTACAAGTTTTCAAGTTAATTTTTAATCAACTTCTTTTAGTTTAGAATTTTATGACATGTTAAGAAAGGAAAAGTGTTTTTGAAGTAGAAAGGATATTTTCCTCATGAATGGAGTTCAAGTGTTTTATCAAAACAATTTTACACCTAACATAATAAAGGGTTATGTTTATATCCCTATTATTACATTGATTTGATTATGTTGTGATGGAATTATTTTTATGAATTCCTTTATTTTATGTGAATTGTTTTATGATGTCATGATGTTTAAGAATCCCATTTTTATTACATGGGTTATGCTATGATGTATGGTTTATGATTTTGTGGCACACATAAGAATGGTATCCTTTTGAGATGGGTGGGACCTATATCTCCCCCCAATGCGTTGGGTAAAGATTTTATATCTCATGAGATAGACATGGCTGGAACGACAGGTTAAACCGGTTCAGTGAAATAGGACTGAAACGAGGAATGAACTCGGTTCAAGAAATGGACTTTGTCCACTAAGATATTCTTGGAAATGAGTCTTGAATAATAAGAAATGATTTTCTATGATTATGTGTGTACGCCACAAAGTTTCATGTTTTATGTTATGATTATTGGGTTTACATTTCCCTACTATGATTTATCCAATGTTATGATATTATGATCTCTTTTGCAGGTTATGATTTCCACCATGTTATGTTCTAATGAATATGATGTGATTGATATTTCTTTTGTTTACCCTTACTGAGCATTTGAGCTCACCCTTTTATGTTTTCTTTTCCCCGGGATATAAAGAAAGGTTTTAGGTAGAAAAAAAGAAGATATTTATGGGAGATGTTGAAGATCTTTCACCATGATTAGAAGATTATATTCCGAGTTTCCAAAGATCCTAAACTATTAGGGTCCTTGTGTGTGTGTTTTTGTTTTGTACTAAGTATTCTGCAAAAGTAATGTAATGTCCATGTACGTTAAGCTTCATGCCTCTACAATGTGGTACTTGAAAAAATTGATGGGGAGGAATTGCATCAACCAATTCAGGGTAAGCTCTCTTCTCCAGTTGAATTGGAGCACGCTTTCCTTCCATAACTTCCAAATGAGCTGTTAAATACTCAATGGTAGTCATTAATTTTTGAGAAATATCTGGTTGAGCTTAGACCTATGCAGGTGAAAGAACTTGATATTGGATGGGTGTGGGAATGAGTACTGCCACTGATGGTAGTATTGCCGGTTGTTGTTGTGTATAACCCATAGGATGGGACCTGTGAGGGTGTACTAGTAATGAAGGATATTCTTGATCCATACCAATAGCTACAACAAATTCCCTTGAATGACTGACTCCAACACGCTTAGGAGGAAGACTACCTTGAAGTATTTCTACATTCAACCTCCTTAACTCCTTCATTTCTACCTCTTGTTTTGTGAACCATTCCTCTAATGAGAGTGATTAGCCTTTTCTAGAGGTAGGGTGGAATGTAACCTGAAATTTTTCATTTCCCCTTATTGGATGCCTTTTGGAGAGGGGGGGGGAGTTGGTTATTTGAAAGAATATCAAGATTCTAGGGTAAGACTTTGATTCCAGTTACATACACCTTCCTCATTTGTTTCAGTGCGTACAACCTCTTGAACAAGAAATTATTTATCTGATTCATCTGAGTGAGCCTCATGTTCTATGGGATAAGTTACAATGACATTGATGACATTTATCGAAGCATAATGCATTGCATCCCTTTTATCAGCATTTCTGTGATACTGTCTTCTTCCATTTCCTTTATGAGACATTGAATTTTCTTGAGTTGATCCCTTGGGAACTTCTTGATGAACAGTAATTTATATGGAATCTCTTGATAATTTAGCTCTACATTCCTCTTCTGGATTCTTCCCTAATCGAGAGAAGACTGACTTTTACTGAGGAAGAGATTGTGGATTTTAAAAAGTCCCCAGTCTAGTGGACTGGGGTTGTTCCTTCTGTTCCTAGTCAACTCCTCGAATCCTATTTGTTGATTCCAAGGGGTGGGTTAAAAGATTCCACATCCTGGAAAGATGAGGTGGATCTTGAGCTTCTACATCTAAGACATTCTTAAAAGTTGTCCTGATTTTGTGGACTTTAGTCCCGAAATTGGCTGGATGAATCAACCGACATCCACTCAAATCACCTGGCTCAAATATCCTTTGGATGATTTCTTACACTTCTATCACTTGATGATGTTCCTTCTCTAAACGATAAGCCTGTTTGACAATCTAATTTTTTTGGTGCAAGAGTAATTCGACAACTTGTTCTTTGTTTGCCCGACATTGGGAAGAACTAGTTGAGTCTTGATCCTGAGCAAGCATTTGATTACACACAAAACCAATTGTTCGTGGCTGGCCATGGGAAATAACATTGCATGAGACCACTTTTGGCGGGCTTTGTTGACTAGAGTGAATAGTAAAATTCACTGCTCTATGAACACCCCATCCCTTGATATGAATACCAGATTGGGCATTGGAAATTAACTGGCCCAAACATTTTAACATTCCATGGCCTGAATGTTGAAGGGAACTCTTCTATTTTTCAACCTTTGGATGTCGAGAAACTAAGAGAGATGCCAAGTCAATTTGGCATTGCAACCCTTCTATTATATTGACATGATTTTCATATTCATCATAAGATAATATTTTCATTTTTAATTGACAATTAGTCTTCCACATGTTGAGATGAATATCATGAAAATATTCATCCGTCAACATTTCTGGAATATCATACTGAGAGTCATCCAAAGGCCAAAACATGACTGGTACTTCGCCTTTTTCTAGTTGTTTTCTCATACTCAACACTTCCTCCTTATCATTAGATGATTATTATTCTTTCGGATTAGACCAAATCTGGTGCTTCTTTGTTGCTTCATCAGATCCAACAAGATTGGTAGTGAATTCAATTATCAAATTAAAAGATGAATGGCCCATGGGTGGTTTAGAGAATGACCTACACCCCGAGCTATCTTCTTATTGAGAAAGTATTTCACCTGGTAGTATTAAAGCATCATATATGACTGTCTTCACATTTGCAAGTGCCTCAAGATAAGAGGGATTTCTCGTTACTGCATTTTCCTTTGAAGAGTTTTCTAGGCAATGTGAATTACTACTGTGGAGAGGGAATTCGCAGAAAAACTCATCATCATGGGGAGGACCCCCATGGTGGGTTATAGAAAAAGATGAAACCTCTTTATCCTTGGTCTTTTGGCCATGTAGACGGTTATTGTGGCTCTCATTTGAAGATGATACTTCGAGATCGCCTGAAATGTCATGAAGAATGCCTTCATGTGGAAGTGTCTGATGAAGACCTTCATAATTATTATTCCCATAATTGGGAAGTGAGATAGTATAATCTTGAGTTGCAATAGATAATTTTCTAAGTGTATCAAGAACTCCAGCATTGAGCAAAGCCTTATTACAGATTGGCTATTGATTTCTCGACTGCGCTGAACGAGTCTTTTTCTCAGATGCCTTCTTACTCACTTTGGAAACCACTTGTTGACGAAAGTTGTTGTTATGAGCATGTGTATGTTCCTACTCATGATAAATGGTTAGGTTAGGCTGATTATCTCCATTCGAATCAGGTGTATGTGCCTGACTTGATTGTCCATATGACATGGGGGAGTATACCCCCACAACCCTCTTGGACTGGGATAGAGGTGTGTATCTATTCCAGAGTGATATGTTGATGAGTCACTCCACTGATAGGGATAGATTCATGTTTCATTCCCGGTGATGTTGCTGAAGTTGTTATAATATTCTAATAGGAATCCAGAATATGGGAAGGGATTTTATTCTTCTCTTTCACCATCGTTGGAATGTATTTGGTGACTTCAGCTACCAGAACAGGAATATACATCCATTTTGTGTCTTGAATAGGTGTATGTACCTATTCCTGTCCTCATTTTCCTATCAACAAATTCTGACAGTACTTATGCATAGGGGCAGAGAGTTGAGTCTGCTCCAAATTTGTCGTCAGATCTTTTCGAATGACTTCTCCGGGTGCTGCCAAACGAGACTGTTGGTAGAATTGATGAACATTGGTAGGTGTATGTGCCTGCTGGATGTTCCTCATAAAGTATGTTTGACAAATTTCCTTCAATACTGGAAGACAAGGCTTCTGACAGAATTGGTGATTGTAAGTAGGTGTATGTTTTTGTTTACAGATGGTCACCATATTTGGTTAGAGAGCTCCTTTAGATGCAGTCAGACAGGCCTGCTGACTAGCTAATGAATTACAAACAGGCGTATGTTCCTGCCTATAGTAATCCATTATAATTTCATGACTTTATTGTTGGGTTTCTTCCAGATGAGTCTAGTGGACAGTGGGATTAGAACGAATGGGTGTATGTGCATGCTCATTGCTTGCCATCATGTTAGGTTGATGGACTTCATCGGAGGGGGAAGAAGTGAGAACATGCTCCCTGTTGGCCAAATTTTTCCTCTGGTGGTTCATCTTGTGTGCTCGATTCAGAGGAACCAGAGCAAAAACCCTAAAGGAGATACCCTCATCATGTTGAGGGTGCACTACCGCATGAGTCTTGCGGCCCTTGTTGACCGGATCCCTTTGGAAGGACCCCAGTCTTCTTGAACCGAGGCCTTGAGTGACCTCTTCATTCCACTCCCTATAATATGGGAGGGACATGATGTTGCGTTCCGGGGATAACGCCCCTAAACGATTAGAGATGGTGGTTAGCACCACCTTCTTTTTGATGATTGTTCGTCACTGTCTGGACAACCATGGTGAATTGTTAACATGGAGGGCTTTTCGAGCAGCCTATAGGGTCAGAATGGTACAGTGTTGACGGTATTACATAACAAACGCATTTGAGACCCAGTGTTGCAGATTTTGAGTAGGTGATTTCATCCTCAGAGAAGACGAGGATCCAGCAGGAGTAGCAGCTGAGGCATTCATAGGTGTGATCTTTAGAGAAGCCATTTATGAATTGCAGAGAGATTATAGAAAAGAGTTCTTGTTTGATATAACAGACATGATCAGATATGTTTGGCCATCACATCTTTTAGATGATCACATGTGTTGTTGATTGCTTTGTTGGCCCTGACATCGAGTTAAATAAGGGCCTAACAAATAAGTAAACCATCATTTAACTTGTTTAAGGATTCACGTCGGGTTCACCATTTTTGTTTCTTCCTAGAAATGAGGATGACCTCGTTTGTTTAAGGTTTCCACTTTTCCAATTGGTTTCTAATGGGTTTATTCGTAGAATCGGAAACACCCCATGATTCAATATCCATTTGGACCTACTTTCCAAAGGCAGGTGCTCATTAGTTATAGACTTGATGAACCTTAATAGTTTGCATTGGTCGATAGGATGGGAGGTCTGAGTCATCACACCTCTTGTGGGGGAATTATTGTCTACTCCAGGACTCTCTTATAGATTTATGCTATGTTCACGAATCCTTATTAATTTACCAAGAAAAAAATGAGGTTTTACTTTACAATCAATGATTGATATATATGGGATTTAGAAAATCTCTTATATGTATTTGAGGTTCTTCGTCGATGGAGAATCATCTGTATGTATTAGAGATTCATAGTCAATGGTATCTTCCATTACATTATATAGAAATCTCTTAGTCATTATGATGACCATACTGGTTTTAAATCCACTCAGTGGGGCACTTGATGTTTATTGTCATTTAGATGGATATGGATTATTTTAGAGTAGGGATCATACCCGCAGATGGGATACCTACGTATCCTTATTAGAAATGAATCAGAACCCACGTAGTTCGGTAATTAAGATATAGTTTAACGTCATATGAGATGGATGAGAGTTAATGGGTGATGTTATTGATCCTTATAAATTCTTCATATGTACCCTACTTTTAAGGAAAAGATCAAAGTCCATGTAGTTCGATTAAAAAGTGTGGGGATTATGTATTATTAATGGCCCAAAATAGATGTGTCATGGTTACGTTTACACACTAAGCTCCCATGAATCATGCTCAGTGTGAGAAACAAGAGGTATTAGTAAACCTGACGATTTGTGTCATGAAAGATGTGGATACAATGAATGATATGGGGCGTATGTATGTGTGACTTCCCAAGTAGATGAATACCATGACTTAGTTGAGAAAATAAGCATAGGAGCAGGGTCCATAAAGCTATTTGTGCTTTATGGGGATTTGGATACTCTAATTTGGGGCTTACTCCTAATGAGGATGCCAAAATTACAGGGGAATTATGATTGGGGCATACTCTTGGAAAGGAGGCCCAATTGAATAAAAAGGTTCTTATAACATGGGACTTACTCTTGAGATGGAGGCCCAAAGTTAAAGGGGACTTGGGGCTTAATCCTAAGGAGGATTCTCCTTAACAGGGTCCATAAAGGTATTTGTGCTTTATGGAGATTCAAATACTTAATTTGGGGCTTACTCTTAAGGATGATGACCATTAACAGAGTCCCTAAAGGTATTTGGGATTTATGGAGATTTAGATTCATAAATTGGGGCTTACTCCTAAGGAGGATGCCCATATTAAGAGGAATTTGACTTATAATTGGAGATTATTCCTGAGAAAGATGCCCATATCAGAGATTCTCTCATCTTACTGGATGGGGTTGAATGAAAGGAACCTCTAACTGTAGTGGTATACAGTTATATAAATCAGATGGTTTTGAGAGATGTTCCATTGAAATCCTTTTAGATAAAGAATCCAACAAATAAATCATTCCATAAATGGATTTAAAGAAGGTTTTGATGGATAGATCTTGAAAAGTATTGGAAATTTGAAGAAATGAAGTGAATAGACAAGAGGGTAACCCAAAAAGAGTCAGGTGCACAAGTCCTCTTTGGGCGTGCAAGTCATGTTTGGGATCGCAAGCCCTAGTCGCGCAAGTATACTTGCACGACATTAGTTCACTTGGGTGATGAAGAACCTGTAGCATAATATTTGGCCAAGACTTGGCTCAAGCACTTTGTATTATCCATATATGTTTTTAGAAGTGCAGAGCACAAGTTTCCAGGAGAGGACAATGTGGATCGCAAGTGTATCAATTTTCCTTAAGGGACAAACACTTAAGCGTGCAAGTTTTGATGAGTTCTAACACTTAGGCATTATTCTTCCTCTTTAGATCTTCCATTCTAGGTATGAAATTAGCTAAGAAGTGTTCGAAAGACTTCAAGCTGAGACTAGGGAGATAAGAGCTTAATTATGAGTTTTGGATTTTTCATTTTTGAAGTGGTGGGACCACATGGGGTATTTATATGCCATTGAGGACCATGGGTGAAAAAAGAATCGGGCATGCAAGTGACTTACACGACCCATAAGTGGAACGCAAGTATACTTGCACAAACTTCATGAAACTTGTGCGACCCATGCTTAGAGGGTTCTTGGTTCATGCTTTTGTCAATGTTTGATTTTCTTCAAAGGATGACTCTCTTTGTTGTTAAGGTATTCCTATTTTCCTTTCGTTAATTTATGTGAAGGAAAGGAGCATCAACAACAATAATCTACCAATAGGGCTTAATAAAAAGGAAATAATCTTTCACAAAAATTATAAGTAAAAAATAACTACAAAAGGTACACATTATCTACATTAAGAAATTTAAATAATATAAATGGATTCTTTATTTAGGATTTTATTTATCACTAGTAAAGGAATTCATTATTATTTATTTTTTTATCTTTAAACAAAATTACTAAAGAAAAAAATACGAGAGTTTGTGGGGGTTAATCACCATCATTCAAGCCATGGAGTAATTGCATAACCACTCAACCCAGTAAGTTTATCAAATATAAATTACTCCCTATGTGTGTGTGTGTTCATCTTTAGTCATATATATATTTATATACTCCCACACATACATTTTTTTAAAATTAATTATTTAAAATTATATTACTAAACATATTACATACATATTAATATATTATTACATCAATCAATATATAAAAATAAAACATTCTTGCTATAAATGTGAACTTATTAGATAATTTATATTTATGTATTTTATATTTTATTTTAATTTAGTTATATATATATATATATAATCTGGAATATATAAAATTTTAATTATCATTTAGAATTTTATTTCTAAATAAATAAATATTTAAAACAAAATTTGAATTTAACTTTCATATAAGGATATATAAATTTCACACACACATCATTTATATATTTAAAAACTGAATATTTTAATATGAATATGCATTAAAATTAATTTATATATAAATATAAAATATTTTTAAATTAATATATATATCTAAATCTAATTCCAAATATATATTATTAAATATATTTAAATATAATATTTAAAAAAAATATTTAAAATATTTATTTACTAAAATATATATTGAAATTTCAAATATTTTATGTTTAAAAATTAATTTTTTTTCAAATATATTAATAATAATATTTTAATTTTTATCATTCAATGATATATTTCATATACACACCACTATAAAAAATATTTATTTTAATTAAATTTTCATTGAAAATTTTAATTTAATATTAGTATTATATATATGTGTGTATTTAAAATTTTAAGTCACTGGGGGTTTTTTGAGTGGTATAATCACTCTATAATAATGCATCAGACTAGGGTGTGAATCCTAGAAACCCCCTTGGGGGGTCTTCAAGGATATTTTTGGCTGATGATATAGGGAGGGGTGTATACTATAGTATACACTGACAAGTGCAACAAATGATGTAAGTGGGAGCCTTTTAGGCATTAAATGGAGTGTTTTTTAGCTTTAAAAATTATAATAGGAAATATGTGGAGTAAGTAAACTCTTGGATAGGGAAGGGTGAAGTATTTCCTAATGAGTCCATGATTGTGTTAGTTATTTCATTTTTTTATAAGCTCCAGTACCTTAACAAATATATCATAAATTTTACAAATGTGATAAAATAAATAATATTTATTATAAAAAATATAAAACAATAAACAATATATATTATAAAAATACATATTAGAACTAACATATTAATATAATAAATATAAATACTCAAATACACACACATTTTTATGATTTTTAGTGATATCAATATAATTTATATTTTTTAAAAAATATTTTTTCTTAAATAAAACATTCTCTGTTCTTAATTTTAGCATTGATAAAATATATGATTAATTTTCGTGTTTTGGTGGTTATGCTATAGTGCATATCTATAATTTGTATTTACTATATTCTTTCACATCATGACATGGTTCCGATTCAAATTTCTAAAAGGTTTTTTCATCAAATTATCTATATCATGAAGAACATCTTCTGAATATTCCAATTATTTATTTTCAAAATGATACTTTTTGGTTGAGCGGTATCCAAAACAATGTGTTAGATACAAATCATAAAATAAAGATTTGAAATTCCAAATTTTAAAAACATCATTCACAAAACCCAATGATACATTGAAATGAATTTAACATGCCACAACAAGTAGGATTCCTGCCATCATCCTCATGAGTCACACCTATCATTGTCATCATCCAATCACTGCCATCGACATCATCACCCAACACCACACCAGTGAACCGAAGATTACTCCATAGCCACCCTGAATATTAGGAACAACTGACAGAAGCCACCGTAACAAGATGTGACCTCACCGTTCATCAAACCACTATCACAGAAGAACCAACCTCATCAAAATGCCACCATCATGAACTCCTCACCTTCATAAACAACTCTAATGTATTCCATTAAAATAAAAAATGAAGGTCACCCAAAAACCAAAATTATTAAATAAATTTCTATAACATCTCACTCATGATAATCAAATCCCTAACCATTATAGTACCAAATGATCAAATAAATTTCCATAGGATGGAATTTATTTAAATTCTTACTTTACATATTATATGAAATTTATGAATTAAGAGTACATTAATTGGGAATTTATGGGATGATTAATGACTGGATTATATTAAAATTTAGGAAAGAAAATTAATTAAATATTTTTATGTATTTTCATAAAATCACTCATTATAATGATTGGTACTATCTTATAAAATTTTTAAGCTCATTAAAAACGTTGTCATATATGAATAATTAGTTTATATATATATTGATTTATTTTATTTTATTTTTTATTAAAATTTTACATAAAATTTTCATGTACAGTGTGTAATGATATAAAAATAATATAACAATGAAAATACTCCTAACAATCTAGATCATAGTAATATTAAACCCCCAATAATTAAAAATTGTTTTCATCTTGAAAAATATATTTATTTACATATATGGAAAATAGACCCCCACACACTCATAAAAAATAATATTTTCATATAATATAATATCGAAGATCAGGGTGAGAAAGGATTTTAATCTGGGAAGAGATCTATAAAACGATCCATAGGGGAAAACGATAGTAAAAAAATATAAATATAAAATTTTCAATATTTTCAAAAAATAAATATGCGAGGTATAGATTCATAAAGATAAAATAAAAAATATATGTTTATATTTATGTCAATAAAATTAAATAATTTTTTTAAAATTTCTTGGTTCTTGGGATTTTCAAAACTAAGACTATGTTGGGTAGTCTAGAAAATTGTTCTAAAATGTTAAATAAAATAAATATAATAATGGAGAAGCAATAGTAAATTTCAGATTTAAGTAAATAATATAATTTGTAGATAATAAATAAATATGATGACCATATAATTATAATATGATAGGGAAGGAATGTCATATGTAAGATCTACTTCCATTGGTCACAAAAAATCTTGATATGCAAAAAGAAAAAAATGTATGGTATGGTGTGATGGGGAAAAGTAAAAAGGTGTAAATTATATGATGGAGAGACTCCCTAAGAGGTGGGGTAGAATATTCATACAGTTAAACTAGATCAAGTGATATATAATTCCTACCATTGTGTCATGATACATGGAAAAATATGTGAAAAGTTATTACACAATGTATATAAAGCATGTCAATTTTCATGATGAGTAGGTTGTGTACTTTGACTCATATAAATTATTTATTTGTTTATATTTATTTAATTATTTATTATATTTTTAAAAAGTTAATATAAAATATCTCTATGATGCTTGGCCTTTTTACCTTTAACCATAATAAAATCTAAACTATGTTTCCAACACCTAAGTGGGGATTTGAATATATTATAACTTTTTTCCTTGAAGTGAACACAATCATAGGCTAAATATTAATACACAAAACTGTTGTGATCATTTTTATTTACAAATTTATCCCATGATTGGGTAAAATTATAAACTTTATTTAGTTATATATAAACTATATATAATTATTGTGTTTTTATGTGTGTGTAAAATTAATTTATTTATATGATTTAGTATTAATATGAAAACATGTCATGTATGTTTAATAAATTATTTTGTTTTATTTTCCTAAAATATCAATAAATAATAATAAAAATTTGAAAATTAGGTTTCCTCCCAAGAAAAATTTTCATATTATATGTCGATTCATTTAAAAAAGATATTGGTGGTCAAAAGTAAATCTAAAAATATGATATTGATTCAGTATTATGGAACATCATGAAATTATACCCCTTTACCTTAATAGGTTTTTGATAATATTTTATAATTTTAATGTTATGGGTTTCTAATAAATGAAACACTTATAAAATCATCAAAATACATCAATGGAACCCAAAACATACATTCTCTATGCTATAAATTTGAAACCATTTATAAAAAATGAAGACAATGTTTATCTTATAAAAATAATAATGGTCATAGGTCTATATTCTATAGCTTTTCATAATAAATAACCATGAGAAAAATCCAAATGAATATTTCCTTCATCATATTTATATAGGTTAACCTAAATCACCTAATGTTTTGGTGTGACCATCCTTTAAACCACAATATACTAGTATCTCTTAAGGCAAAGGAAGAAGGAAAATAGTGTTTTGAGAGAATTAGAATTTATCAACAATGAGTATAAATTCCATTTTCATTGCATTAAGACTATTTATATAGTTCATAGTGATTTTCTCTAAGCCTATATTCATTTACTCATATGTTCATGATGTATGAAAAAATAAGATGTGGTTATAACACTTGTTTCTATTCAGCTAATATGTGTTTAACACTTAAAAACATATATGATTCTCCTATAAATTTCTCCATATGTTACTTAAATGATCAATGATTTTCATAAATGGAAGATTATTAAATGAAAAATTCTAATTCATGAATACCATAATAATTCATACAACTCCATGTGAATCATAAACTATGAATAACACATATCATAGTATTATGATATATTCACGTTATACACTATGACTAGCTATGGAAGTGGTGCAGTATCACCATACCCAACATTATATTATCCCCATTATAAGGCATATAATATTCCGTGGATTCCCATATATCATTTCATGTTAGGTATATATATATATATATCTCTTATTCTATAAAATTAATCTAAAATTCATGTGTTAATAGGATTTTGAGAATATCTTTCTCAATATTCCACTTATACTAACGTCTCATAAACTTCATGCCACTTCACCTTATATAATATCATATAGAATAACTTGGTAAATAATTTCCCAAACTACTTTTGGAAATCCTCCAAAAACAGTTTTGGATATCTATCACCAACCTTAACCATGTATCATATAACATCCCAGCCCGGATGCTGCTAAAATGGTGCCCTGATCCAGTTGGTTATGAATCCTCAAATGTGCCTCCCCATATGCCAGAGGCTGCTGACTAGAAGTGACAGCCTTGGGTGTGATAGTGGGGAGACTATACCCTCATATCAGAGTAAAAAAATAACATAAATAGTTATGTGTCATACACAATAGTAAATAAAAAGATTGTAGAAGCAGCAAATAAACTGAAATATAACATGATGTAATAATAAATTAAATGATATAAATTCCCAAACAACAATGTCATACATAATGAAATGGTAACCCTCTGTTTGACCATATATATACAAATATAAAAAATAAAATGAAATAAATGTAAAGGGATCTACAACTAACTCTGAGCCAAACTATGTTCCCAGTCTCTGGACACTATTGAATTGTAATAACCTGATTAAGAGAAACCAAATGAGCATCCTTGATCGAATATGCAACTCTAGGGCTCATCCCCATCCACCATGAAATTGTGAATAACCAAAAAATATTCATAATGTCTACATGTACACTAATGTACATGTGCAGGGTTGAGAAATAATCTCTGTAGTCCACCCCAATGAGGAGACTAAAAAATATGCTCCTATTAGGTTATGAAACATTAAAGTACTCGGCTTAGTTGAGATAAAAATTAATAGTTATGTAAATACAATAACATGAAACCATATTTGAACCTCAGGTTCATAATCGCAGTCCACTGGGTAAGTTCCACCTCATATATCCAAATTTATATACATATACATTTATAATTCCATAATTTTACATATATACATAAATATAAATATTCCTGAGGATGTGATGAAATAACATAAAATCAAAAGTTGTTGATCCATGGGTCTGTAATCCCTATATCCATGACATCTTATTCCAGGTAATTGAGATTGATGTTGTACCACTCATGGTATGTATCATTAAGTAAATATTTAGGATCATAATCACAATTGACATGTACCTGATTCGACCAATCAATGATGAAAGAGCCTCTATGAAAGCTGTGTGACCATAAGGGGACACTCATCCTACACCTATGTTCACCCACACTCACATTCAATTACTGTAAAAAATGATTCTGGGGAACTACATCCAGACATCCTATAAATGTTCACAAATCCAGAATCCATACTACTCATTCCATGTAAATCCACTCTAATGTGTGAGCCCTAGGTACTGCTTCGTATGTGGTCATGACATTTATGACTCGGATAAACCCTAAGGGTATGAAACTTAGGCGATATTTAAGGAGAACTCACCAGTGAGATTCTATGCATTCCCCCTGAGTCTCTAAAATGGGGAGATCATAATCATCCCAATTATCTAGAAGAGTGTAATCATTCTCAGTATCCAATAGTGTGAGACGCCGTGATAAACTTTGTGGTCATGTAAACTATTAGGGAGAACATAATATTCATTATCCCTCTAGAGAGTGTAATCCATCGACCAATATAATTAGATCGAGTGGAGCATTGCCATCCTCCCCACATATCAAAAGGTAAATGAATAATCATCATCATAATATATCAAAATAGGAGAGCATAATCATCCTCATAACATGGTTGAGTAGAATCATCGATGAGTATCATTTCTAGGGATCCATGCCCATATATCATAGTAGATGGATCAACAACCAGATATCAGGAAACATCTTTGGACAATCCAATAATATAATAACAAAATATACATCCTGAATAGTGAAATCCCTAGTAGAACCTCTGGGTATACAAGTAAACATATAAAAATAACATAGACCAAAATATGGATCTCAGGAAAGAACATATGGGCATCCTAATAAACAAGATGGATCCTAGGAAGAAAATTTTGGTATACCAAAAGAATGAAAGGTGCCCGACATCATTATGAATATACACCAATTGGAAGCACCTCTGGCTAACATTTCGACATTAGAAATAAAAATGTAAAGGTAACAAAAAAGAGTGATGGTGGCCGAATGCATAAACCCAACACTACAACCATGACCCCTTGGGAATACATGTTTGGAATGGGTTCTAGGGTGACACCTAATACCGTTTCTATCTATCCTGATGTACTAACTCTGGTTTAGTCAAATAATGGGGATCCCACTGGGTCCTTTACATCAATACAATGAAGTCTAATCCTATGTGGTATCCTTGTTGACTAAACACATGCAAAGGAATCATACTTGAGATATTTAGCTAAAAACGAAAAAACGAGGAATCCTATAATGGATCCTCTAATTTAAATTCGATGGAGGAATCCTAAAATGAATCCTCGGAATAATACATAGGTGAAGGCATCCTACATGGGACCTTTTATAATTATATAATAAGGAAGAGGCACCCTACAAGGGATCCTTTGAAAAGTTTACAAGTAAATAGATACTATAAGAGACTCCCTAATTCATAATTTATTAAATGGAATCCCTCAAGGGATATTTTATACAATAAAATGATATAGGCATCCTACATAGGATCGTTTGGGTCCAAATGTAAACTGAGAAATTCTACAAGGAATCCTCCTTACAAGTGAAATCAATACCTTTTAGTCCATAAGGGAACATCTCATAAGGGATATATAGTCAAATAAAATATATGAATACCCCAGTCATGAGAGACATATCATGGATCAACTTAGATCATTTCTCACTCTCATAAGTTGCTTGATAAGATTACCCATGGAAGAACCGCCCTATTCACAAAAAGGCCAGAAACACCACCAAAAAGGCCTCAAAACACCTAATTGGTGTTAACCTTGGGATCTATGGGAAAAGATACTATGAATGGAATATTAAGGGGTCTAATTACAACTCCTATGAAAAAAGGCAAGAAAATCCAAAAGGGTTGGAAAGTGGAAGCATGTGGCCTGTCACCTTGAGTACATAGTGTGTACTCCTAATTACTCTCATGGGAATGTACTCCAAATGGACCATAAATGTAAATTACCTCGGCACACAATATTTAATTTGGGTATATGATTTGTAACCCACATTAGGTACCTGCCTGTGTCCCTCAACTTGCCTGGCCTTGAACATGGCCAGGCCGTGTACTTGTTCATGGTGTTATACCCATGGGGGGTCAGCTATGTACTCTGCATAACCATGTACCCCTTCACGGGTAGTCTGGAAGGGTACTCATCTATATGTATGAGACCCACTAGATGGATTGTATACCATTGAACATGGAATTTACTTTGAAAACATTTTCTTCCCCAAACAGGAAGAACACACCATGTGTCTCCCTGGACTACACACCTTGTAGATGGGTTTTCCTGAACAGAAAACCCTTGAATCACCCCAAACCCCTATTTTTACCACAAAATAGTATAACAGACCAATAGGGGTCCCCAGAAATCATAATAGGTGTAAAAACATAAAAAAACTAATCTAAAGGGGATTATTGGTAAAAATTAAAAATAACATACATTTTGGGTGAATCCTCCAATGCTTTTCTCGTTTCTCCATTCCACTGTTATCACATGATGATTCGCCATGTCCTAATCTCCACAATGCTACCATTATTCCTCCCACACTCACTATCCCTATCTCTATCTCTCTAATTATCTCATTCTCTCTATTAGTTGTGCGAATATGGACTCCACAACCACATACACGAGAAGAAAGGAAGAAAATAAGAAAAGAATAGAGGAAAAGAAAAAAGAAAAAGAAAGGGGGGGGGGGGTTCCCAACTAGAGTTTATGCCCCTCTATGGAAAAAATCTCAATTCCAAGATCAACACCCAAGGTTCAATCTCAATACTATTATCCATTCAATATATATATATATAAATGAACCTAGACAAACAATTTAATATTTAATTATAAAATAATTTATCTCGCTAAAATTAGAATGGCTTATAATCCCATCGAACTTTTATAATAGGGTAAAAACCGTATTCTATGTCAAATATATTAGTATGAAAAAATATATGAGATCATCTAATTAAGAAAAAATAATATTTTATCGCGTCTATGAATCGAATAAAAAAATTTAAATTTCTAATAAAAATTTCTGTCTTAAAAAACATGCATCTTTACAGTATCCCCTCCATAATCCTTCTCATCCCCAAGAAGTCTGATGGAAATACTAGAAACTACTCTCTAAAATTTATTATCTACACAACCAAGACATCTAGACTATAGAATAACCATTCTCTTAGCATCAACATCTATCTCCCACATAGATGAAATTTAACTACGATTGATCTGGCACTGCCCATCATATGAATACTCTTATCATCATCTAAAAACCAAACTTCATGAAAAATGGATGAACTAAAATATCTATGTTCAATAAAAAATAGGGGTCACCACCCCCAAAT
Organism: Viscum album; assembly: GCA_963277665.1. Lineage (NCBI taxonomy): Eukaryota > Viridiplantae > Streptophyta > Magnoliopsida > Santalales > Viscaceae > Viscum > Viscum album. The sequence continues at coordinate 1,318,002,021 of OY728157.1, forward strand.
GGATTACATTTCACTCCCCACTATATGGAATACTTTAGTCAACTCCTCGAGTGCAACATTAATAGGTTTCCTTCCACCATCGTAGAAGAACATTTAAAAGAAAAGTAATCTTGTTATAGGGATGATACTTTAATAACATACATAGAGGATTGTCTCAAACTTGAGTACACTAATATTCTACAAAATAATGTGTACAACACCCTCCAAGAAATAATCACAACAAATATACTTACTCGCCTTTAATAACAACTAACATCGCATCTCCTAAAAAATGTACAATCTCAAACGTGATGCCTCCTTTACCATTGAGGTACATTTGTCAAATTATCCACAACTACTGAGAAACCAAACTCGAAATAAGCATTTGAAAACAGCAGTTAATGGCTCACACTCGACTACTCATAGATTTAGATTCAAATGATACCATGTGAAAAAAGTGTTTACTTTTATCACCTGAATCATACTCCAGTTCTTCTTCTACTACAATGCTAAGTCGACCATGCTACAAAAAACACCAATTTTGTTGAGACAAAATCTCTATTAGAAGCCTCTCCAAATTTGAGAACCTCTCCTGTGACACAATTTATTCGATGACCACCGATGATGCAACATCATTCTAAACATGAGATTCTACCAGCACTGTGACTGCATTAGCAAAAGTAGAAATAATTGTCAACTAAGCCAAAAACCTGAAATGTACTACTATTCCATGATAGTCTTGAAACCATGCACCCATGGTGATTATGAAAAGTTGAAGGCATTATAATTCCTACATGAAAAACCTGTGAACCTACCGTTCTGTAATCTTAGAAGAGGCTCAATGATAAGATCACTACCTAAAAAGGAATTTGAAAACATTCTCAAACTTCTCTCACATAGGATACCCTAAAAAATGGACATCGACCTACAAGGGGTTGAGTAAAACTTATGGACATTAGGTCTCCCACCTTTCCCTAAAGATATAGTCTCACAACAGGTTCACAAGGTCTAACCAACTAACCAAAATAGATCAAACCTCTCTAAAAAAGTTAAAGATCACCACAGCCTATGAGGGTGAAAACTAAAAACATGGCCTATAAGGGTCATATGCTCACCGAGCATCCACATATGGAACCGATCCATGGTGGGCATGATACGAATAAAGAAGAGAAATTAAACTGACACTCACCAGGAAGCCATCTATGGTAATACCACATGGAGGTACATTTCATTATAAATTTCTTTGTATCAATCGACATTATACTCAATTATATGACTAGATAAACATGACCTGAGAAAAAACACTCTAAAAGGGGTATAACAGAAGGAAATAACAAGCCATATCAAACTTATAGGGTTACTGAAACTCTAATGCATGAGGCCTGAGTCATAAACCTCACAGAAACTAACTCAATGTAGATCCAAATAAACTTACATGATAATTAAATGTATATACATGTAAGTAGTCCCAATATAATATGCCTTAGTCATTATTAATAATCACACACTAGTAAGCCTATATGATCTGAATCCTACATGCCAAATACGATGCATGAGACACCTATTACCTTTCCTGACCAAGAGTCAAAATCCATCACTAGCCTCTTACAAATGGCCAAGAGCCATAGATCTATAATATAAAATCTACACCACATGTTCTTCACTCATTGTGGAAATCATAGACAACTATGACATCACAAAACAACACTAAAATACCATACCCTAGAAACTATGACTTCTTAACAGAATAGATGTTCTAAATGTACTAGCCCAGTATACATCACAGTTTCTGACAAATTCGTAATACTCATGTCCATAATATCCCAAATAGTAAATACGAGGAAAATAATGTCTCTCATACCACTTTGTAATGTACGGAACCAGATTCCACTAAAATATTTTTCTATACTGGTTGGTTACATTGCCTCAACTGCAGATCCATGTATGCCAAAGGCTACCAACCAACATCAATGGATTCGGGTGTTATAGTGAGGAAACTACGTTTTCATATCATAAAAAACAAACAACGAAAATAGATAAGAATCGTACACATTGGTAAATAAACAGATTATAGAAACAATAAATAAACTGAACTATAACATGTTGTAATAATAAAAAAAAATTATAAAATTCGTAACAACTATGGAATACGTACAATATTGGTCACCCACTAGCCAATCATAATGATACAGATATATAAAAGTAAATAATGTAAAGTACAAGGGTCTACTACTAACATTGATCCATACCACATACCTAGTCTCCAGTGTAACACCCCAAGCTTTCATAATACGCTTCTCTTTCAAAAATGCAATAGCTTGCATTGTATGCATGTTCTAGATTCTTACACACCGCGACCAATCAAAGTAGCCTTTATGAATATTAATACCCACTTTTTGAAATTATATAAAATGGACTTCATTTTTGTATTCTGAGTATCAAATGTATCCTATGTTGAATTTTTTGTAATTTTCTGAGAACTTTCAATTTTCTACGAATATAAAAATACATAAAAATAACTATTTTAATAAAAATAATTTATAGTGAAAAATTATAATATTTAGTGGTTTTAAATTATAATAATAATATATATTTACTATTTTATCCAATGGTGGTCATTATAATTAATTTCACTTTGAAATTTGACATAAACAATTGTCAATATTTTAATAGATATTGTTTCTTAAAAACACGGTATTTGTTTTGACAGCGGGAATGAATTTTTAAATTAATTAATGCAACTTATATATTTTTAATTTTTTAAAATATACATCATTTTTGAATTCAGAATATCAAATATATCTTAGGGTAAATTTTTTGTATTTTTTCTGAAAAACTTCAATTAATGATAAATATTGAAACCACTAAGTGGTAGTTAAAGAAACTTATTTTTCATTTAAATGAAACTTTACCACTTGTGTGATTTGATTTTCAAAAATCCTACATACATGGTTGTCATTAGAAAGTAAAATTTGGTTCAATGGGATTAAAATAATTTTTTGATGAATCGTAACTTTTAAGTTTTATTAATCGCAATTAAAGGTAATTAATGAAATTTAAGGTAAAAATGATATTATAAAAATATGAAAATACCATTACACTTGTCCTACCCTTATTGGATGAGTCATGGAAGTCCAAAAAAATCCATGTGCCAACTTGGGGACCCCATGGAGCCACTTCAGTAAGAAAATGACATTAATAACATTTTATTTAAAGTAAAAAAAATTGTCACAAACATGTGTTGTTTTACAAAAACAATTATTACATGGGGTTATATAAGTTAAATTTTTTACTATAAATATTCACTGAAAAGATAAACAGATTTTATAAATCATGGTAATTTTTTTATAATTTTTAGACGTTAAATAAATTAAAATTTTAATGACACAATGATGATGCAATGATTACCTCATTAATTAACGATTTAAATAAAATGAAAACATAATGTAAAATATAAAACTTACACTTGTCAAAAACCTATTTTATGAGTAGATTTCGAACCCTTATTACCTTATCCTCTATAAATATAATTTTGGGACCTCTAAAATCCGAAATTCATTTCATAATAATGTAATATTTAATGACTTTCCAAGAGTGCCCCTCCTCTCCTCTTATAAAAGGCCCCCACCTCTACCACCTTACTCACACCATCAAAGCCATTTGGATCGGCCATCCTCTTCCCAAATAATCTCTAAACATTCCTCCCTTCATCCTAGAAACCTTACCTTAGGCATAAATCTCTTCAAGAAACCAATTTGATTCAAACCAAAGGGAGTTACCCGATTTAAAGGTAATGTCTTCTCTTATGTTGTTTTGTTTTATTTTGCTTCTCCAACACCATAAAATCATTTTATTTTTTTCTTTTATAAAAAGAACAGTATCCGAAATATACTTGGATGTTTTTCTGAGAAGGATTTTATTTACACTTACACACACCTCATCTAATGGTTAAAGAACATACTGTTTCTGTGGGTGGCAAATTACTGCCTCACGAAACGATGATTGGTAAATATTCTTTTAACACCTCTCATGGTGTCCATTAAGATGACAATATTTTTATATATGATATATATTATGTTTTTTTTCATTATGATTCTGTATTTTTCATTTATGGTATACATTTATGATTTCCATTATGGGCAAACGTGATAATTTCATTTTAGGAAGTGCGGACAACCGCCCTCTCAAAGTGATTTGAATCGTTAACGCCATATGTAGGATGTATTAAGGATGGAGTAAATGGTATTATACATTATTTTATACTGGAATTATAATATACCTTTATATCATTATTATTTCATTCTATTTAATGCGAAATATAAATGAATGTAGCGTTTATGTGTACGTACGACTTACCGTCTCCATGAACGGTGCATTTCATTTCTTACCTCTAAATGTTATGTAATATTATAAATGAATATATATGATGTATATATATATGATATATATTATATCTACATCATGAATATAATTCAGGATATGATAGTCATTTTACCACATGAACAACATGTAATTATAAGAAGTTTAGTTTTGACTCAAGTACCAAAGATCGACAAAACGACCGTTATTAAATTAAATAATTACATAATGATCATAAGATGGTATTAAGTGATATAAAAGGAATAATTAACTTGAAAAAAGTTCTTAATAAATTATAAATTAAATCTATTTTATTATTCAGTAGATTAAAGAACGATCGTGTCAAGTCGGATACGAGGTAAGGGAAGTTCTTAACCCAATTTCCGTTCTTCAGGTTAATATCCTACCTTCTAATTATGTGATGATATTATTATGTCCTATCTTGTATTTTTAATTTCATTATGTGTAATTATAGTGAATACACATAATAGATCTATTTTATTTAAAAAATTATCTTTGTAGGGGAACTTCTTAACCCAATTTTCGTTCTTCGGGTTAATCTCCTACATTCAAATTTTGTTATGATATTATTATGTCTTATCTTGTATTTGTACTTTATTTATGTGTACTTATAGTGAATACACAAAATAGATCTATTTTATTTTAAAAAAATTCTTTGTAAGGACTTTATCTCAATCTCCATTCATTGAGGAATATTTTTTTATACACAAATTTCTCTTATACAGTGTATAAACCCCTTTGACTAGTACTTTTATTCAAAATGAATCTTTTTTATACGAAGCATTTTACTAAATGACAAAAAGGAATGTTTTTCTTGTTGTATGTATATAGTGACAATTACTTCTCCGCCACCATGACAATTATTTGAGTTTCATCTTCCTCTACAAGCAATAACTTTTTTTTAATGAAAAAAAATACCAAGACATAATTTTCTTTTATTCTTGTATTGAAAATGGATTTGATAAAGTTTTTATTATATAAATGTGTTGTATTGATATCTTGTGATTGAAATGTGGAAATGTTATGTTTCCATTATGCATGTTTTATTTGATACGATTATGTTATGGTTTATGATATGTTTAAACCTGTTCATATGAGGAATGCATTGGACTTAATAAATGACAGGTGGAGCCCGCTATAGCTTCTCGATGCATCGGCAGGTCTCACGAGACAAAGTAGTGTCTTGGCATGAGGCCTTGAAAAAATATTAATTGTAGTCTTGGCATGAGGCCCTAGATACGTGATTATGATAGTATATCATTATGCATTCCATCATTACAAAAGTGGTTATTGATATTTCATGTGATTATTCGACTCGTTGAATATCCACTTGAATAAGTTAATGGAATTATCTCATTTTACATTTTCCATATTATATTGAATTTCACGGTTAAAAGGCTTTTGTTTTATTTATACATTACCTTAAATGTTGATGTTTATTTATGAAAGATTCTGCTATATTGTTATCCTTATTGATCTTCTGAGCTCACCCCTTTCAGTGTTTTATTTTTCCCAGGATCTGAAGAATTATTTTATGACTGACCTATAGGGATAGTTTGAAGGGGATAGAAGTGTGGACTATGGAGACTATGCTATTGTGATTTTTCACATTATGATTTAATGTAACATTTATGAATGTATTTAGTGGTTCCAAGGTTACAAAACTAATCGGTCTTTTGAGACTTGATCTTTTGTGATCATGCCAATGTTATGCAATAATGCACCGACTCTGGGCTGCTGGGGTCGGGGTGTTACAGTTGTTATCAGAGGTAGTTTAGTATTAACCTTGGAAGCTATATTTAGATAAACACTGATTAAAGCACATAACCCTAAGATAGAATTTGAGGATTAGTATAGAAGAACTTCCTATAATTTTGTAATTATAGAGATCTTGTGAGTTTTCCGAGCAATACATCCCTGTCTGGATACGAGCATGTAGAGGTGGCTCTGGCACAGATGTACCTAGGGGTAAAACCCGAAAACAACGCATTGAGCAAGACTCGAACGGGAACTGTTGCACAACAACGGGCCTTGCTGCACTCTTGGTTACGACACTCCCTGGGGATATTCTTAGGATAATTCTCATTATCTTTACAAACCATTAGGAAAGGTTTACGAGTATATACTTCCTCAAAGAAAACTTCATTATGATTATGGATTATATATATAAACCGATGAATTTACGTTAAGTATATTACAAGTTTGGAATTATTCATTGCAATTCATTAACTGACCTTGTTTATACCGTTGTATAGAAATGGCGCCCAGTAGAAAGAATGTGAACACCAGCAATACGTATGATCCAAAGAGTAGGAAGGATCATATCTTTCATGGTATTAATCCAACATTTAGAAGGTAAATAGTCTCCCATGTATTCTCAACATATGAAGAAATAGTATCATGTGTTATTATGATAAGTAAAGAATTCTTTGAGTCCTATAAATTTGAAGGGAAGCAAGAGAAGAAAAGGATGGAAGAGAGAAATATGGATAAATGGAAGAGGGAAATAAAGAATTTTCTAATATGTGATAACTGTGGGAAGAAAAACATTGGAACTTCCCTGAAGGGAATGAGAGTTTGTTATAAGTGTATAGAAAAAGGACACAAAGTGCGTGACTGCATAGGTAAGAAAAAGGTTTCTACTGTACAATGCTTTATCTGCAAAGAGTGGGGACACTACGCAAACCAATGTCCAAATCATGAGAGTATGCCCCAAATGATGCTATTGGATAATAATCAAGTTATGATACTACCACAGATGAGGAGGAATGATTAGAGTTCTGATGTAGTTATTAAATAATTATGTAATTTGAGTGTTGTATCAACGATGTATTGGTTATAATAATTATGGAGTATATAAGGATTATACTGCAGTACTATTTCATTAAGGACTTGAGATTGTGTGGAAGCAAGAAAAGTGACTCAATATCAGGTTAAATTTTTGGAAAATATATGGTTGAGAGAAAGATAAACCATAATATGGTTTTGATACTGAGATAGTGATTTTGGAATAATACATGATTGATTTGGATAAATTATATTGGATATTATTGGCTTCTTTGAAGCTAATTAATGATTTCTATAAATTTTTGGATAGAAGGAGTATATCTAGTATTTTATAAGGAATAAGGGATGATGAATGTAATCAATAAGGATTTATGGTAATTTAGGATGTTGCAGTGTTTTAAAAGAATACATGATGAAGGTATTCACATGTTATTACACAGAAAAAAGGATCTTCATTATGTTTACCTTCCTTATAAAATATGGATTATGAGTTTTGGATAAATATAAAGGTTGGAATGGATTAAGTTTAACTTTGGATAGTATTGTTTATGGATAAAACATTTCTGAAGATTATTTTTGGAATATTATAATACTATATTTTTAGGAAAAAGACAACATGGAGGTTGGGGGACAACCTGTCACGTCTGAAAAAGCTATAGGAATCGAACCCACAACCATAGTGTGACATGCCTTTATTAAATACCACTAGCCTACATGAAGTCCCTGGTTATTACAAAATACTTTTCTTCATGGTATGTGTTAATATTTGGAACCCTATGCGATTTGGATAAATATAATATTTTTGAGTTCTATTATCTTTTTGTGTGAAAGATCGGTTTGTGGTAAAAATTTATTAAATAAAGCCTACATGACAAGTATGTATATTTCCTTACGTTCTTAGTAAATCTCCAAAATAAATTCCTCAACTATATAAAAGGTAACTTAAAACAAAAACCTTGTCGGTTAAATTTTCCAACTGGGGAATCAATGATCGTTTAACCAATCAAAAGTTTGTGATTTTTTTGTAGTTAACTTTATCCTAACCCTATTTCTTAGAACTCTCCATCAGACCTTGATGGTTTTTTTCCATCATATCCATATTTTCATATAATCCTATTATGGGCTATCTCTGGTGACCTTTGTACTTATCTTTCTATCATTTAATGTTATATTTTTATTAACCCTATTTGTGATGTGGGTTTTCCACAAAGGTATTTTCTAATTTCAACCTTTTATTTTCAATGAAATTTTTTAAATTGGGAGGATGCAATTAATTGAAGGAGGGGAGAATGTAACACCCCAAGCTTTTACAATACGCTTCTTTTTCAATAATGCAATAGCTTGCATTGTACGCAAGTTCGAGATTCTAACACACAACGACCAATCAAAGTAGCCGTTATGAATATTAATACCCACTTTTTGAAATTATATAAAATGGACTTCATTTTTTGTATTCGGAATATTGAAATTATCCTATGTTGAATTTTTTGCAATTTTCTGAGAACTTTCAATTTTCTATGAATATAAAAATAGTTATAAACAACTTTTTTAAAAAATAATTTATACTGTTAAATTATACTATTTAGTGGTTTTAAAATATAATTAGAATATATTTTTACCATTTTATCCAATGGTGGTAATTATAAATAATTTCACTTTGAAATTGGACATAAACAATTGTCAATATTTTAATAAATATTGTTTCATTAAAACATGCTATTTGTTTTGATAGTGGGAATGAATTATTAAATTAATTAATGAAACTTATATATTTGTAATTTTTTAAAATAGACATAATTTTTGAATTTGGAATATCAAATATAGCTTAGGGTGAACTTTTGGTATTTTTCTAAAAAACATAAATTTTTGATGAATAGTGAAACCACTAGGTTGTAGTTAAAGAAACCGATTTTTCGTTTAAATGAAACGTTACCACTTCTGTGATTTGATTTTCAAAAATCCGACATACATGGTTGTCATTAGGAATTAAAATGATGTTCAATGGGATTAAAATAATTTTTTTTGTGAATAGTAACTTTTATGTTTTATTAATCGCGATTAAAGTTAAATAGTGAAATTTATGGTAAAAATGATATTATAAAAATATGAAAATACCTTTACACTTTTCCTACCATTATTTGATGAGTCCTGGACGACCAATAAAATCCCTGGTTAAACTTGGTAACCCCATGGAGCCACTTGGGTATGAAAATTACATTAATAACTTTTTATTTAACGTTAAAATAAAATTGTTACAAATATGTGTTGTTTTACTAAAACAATTATTAAATGGGGTTATATAAGTTAAATTTTTTACTATAAATATTCATTGAAAATAAAAATAGATTTCCTATATCATGATAATTTTTTTATAATTTTTAGACGTTAAATAACTTAAATTTTTTATGACACAATGATGATGCAACAATTACCTCCTTAATTAACGATTTAAATAAAATGAAAAGGTAATGTAAAATATAAGACGTACACTTTTCCAAAACCTATTGGATTTGTAGATTTATAACACTTATCACCTTATCATAGAAATATATAATTGTGGGACCTCAAAAATCCGAAAATCATTTCATGATAATGTAATATTTCATGACTTTCCAAGAGTGCCCCTCCTCTCCTCTTTTAAAAATCCCCCACCTCTACCACCTTACTCACACCATCAAAGCCATTTTTCTCGGCCAAAATCTTCCCAAATACTCCCTCAACATTACTCCCTTCATCCTAGAAGCCTTACCTTAGGAAGAAGGCTCTTCATGAAACCATTTTGGTTCAAACCGAGAGGAGTTACCCGATTTAAAGGTAATGTCTTCTCTTACGTAGTTTTGTTTTATTTTGCTTCTCCAACCACCTAAAATCTTTTTATTATTTTCTTTTATAAAAACAAAAGTATCCTCAATATATGTGGACTTCTTTAAGAGAATTACTTTTTTTAAACTTACACACACCATCGTCTAATGGTTAAAGAACATACTATTTCTTGTGGGTGGCGAATTACTGCCTCATGAAACGAAGATTGTTCAATCTTATTTTAACACCTCTCATGGTGGCCATTAAGATGACACTATTTTTATATATGATATATAATATGTTTTTGTTTTCTTTAAGATTCTGTATTTTTCATTTATGGCAAACATTTATGATTTCCATTATGGGTAAACGCGATAATTTTATTTTAGGAAGTGCGGACTACTGCCCTCTCAAAGTGCTTTGAATCATCAACGCCATATGTGGGATGTATAAAGGATGGAATAAATGCTATTATACATTATATTATATTGGAATTATTATATACCTTTATATCATTATGATTTCATTCCATTTAATACAAAATATAAATGAAAGTAGCATTCATGTGTATGTACGGCTTACTGTCTCCATGAACGGTGCATTTCATTTCTTACCTCTAAATGTTATGTAATATTATAAATGCATATATATACTGGATATAAATGATTTATATGATATCTAAATCATGAATATAATTATGGATATAATGGATATTTTACCACATGAACATCTTGTAATTATAAGAAGTTTATTTTTGACTCAAGTACCAAAGATGGACAAAACGACCGTTATTAACATTAATAATTAATTATTGATCATAACATGTTAATAAGTGATATAAAAGGAATAATTAACAAGAAAAAAGTTCTTATGCAAGTATAAATTAACTCTAGTTTATTATTCAAGATATTAAAGCACGATCGAGTCAAGTCGGACACGAGGTAAGGGAACTTCTTAACCCAAATTCCGTTCTTCGGGTTAATCTCCTACTTTCAAATTATGTGATTATATTATTATGTTCTATCTTGTATTTTTACTTTATCTATGTGTACATATAGTTAATCCACATAATTGATCTATTTTACTTGAAAAATTATCTTTGTAAGGGAACTTCATAACCCAATTTCTGTTCTTCGGGTTAGTCTCCTACTTTCAAATTATGTTATGATATTATTATGTCCTATCTTGTATTTGTACTTTCATTATGTGTACTTATAGTGAATACACATAATAGATCTATTTTATTTAAAACTTTATCCTTGTAAGGACATCATCTCAATCTCCATTCATTGAGGTATATTTTGTTTTATACACAAATTTCTCTTATACAGTGTATAAACCCCTTTGACTATTATGTTTATTTAAAAAGATTCTTTTTTATACGAAGCGTTTTACTAAACGACAAAAATGAATTTTTTACTTGTCGTACGTATGCGGTGACAACGAATTCTCTGCCACCGTGACCATTATATGAGTTTCGGATTCCTCTACAAGCCATAACTTTTTTTAAATTAAAAATAAATACCATGTTTTAATTTTCTTTTATTTTGATGTTGAAAATGGTTTTGACAATGTTTTTATTATATCAATGTGTTGCATTGATATATTTTGATTGAAATGTGGAAATTTTATGTTTCCTTTATGTATGTTTTATGTGATATTATTATGATATGGTTTATGATATGTTTAAACCTGTTCAGATGAGGAATTCATTGGACTTAATAAGTGACGGGTGGAGCCCTCTATTGCTCCTTGATGAATCGGCAGGTCTCATGAGACAAACTAGTGTCTTGGCATGAGGCCTTGAAAAAATCGTAATTGTATTTTTGGCATGAGGCCTTGGATACGTGGTTATGATAGTCTAGAATTATGCATTCCATCATTATGAAAGTGGTTATTGATATTGCATGTGATTATTCAACCAATAGAATATCCATGTGAATAAGTAAATTGAATTATCTCATTTTACTTTTTCAATATTATGTTGAAGGTAAAGTTTAAAAGGATTTTGTTTTTGTTATACATTGCCTTAAATGTTTATGTTTATTTATGAAATATTCCACTATATTGTTATCCTTACTGAGCATCTGAGCTCACCCCTTTTAGTGTTTTGTTTTTCCAAGGATGTGAACAAATATTTTATGACTGACCTACCGAGATAGTCTGAAGGGGATATAAGTGTGGACTATAGAGACAATGTTATTTTGATTTTTCTCTTTATGATGTAATGTAACATTTTCTAATGTATCTAGTGTGTCCAAGGCTACAGAACTAATCGGTCTTTCAAGAATTGATCTTTTGTGATCATGCCAATGTTACGCAATAATACACCGACTCTGGGAAACTGAGGTCGGGGTGTTACATCCAGACACTATTGAACTGCAAAATCCAAATCAGAAGAACCCAAAAAAGTCGCTCTTCTCAAACATGTAACTCTAGGCCTCAGTTTTATCCAATAAATAATTATTCTAAAACTGAAAAGAAGATATAAGGTCTACATGTACACCAAGGTTCATATGCAGAGGTGATAAATAATATCAGTAGGCCACCCCAAATAGGAACCAATAAAATATGATTCTATAAATCCATTATTAAGAAAATTTCTCATCCTCGAAGATATACAACTGAAAAGGCAAGTAAATATAATATCATGAAATCACAGTCGAACCACGGGTTAATAATATTAGTCGACCAGGAAACTAACACCATAAATGTCCATATCTACATAAATATACATGTATATTACTATACATATACATATATACAAAAATATGAATATTAATAAGTAAGTGATGATAAAATATAAAATCAATAGCAGTCGATATTTGGGTATGTAATCCTGATCGCCTGAAAATCTTGTGCATTGAAATTGAGTTGGATGTAATATAAATCAATCCATGTATCGTTAAGTTACTCTCTAGGTCCATAATCCTTATTGACAAGTACCATCATTCATCAACATCGGAAAATTATATGAGCAAATTGTATCACCATAGGGGGATAATCGTCTGACACCAAGTTTCACCTACACTCGCTTAAAAGTCCTATAAAGAAGGATTCCAAGGATGTACATCCAGAAATACTGTAAATGGTTAGTGATCCAGAATCCATATTTATCATTCAATATAAATAAATTCAAATGTCTAAGACTTAGGTCCTAGTCTTTTAGTGGTCACAACATTCAGAACTCAGATGAACCCTAAGGGTCTGATCCTTAGGTGATCTACATGGATATCTCACCGATGAGATGCTATGTCCACCCCTAGAGTCTCTAACAAGGGATATATTAATCATTCCTATCATACAAAATAGAATAATCATTCTAGTTTTCCAATGATGTGAGACACCATGAAAAAAACCATTTTTATGTAACTAGTATGGTAGAACATAATTATCTATATCCCTCATGATAGTGTAATCATCCATGAGTATAATCAGATAGAGGACAGAGTAATAATCCTTGAAACATTTCAATAGAGTAGAGTGTAATAATCCTCACCGTATATCAATAGAGGATACTGTAATCTTCCTCATCACTTGGGAGAGATGAATCAACAAAAATTATCATTACAAGGGACACATGCCTGTATATATTAGTTGAATGATCAATAGACTTATACAAGGAAACAACTTTTTTACATCCAAGTAATATAATAACAAAATATACATGCTCAATACCCAAATCCATAGTAGTACCTTTGAGTATAAAAGTTAATATATGATAATATCATGGCTCAGAAGTCTGATCCTATGAAAGCATGTCTGGTTTTTCTAATAATAAATATGAATCCCAATAAGAATTTTTGGGCATCTCAGAAGAATGAATGATGCCTCATGTCAGGATCAATAGCCACCAAATTGAAATAACCTCTGGATGACATCATAACTTCAGAAATAAAAAAATGATGGTAAGAACAAATAGTGAGGGTGGAATAATGCATAAATCAAACAACAAAACCACAACCCCATGGGCTTATAAATTCATCATGGAATCTAGGATGACACCTACTACCATATCTAAGCATCCCAATTTATTAACTCTAGTTTTATCAAACAACAGGGCACCCATATGGTCCCTTACATAAAAATAGTAAAGTATAATTTTTTTTGGCATTCTCGATGTCTAAACACAAAAGAATTCATCCTACTTTGGATCCTAAACTAAAAATGTAAAATAATAAATATTACATGGGGTCATCTAATTGAATATTGATGGAGGAATCCAACAAGGGTTCCCCAGAACAACACAAATGTGAAGGTGTCCTATAGGGGACCCTCTATAACCGAATAAGAAGACAAAAACATCTTATATGGGATTCTTAAAAGGTATATAGGTAAAGTGAACCTACAGGGGACTCCCTAAGTTAGCATGTATGAAAAGGTATCCCTAAAGGGATCCTTAGTATTGGATGAAGATAGAGTCCTACAACATGGGATCCTATAGGTAAAAACATAAATAGAGGAATCTTACAAGGGATCATCTATATAACTGAAATAATGGCCTCTTAGTCCAGAAGAAAATATATCATAAGTGAAATTTCCTCAAGGAAAATCTTCAAAGACATCAATAATTATATTTATCCCACAAATCATATCATTTTAGGTATCACTCTCAGGGGATGCTGGATAATATTACCGAAGGATGAACCCACAAGTTCACAAAAAGACCTAAAACAACACCATGGAATTCTAAAAACACATCATGCATGTTACCATTGTGATATATGTGGAAAGATACTTTAAATGGACTAATCATGGGTCCAATTCCATCTTTTTGGCCAAAAGACACGAAAAACCCAAAGAGGATGGAAAAGGGATAGTACACGATGTGTCTCCTTGATTAAACAACATGCACTCCAAAATACCCACAAAGATGTGTACTCCCACCAGCCTTAGATTATAAATTCCATAGGTACATGATGTGTAAGGCGGTTACATGGTTTGTAACCAACATGTTGTACCTTTTCATGTACCTCAACCATCCTGGACATGTACTTGCCTATTTTATGTACTTGTACATAACGTGCTACCCACACAGGGTCTTGTCATGTACTCAACACTGTCATGTACCCCTATATAGGTATCCTAAATTGGTACTTGGCTACATGGAAGATACATTGTACATAGTGTTTACACCCAATTACATGATGTGTACTTCGAAAAATCTATCTTCCCCAATCAGGATGAACACATGACGTTTCACCCTGAACTACACATAGGCTAGATGGGTTTTAATGAATTGAAAACTAATAAATCCCCATCAAACCCCTATTTTTACACCGAAACAATAAATCAACCCATTAGGGGTCACATGAAAGCATAAAAGGGATTAAAAATTTAAAAATAATGAATCTAATGGGGATTTAAAAAAAATTAAAACAGTCTACCTTTGGGAAGAATATGCAGAAGCTTCACCTATTTCTGTTGTCCACAGTTGTGACACGATGATCCAGAACTCCTTGATATCAACGACGATATCCTTATTACTCTCAATCTCCCTATATCCCTACCTCGCTCCCCCATCTCTCTCAAAATCTCCCTCTTTATCTATATAGTTATATATCTTGTTTTTTCAATGGAGGAGCTCACATCCACGTATGTGAGAAGTTAGGTGGAAAAGAAGAATTGAAATGAAGAAAAGAAAAAAATTAAAAAGAAAATAAATAGAAAATATAAGGAAAACAAAGAAAAATAAAAAGAAATGGGGGGGGGGGTGATTCCCCACTCGAGTTTATGCTCTACCTTGGAAAAAATCATCATTCTAGACTCAATGGTGGATTTAGAATCTCAATTTGATGCCCTGTTGAAAAGATATCACCAAAAAAATGTTCACAAATAACTTAATATTATACTAAAATTCAAAAAACTCAGAATTCGACCAAACTCACGTACTAGGGTAAACACAATATTCAGGACCAATGAAGTGGTCATAAAAATTATTCAAGATCATACACTAGGGGAAAATACCATTTTACCCATTATAAGCATATTAAAGAAAAAAAATAAATTTATTATCAAAAAATCAGTTTGAAGAAACACGGGTCTATACATAACAAATCATAAAAAATACTTTGTGAATATCCATTCAAAAAACATATTTGGATAAACTCTATGAATATTTTGGAGAATCTATTTTAGTTTCATAAAAATTATTTACCATCCATTCGACAAAAAATTATGACTCCATATGCATTTTTAGTGTTGAAAACAAATAGGAATTTTTTAATATATAGATATAAGAAAATAAATACATCTAGAGAGGAATTGGTGAAAATAGTTATATAAAAGTATCATATATGATTTCCATTAAACACATGTATCTTGATACCTCACTCTAATAATTTTGTCATATATAATCATGAAATTGTATATTATCCCTTTGGTGATGTTATCATGTAATCACATGACACAAATTTAATAAATCCAACATATCTACTCATATATTCTAGATTCATTAAGTGTATACTGGAAATGAGAATGAGTATATAACATTTCATTCACCTTCATAGATGATAATATAATATACTCCCCATCTAATAAAAAAGCACACCACAAGCCTTATCATGGAATATATGTGCACTCCTTCAATCCATCTCAATAAAGGGGTTGAATGCCATACTAATAATAAGAGATATAAAATCTCATATTGATTAAAATCAACCAATGAAATGATCAATTACATACCCAAAAACTGCATAATAATCATATCCAAAAGGATAGTGTAATAAAGTTATCAAACAATGCATGTCATCATTATGGTTTTATGTTTAACCCATGCTGTTGAGTGAATTAAAATATGAAAAATTCACCCGTGGTATACCCAAGACATAGTTTATGGAACTCTATGTAGTATACTTTGTGGGTCACCAAGAACACAATGCTCTAATTTTGTCTCATGAGTATATTTTATATCTATATATGAAATCTTACCCATGTTAACCATAAAATTTCCTCATAACCAATAATACACCATGATGAACATTTTTTAGACATATATAAAATTCATATTAACATTTCACTATCATAATATGTGGGAAAAATTATTTCCTAAGTTAAAATAACATATAGAGGTCATCCTTGGTTTTATCCAGAGAGGATCACACAATAATTGTGATTGTAATATTAAATTAGAGAAATGGATGTTTTTTAAATTAGGTAATTTTGAAAACAAGGGAAAAGAATAAATAAATATATTAAAAATAGTTGTACAAGAAGGGTTTTCAAGACATTGTAGATCTTCAAATTGAAATTTTATAAAACATCCAAGTTATCCATTCATCTTTTGGTAACTTGATAAAAGTGAGATTCTACATTCGCTTCCTCTCACTCCCTTTGTGAAATGATGATGGTGAGAATAAACCTTGACAAAATATCATCTTGTTATACCATCCTGAGTATATGTGATAATGTTTTAGAAACTACCACCAATTGACATTCGTAGTATCTATTCATGTGTTTTCTATCTCAAATAGTAATGGGTGTCTGCTACCCCTCCCACACATAATAATAATTACTGAGTAATTCACCACTAATCCTAGGTCTATCCGATCATATATAAACTATAAACTTGTGGATGGAGATAATTACGATCAAACAATGATATAATAATAATAACAATATCTAAGACCAAATAACAATTGTACTTGATAATAAAAAAATACTATTATTTTAGTGAAACCATCTTACCAGAATAAAGAAACTTAATTTATTCCATAAATTATAGAAACTAAAGAATTAGAAAAAAAGAAAAAATCTAATTTTCCGATCACTCAAGAGTTTACCACGTCGTGTTAAGGGTGGATAAGAAGAAAGGGGAAGACGAAGAAATTAAAAAACTAAGAAAATATAAAAGTAAGAAAACAATATCTTCTCTATAATTGGTCTATTTAAAGGTGTCATACTTTTCTCCTACTAGAAGGATGGAAATTGTTTCTATATTTATCATGGAGTGGTCAATTATATCATTCAAAAACGTTTTCCACATTGATTGTTTTTTGTAACTCCCATGGTTTTTGATTGAGAACTGGGGCCATTAGTAGAAGGTGAATCCCGTGAATTGTGTAATCCTAAAAAAAATCCTTAATTTATATCACTATTGAATTTTTTTCTCAGAATTAAAAAGTGATTGAAAATTTTTAAAATTCAAGAATTAATAAATCTTCATAGTTGAGCTCAAAATTCACTAAAAACACAAAAGTAATAAATTGAACTCAAATTGTAAAATATGGGGAGATTAAATCATTTATATACCTAAGAAAAATAATAGAAAAAATACATTTATCAATTCCAGCAAACTTATTAATTGTAATTTGGGATGGGGAAACATCAATATCAAATCAAATAAAATTTTAATAACATACTCATGAGATCGAAAAATTTAACAATACGAAATACAAGATATCATGAAAATGTAAAAACAATTATTTTATTTTCTCAATTCATACCATTTAATTCATTTAAACAACATATATACTCTTATGCACAAAAAATACATACCATACATGATTTTTTACTCATCATGGAAATATTGATTTTAAAAAAATGATTTTCTCTTCTAAACACATGAATGAGTCATCATATGATTAATAAATTTCAACATATATTCCAAGAATGAGTCATTTATATATAATTTTCATAACGATTTTTAGCGTTGTTTAGTGTCTTTTAGTTGGAAGGTTTTAGATATCAAAATTTATAAGTAATAATAATAAAGGTTTGGATATTTTTTATGAAAAATATATTGATTCACATTTTTTTGTCATTTATGTTCTCCTCCCAACTCTTCATAATATAAAATCATATCCAATAATCATGAAAATATTAAGGAAAAATGATTTATGTTTATAATTTCAAAAGAAAAAGGATTATCATCCAAACTCCATATAACATAATTGAATTTTTGATTGTTATTTTATAATATTTTACATCATTATTTTCTCTAGATATGGGGGTAAAATAAATTTAAAATAGTAAATCTCACATACTGTCCCTTCTATTGAATTAAATTTTTTCCCTAAGAAACATGATTTTTAATTTAATTTTCTAGTATATTTAGCTTAAAATAATTTTTTTAATTCTTATCTACAAACTCCAACAACATCTATATTTTATAAAAATAATTTTTTATAAAAAATAACATCTGTAAAAAAATTTATTTTTCACAAAAAATAGCACAATATGATGTATCACACTATAATAAATATCCCACTCACACTTAATTTAATATAGATCACATATTTTCACTTCTAGTGAATAATGGATAAGAAAAATTGACTTGTAATTTGGATAAAGTAATACTATATTCAAGGTTATTAAGAGATATATATATTATATTTAATGGGAAGTGAAGAATAAAAAATATTATCTTCAAAAAAGGTATTCAAAAAAATTCCTCAATAATTTTAAAAAAAGTACCAAAAACCCTAATGTTTTGAAAGAAATAAATTAAATTTTGGTTAAAGAAATAATGGATTGGTTCCATCAATAAATGTGTTGAATGTAAATAATATGTTAATAAGTTTTTTTAAACCTTATTGGATGGTGATATTAAAAATAAATACAACGAGTCGCGTTATGTGATTCCAAAATAGAGGTCATTTCATTAAATTCTCAATTTTTTAAACATGAAACAAATACATTTTAAATATATAATTATATTTATATTCATGAGGTAAATTGGATCAATTATTGAAAAGAGTTTCAAAAAATAAAAAGATAATCATTTAATAACACATGTTTTAAAAAAACACATAAAAATTGAAAAATAAAAAGACAAAAAATTTAATAAATACAAACAAAATTTGAAAAAAAAGAAATTAGAAGATCCTAAACTAACCCCCTCCCACATAATTAAGTTATGTTGTTTACTAAATTAATTCAAGTATATTTATCATGTAGGTGTATTTTTAATTTAATCAAGAAACATTTTCAGTGTTAAGGAGAGTTACCACTGGACTTATTGACAGTGAAATATTGGGATAATTTCCTAAGTGTTTTCCAGAAAAAACCGAGAAGAAAATGTTGAAAATATAATATAAAAAAGTTATTAGTAGAAAATAAAATATAAATAGAAAGTGAAAGGGAAATAAAATTAGGCTAGATCTTGGTTTAACCCTCTAAGTGGGCCTTGGGTTTTGTATGCCTCTAAATGGGAAGTTCAAGTGGGCTATCCCCAATCAGATGGTGGGTGTGGTTTCTTGATCAAAAACTACTAAAACTGTTTCTTTCTAGTGATATATCATTAAATAGTTTGTATATGAACATGTATATAGAGTATTGAGAATCCATCCCCATTGAAATGTAGAAAAAACCATATGTTTTGGGAAGGAAAACGAATGGGTTGTCCTCTTTTATGGACACATTTTCTTCAGCATATTAAAATTTTACTTCATATATGGATTACTTATTTGAAGTTCCTACATCGATAATTGTTGGAAGGGTAAAGTTAGTGAGGATTTGATTTTCATGTTAATTGGGGAAAAAAGAATCAGTATATAAATCATCCCTTATGGATAAAACAACATTCAATTTGGTTCCTTCATGAAAATCAACTATGATATCCTCATGGACTCCTTTGAAAAAATATTAAATTAGTTCAAGGAGGTCTATATATTTTTTGTCATAAATTTCTGAAAAAATATAATTCAGAAAATAAAAATTATCTTGAATAATATTAATACCGAAAGAGTTTATATAAAATCAATCCCTTCAAGTAATTCATATTGAAAATTTATCTCTTCTTATTAGAATATTCTAAACTCAATCTCAATAGGTTTTTATTAATTATCATATTCTACCTCCATGATAATATGTCTGTTTATGAAATAAGAAAAAATAATGAAAGGGGAGGTAATACTCAATTCAGCATCAATAAAATGAAAATAAAAAATGTTTAAAAAAATATTATCTCCTCTAAGACACATAACTTAAATTTCATTTTAATTGATAAAAACCTATTAGAGTTGGGTCATAGTGGATTAAAGATTGTAGTCCACCATGTTGGATTCATATTCTAGGGATTGGGTATGGTAATGCGGTGTGGATTAATCATTTTAAAATGTGGGAAGATCATGTTTTTGGTTTCCTTCTATATAGTAATTCATGGATTCTTCTATGAAAAGTTTATCTCCCATAAGTCAAAAACATTTTATGTGTTATTAAAGGAACTCCATCGGCCAGGGATGAGTGAGGGATAAAATTAGTAATTATTTTAGTAGATCATTCTCAACCTCCTCAAGTTATCTAACAAGAAAATTGATCCTTGAAATCTCTTCCACCAATTGTTCATTTTCTGGTCCTAGTTCTGTTTTAGGTTTCTCTGGATACTTCTCCAAAGATACACAAGCATATTCAACTAGCCATTTTATTTCTTTCTCTATGTTTTTTATTTTCACTTTCTTTCATTATAAATATTCTTATTTATCATTATGAAATTAATATTTCACCTAAGAGTGGTTAGTCTATTGAAAATAATTTTAAATGAAATAAATAATATATTAAAAAATAATTTTTTTAGTTTTTTTAATGAATGAAAAAAAAATATTTAAAAATGTGATAATTAGATGATTGGAAATGCCTATCAAGAAATAGTTTTTATCAATGGGTTTGGAAAAAACAATAATTTATTCTGTCAAAATCCAGTATGGTGGTCAAATTTGGTTGTTTTCAGAGAGAAGCATATAATTATCAAGTTTTTAATTAATATAATTAAAGAAAGAGGGATTTTAAATTATTTAAATGTGAAAAAGTAAATAAATAAATAAATATATTGATAATTAGGGTATGATATGGGTTATTAGGTATGGGTTTGTCTCCCGAATTAATTTTTATTCTAGTTCTAAGTAATTTAATCCTCTATGGATAAGCCGATAAAAGTGAGAATCCACAATAAATTTCTATCGCATCCTTTGTAACATAGTGATGGTGAGTAGAAAACATGGAAAAAATACCATCACAATTACCCATTTTCTTATGTGTGAGTTATTTATAGAGAATACACCCAATTGAAATAATAAATACATGATCATGTATTATTTCTCCCAAACGATCAATAATGTCTACTACCCCTCACATGCACACTAATAATCACCAAGTACTCTACCACTATGACTTAGTGTATTCTATTATATATAAACCAAAACTAATTAAAGGGCGATAGTGATAATTGATAAAGGAAATAAAATAAATTGAATCTAAAACCAAATATGATCTTAGTTGATAATAAAATATAATATTAAAATAATAAAACATACTTAATGGAATAAATAAAGGTATTTTATTCCATTATGATTAGAAAATCAAACATTAAGAAAATAAAAACTACCCATAGCCAATAAAACATAAGTTTAAACCTCCAAGAAAAGGGTAACCAATAAGAATGTGGAAGAAGGATACATTAAAAAACATTGAAAACTGGAAAGGAAGAAAAAAAATTATTCTCCATAATGTATCTATCATAAGTTTTCATAGTTTTCTGTAATCATATGGGAAAAAAACATTAATGTTTCTTAATTATTTCACTAAATTTTATTTTCAAATATGATAAAAAACTCAAATATTTTGAACATGTTTAAAAAAATTTATTCCACAATTTCTAAATCTCTCTTTTTTGGCCAATGATACTCTTTATCTTCCATTACCTTGACACATGAATAAATTTTAATAATGAGAAAATTTCTACATTAAGCCTAATTTCTAAGTCATTATTTGAGTCCTATTTCATTTTCAAATAGATTCACTTAATTCGGTTTCCATTATACCAATATATGCCTCGTTTTCTGAGGAGTAGTAATGTTTTTCGGCAAAAAATATTTTCCACCTTGGTTGATTAATTTGGGAACCATAGCTTTTGAATTTGAATTGGGTATAGTTGAAGATGTCAAAGAAAGTGAATATTGGAAGACTAAAAATATTAATTCAATAATTTAGTTCAATATATAAACATATATTAATGAAATAAATAAGATATAGATAATAGATAAAAATTTATAATTATGAAATTTTCAAAATTTCGAAAAAAAATCAAACAAAATAAAAAATTATGAAATTAATATCAACTTGTTAATTAATTGGGGATTGAATAATTGAAATAAACATGAAAAATAATGAAATTATTAGATCTATCATATAATTTTATAGGTCAATTAGCATTGTGCATCATGTATTAAATGAAACCAACGTGAATTGATGACAATGTTGAGAATTATTTTTATATTACATGATATATTTTCTATTATTAAAATCCATTAATAATGCTACAAAACCCATAAGAACACCCATTTAATAATATCCCATATAATATACAACTAGTGCATGATTATGTTTACAGTAATTTTAATGTTTCATAAAACTCATTAAATCTCTATGTAATTCATTCCACATCTCTATGCGATCATATGACAAAGCCCTCTGACTAAAATCCTTAAATAGGTAAATCTATAATGAAATCCAATTTAAATTATTGTGATTTTATGAACTATAATCCTAATGTTAATCTTATTGAACAAGTAATAAAAATACATTAATATTATGATGTTTATAACTTTTTTGTCCAATTTATAAATATTTCTATGTTCATTATCATCATCAATGGATCCTTTTATATTAAAAATTTCACTTTTTTATTATTTTATAAAATAAACATAAGACTTTACATTATCTTTATTTTCCAAAACATCCAAAACACTTTTTGGATATAGAGTGGCTATTACATTAAATATTAGCTGCTATAATTATTTTTTAATAACATTGAACTTTTATAAGTTCAATCATACTACAACTAGTCTCTTATAAACTTTAATCTCTCTAGAATATCATGTTAAGAAGCACAAAATCCACTAGGTTTAGAAATGACACTTATTTCTATTAATGGAAATATTTAATAATTAATTCATTACTAACCATATATAATATGTTATTTTATGTGTATGGAGTATTATTCTAAAAAGAAAGCTTGACCTTTTTATACATAACCCTTATTGATGGTGGAATCTCAATTCCTCAAATTTTAAAAAATTTATTTAATTTTTTTTATATTAAATATTTTTTTATCGTTTTCTTTTTAAAAAAATGTTATATAATTTTATGAATTATAAACCACACATATCATCTTATTTTATTCATAATAACTCACTATTAGTAAATAACTTATCTTATCAAATAAGAAATTTGAGATAATTATACATATCATTTATTTACATCCATCTGAGAATTACATATTCCATTTCATTCCATGTTTACATCATAAGAACATTTTCTACTATATTTGAATGAAATATAAATTCACGACTAATTATTAACTTAATTTAAAACATATAGACATTTAGAACATTTTTATGTATACATTTAGTATCATATACAATTTAAAATTTAATAATTAGTTCTATAAAATTCATACATGACACTAAATATATATGGGGATTCTGAAATACTTCAAACAACCTAAATAATTCCATTATATCGAAACATTTATCTTCCTATATTGAAACTATTTTAGGTTTCAAAAACAACGAATGACTTCTCAAAGAATAATTTATGGCCTTTTCATTTGTTATTATGGTCTGAACATTTAACTATTTGTATTCTTAAAACATAATCATAAACTAAATATAACAATCTTAATCTAGATATCCTAAATACTCTGTGAAAATTGGGTAAATATTATAATGAGTACTTTTCTATTTTTGAAACCTTTCTCCGAATAACAAAATAATATGTCAAAAAACAGATCAGGCCTTAAAGGAAACCTTAGTTTCTCACAGTCATCAACATACCCAATGTTTTTAGTGAAAAATAATAGAATAATGTTCCTTCAGTCATCATAAATTTAAAAAATTATTTAAATCATTAGTTATTTCACCAATTATTTTTTTAATAATATTATCTTCCTGTAGAATTGCTTAAATTGTTTATTAATAAAGAATGATTTTTTCTTATACATAAAATTTTATTTATTCCTTACGAATAATTATTAAGTTTATGTACCAATCAATAATGTTTATTTATTTATGATTCACATTTTAATTTAATTATTTTAGTGTAATGTTCAATAATAATTATGTATATATATTCACAAAAGAATATTTTATTTGAAGAGTTTCATGTTTTACATTCATTTAATGAGGATTTTTTAAATGTGATCCCACTAAAATGATGACCAATTTTTAACTTGTAAAATCCATATGAGGTTCAATATCCATATTTAACTAATTAATGATTCTTATACAGTGTTCCTAAAACTAGATAGTTATTTCGTATGTCCAACATGATAATTATATCATATATGACCCTGGGATAGATTGACGAACACCTTGAACAATCCTTCCTCTAAAAAAAATTAATTTTATTCCTTTAGTATCCTAATAGTAAATGTTTCCAAAATATTTTTAACCCAAATCAAACAAAAAATAAAATATCATAATCCTATTAATGTCACTCACACCTTTATATCCTCACAAAATATAATCTATGGTCACCCTAATTTTAAAGAACCAACCCAATTGAATGATTAAGGTCTCTATAAGAGTCACATTGAAAGGTATATACCACTTAGTATTTTAAATAAGTATTAATATGAAAATATCATACATCATTTATTTCTTTTACATTTATCAATTACTCTAATTATTTAGTTTTATTCCTTCCACCAAATCAATATGTTGACACCATATTGATGTATAGATACTTAGAAACACATTACTTATTTTTCTAACCTAAATTAAAATATAAATATATTTATATATATATCTAAATAATTCGTTGGATAAAAATACATAAAGATATTTTTTGTATATTTTTATAATCACAATAAACCAAAAATATTCACAATAGTAGGCATGGAGTGATAGGTTTCCAAACCCCACATTTCATGAAAGATCATACGCTTTAAGGCCAATGAGCAGTATGACCTACAGTCCCTATTCCTACAATTCATTAACAAAGAGAGACATAAATAATATCATGATTCTAACACATAATATGTATAAACTATAATATACTTATTAATTCAAGATCATAACCAAGTATAATCCAAATTCAAGTTAGAATAATTATAAACCACCTATTAATTACCATACCAAACATGTGAGTCTCTAAATTCATGTATTACAATTGATAGAGGGACTTTTACTCATTAATTAAATCTATGCATCCATGAATAATAAAAATAATTTATATTTGATTATAAATCTAGTAATAACACTTATTAAATGAACAATTTAAATGTTTATTCTTTTGATATACATTTATGAACAATTCATAAATAAAATAATTGAAATTATTCTATAATTAAGTCCAACATTTTGGAAATTCCATATTTAAATTAATGTAACAATTTATATTTATTTTCAATATGAAGTCCTTAATATTATCATTTATATAGAAATAAAATAAAATATTTAAAATATAATCAATTTACTTTTAATTCCATTTCTATTGTGTAAGAATTTTATATAATCAAAATATCCCGAATCTAATATTATTTGAACCCTTGATCATTAAATTTTTAGACCCACTTTTTCTTATCATTTAATAAATTTCATCAGTAAAGATATTTAATATGAACATTTAAAATTAGTTCTTATGAAAATTTCATAATTTAATATAAGCTTATTTATATTTTACCTTTTTTTTAATTTTGAAAAAATTATAGATTACCTATATATTTTATATATAATTTTTTTTTATCAAAATTATATGTCATTTCACATAAATTCATATGTATTTAATATTAATAAATAATATTATGGATATTTATATATTAATGATTCAAAAAAATTTAATAATTATTTATAAACACTTTTGTTGTTAATAATTTTATAAAAAATTAGTATCAAAATAAACATTTCAGTAATTTATAAAAACATTATTAGTTATACATTTCAAATAATTGTTTATAAATGTCATGTTTAATGATAGCCTCAATATAATAAGTCACGATACTATTCAAAACTGTATCATGTCTTATAACTGAGGAACCATAATCTATAATAGACTATGAAGTAATATTAATTTTATTTTATGGTATCTTTATATTATAAATAATGGATTTGTTTAAAAGTATATTTTATTTAATGATATGAATTAATATCATAAAAATGATATGATTATTTGTTTTTCGGCATGGAAATAGTGGATTTTAACACTATAGTACACTATGATTGGATGAACTCATATACTACAATATTATACCACTTACAGATTTGCACTATGTATCATGTTTTGATATCTTATGTTATACAAAATGATTCCATCACAGATTATGATATCCCATATCTTAATATATGCCACAAAATCTCTATCATATTTGATGATATCAAATATGATATACATTTATTCTTGATTTTCACCATGATTTAATGAACCAAAGAACTATATAAAGGCAATAATAACACCGATAGGTTTCTACGAATAAAGTAACACTTAATCAAGGAGTAAAAGACATCAAATAAAGCCAAAAACCAATTTTAACATTCTGTGAAACCAAAATCCTTTATAAACAATATGAATAACTTGTCTACTTTACACTAAATATGGGGGTCATAACATCTTTCTCATATCACATTATTTGATGAAGATATATGAGAAGAATCAAAAGA
Organism: Viscum album; assembly: GCA_963277665.1. NCBI lineage: Eukaryota > Viridiplantae > Streptophyta > Magnoliopsida > Santalales > Viscaceae > Viscum > Viscum album. Next base: position 1,318,029,563 of record OY728157.1, read on the forward strand.
ACTACTTATTCTATTATATTTTAATTGGATAACCTAAATCACCCAACACTTGGGTTAGATTGTCTTTCATAACATTATATTCTAGTATCTCTGAAGCCTAGGGAATTATGGGAAAAGAGCTTTAGGAGAATCATAAAGATCCATAGAATATTTTGAGTTTCACATTCATTAAAATTAGACTCTTTAGATAGCCCTCAAGGATTCTCCCCAAGCCTCCATAAATTTAATCACATATTTATAACATGTGAGTAAATATCATAGAGTTATAACTATTATTACCATTCATTCAATAAACATTAAATATATTAACAGATTTGATTCCCCTATACATTTCATCCTATGAAACATCAATGATCAATGATTACTATATGTGGAATATTCACAAACATTAAGACATAATGTTCGAAATATATAATAAATCATATAGTACATATGAATCATACACTATAATTAAAACAAAACCTAATATTACTATAAGTCAATGTCATACACTATGACTCTCTATGGAAGTGGTGTGGTATCACCATAACTAACCGTATTATTTCCCCCTTCCAAAGAATATTATATGCATTGGTTTCTCACATACCATACTATATGATATATAAATATTGTATTGTATGAAATCATCTTAAACATTATATTTTTATATGAATTAGGTAATATCTCCATAACATAACTTCTTGTGGGTTGATATTTAACAACTCAATGTGATTTAACCATATTTATTTATTATTTTGTTAAATAATTGAAATTTTGAGTTACAATAATAATAATTTATGGATACCCTAAATATATATTTCCTAATTTTTCAATTTTATCCATGATTGAGTGCATTAATTAAGGATTTTTGGGTTTCATTCATATACCTTCCTATTTATTTTATCTCTCTATATTGGATCATTTTATTCTACTTTTAATTTTTGGTTTCAAATTAAAATAATTTTATTTCCCAAATGATCAATATGTTAGTTCCACTATAAAGTGAAATAAATTACTATATATATATATATATAGAAATAGTGATGTTTTAAGTGGAGTTTTTAATTTCATCCTATATACTCAAATTTTTTAATATAATTTTAATTCCCAAAAATATTGATTTTCGAAAAAGATAATTTAATTAAATATTTCAACTCCCTATTAAAAACATATATTTTCTAGTTATTTGGAGTTTGTATTTTGTTCCCATTTAAAATAAGAAACCATAAATAATAAATATTATTTTTAATATGGGGTTTTCAATCACAGATTAATACATGAGGTATAATAGTTTATTAAAAATATCCTTATATAGAAATATTATAACTTCCATCATTGTTTTAGTTGATATTGACTTAGATTCCATAAATATAAAAACATATTATACTTACACTAGTTTATAAATAAAACTATGAGACTCGGATAAGGTTCCTATAAATAAACCAACCAAATTTTAATGACTTAGACCTCCATTTTTTTGTGTTATATAATTTCATGTCATTTTCCAATGTTCCATATATATTAGTTTAAACCACAGTCAACATTGATCCATGGTTTCATCAAGTTACAAAAGAGTAGAAGAACTGAAAATAAATGAGTACCTCTTACTTAGATATATATATATATATATGTGTGTGTGTCATTATATTCCCATCACCATATTAAATATAATACTATCAAAAAAGTAATACATTACATTAGAAAAAAATTATTCCAATGATGAAAAGTGTAATATGGGTAAATTTATTAATATTATATATTATATTCCATGATAAAAAACTATGTTTGTGATTGGATAGAAATGAAAAAAATATTGAGTAAGTCATCTCAAATACCATTTTTATCTTATCTCTCTAGGTTTCTGATACATTTTTATTCATTTTCAACTCCCAGAAATGCAGTAAAAGTATATACGTTTGTTTAAACTAGAACAAAAATGACTAAAAATCCATAATAAATAATATTTAGGGTTGAAACAAATGGGTAAAAAATAATACTAAAAGTTAAGTGAATACCAATTTTTATATCTTCACAACATTATTTTAAATATGACATTACTATTTTAAAGAATCATAAATAAATTAACTAAAATAAAAAATAATGGAATAAAAATCATATCTAAATATGGTTTTTATTTAGAGCATTATAAATGAAAATAAATTTTAAATTCCATTAAATTTTATAATTTATGATTAATAAATTAAATGGTTTTTAGTTTGGTCTAATTCAATAAATACATCTTTAAATATTGTAATTTAGTACAACCAATTCAAATTAAAATGAATAAATATTGAATTGTAATATCAAATAAAGAATTTAAAAAAATCAAGATTTATAACCCATTATCATATTAAAATGTTTATAAATAATTTAATTTAATTTTTACTAATTAATTAATTTATAAAATGATAATCATTAAATGAATTCATTAACAATTATGTTTGGAATAATATAATTGGGATTTTATTTGTTATTGGTGAGTTGTTAGAGTTTAATAGTTATTATTAGACAAAATTAAATGAATTAAAGCCCCTTTTCCAAGTATATCTATGAAAGATAGCATGAAAATTTTGTAAAATACTTAAACAAAGAATATTATAAATCATGGATTACCTTACACAGAAGTGCTAATGAATCTTTCAATATCCATCATATGGTTTGATAAAGACCAATGAGTGAAAAAGCACCCCACCACCGTATGTATCCATGGGATAATTTTAGTTGATTGACATTCATGTGGGGTTCATATTTTCTCTATAGTGCACTAATACCTATGATGTAATGGAGTAAGGTGAAGAGAGAATTGATATCCTAGAGTTTTTGGGATGAAATATCCACACACACTTCCATTATATGGTAATGCATTTATATTTCCCTTTAGAAACTCCTTGATAATTTATGTATTTATTAATTTGTTTAAAATTAATATATTAATGACTTTTCTGATTCATGAATCATATTTATTATATAATTTACCTCCATAACATGTCATATTATTAAGAAACCATTTCATTTAATGATTTCTTATGTAGTAAAAAAAAATTATAAAAATTTATCATTTTACAAAAATTAGATATTTCATATAATAATATAACCTTATGTTCATGAAAATCATAATTGTCATGATATATATATATATATATAATAATTTAGGTCATATCTCTTTTATTCCCTCACTTTCACTAATGTATAATATAATTTGTGCCATTTTAACTTATATTGTATCTTATATAATAACTTCTAAATACATATCCATAATTTTTTGATATCATCGAAATTTTTTTGGTATACTTTAATTAACTTAACATTGAATCAAATAATATGTAGTACCTTGTGGATACCCACCCATTTTTTGGATTAACTATAAATCACTTTTATAGTGGCTCTATAAGTCAAATTCAATCATTATTCAGTCAACCATAATGTGAAACCCCAGAAAACATTATTACATTGAATATAAATACCAATATATACATCCAAACATATAATAAATGAGAAATATAATTTAATGACTAAATTCTACTCAAGCTATAAATTGGTCTGGTACGATCTCCATAAAATGCATGCATCTCTATACATTTTTCCACCAGTCTGCATCATATGAAAATGAGAATTCTCAAATTTATCTTTTTTCAAAGGCTTAAAGTTACATGAGATTTGTAATATGTCAATCCCAAATATACAACTCATATATTATCAATTATTATAGTGGTTACTAAACTGATCGATGAATACATCACACTTTATTCATCTTTCTAGATAATCAAATCAAATACCCCTTTTTGGATAGATATAAAATATCTAGGTGCAGCTACAAACTCCCAATTTCTATTTGAATTGAGGGACCTGATGTCGTAATCAAATTACAAGATAAAAATACCACCTTGGTTAATCTCTAACCTATGACATGATCAGAAACATACCAAACCCCCTATATTAGATAAGACAATATGTGGAATTTCGTATGACAGCCCAGATCTTTAACACACCTTATTTCAAGATTTATTATATAAAGTTACACATAATAAAACCCCAGATGATCTTGGGGCCTATTTCCATTGGGAAATAATTTACATGGAATAACAAAATTAAAAAATTATTATCATCAATATTTATAAACTATAAAAAATCCCTTATATTTCATTGATCTTCCGAAACATCAAAGGATAACATATGGACATACATAATAAAATGTTGAGATATAAATTACAGTAAGGTAATAATAAAAGAATAATAAGATTAAAGTAACACGTTTAATCCAATATGAATATTAGGGAAACATAAGATGGGTGAGAATCACAAACATGACCATTAAATCATAATATAAAATGATAACACAAAGGAAACACTGCAACAACATAAAACATGACATCACAAACATAAATCAATGATAATTACCAAGACATAATAACATATCATTTTTATGTAACCTCCCATACACCATACATGAAATATGATGAGATATAATCATTACCCCATGTATTATAGGGAAACATAATTTTGGATCTACCCGTCGCTTTCATATCTTGGGCATGAATAAGTGTGCCACATAGATAATGCAACATAAGAATGTATTTCATCACTTTTAACATCATGATTAAAATTTTTGAGTTTTTAAAATGGATATTCCCAACAAATAAAATATAGGGGGACTATTTCAATATCGTTGAGTGGAAATGTGAATGCGTATTCGCTATCAAAATGTTTTACAAGGAAAATCATAGAAAGACTTCTACATCGTTACGGGGTTACATTAAGATTCATGGAAGGGTAAAACAAGAGAGGATGGGGTATATAACAACATTTAAATTTTAATGAATGTAGTAGGGATGTGTTAAATAATATCCCAACACGAAAAATGTCCAAACTAGAGGGATAATTTAAAAATGGTTCTTGAAAGAAGAGTAGAAGGAGAGGATCCCTTTCCATGAGTGGGAGATTCTAAAAGCATGGTATGATCTATTTTAAGAGAAAGGTAAAATATTGGGATGGATATCAGAAGAGAATATAAGAGAAAATTATTTGTCAAATGGGTTTTAGTGATGTTTATTGGGAGGTTTGTTTAGTTTTTATAGAAATAGAGCGGAGAATTCTTGATTATTTTCTAAACATAGGTTTAGGACTCTATACGATAAATCTATCCAAACAAAAAAACCCATGGTTTATATAATAGGGTTTTATTTAATATAATTTTAATTATGATAACATAATTAATTAAAATAATATTTGTGGTGATGTGTAAGTGAGCCATATTTTTAAATAATATATTTTTAAACATTAAAATACATTATAGGTTTTGAAGGATACATTAAGGTTGTATATAAAAAATAACATAATAAAAAATTATTTTCAAGTTGAAAAATAATTTTTTTCATTTATTATATTTATAGTATTTATTACACCACTTTTATGAATTTATGATGTCATAATATATATTGTATATTTATACCGTATTTCATATTTTCCCTAACATTCAACTGTCTTAAAAAATTATAAAAAATTCAATTTTTGTTAATTTCAAAATTATAATTTCAAAAAGAATATTTATTTAATAAAAATAAAAAACATATATTAATTTCCGCATTTAAATAATAAATAAAAAATTATTCAAAATTACAATTTTTCTGACAACAACAATTTTCAGACCCCTATAAAAATTACATCTGACTTCATAAAATTATACTATCCTTTAAATTTAATAAATATTATTTAAAAATAACATTTTATTAAAATATTATTTATTTATTTATTTCTAGAGTTCAACAAAAAAAATCTTGATTGAAACTTTATATTTCTCAAAAAATTACAATCTGTATTTCATTGTGTCAAAATATAATTTTTATCACAATTATTCTTTAATAAACATAAATTAATAATAGTAAGAAAATATAATCCTTAATATATATAAGGAAATATACATATTAATATTTTAATGGTCTAGATATATATCCCTTTATTACACAATTGAATTCCCAAAGGGAAAGTTCTGTGATTGTGATATTTTCATGGGGTGGTATAGTGAACATTGTTTGAACCATGATATCGATGAGCTTGAAATTCTCCCATAAATAATTTTTCTCACAATTTTGTTATTGAATATTGTCTTGGGACTAGACAAGGGAAAATCCAAATAATATAATCCCCCTCAAAGGCTCTGATAAGTGAGCACCATAGGGTACAATCCTATCGTTTGAGGGCATCCCTTCCTTTATATGTGTCAGTTGAATTTATCATAACCCTTAATATATAAATATATTAATGGTCACTCTAAAATAACTATATTGTCAAAATTCATGATTCATAATTGTATTTTAAATCAGATATATCATATAATAGTCAAAAACAACCAAATTAGTTCATGACTTTTCTATAACTATAATAATAAATAGTGAATTTATTCATTCAAAAATGTAATTTAATTTATTAAACTTTGGGTCATTATATTATTCCAACGTTCATAATTGTTTCCCATGCAAGTTTCATTTCATAATTTAAAACATATGAGGGTTCTTATCTTTCATCACCTCTTTGGTTCCCATGTCTCTTCCTCTAAATTTTTTTCCCTACACACTACAGTAACCAGGAAAGTTGACTTATTACATATAACATTGTATCAATTATATAATATCTTCACTAGATACTCCTCATATGAAATATCAATATCTAATAGTATCACCTTAGGATTTAGTACATGTGAGGGATCTGGTATGTACTTTCTCAATAGGGATATAGGGAACAAGTCATATACTTGGATATGTTAGGTGGGGGTGTTAGTCAAAAGAATACCACTATTATGTGATTAGAGATCTCAAAATGGATGATATATCTTGGAATAATATTTTTATTATTCCAAAAAATCATTAATTTATTATATGGTGATATATGGGGGAACAATTAATCTCTGGCCTTGAACTCTAGATCACATTGACGATTATATGTAGAGATTTTCTATCAAATTTATGTGGATTTCATATTTCTTTGACTTATTTGAACATTATCTTTATCAATTATATAAGATCAGGTCCAATTAGATCCCTCACTATAAATTCCTCCTAGCAGATCAAAGTTTGAAACCTTTTTCCATAATGATCCTCATAAGGTTCCATTTGAATACTAGAATGGAAACTATTTTTATATGATAACATAAGTAGTGGAATGTTTTGATAAAAATATTATTATAATTCTAGTTCACATGATCTCATTATATCCTCAAATGTTTGAAATATCCTCTCAGTATGACCAACCACCTGAGGGTGATAAATATTACTCAAACTCAGCTATGTATACAACGCTTGCTGAAGGATTTTCTAGAACCTAAATGTAAACCTCATTTCTAGATCAGATACAATGGATGCTTTCAATCCATTCCATATTAACACTTATCTTATATTTATCATTGGGTGTTTGATGAGATATAAATCATCCTTGATATCTATGAAATGCATTACCTTTATAAGGTGATCAACTACCACCTAGATGAAATTATTTATTTAAGGTTTCATGTGGATTCTTATAAGGAAATACACGGTTATTTTTTCCCACTTCATATTGGTATGGGATATGTTTTCATCATACCCATGGACTTCATTCATTTCTACATGTCTTGTTGGCATACATAGAATTGAGATACAAAATCCAAAATCACCCTCTTTAGGTTCTCCCACTATAAGGATCACTTAAAATCTATACATATCATAGTTATTCCTAGTTGAAGAGTGAAAATTAGGATATATGTGTCATCCATAATTTCCTTCTTTAGTTCTAGTTTTTATGGGAAACATATTCAATTTCAAAACATTATAACTCAATCTATAGCAAGGTTTAACTCTATAATATTCTCTACCTTTTTCTATAGCTCCTCATTATTTTTTTCCTCTTTAATCATCACAATTATGGATGGTTGAGTAGTTATTTGATCAAGTTAGGATTAATATCCTTTTATTATTCCCATAACCATCCTTCTCATTTCCATGAAGATTGTATCCTTTTATTCCTCATCATAAATAATGTTGTAAGATCCTTTCTACACTGAGCATATTCAACTAAGTTCACCTTCATGGGATGGTTTTGGATTTCAAAATAATAATCATTAATCTGATCTAACCACATTCATTTGTGCATATAAATATCCTTTTTTGTTAATATAAAATTGAGGATTTTATAACCCGTATATATTTCACACATTTCTCTGTAGAGATAATGTCTCAAAATATTCTATATGAAAATAAACGTATCGAAATTCTAGATCATTAATTGGGTAGTTATTCTCATGGATATTTAATTGGTGTGAGGCATATGCTATCAATTTTTCATATCACATATTTACAAAAAAACCATTTTTATTGAATCAATGTAGATTACAAACCATTCCCCGCTTCAAGGTAATGTGGGTACCGGTGAAATGATTTTACTTTCTACAACTTTTTGAATCTCTCTTGAATTTCATTAACCAGAAAAAACAAGACTTCATTATGAGTTAGCTTGATTATTTATCTTAAAAATAATGAGATGTTTCTATAACATAGATGATAGTACATAGATAATCCATGAAAATTGTGGGTTTCCATCATTGATGTTGGCATTAACCATCCATCAATTGCCATAGTTTTTTAAGGATACACCAATATCACTTTGCTGGAGATAACATATCCTATGAAAAGTTACTTTCTCCATTTAGAAATCACATTTACTAAACTTTTCAAATGAATTTTCCTTTCAAAAATCATTAAGACTGAATTCAAATGGTTCTCATATTCCTCCATGATTTTAGAGTAGATAAGAATATAATATATAAATAATACTGTAAACTTGTCATGTTAATATCTATAAACTCTATTCATTAACTCCTTGATTAGTTTCAGAGCATTAGTGAACCCAAATGGTATCACTATGAACATATAGTGCTTGTACCATGTATAAAAAGAGGTCTTGGGGATATCATCATACATCACCATAACATGATAATATCCAAACCAAATATATTAATTTGATAATTATTATGATATATTTAGATGATCTAATAAGTCACTAGTCTATCTTAGATAATACTTTTTCTTTATCATGATCTTTTTGAGCTCACGATAATCAATGAAGAGCTTCATTGACAAATACTTGTTCTAGATGAAGAGAATTGATGTACGACATGGAGAAGCACTTGGTAGTATAAAGCCTTTATCTGGATCTTCTTTTAATTTCCTCATTAGATATTCCAGTTGTATAATGGACATTCTATTTATATTATTGGATATTGGAAACGATTTGAGTATAATATTTACAGATGGCTCAACCTATCGTCTCTAAATAAGACCTATAAATTCTTCCAGAATCACATCAGTGAATTCATTCATAATGTAAATTTAATAAAGGATTATATTTTTCTTAGTCTCAATCATTTGAGAAAATAAAATTTATCATAAAGAAAAAATATCCATGTTTGAGATGATGCTACCAAAAGACATTCATCCTCTTACTTTCACATGTATATAATCAAAGGATGATTCATGATATAGAGGGGGATTTCCTTCTATTAGTAATTTATGGTATCTCTATATAAGTAAATATAATCCATTCATAGAATTACAAAAAAAATCAATAGAGTGACTATCATAGCGTTCACTAGGAAATTCAGCCTACAAATTTATATAAGGGATAAGTTATATACTTTGGATGAAATAATTGACCCATTCTTAATCTTCACTAATAACTCAAATTCCATGTTTTTTAGTTCTATTTTTATAGTTATAATAAAAATGTTTGATACACAAGAATCTAGACAACTAAAATAAAATATTATGTTCACTATCCTTGAATTAATAACTAGCATACCATTAACCAACTCATTGTAAGGATCAACCTTAGTAGTTGTGATAACCTATGATCTCTCTACATCTATATGTGATATAGGTTGTTTTCATAGATTGTCATCGATAACCCTTAGATTGGTTCATTTATTTACATAATTTTCATAGTCCTTAAATTTGAAACATTATACTATAGGTTGAGAGATGACTAGAGTATTCATTTTTTTCATCACATAGGCTATTTTCTCCTGTCAGTAATCACTAGCTTAGAGGTCATCCTTCCCAACACTAAAGCAATTCCCCATCCCCTTTATGTAATTTTTGGTATACTTCTCCCCACACTTTTGGAAAGTGTGATATTGAAATTTCATACCGCTATTGTATTTCTCTATCACACCACTCTAATTAAACTCAATTTTTCTATTCTTATCCACCAGAGAAAAACCTATTTATACCACTAAAGAAGTGTTAAACATTATATTTGGGGTAATTATAAACTTAAAGGAATACAATTCATGTATAGTGAATTTCACTTTCTATGGCCTGATGGATTCATCATTATTTTTCTCAAGGATAAGAAAATCCCTATCTATTTTATATTAGATAGTACAAGGAAATTTTTTTTTAAAAACATTTTCTAGAATACCTTATTTTCCATCACATAAATATCATTTCTGGGATTTTTATTCTTAACCAATATCCACCATTTTTCATATTCGCCTTTAATATGATAAACAAACAACACAAAATTCTTTTTATTATATTATTAAAGGAAGAATAAAATATTTTTAATGGATTTTATCCATTGTTCCATGATTAATGGAAGAGAAGATCCACTGATATTGGGAGGCCTTTATCATAAAAAGGTATCAATTTAAACTTGATATTTCTTTGAGGGACTCTGAAATTACTCGTGATTCATGTTTTAGTTTAAAATATGAGTTAATTTAGAATTTATTTTCCTGAAGTTCCAAACTCCTTCTTCCATATGGTTGAACATTTCTTTTGGGAATTCATGAAATTTTCCCTAATATTAGTTGTTGACTCAATTTCTCATATTTAAATCCATTGAATATGATATGAGGAAAATTAGGGAAGATAATTTTTTTAACTATTAAACACATAAATGGGAAACCATGAACATTAAAGGGATAAATCATATATTCTTTAACATATGGATTTATAGGTTTCAATCTATGTAATTGATGATATATTTCATTATATAAAATATTATGGATAATTATCTTCCTTTATAGTAGTTCATAAACATATTTTCAATTTTCTAATGAAAGTCCATAAGGACTGTCAAGGGATGTGTGTAGAATGGCTCATTCTCTTGCACCATGTGATGATCGAGTCCAGCTCAATGCACCCATTTCAGGGTTATAACCCCTAGGTACAACTATGTCAGTTCCACATCTACTTGTAGTATCTTAACATGAATATATTTTCTTTGAATCCAAATACTCTATAATTTAAAAACAATTGTCGATTTCTACATATTTGTAGTCTTATCCTTAAGTCTTCTACAATAGTTTTCAAATCACAATCCCCAAAAATAACTATACCACCCTATAATACAAACTAGAACAACTTTTATCATTAATAAACATAATTTAAGGATTTGTTACATAAATTTACACTAATACAACCACATAATGTAATGAGACCAAGTGTTTCTCGGAATTAGGAATATAACATAATAATTGAAAACATAAGCAAAACCTCATCTTTTAAAAACTCTGAAACATTATCTTATATTTCCATGATCTTATAAAATGATATGGGATAACATTGGGGCATACATATGAAATGGGTTAAATATAAAGAATAATAATGTAACAATAAAAAATAACATTTTTAATGTAATACATGTGGGTCAAAAGGAATGTCATGGTAACATATGAGGGTTGAGAATAATAATCATTAACATTGAATAATTTTATAATATTATAACATAAATGCAACATAGTAATATGGCAACAACAAAAACATGACATCATAAAAATAAGTCTAGGATAACCAAAAAGACATAATATCATATAATTCTATAGATAACCTCCCTTGTACTATAAATTTAATATCATTTGATAAAAAATTACCTAATTTATTTAGGGATGTATTATTCTTTCCCCACCTATCAATTTCTTATCATATACATGTATAAGTGCGCCATATAGATTATAAAACATAAAGATTTACTTATTCTCTTCTAACCCCATGATTAAGGAGTATGGGTTATATAAATGGAAATACCCAATAATATAATTATAGTTGAAACTAGGTGAATACCATTTAGTCGAAATGGCAATGTGAATTCTCTATAAAAATGTTTGGTATGAAAAATCGCTTGATGATTTTGGTAACATAGTGGTATTATATAAGATTAATTGAGGGGTTAAATGATAGAAAAATGAGCGTCTCATCAATTAAAAATCATAATGATAGTATTATGGGTCTTTTAAATAATATCCCAATATAAAAAATGGAAATAAAGAGGGATACCTTCATGAAGGTGCTTGAATAAAGAGAAGAAGGAGAGGATCTGTTACACTGAGTTGGAACCTCTAAAATATTTCAATAATCTTCTTAAGATCTTGAAGTCATCTTGGGAGGGATATAAAGAGATATTTTTACAGTAACATATTTATATATGGGTTTTATGTTAAGATGAATGAGATTTTGGGTGGGTTTTTATATTAAAATAGAAGGGAATTCTTTATGAATTCCTAAACTTTTGTGTTGGACTCTATATGATATATTAATCCAAACCACAAACCATTCCATGGAATTTTACATGGTTTCTACAAACACATGTTGGATTTAATTAATTTATTTAGATAATAACATAAATAAATAAAATATTACCCTTGTTGGAGTGGATGTTAGTAATCTTTATAAACAATTTATTCTTAAACATTAAAATATAATATAATTTTTGGAGGATTCATTAAGAGTTTATAAAAATAATTAAATAACATTAAAAACACATTATTTTAATGTGGAAAAATAATTTTGGTCATGTATACTCTTTATTTTAATTATTACATCAATTTTGGGATTTTATGATGTCATAATACATACCTTATATTTAAAGCATATTTAATTTTAATCTAAAAATTTGACTGTATCAAAAAATTATACAAAATTAAATTTTGGATAATTTTGAAGTACTGATATAAAAAATAATATTTATTTTATCAAATAAATTCCCTAAATATAATAATTTATTATTTTAATTGACAAATCCCTATTTATAGAAAAATGAAAGTTTTTTTACAATAACAGTTTCATACCCATATAAAAATTACATATGACTTCATAAAATTATATTATCATTTAAAGTTAATAAATATTATATAATTATAATATTTTATTAAAATATTACTTATTAAAAATTTATTGAGTTAATTAGAATGTGTTTCATGATTGAAACTATATATTTCCCAAAAACACAAAATTTGTTTCATCACATTAAAATAAATTTTTTATCAAACATATTATTTAATCATTATAATGTAGTAACAAAAAATAAATATATTCATTAATTTGCAAAAAAATATATAACTTCATACAGTTATGGTCATGATACATATCCCTTTATTACGTTGGTGAATACCCTAAGGGTTAGGTGTTTGATGGTGAGATTTTATTAGGGTAGTTTGGTGAACATGGTTTGGGATGAGATATTAATAACCATAAAATTATCCCATAAATGGTTTATATCATGATTTACTTATTGAATCTAATATTTTTATTAGTCATGGTAAAATATAAGTGATTTTATCTTCCTTAAAATCTTTGATAAATGGGATTTAAAGGGTACATTCCTACTGTGTGAGGCTATCGCATCCTTTATATGTGTCAATAGGATTTATCATGAAACCTAATATATACTTATCTTAATGGTTAATTTATAATGGACATATTATAAATTTTTACGATTAATAAATTCTTTAGGATATGATAAATTGTATAAAAAGTGTAAAAATAATCAAAGAAGGGTATGCATTTATATAATTACATTACTTAATAATGAATTTATTCATTTAAATAGGGAATTTAAATTATAAAATCTTTGTTAATTACATTGAATAAGTAGGTTTTAGAAGTATTATGGTTCTCCTGAATAGTGTCTCACCAACCTTTGGTATTGGGTACTCAAATATGAAACATACTTCCCTTTATATACCTAATACATCTTTAGGATACTCCATGTGGTATACCTTATCGGTCATCCATCACACATAAAAAATATCATATTCATGATATTGTTCCTCATAAGGATATTTAATATCATTATACCTGATTAATACTCAAATTACCCTTTACATTTATCCATAAACTATAATACTATCTAGTGAACATCAGTTAGGGATAAACTCAAAGTCGTACTACAAGAGGTAAATTATCAATTCATTGGATTATATATATATGTATATGTATGTATCCAACAAGAAATAATAGTAACATATCTGTTTCCTTTAAATTATGATACATTTTAATATTCTTAAATTATAAAATAATATTTAATAATCCTAATATAATATATTTTTTAACATATCATATATGAAAAATAGCCTGACCAGCCTTTTGATTGCTACAATTTCCGAGTTTCTTATCACATTACATCATATGTAATCCTTTTCACAACTCAATGTTACAATCTAATAAACCACTCCCACTATAATAATTACTGATAAATATATTTAAGGTCAAAAAGTTTGAATAATGATGAGATTTAGGAATCATATTAATAAGTATTCAACTTGTTAAACATATTCAAACATGTTAACTTCACAACATTAAATGTTATGACGTCAACTTATGTAGTATACATAGAACTCATTATAAGTTCATCATAATAATCCTTGGAACACTTTTCCAAAAAAAATTAGATTAAAATAATGTAATACTTACATTATTGTTAACCTATCCTATTAAGCACAGTTAAGATTACGAGAATACCAATTCTTTATAGAAACTAATGTAACTCATTACATTTATAATTACCACAACATCCTTAACTTTTTGACTACATCAAGTGCAATTAACGTTTTTTCATTTTGACTTATATAATTATTCTTGAAATGGAATCTTTTATTTTTCTCGATAAAAAATGTAACTCTTAACATTTTTATTTATCTTTAAATATCTTAACATCTTTTATAATATTGAGTAAAAACCATTTAAATTTTATATTTGTAAAATCATTATAACCACTTTCTAAATGGTAATAAAATTTAACACTTTACATTTTTTTACAATGAGACATCAAAAACATTGTAGGCTTTTTAGTGGAAAATTATTTAAATAATGATTTGTTTTATCCTTTATCTATTAATTTTAATATTATCAAATTATAAACATACATACAACATATTTTAAAAAATTATTGTTTTTTGAATGAATTTTTAAGATACACAAAAACATTTATGTTAGGAAAAGATATTAATTTTATTTTAGTAAGAATTATTAACACATAAAATTTTTTTCTATATCATATTTAGTTTTATATGTGTTTCAAACATATTCAATTAAATAATATTATTTTTTTGAAATATACCATTTATGGGTGGTTGAAACAGATTAACATATATTTTTAACAAATCACTAGAAAACTCTTTATTATCGATAAATAATTTTATCTAAAAATTCTTCTCAAAACATGTTATAGAAATTAATGAATTGTGAACCATATGTTTATAATTAATCATCTCATTTTTTTAAAACAACACCTTATAATCCAAATATTCTCTTATCACACATGATAAATGAGATAAAGATACATTTTAACATCTTAAAACTCCTTTATATTCAAATCATATATACATTTACTATTTACTTCATGGTAGGAATTTACACTATAATCTCAATCAATTCTTACTTTTGGATTTGAACTCCTGTATTTTTATAACACTTTCTAAAATATATATTCAGTATCACATACCCTTCAAAATTGAATAATTAATTTATATAAAATTTATTCGAAAAGTGTACATTCCATGGATTTTCACAAACTCCTTTATGTATTTGGGATAATCCCATTATATGGAATTATTATTCTAAAATCTAGAAACACTAGGTTTCAATATTCGATATTGGTTTCTTGAAGAAACAATTTTAAATTTTTTAACAAATATTTATTATTCTATTTTGAAATTTAACCAGTTTTATTATGTATATAATACCTAAATCCATACATTATATGCCCATTTCACAATTTATAGAATTAAAATGTTTAAACATATCTCTATGATTTATGTATTTTGATGTTTCAAAAAATCCCTAATTATATTCCAATAATTTTAACTTAAGTTATTTAGATTTTTTATCTAACTATAATTCTAATTTATGAATTATTTATTGAATATGTTTCAATGGAATTTATCAGATGTGATTCAAAAGACATTTATTTTGTTGGAATCTATATTTTTTTAAAGGAAAATATCTTATGATCGATGATTATATTATGTGTAAAAAAAATTAACATATGAAATAAACTTAATATCTTAATTATAAATTTAGTATGCACTAATGTAATTTATCCTATAGAATCCTAGTTTAAAAATTTTATCTTACGAATAATGTAAATTATCTTCAATATGTTTAAAGTTATAAATCACTATTAAAACGAAATTATGAGAAATATTTTTATTTAAAAAGAACATTCCTAAGAGGACAATATTTTTAACATAATAAAAGTACATGAATATTGGTTATCATATGTTATAATGATATTATCATATGAATAATAATTATCTTATGAAATAAAGAACTACAAGATATTATTTTTCTTACAAACCTATTCTAAATTTCATTTTAGGAGAATAGTGAAATTAGATGTTAATATTATGAAGAATAGTCTATATTTTATATCATCATTATTATATTCATAAACTTGGCATAATCTATCAATAGGTCTATTAATTATTTTAAGTGTTTCATAAAAAGGACATTCTAAATAAGGAATGATTGATTAATACATGGTTCTTTTTCTAAATAATGTAAAATATTCAATGAATAATATTTTTGGTATCATCACCCCAGAAATTTATTCCATATTTAGAAAAGGAAACCTTCCATTACTAACCCATCACATAAAAGTTTCAAAAGGATTATTCACTTAACCATTTTCATTATTGATAGTGAAAATTTCAAATTCAAAATAGAAGATATAAATAAAATAGATTTTTTGTTTCATAAAGGATAGATTTATTCATGAGAAAAAAAGAACCATTGAATCTCTGAAGATAAGAATTATAAGAGATGATACATTATTCAAATCTCATAAAATTACAACACATAAATCTTCCCTATATCTTTTTTGATTAAAAGTTCATAATTTTAAATAAAAGAAAATCCAAATCTAAAAATATAGTAATAATATTATTTTGGGATTTATATTTTCTTGTGTTATTTGATTCCTGAAAAAGTGTGAAACATTGTTATTCTAAACCTTGTTTATCCATTTTCCTATTTGAACTCATTAGGACTGAGTGAGTTAAGACTATGATGAATTCTTGTTATGGGAGATCCTAGATAATAGCTCTTGTAACCTTGTATAAAGTAATAACTACTTGCACTCAGTTGGGATCCCCTGAAAAAATGATTGTTATAGTGAAAATCACCAGACTCATGGGGTAGTATTGATTGAGTGGACTATGAGATTTCTATTCCCCAAACCTTTGTAAATATCTTTTGTTTGATATTTTCCCGTTGCGATTTTCTCATTTCAAAGAATGATTTCATTAAATAAAATATTATAAATCATATACCATTAAGAGGGGTTTCTTAATGAAAATAAAATTTTCAATAATTTAATTTACACCCTCTTGAGTCTTGGGTTATACATTATCCAAGTCAACAATTAGTATTGGATCTCACGAATCATGTGTTCTCGTCAATCAAAGTTTTAATTCCAAATATATTTTCTCAAATTTCTATTATGGATGATAACATAGAAGTTATTTCAATGGAAAGAGTTTCATATTTTAATGGTGAAACTTTTGGTTACTAGAAGGCATTGATGATCATCTATATGAAGAACAATTTTATAAAGGTTTTTAATAAATCCATAAATCCTTATAAAATTGTTGAGACACAACTAGATACATGGTATACTAACACTGAAGTGATATATGATCTAAATATTAAGTCTTTGAACTCTATTATCTATGGACTAGGTCCAGATGAGTGTAACCAAGTTTCTCAGTGTCAAAATACCCATGAAATGCGGGCCACAATAGTAGTTCCTTATGTAGGGAAAGATAATCTTTGGGATCTGTGTTATGATATTTAAAAACATAAGTTTAATACCTTTTAAATGGATGAAGGAGGAAGCATTACATTGTTGAATGGAAGACATGATGAGATTTTTAATAATGTATCTTATTTTGGGAAAAAAATTACCGAGCAAGAGAAATCTTTGAAAGTGATGTGATTTTTACCACCTAAGTGTTATAGAATCACATCTTCCTTTAATTAATCTACATAGGTAAAGAATTTTGAAATAAAATATCTCATTAGAACTCTTATGATGTATGAGACAAAAATGGAAGCTGATGTTGGAGAACATAAAATGTTTAAGAGGTAAAATAATACTATAAAAATTTCTAGTTATAAAGATAGAAATAATAAAAAGGGTGTACATATCTATGAATCATCTAAAGAATAATATTACATAATAATTTTAAATGAAATAATAAAATTTCATAGTATGGAAGAATGTTTATAAAGTTATATAACTAGAGAATAGGTTTTTGAATAACTTTAATCTACTAGAGGAAACATTATGGAAAATCTAAAGATGTGTGATTCTATATATGAAAAAATCATGGGCAAATCAAGCCAAAATTGACTCAACTGAAATAAAATAAAAATGTCTGATAAAAATATTTTGATAAAGTTGAGGTAAAATAAGAGATCCAGGAATTCCCTGAAATACACATGGATTTCCTATGAAGACTCTAAAATACATATTAAAAATCATAAGCTTATGTGTCTCATAAACATTCCAACTTGTGTTTTATGGAATGTTTAAATGAGGTAATCTCTTATTATTCTTCTAATCACGAGTTTGATTTTGAAAAAAAAATTATCATTTCATGAATTAAATTAACTTTGACCCGTGATGGAAACTAACTACCAAATCTTTAAAAATAAAAATAAAAATCTTTTATAAATTCCTATAGTAAAATTATCAATAAAGATAAAATTGTAAATAAAAAATCATATATTTTAAAACCCAGTTTTAAAATTATACTACATCATGTATTGAATATAATAAATAAATTAAAAATAAAAAATAAGATTGTTAGTATCACAAATATGATACCAGTATTTTTACTAAGGGGTATTACATAAAGATGTTACTCCGTAAAAAACAACCAAAAATATAAAAGTATGGTATAAGAAGAAAGGGTGAAAATAACAAAAATTATAATAATTATTTTATACCATGCTCTAAAAAAATCATGTATCGAATTATATGATTTTATTTTGGAATAAATGTACATTTTCAAAATTATAGCTACCTATGAAATCATAAAATGCGTGGAATGATAAAGTTGTTATTTATGAAAATCATTCCAATTTGAATTTTAATTTTGAAAAATTAAAACAGTGTTGGGATAGAAAATAATTTATACTTAACCTTCTTGGACCAAATAGATCCTAGGTAACAAAAAATCATGTCGTTTTATTAATTATTGTAGTGAACTAGCCACATAAACAATAATGAGTTTTTTTTTGGATATAGGATATTTAAAAGAACTGGAATGGATATTTTCAAACAATCAATCATTATTTAAAATTGATAGAGGATATTAACATTTGGTTAAAATTAAAGAAAAAATAGAGTTGGAATTTCATCTATTAGAAATAAACAATCTATCATCACCAAAAAAGTAACTTATTTTGGAGGCTGAAATCACAAATTGATAATTATTTTTCACCAATGTGATGGTGGTTATTTGGTTTGTTTCTCTAAAAATTCCATCTTTTCCTTTCCATAAAAATCAATAATGTTTAGACAACCAATAATCGATAATTTCTATTCCTTATATATTAATTATTTATGCATAAAATTTCTAAAAATTTTATAATTTGAATTAATGAATCTTGGATTTATCACCAAAGTCTTGTAAATTGTATGGTTTAATACTTGTGAATGTTATCAAAAAAAATTGAATTATGATTTTATAAATATTTAATTGGATATAAATAAATTATGTGATGTTTGTAAAATGTTCACAAAACATAAGTCATATTTTTAAACAACTTAAATAGTTTGATACTTGTAGACCCCTAGAACATATCCATGTAAGTCTATTTGTACATGAAAAAATAACAATCCTTGCTGGAGAATCATGTGTTAATGTATTAGTTGATGATTTTTCAAGATTCACTTGGGTTTAATTCTGGAGACTTAAAAGTGACTCATATTTTTTGATTCATACATCTTATGGAAATTTTGAATCATTTTTCACTCTAGTGTTTAATTTTATTCCCTTTCATTGGTGACCCCTTGTGTGGTTGTTTTTTCCATGCTAGTTGGTTTTTTAATGGTGGGTTGACCCACAATGAGTCTTGTTGATGACTTCTCTTAAACTAATCAAGTGTAATTATATAATTTAAGAGGTTACTCTAGTAATAAAGGGTTTTTTGGATTTTTTAGTTTTTTGTGATGAGAAATAGTGTTTGACCAATGTCCAAAAATAGTGGGGATACCACCATAAAAAAGGGGCTCATGGTGAATTTGATTTTAAATATTTTTAATGAGGTAACCCTTTGTCACCATTCTACCCATCAATAATGATTTTATATGTTTATTTCTATGTTAGGTTTTAGGGTGTTCCTTGTTTGAGGTTTTTTAGGGATATGAAATCTCTCCTCTATCCATATTCAATTTTATGTTTATGTACATTCCATATCACATGTTTTTCCCTTAGGTGTATGTTCATTTTTTAGGATGACCTTTTGGAATAACTAGGGATATTAAGGATCTGGGATTTTAGAATGAAGAAGGATTTACATTTTTGGATTTTTGGTAGCACTGTTGTTTTTTGAGAGGCATTTCATCCAAGACTTGTGTCTTGATCATCCAATTCTTTTGAGACTTTATGGGGACCATAAGTGTCAGGTGGGGAGAATAGTCACACCCTAACCCAGAATTATTGTTTATTTTTTAATTTTTTTATTATATTAATCTTTAGTTTTTTTTATTTTCAAAACAAGATAAGTCTTAAAATATTAATTTATGTATTCTTTAACATAGGCACATGGTTAGAGACCAGTTAGTATAAACCACGCACAAACAGTGTATAGGTGTCTACATTGTTTAATTGAGATAATCACAGAACTGGTGTATGGTTTCCGTAACCCTGAAGCATGCCCATGCGGGGTGTGTAGAGCCTTTAATAGAGGCACACAATTGAAGAATAGTTCATCCAATCATGAGGCCAAACAATTTATGGTTTATAGAAATTTGATAAATAATAATAAAATATAATAAATTTAAAAAATATAATTATTTTCAATAATGATTTACCTATACATATCAGGCCCCAACACCCCCCCTTTCATCTCTATAACATGTTACCCAGACCCCTCCTTCTCCTCCTAGACACACCCACCACTACCTCATGATCCCTCTGAAATTTGATTTCTCAATTTATTTCTAGTATGATCATATCATGTGAGATTCTCTTCTCTTCTTATCCCTTCATCATCTATTTTTTCTTTGTTTTATTTCTCTTAGGAGTAGTGTACATGTTATGGCTGAATCCTATCCTAGTTTTTGGATGTTCCTCTTACCAATTCTTGATAGATCAAGTATTTATCACATGTTAAGGATGATAATTGAAATTTCCCTTTAATTTAGTGGATTCACCATTGGTCTTAGGTAGGTATTATTCTTTTTTAATTATTTGGATAAATTTCATTTAGGTATATTTTTAATTTTTGAGTTTCTATTATTTTTCTTGTGTATTATGGACCTCCATTCATAAAAGAGGATCACACACATTTGGGTTGGTATAGAATATACATATATACCTTATGTGTACATATTACCCCATAGAGAGGAAAATATTAACATTTCTTATAAGGGTATATATATTTGTGTGTGTGAGTGTGTGTGTCAATATGTGTGTAATCATATAATGAGGGCCTCTTTTTCTTCTATGGATCTTCTTAGGATGGTTTCATATTTTCATCATAAAAAAACATTTTTTGAGGTAGGTTACCTATGAATATACCTTTAATTTAATTCATTGATTTCATAATTGATCTAAATTTTTTTCATTATTATATGGGATTTATACACCATGAAAAAAGAATTTTAAATCATGGAATTTAATTTTCACTCGCTTCTTGTACTTTAAAAAAACATCCAAGAGAGGATTTCTTTGTTTAATCTTATTTTACAACATTTTTTTTAAGTTTATAGTATTTTAAATGTCCAATGTTTCCTATTTATTTATTAGACTGTGTAGTTTGTAATTTCATTGATGTTATTTTGAGTGTGTAATGATGGTGAAATGGTTTTATCCTATAGCTATATTTAAATTTAGTTCGTTGATTTGAGAATGTTTCCTTGTAATGGTTTAGAGATTTTGGGTGTTTTAAAAAGTTAACAACCATGATTTGAAAATTTTGATCACTTTGGAACCTTGGGTGTCTAGGTTGGTATGGACTAGTATGTCAGTTGAGACAATATCGTAATGACAGGGGATCTATAGAGAGTATATGCTACAACACTAAATTAATGAATAATGATAATTTAAGGACCAAAATAACTTTTTTTGAGACCTCTATAATCGATCATTCATGAGAACCTAGTATATTGATTGATCATCAAGGTATGGGGATAATGGGGCCCTAATGATCAAGGTTCATAGGGATTTCCCATTGTGTTTTCTCTGTTTTACACTTATTTTTCATAGAATTATT
The DNA here is from genome assembly GCA_963277665.1 of Viscum album. Taxonomy (NCBI): domain Eukaryota; kingdom Viridiplantae; phylum Streptophyta; class Magnoliopsida; order Santalales; family Viscaceae; genus Viscum; species Viscum album. Next base: position 1,318,052,296 of record OY728157.1, read on the forward strand.
TTATTGTCCATTTTTTTTATGATTTTCTATATATTTTATAGTTTATTAATAATATGGATTCCTTTTATTGTTTTCTATACTTAGACACTTTTATAAAATATGTTACCCTTTATAAGGAATTTACTAAAAAGTTTTATATTTTTCGAAACTGTTTCCAAAAATGCAGTGGAAAGTATTTATACATAAAATGAATGTATATTTTTTAGCTATGTTAAAAGGGTATAAAACATATTTTTATATGTATGATTCTCAAAATATAAAGAAATTTTTCTTAAATGATATGGAATTGGTAAGAGTTTATTTTGGAACACCTATCGAGCTTTAATAATCACACATATATCTCAATATTTCCTTAGCTTCTGGTGATGCATTTAGCATAGTATCGATCTCCATGGAGCGATGTTGGTTCAATTCATAATGATGAACCCCAAGGTCTCTAGGATATATGTCTAGTGATTACTTTTATCAGTTTAGATTCCCATTTCTTTTGTGCTTTTAAAAACATTTTTTCTTACTCTGTTTTATTTACCAATTTTATATGGGATAAATCATTCCCAATTGAATTATTATTGATGCATAGAACTAGTTTCCATACCCAAAGAAATTATAGAACCTCTAGAGCCTTATTTTATGTTATATTGAGTGACCAATTTATGGTCAACTCAACTTGGTTCATGACATCCAGTCCCACATTAGAATTTTCTTCTGGTTTCTCAGGGGATATATACTAACACGATCCCCTGAAAATATCATATTGAGTCAAGAGAACCAAATAGTGATTTTTAGTTATCCCAATTTTTCCTATATGATATGACCATTATATCATGTGAAACAAATTTCATTCTCACTTCCCACATATTATTAATGAAATATAGAGGGCTATTTTATGCGATTATACTTCCACTAAAAATTATAACTTCATTAGAAATAATACATTGAGGCAAGAAAGTTACACCCCCATGAAAAATGTATCCACCTTCTTTCATTTTGAAATAGACCCCCCCTTGGTGTATGTGAAGAATCCAAGAAACCTATAATCCCCCTTTTGGGTATTTCTTATCCACCAGTTTTAAAAAAACATTATCTTTGTCGTCAACCTCAATTTGATCAGTTAAATCCTTTGAAACCTCATGTTATTGAAACCAGTATAATTTCATACTATTTTTTTAATAAGAGATTCACTAAGTTAATTTACCAATTGGAACATGAGAAGTCATATATACCCTCTATTCTTACTAAGCCAGAGCTCAGTGGAGGAAACAATGGTTTATATAGAAAATCAACAATCTTGTCCATGTTATTCATGAATTTAAGAAACACATAAAATATTTGGATTTCAATTCTTATAAGATAACCTATGATCTCCAAAAATTCACAAAAAACCAGTGGTACATATTTAAATTACTAATATGTGAGATACATACCACATGATTATGTAATTAATACCACTTGGTAAACATTCCCCAATTATTTCAGAAGAAGATCAATTTTAAAAAATGATATCATTCGAAATCTATGCCTTTTATATATTCATATGATTCAAAAAAACATGTGATTATTATTTGTATCCTTTTATTTTTAGTAGAAATACCCCTAATTATATGTCTCCAAACAGCATTTTCATATAATTCATGTTAGTATTAAATAGTGGGGGAACCATTTTCTTGGGAACCAAGACATTCAATAGATTTTGGAATAATATAAAATCAAGACTGTAGATACAAAACTCAAACCACTTGTTATACAAATAGATATATAAAAATAAAATTTATTTTTTTGAATGATCTTGTTCCCCATGAAATTATATTTAATAGTATTGAGTCCACTTTAACTATATCTTGATTCAAACACATATCATATAACCCATTTTTGTGTAAACTATCCATTCTTTCTTTCCAAATAATTTATACCATATAAATAATAAAAATACATTAATATTCGATATTGATCCCAATTGATACAATAAAATATTATTTTCTGATTTAAAACACAACATATATCACCATTTGAAATTTTTAATATCTATTTCCTCTTTTCCAGAACAATAAACAGTTTACATTACAAGAATAATCATCCATGTTATTTTTAAGAACACTCAACCAATGGTTCATATCTCTACCTTGATTCTGCATCGTTTCAAAAATAGTTAGAAATAATAAAGCATTTGGGGAGTAGGGTACATCAAAATTCCTCATGTTGAGAATGATGGTGAGTCACTATGGAAATTTTTTTAACATTTTCTTTCACTTTAGAATCCTTATTCAGATCTGAAATTTATTTTATGGAATCCAACCGCCTTTCATAATCATCAGGTTTTTCTTGTTTCACAAAATTTATTCTTTCATGGGTATATTTACCCAAAATAGACTATTTTACAAGAATATGAATATTTCTTTTTCCGTATAACTTCTTTCTTCTCTTACTGTCCCTTGAAGAATTATAAATATTTATAATGATTATATTTCTTTTGGATGTCCATTTTCATGATCCTTATTGATTTTTTCATTAAATGATATCTTTACATTCATCCATAAAATTTCATTATTTTTCTAATATATATGTGGTTCAGAGATGGATTTAAATGTTTTTTATGCTTTAATTTTAATAAATTAGTATTATTTGTATATTATTTCACATATGTCCTCAAGGAAATAGTATTCCCCTTCATTTCATCCCAAAATCATCCTTTAATAAATATTTAACATACTTCAAAACATGCACTGTGTACATGGTTAGAATGGTAATAATTATTGGGATACGATCTCTCTCTCTTTTTTTCTCTCTGGTGACATAGTATTTCCAGTATTCTACATGATTTAGATCATTTGATATATCCCCATACCTCAACAAAAATAGAAGATGTATCTATATATCCCATAAACGTAATAGACATTACCATGTCTCCCTTAAGTCCTCATCCAATTGTTTTTACATATTTTGTTGTCCCTTTTATGTCAATTTTGGACTCCTTTACAATATTATATTTTCTTAGCTGTATTCATGGATCTCTTCTTAACATGACATGGTGGTGTTTTTTATAGAAAAGACTAGATATACCCATGAAGCAAGATCTCTATAACCTAATAATATTTTCCTATTTCCCCTCAGGGATTCCAAACTTATTATTTACTTCATAATCATCATCCAAAGGGTGTTCAAATAAAATTTTTGAAGCATTTCTGATATTATACATACCCTTACCATCTATTTAGTTCTTAGCTGAAACCTATTCTTCTTGTATCTTATGTATCGTCTTGATTTTTGATTCAAGTTGAGAACTAAGTTATATCTTGAGATTCTTCCCACAAGACATCTACTCTTCCATGGATTTATTAATATTATCTGGTATGTTCTCATGTTAATTAATTTTAGATTTCATTTTAGAAATAGAGTAATTTAATCATATTATATAATTTTATATTATTCTATTCTCATAAACCCATTTAGACAAATTATAAGACAAAAATAATCCTTCTTTTCCTTCAGATTATAGAATTCTTTCATTTTTAGATTATTTTATATTCAATATTCTTTAATATATTCCACTATAGTGGATATCATCCTTAACTGTTCTATTTTAGAATCATTCTTATCCCTGTTGTTATTTTCAATTTCTACAAGACTTTGGTTTCAACCACTCATTTATTTTACATCATTTTTCAATACTTGAATCTAGATATCATGGGACTATTTTTTCTCATTCAACTTTAAATTATATTTTTTTTAATTATTAACACATCTTCATCTGATAATTGGAAGACATCCACTTTTATCTTTCTTGGGATCTCCCCATCATCTACAGTTTAAAAGTCACATTAAATATCATGTTCTATATACATTCCTACAATATCCATGTAAATTGATTCACAATATGAGTCATCCATACCATCATTATAAATGATATTGGTCTCATACAATTGAATCTAACATTTATAAAAAAAATATTTATACAGAAAGGGATTCCACTTTTTTAGAGATTCTTATTTTAATTTCTACCTTTTACCATTCCACTCCAAAATATAGTGTCAAATTGGACTTTAAATTCACCAATCAAAAGAATGTGATCAAATAAAGTATATCTAAGAATGAGACTTACCCTCTAATACCACTTTTTAAACTTATACAAGGTACTTACACTGAGATTACTTTTTGAGGGGGTGTTAATCAGGGTATGCATTGTCTATGAAAATTAATACTCTTACTCCATTAAATATATATCATTCCCTATAGTATGTTGACCTATCAACCTTTAAGGCCACTTTTTATACTCATTGATGGATATGATTACGTTTTGGTAATCTCTTTTGGTTTGAATTCATAATGAAAATATGAAAATAATAATTTAATTAGTTCAGTTTCATGGGGATATGTCTAAGGAGCATCCATTAATGTTGTTTCATAAACCTAAATACACTATAAAGATCACTTATTATATAGGTTTGGGATAGGTCACTCATATGCCCAAGATCATTGCCTTACATGATTTAGGTATATCTCAATACATACGAAGGGTCACATCCTCTAACCTTCCTTCTTTAAATAACTATTAGTGAATGAAACCACTCCATATTTATAGACTTGTAGGTCCCACCATCAACAACACTCAATGCATCGTCATGTATGATGAGAATCTATGTTATAGTAACTTTTTCGGGTTATGCTTTATCTATTAAAACCCCTTGATGCTATATTTAATCTTTTTTGAATACATGGATCAATTCCTCACTATTATAGTCACAAAAAATAAAACTTATTTTTTGAATGTTTCCAATTGTTTAAGACTTTGAGCCCCTAATCTAAAAAAACCATCTTATTAACATCAAGTAATTAATATCATTAGAAAATAATATCTTCCTTTATATTTCCTTGTTTTTTATATATATAAGATGTTCATAGAGATCCTCTCTTCTCTTATCTTATGATCCTTCTATTCCTTTAATACTTCTTTGGAATTAATTGTATTCCATAAATAAATTGGAAATCTTGGTCAAACCAATCTACACATGTTAAACCATAATTGAATTCTTGAACCTCCCATAAAGAACCATTATTTTTTCTAAAAATTCTAAGAAGTAATTACGTGTGATCACATAGAAAAACTTTTCTATGGATTGGTATGAAGGAAATTGACATTAAAATGGAACTTTGGTGGTGTTTTCTAGTCTGTCATGGTACTGCCTACAACTCATTTAACTTCACTGTGGTGTTTTCCATCATACTTTGGTGTGGTATAATTCCTAGGATGAAGCCATCAACACTGTGACATAGAGTCATGTAGTCGAAAAGGTCCACTTTTATATCACATATAAATTATTCTTTAACTCTCTAAAAGATCAGGAAATATATTCTCAAACTGATTCTCATACTAATCTGGTGGAATCATGGAGACAATTATTTTTTCATAACCTTCTATTTGAGAGTAGAAATTGAAATATGTACTTATACTAAATTCAGACCCTCAACATCGCAATCCTTGGTTGTGGCATGGACTCCTTGTCTAATGGGGATGTGATGTAGCCTTTAGTGTTATGGAATGGACACCTTCATACCAGAAGGGACTATGGTGTATCCCTATATCAATGATATTGAGACCCAAAATATTCTAGAGGAACAAAAATCCTCTCATTCCTACTCCATTCCATGATTTGTTTGGCTACAACTGATCCTAAAATCCTAGAGTACCACATAGTAAATTTCATTAGGTTTGTCATGGAATATATAAAATCATGGTCCCTTGACTAAGTATATGTGAGTATCAATGTTTTATCCTAGCATTCTCTATGGTACCACCCTAAACTATGGACCTCTATCTCCATGTGAACACTATCCCATGTTAACATTATCCTTTATGCCAATCTGGTGTTCTAGCATGGATGTATGGCCTGTCTAGTTCTCTTATATTGTTTGTCTTGCGTTTTCTATATATTTGGTGTTGAGATGGATTGTCTAGACGGCCTAATATGGATAATATTTTCTTCTAGATAACCTTAAACTGGATTCATGAATGTTATGATTTAGTCTACCTCTTAAAAATATCTTTTATGTCAACTATAAAGACATATATTTACTTTGAAACACACTGACCATAGACACCACTATGACATGGTGATTCCCTTGAACCTTTTTGAAACAGAGTCCACTATAGGATTCCTCTATACATCTTCCACTTGACCAAACATCACACTGTCAAGATTTCCAAAATCTATAGATCTTGATGTTAATAATATACCATGGTAATCTGTTTGGGATCAACCAATATTCCAAGAAACAATTTTTACATCCTCAAATTGTGTCTTCAAAAATGAAATTATCTAAAAATTCAACTTTCTTCATTCAGATTCCAGCAATAATCTTTATTTTGGTCATTAATCACAACCAATATTATTATAGCAAAATTCAACAATAATACTTAGGTAATTAAAACAACTATAAATTAGAGTAGTTTGATTTTTTTTAAGGTTCCTATGTATTTTATCAGTGTATATGTTTTTAATGATAATAATATATAGTATGGATATAAAAAATCTAACATTATATATTTTTTGTACTCGTGAATTTGGATATAAATGGTAAATTTTAAAAAAATAATTGTCTATCAATTTTTATTGACTACCTATTTTTATATATTAGATAAACCTCAATAGTTATTAATTTATTAGTGGTCCTATAAGGACTATTTATTTTAGATATTTTTACAGGAAATCATATAATGAGATCCTTATATGATTCATCAGGAATAATTCTACTACCACTCCACAAGAATTTGAGACAGAGGGAGTTATTATTAAAATTTAGAATAGAAAAATCATAGAATAAGATCATGATAGATTTAGACTTTACATCAATGATCTTGCTGACCAGGTTGAGGTTGAAAATGATTTTATGAAGATTTAAACATTGATTGATTGAATTATATAACTTCGTCGATACCATTGTTTATTCTATAACCCAAATTTATAGGGTGGGTTATATGTTAGTTAACTACTTGGATAAAAATGGACCAATTCAAGTTGAATTGTTTTGTTTGATAATGAAAATTATAGAACACATTTTGTCTGTTTATTTTTATATTATTTTTTAGGTGGTCAAATATTTCAACTGTTTGATTTATTGTATATGATAATTTAGTTAATTATAATTAATAGAATAAATAATCTACACTTATTATTTGAAATCCTATTATAATATAATTTATATATATGTAAAATTTTATAATATAAATATAAACAAATATATAAATTAGAGTATAGAAATTATATTCATGTTGTATTTTTAAATTAGAATTAATAATATGATAATGTTAATGTAAATTAAATATATACATTTTTAAATCCTATACTAACAATAAAATATACTAGAATAATAATAAAATTATATAATTATTTATATACATATGTATATAAATATATATTTTGATAATTAAAATTATATTTTAATAACATATTATTAAAACTTTTAAAATATAAAATTATATATATACACTATAAAAAATATTTATATTAAAATTTATCTAAATAGGTATTAAAATACCCAATTAAACATGCATAATTTTCAGCTATCAGTTTGAAAACTCAGACTATGAGTGGGGGTCTACCACCAGATTACCTAAGTTATTTATTATTATAAATATATATATAAATTTCTGAACAACCAGACCCATATGATAAATCTTTTTTATCCTTTTTGTTCACTAGGTAATGCAATGTCATGTGATCTCTATATACAATAACTTTCAAATGGAATACATTTGAGAGAAATTAATCATATGAAAATGTCACTATAAGAAATTCATTCTCAGTTTTTTTATAATTAATTTGATTGTAGTTTAGGGATTAACTATAGTATTATATTATTTATATAATTTATTTCATTCATTTTCCTACACAAATCATATTTAATAGTCACTATAATCTTACATGAAATCCAACGATTTCTCCCAGTTTTATGGAATAATTACTAAGGCCTCCATGAGGTTATCCATTATTGTATATAAATATTTTTCTATTCTGTTAGTGTACCTGAGAGGAATATCCTTTCATTTGTATTAATTTTTATATAAGAATTATAAGATATATTTTTCAAAAAAAATCAATAAAAACCCATGTGTCCCAAAAAATAGAAATTAATGTAATTTTTTTTGTAACATGTATATATTATATCATGCTAATTTTTATTGATAAAACATGGAAACCTCCCATAACTATCCTACTTATCACCATAAATCGTCATTATTACAAATTCAATACCATATTTTTATGTGTGAAACTTTGAGACACCATCAATATAATATTTAGAGACATTTCAAATAATCTTCCATAAATTAAGAAATAAAAAAAATTCATTTAACATTCTATAAATTATATAATAAATGATTGATAACATGAATATTTAAAATAGGTTAGTTTTAATGCACATTAAAAATTCCATGTTAATATATGAAAACATGTTTTATGAATAAAATAATATAGTTTATTTAGGGTATTAAAATGTGAATGGAATTATATTTTATTAAAAATAAACATCCATAAAAAATAAAATTCCTTTAAAATGTATTTACAATGTAGTCAATAAAATTTAATATGAAATAATTTTTTTATTATATGATTATGTTTTTTATAATCCAAAAAAACACTCTAATATTTCATTGTATATCTTGGGATTAATTCACTTTTTATTAGGTAAAATATTCATACTACCCATTTTAATAAATATAAGTAGGGGTATGACAAACATTTTTTATCAAAAATGTGGAAAATAATGCATGTATTGATGTAATGATCTCATTAAAGTTTCATCCTAAACATGAATTGAAACTAGTCTACCACTGGGCCTGAAAATCTTTTGTGATCCCCATGGGCTTGAAGCTAGTTCTTAGGGAACTGAGGAACATACTTGGAGATGATTTCACCCATAAAAAATTAAAAAATTATTGAAGCAATAACAATAATTCTATAATGAACTGTCAAAATATCAGATTTTTATGCTAATATAAATAATAAAAAAGGGAACAATATAAAAAATTAAACAATATATAGAAAATAAATCTCATAGATCACCTCTAACTCCATCACATACTATATCTCTTGTTATTCATCATCCATAAATTCACATATATAATTATCCTATGATTAATGTAAGGAAAAGAAATAGGGATTGGTGATTTTGAAGTTGCATCAAGGAATTAAAATCATATAGAATAAACAATTAACATAGCAGGACCCCAAGGGACCAAACAACCTTGATTTTTAAAATTCCCCATCAGTGAATAAGGGATAACCTAAAAACCTAAAATTGAAATATAACATAGGAATGAGCTTAAAATCCCAGTGCACATGCTAAGAAATAACAACCCATGCATCACTTTTGAATAAAATATCCATTTTATACTAGTTTGAAGTACAATGTACAAAAATTGTTTTCATCAAATATATATATATATATATGTGTTTACATAAAACATAAAAACAAAGATATAAAATTTAATAAAATCCCTTTTTATCCCTCTTAAATGAAAACATTCACTTAAGAATACATTTCCTAGGCTTATGCCACTTTTTCTAAAACATGTGTTTTCAGTCCACAATAAAAATTAATTTATAAAACCAACTCACACAACATAAATATACCTCAGGAATGGTTGATCAATAACAGGAAAAAACATAAATAATGAAAACAACTAAAGGTTATATATACATCAATCAGTCAAGTGATAAAAAATAATGTCAATAGAATCACAAATATCAAACCACCAACCAAATAATTTGTATCATGGGAACTACCCTAGGTAAAAAAGTGTGATATAACTATACTTTACCAATCATGGACCAACCTAATGGACTTTTTTTATCCTATATCAATCCATTAAACTAACTTCCACATGGCCATCATTTGAAGAACATCTCATCTATTCATTTTTCACAATAGTTGGGACACTAATAGCATGTAACTCTCTAGTGTAGCATAAGTATAAAATTCCCACTTAGCTATTAAGGTTAACATGAGCATGAATTTGGAGGCTGAGAAAACAATAATAACAATCAAAAAATCATTATAAAACATAAACAATAATCTCACACTCAATTCTAGCACCATAGAGGAAAAACCCCTGTGTTTCATCACCCAGTCTCAATATACATCAAACACCACACATGATGTTAAAAAAATATAAAGGGACATAAAATGTCCTAATAGAATCATGAATTTCAAAATTCAGTTCTAAGGTGAAAATGATCTTATCCAAAATCCATGCAAGATTCTGAGTATTTTCTATCAATTTGAAACAATTTCAAATATATTTAAAAATTGTTAAACATAAAAGAACCCTTAAAAACAATTTATGAAATTAACTATTATTTTTTATTAAACATATAAAAGGCTTAAAAATAGTCATTTAATTTAATATTTTACATATTTGAGGTCAAAAAATTTCAAAACGTCCCTTTTTAAAAAATATTTATTAAACATTTTATCAATAATTTCAATTTCAAATATCATTTGAAATTACAATTTAAAATATTAAACCAATAAATAATTTACTTTTATGACCAAAAAATGTTTTTCAAATCTTATAAATCATTGATAAAATCTATTCAAAAATTTTCTCATATACATGGTTTTCATTGTTTAATAATGTATATTTTTAACATGCTCTCAAATTATGATGTACTTAGAATTGAGATAAAAATGTAGTAAATTTTTTCCCTTTGAAATAATGCCTAAAAACCTATATTAATTTAATATTATATCCAGAATATGGAGTTAAAAGTCAATAATTAATAGTTATTAAATTCAAAGGCTAAAATAAGGAGAAACATACCTCAAATTTTTGGTGAATGTTCTACGACTCCGAATACATGATGGAAAAGGTCCAAAAACTAAATCATAGACGCAAAAAAAAATCACAATGTAAACTGTTAACCCTTAACTTAGGGTTAGTCCAAGTGAGGGATACATGATGTATAAATAAGATAATAGGTGGATAAGCTTCACCTTGGAGGTTTGTCCTCAAATTTATAATGAACCAATGAGAATCCCCAATAGAAGAGGAGAAATTGATGAGGGGAAGGATAAAACAAGATGGGAAAGCATGTATGGTTTTGTGTGAGGTGTGGGGGTGGAGAAAGTATCTTTAGGGTTTAAAATCCTGTTGTACACAGTAATGATTTTAAAAAATTAAATATTTTGGTGATTGGAATTGTTTGACATCATGTTTTACTTAATCATGGGCCAACCATTTATTTGATACCAGAAATTTTTAAAAATATATCGTGGTTTCCCTAGGTACACCACACTGTTAGACAAACCATTTGATAACCTTGTAAAAACGAAATGTGAAGTTATAAACCCATGGATGGTTCTCACATAGTTACTCATAACAATGTGGGTTAACTGCAGAACACATAAAAAGTATTACAAAATATAAATTTTGGCGCTTAATTTATACAAATTTTAATTTCACAATATTAATAAAAATTAATTTAAAATAAATTGTATAGTGATATGTTATTATCAAAATTATCCACAGCAATGCACTTTTGGCCCCCATAAATTCTTTAGTCTGTATAGAAGCAATTGGAACAAGACAAGTCATTGTAATTTAATTCATGAGGCGGGGTTCTGGAGAAAAATGAGGAGAGATAAAATAAAATAGAACCACTCTATAAAATCCATTATCCAATCTATCCATTCAAAATACCCAAAACAACCAAACAAATATTCCAAAAACATGTGACCTTTCTATGTAAAACATAAGCTAAACCAGCTTCCTCATAGTCATAATAGAAGGGAGACTGATACCCAGTCTCCCCATCATATATAATCATTCTAAAAAGGCAAATAATTAATAATAAAAATAAAGGGGAAACACTCACATAAAATCACTTGTTATAGAAAAAACCACATATTAATCATTCATCAGAAACTAATCAAACTCTATGAAAGATACAACCAAAAGAAACACCTATACACCCACAAATAAATGTCACCAAGACTACCATGATATCAACTAAACCTAAATAATGATATGGTATTTAACCTTTGGTCACTATATATATGGTCAATCAAGGGTCTCAACAATAGTACACCATATCATGTAGAACCTAATTGAACTAGAAAAAACAATAGGAAATATTCAACATGAACTAGTTATATTCGCACCCTATCCATAAGAGCACACACCCAAGTCACCTTCGACATCACTCTATCTGTATCACAACCTCAAGACCCAACTAACATAAAAATGAACCTTAATAAATAAATCTTCATAACAAAAAAATAAGACTACAAGGAAACGAACATCCCACAAGAATAAATTGATGATATCTCAAAGGAAACATCTAACCAAAAATTATCTCAAAATCCAAAATTGAATTCAAACCATTAGAATAATTCCATAAAAAACCATAGAATACTCTAGAATTATTTTGAAATCTCAAACTCGATCTAATGAAAAATTTCATAACAAATATCAGTCATAAAGATCCAGCAGTTTTATGAAAATTATGCATTTCCCTCAACTCTTCTAAATTAATGAAACTACCTATATAAACCTTGATCCCCATGTAAATAATAATTTTACTAACATGATAAGTCCGGAGATACACCCAATGGAAAAAACATTATGAGTAATACACATTACTCAGAGTCTAGGTGGAGACTAGAATGGAAATAATATTCTTTAAATGATTAATAACTCACCAAGATGGCTATCTTAAGTAAAAAAAACCTTTTAATATTTTCTTTGTCCCTAATGGGAGGCATGCATAGAAAAATAGATGACATGAACACATTCAATACCTGTCAACAAAATCATAACCAATAGTTCCATTATTAATTGAAACACATAAATATATATATATATATATATATATATATATATATATATATATCACACCATAACAAAACACATCACCCACACACCAAAAAACCATAGTTTCTTATTAAAAAACACAAAATTTATATAATGAGTTTTAAAGCACCACCCTAAATTAGAAATTAAAAATAAAAAACATTTTATAATTTTATCACCATAAGAAATACCTATTTGAAATTGTATGGGTTCATTTTAAATAATTTATATAAAAACCAACTTTCATTCTAAAAAAATTACCCAAAATGTATAATGCAATTATTAAATTTAAATTATAAATTTTATAGAACCAAAAATAACATTAGAATAACATATTAAACTAGATTTTGAACCAAAAAAATTATTAGAAAACATGAATACCCCAATTTTTAAACAAAAATAGATTTAAAATTTAAAATCAAAGCCAATAAATAATATAAAAAACTAAATCACATTCATTTTGATAACACTAAACATAACCAACCCCTCTATAAATCCCCTCAAACAACTGAAAATTAACTTTAAGTGTAATTAAAGAATCAAATTAGGATAATAATAAATTGTAATAAAACATAATATTGATCATGGTTTTTTTGAAGTCCATATAACCATATATATGTAATCAACATGGTTGTATGGACCTTGTGGGCCAATCCTGTATCCCGGGATCCTCCTCCACTCTCACCCCAAGATTAAAAAACATCATCAAATCACTTCAAACTCATTTGGAATTAAATCATAATTTCAATCTAAAACACATCAAATAATTTGGGAATGAAATAAAAATCCCTGAAACTATCCAAGACTATCCCTAAAAACTTAATGCACTGAATGTAAAAGATCTATCGAGAGTATCTCATAAACCTATGCCTTATGTTTAGACTACCTTATCACAATACAACCATTAAACCCCAAAAAAAAGTGGGATACTAAAATTATTGGGCCCCTATTCATGACCTATGGATCAGATTCTATTTGAAATAAATTGGCTCGAGTGATGACCTAAACCAACAATTGATCCAATCTACCACTTGGCCTAGAGGGAATTACCGACTCCTACGAGCTGGAAACCAGTGCTTGGGAATATAAGCAACACAATTGACAATAATTTCATGTATAAAATATTATTAAATTAGGATAAAAAGATAAACAAAATTTCCAACAAGACCTATTTATAAATCAGAAATCCATTCCAATAAAAACAAGAAGACATGAAATACTATAAAAAATTAAATAATCTAGAAAACCAATCCCACAACACACCACCAAATCCATCACACTCAAATTCCCTTGTTATTAGACATACCTAATGACACATTTATAATTTACCACTTATTAAAGAAATTAAAAGAAACAATAATTTTCATTTTGGTCAGTGGTATAATGAAACTAAATAATATAAAATAAACATTAACTTCTCCCTGATCCCAAATGAGTATCCAAACATGACATCGAACATTCCCTATGAGTGAACTAGGGATAAAATGAAACCTAAAATATAAATACAATATAGGTTTAAACATAAATTCTTAGTAGGAATGAAAAGAAACCAAACACTATGTATCGTATTTTAATAAATGATCCATTTCACATTAGTTTGAAATATAATATACAAACATGTGTTTTTAAAATATATGCGTATGTCTACATAAAATCAAAAAACACATAAAAAATCATTTATAAGCATCCTTTTCACCAATTCAATGAAAAAATTCCCCTAAGAAAATATTTCTTGGGACTCTGACCCATTTCCCAAAAAACAAGTTTTAAATCAGTTTTCAAAATTCTTTTAGAAACCCAACTCACATGAAATAAATAAACATTAGGAAGGGTGTAATCACAACCCCAATTAAATAATAAGGTAATTAAAAACCAATGTTTATATATACATTAATTAGTAGAGGATTAAAAATAATTTCAAGTGGATCCCCTGTATAAAACCACCAACCTAATAATAGATGTCATAGAATTTACCCAAGATACTAATGTGTGCGATGAATATACTTTACCAAACATGACCAGAAATATCTGCCTAAATTGAATTGTAAAAACAATACATATGGTTATCCAATCATTTACCATCATAAGAGGCACCCCACATCTAGTTCAATTTGACATTATTGGGGACACTAGTAGCATGACTATCTAGTATAATATAAGTCAAAAATTCCCAGTTAACTGTCTGGGTTCCCATGAACAAACATAGTGAGGATGGGAAAACAATAATAGTACTCACATATTCATCATAAATCAAAAATAATAATATCACTTCCACATCTAGATCCCTCACATGAATCATCCCCTGAGATCCATCAACTAATCTATGTACATATCAAACACCACCCATGAGGGGAAACAATAAAAATTAGAGTAATTGGAATTAAATACTCACACATTTCAAAAATAATTACAAATGTTTTCAGCGATTGTTTACTGATTCATATAAATGTTATGATTTTAGGGGTTTATGGTTTTTAGGAATTTTGAGGTTTTTTAAGGGTTGTCAAGGGTTTCTAGGGTTTATAGTGGTTTTAAAAGTATTAAGGACTTTTTGGTATTTAAGGATTTTTTGATTGTTTTTGGATTTTAAATCTTTTTTATTGTTTTTTAACATTTTTAGAGTTTTAATGGGTTTCTTATGTTTTTACTTGTTTTATAGTTTTTAGGTGGTTTTTGGGATTTTATGGTTTTAATTAGTTTTTATGCTTTTCATTTGGTTTTCAGGGTTTTTTATGTTTTCAATGATTTTAGGGTTCTTTATGATATATATGTAATTTATGTCTTTTTAGTGCTTTATGGAATTTGAGGGGTTTTAGGGTTTTTCACGGTCTTTAGGGTTTTCAGTGTTTTCATGGGTGTCATGGTTGTTTTTTGAGTTTATATAGTTTTTTTGATTTTTTCGGGCTTTTAATATTTGTTGGATTTTTTTAATATTTAAGGGTTTTAAGGGGTTTTGGATTTTTTTGGTGCGGGTTAGGGATTTAAGGTTTTAGTTGGTTTATGGTTGTGGGGGGGGGGGGGGGTTTATGATTTTTTATGTTTCTAAGTTTTAGGGATTATTTGGTTTTATGGATTTTAGAGATTTTAGTGTTCTTTAGGGTTTTTATAGTATTCTGGTATTTTATGGTTTTAGTGTTTTATGGGTTTTTTTGGGTATTTAGGATTTTTTAATTTTTTTATGTTTTTATGTTTTTTAGATTAATTTTTAGAAATTTTAAGGATTTAATAATTAATCTTGGTTTTTGGGTTTTTTACGGTTTTCTAAGGTTTTTGAGGATTTTATACTCTTCAAGTTTTATTTATAGTTTTTAGTATTTTTACGTCTTTAGGGATTTTATGTGTTTTTTAGGATTTTTAGGATAGTTTTGTATTCGTATGGTTTTCGGAGATTTGCGGGGTTTTAGGTTTTTTTTGGGGTTTCTTATGGTTTTAGCGTATATCATGGTTTAAGGTTATTTTGGGATTTATGGTTCTTTTGGTATTTTGGGTTGTATAGTTTTTAGATAATTTTATTGTTTTTCATGGTTTTATGGCGTTTTGATGTTTATAGTGGGGTTTTTGGGGATTTATGTGGTTTTATGGATTTTAGGAGATTTATAGTTTTTAGGGTGTTTTAGGTTTTTAGGGGTTTTTACATTTTTAGTGTTCTTTGGGAATTTTTATATTTTTGATGGGTTTATGGTATTTTGTGTTTTTTGGAATTTTGGGGTTTATTTGGGTTTTATGAAATTTTTGGTTTTTCATTGTTTTTATGGTATTTGGGTTTTATGGATTTTTTATTTTTTATAATTTTTATGGTATTTATGAGTTTTATAATGGTTTTTCGTGTTTTAAAGGTTTTTAGTGTTTTTAGTGTTTTTAGGGTTTTTATGGGTTATTATGGTTTTTATGGTTTTTATGGGTTTTTATAGTTTTCATGGTTTTTAGGGTCCTTTATGATTTTAGGGAATTTTAGATCCTTTATTTGGATTTTAATAGTATTTAAGGTTTTTTGGGATTTTGAAGGTTTTATATTTTTTCTATGTTTTTTAGGTTTGTTAGTGTTTTTAGGGTATATTTAAATATTAGGGGATATTTGAGTTTTTTTGGTTTTTAAGGGTTTTAGATATTTTTAACATTTATATGGGTTGAAATGGATTCTAATGTTTTTTGTGGGTTTTAGGGTTTTACAAGTTTTTAGGGGTTTTCATGGTTTTTATGGGTTTTCCGTTTTCAGAAAAATTTAGTGCTTTTACAATTTTTATGGTTTTTATGATTTTTAGAGTTTGTCACGGTTTAGTGTATTTTTGGGTTTGTAGGGTTTTTTTATTTTTTAGGGTTTCTATGGGTATTAGTGTTTTTTCATGTTTTTAGGGGTTATAAGGGTTTTTAGAGTTTCTAATGGTTATTGGTTTTTTAGGGGGTTTTAGATTTATTTTTTTATTGTTTTTAGGGTTTTTAGGGTTTTATATAACTTCATGGATTTTTAGGGATTTATAGAATTTTTATGGTATTTATGGTTTTAAGGTTTTTTGGGATTTTGAGTGATTTTATAAGTTTCATGGGGGTTTTAGGGATTTTTAGGGTTCATTCAAGGTCTATAGAGTCATTATTGGTTTTCTTGGGTGTTTTATGATTCTAGGGGTTTTAAGGATTTTTATTCGTTTAAACATTTTCAATTGTTTTAAGCTGTTTTAGTGTTTTTAGTGGGTTTTAGGGGTTTTTTGGTTTAATAGTTTTGATGTTTTTAGGGGGTTTTATAGTTTTTATGGTGTTTAAAATGTTTTTAAGGTGTTTTTCATTTTCAGGTATTTTTAGGTCTTCTATATGATTTTAAAATTTTTAGGGTTGTTAAGGGGTTTTAGGGATTTTGAGGGTTTCTAGGGGTTTTCAATGTTTTCATGGGTTTTTTTGGAGTTTTGAGGGTTTTATGGTTTTTGTTGGGTAGTTAAGGATTGGTTTAATTTTTAGGGTTTGAAGGGTTTTAGATTTATTAAACATTTTTAGGCGTTTAAAGGGTTTTTAGAGTTTTTAGTAGGTTTTTAGGGATTTTATGGGGTTTTAAGGGTTTTAAGGGTTTTAGTTGGTTTTCATGGGTTTTAGGGTTTTTAACAATTTCAGGTATTTTCATAGACTTTTTAGTAAATTTTTTTTGGTTTTTACGTTTTATTCTATCTTTCTTAATGTTTCGGAATTTTTATGGGTTTCTAAGGAATTTCTCAAATTAGGAGGTCTTTGTATCTTTTTGGGTTTTTATTCTTTAGAGTTTTTATGCTTTTTCAGGGGTTTAAAGGTTTTTTTAGTTTTTAGTGGTTTTTAGGGGTTTGTGTGGTTTTATGGTTTTCTGGGGGTTTTATGTTTTTCAATGATTTTTTAGGGGTTTTGGTTTTTTTACGGTTTTAGGTATTTTTATGGATTGGTTTAGTATTTTTATTAATTATTGGGGTTTTAATGTTTTTATGGGTTTTGAGGGGTTTTTAGTGTTTTTAGGGTTTTGGGGGTTTTAGGGTCTTTTGGGTTTTTATGTTTGTTTCTTTTTTCAGGTTTCTTGGGATTTTAGAGTTCATAAATGATTTAGGGTTTTAAGGGGATTTTTATGTTGGTTTTAATTTTTTCACAGTGTTTTAGGGATTTTAAGGTTTTTATGGGGTTTTTGGGTTTTCATTTGATTTTTAGAGTTTTTAGGGTATTTTATGTTTTCATGGATTTTTATTAATTTTTTTTATGTTTTTTACAATTTTTTAGGAATTTCAGGAGTCTTCATGGTTTTTATGGATTTTTTACGGATTTTATAGTTTTAGGGGTTCGTAGGTTTATTAGGGTGTTTTTTGGTTTTTTAGGTTTTTTTTTTGAGATTTTTAGGGTTCAAATGGTTTTTGAGAGTTTTTAATCATTTTTAGGGGTTAACGAGTTTTTAGGGTTTTTATTGGGTATTAATGTTTTTATGGGATTTTAATGTAATTTAATTTTTTGGCGGGTTTAATGATTTTCTGGGTTTTTTAGGGTTTTAGGTTTTTTTTCCTGTTATTAGTGATATTTTGGGGTTGTTTTAGATTTTTATCATTTGAAGGATTTTTAGGGTTATGGTGATTTTGTGTGTTCTTAGAGTTCTTAATGGTATCAGGGTTTTTATTATTTTAGGTTTTTTAATGGTTTTCAAGGATTTTTCTGGTATTTTTGGATTTTGTTCATTTTCAAGGATTTTGAAGGATTTTTTAGGATTTTTAGGAATTTTCAGGGATTCTAGGGGTTTTATGTATTTTGACAGATTTTAGGGATTTTTAGTGGTTTTAGGGGATTTTAGGGTTTTTATGGAATTTGGGGTTTTATGTTTTTTTTTCATTTTTTAGGGTTTTATGGGGTTTTCCAAATTTAAATGTTTTTTGGGATTTGTGGGTTTTACAATATTTTTGAGGTTCTATGATATTTATTGGTGTTTTTGGGGGTTTTATGATTTTTGGAGTTTTTATGGTTTTCAAGGGTTTTCAGTCTTTCAAGGTATTCACATTTTCATGGATTTTATTTATTTTTTATGTTTTTTATTTTCTTATTATTATTTATTATTAATATAAATTTTTGGGGTTTGTATGGTTTTTTGGGTTTTTTAGTGGATTTAGGTTTTTTGTGTTTTTAAGATTTTTTGAGTTTAGGGGTTTTATATTTTAATTATTTGTAGTGGTTTTAATTTTTTTATAGTTTTTAATAGGTTTAGGGTTTTAAAGGGTTTTTATTAGTTTTTTGGTTTTTTTATCGTTTTAAGTTGTTTTTACGGTTTTTATGTTTTTTACATTTATAGGGATTTTTAGGGTTTTTTTGGAATTTTTTAGTTCATAGAGTTTATTCAGGGTTTTTCGGGATTTTGGGTGTTTTAAAGTTTTCTGTGACTTATTGGGGTTTTGGGATTTTTCAGGATTTCTAGGTTTTCTTGGGATCATTGTTTTTTAAAATTATTTACTTTTTTCATTATTTTTTAGAGTTTTTTAATGTTTTTAATGGTTTAAAGGGTTTTTAATGTTTTCTGTGGGTGTACTTTTTTTCTTGGTTTTTAGGATTTTCATGGTTTTAGGGGATTTTATGTTTTTCCGTATTTATTGTTTTAAGGATATTTTTGATTTTTTAAATTTCAAGTAATTTTTTTGGATTTTTATGTTTTTAGGGATTTTTGGGTTTTAAGAAATTTTGAAGGTTTTGGGGTTTTATAGGGTTGTTTAGGGTTTCTTGTATTTTTTGAACTATTTTTGGGACTTTGGAGTATTTTAGGTTTCTTTATTGTTTTTTGGGGTTTTATTGATTTTTTGAGTTTTTAAAATTTTTATGGGATTATGGTTTTTTAGATATTTTAGATGTTTTTAGGGTTTTTATGATTTTTTTGGTATTTTAGGGGAATCTATGGTTTTTTATTGTTTTAAATTGTTGTAGGTTTTTTATATTTTCATTTATTTGTGGGGTTTTTTCATGTTTTTTATGGTATTTAGGGTTTAATTGTTTTTAAATATTTTGAGGGATTTATTGGTTTTCAAGGTTATTTAAGGTTTTTAGGGGTATTTATGATTTTTTGTGTCTTTATTGGTTTTTTGGTAGTTTTTAAGGTTCTATGGTATATCATATTTTTCTATTTATTTATGTTTTTAAATGTATATATTTTTTTAGTGCATTATAAGGTTTTTTTTGGTTTTTTAGGGGTTTTCCTCTTGCTATAGGTTTTTTTAGTTTTAAGAATCATTTTACGGTTCTAGGGATTATTATGTTTTCTGTGATTTTTAGGGATGTTTAATATTTTTTACAATTTTTAGTGGCTTTAAGGGTTTTCATAGGTTTTTAGGATTTTTAGGGGTCGTAGATTTTTTTTGGGTTTATAGGGTGTTTTTGGGTTCTATAGGGTTTTCAGGTTTTTTAGATTTTTCACCATTTTTGGGTTTAATGTTATTTTAATGTTTTATTGTGTATTTTTTTGGGTAGGATTGGGTTTTAAAAGGTTTTTAATGGATTTTATTCAGGGGTTTTTTCATTTTTTGGGGTTTTTAATTTTTTAGCGATTTAAATGGATTTTTTATGTTTTTAATGTTTTTATGGTTTTAGGGTTTTATGGATTTTGATATTTTTGGGGTTTTCATGGTATTATACGATTTCTAGGGTTTCATGGTTTCTAGGGTCATTTTGGGGTTTTAAATGTTTTTTTAGTTTTTAGGGTTTTTAAGGATTTTAGATTTTGTTAAATGTTTTTAGTGGTTTAAAGGTGTTCCAGAGTTTTGAGTTGTTTTTATGGTATTTATGGGTTTTTTGGGTTTTGAAGGGTATTGTTTGTTTTAATGTTTTCAGGATATTTAGGTATTTTATATTTACAAAGATTTTGTTTTGATATTTTAGTTTTTTATTGGCTTTTTAGGGTTTCAGAGTTTTTATGGATTTTGAGGGATTTTTGTGTTTCAAGTATTTTTAGAATTTTTATGGGTTTTCAGGGTTTTTAACATCCTTTTGGAGTTTCATGGGTTTTTATATTTTTTTGAGTTTTTATTTTTTTATAGTTATTTTATATTTTTAAGGGTATTAAAGGATTTTAATTTTTTTAGTTGGGTTTGAGGGTTTTTATAGTTTTTAAGGTTTTGTGGTTTTTATTATTTTAATTTTTTTTCAAGGTTCTTTACTTTATAAGTGAATTTTAGGTATTTTGTTTTATTTTTTAGGATTTTTAGTTTTTTTGGGGTTTTATGGATATTTAGGGTCTTATGATTTTTAGAGTTTTTTATGGGTGGTCAGTATTTTTAAGATCTCTTTGGTTTTTTGGTATTTTTTTTTGTTTTTTAGGTATTTTTGTATTTTTAGAGTTTTTCAATTTTTGGGCGGTTTTAAGGGTTTTTAGATTATTTAGTAATTTTAGGGTTTTATGGGTTTTATGGGTTTTAATGGTTTCTAAATTATTTAGCTGTTTTTTTTTTGGGGTTTTAGGGATTTACATTTTTTTTATATTTTCATGTATTTTAAGGGTGTTTTAGGAATTCTATAATTTTTTGGGTTGTCACCTTTTTGTGATTTTAAGGGTTGGGGGGGGGGGTTATTGTTTTATAGGCATTTACGTTTTTTTAGTTTTTATGGTTTTTTATAGTTTTTTTATTATTTTTTAGGATATAAGGTTATTTATATTTTTTGCGGTTTTTTAGGTTTTAGGTATTGATAAAAATTTTAAGAGTTTTATGGTATTTGGGGGTTTTCATGGTTTTTAGGTTTTTTTACATTTTTAGGGATTTTTTGTTTAATAATGGTATTAGGGTTTCTATGATTTTTAGGGATTTTGAGGGGCTTAGTTTTTTCATGATTTTTAGGGGTTTTAGGTTTTTCGAGGACATTATGTGGTTTTTGTGGTTTGAGGGGTTTATACTTTATTATAGTTTTTTATCATTTTATGGGATTTAAAGGGTTTTAAGTGTTTTTTGTGGCGTCTGGGTTTTGTGTTTTTAGTGGTTTTAATTTTTTAGGGGTTTAAATGTTTTCATTGGTTTCCAGAGATTTTTTTTGGTTTTATAAATATTCGGGACTTTGAGGTGTTTTAGAAGTTTTCTAGGTTTTTCGGGGTTTTATTGGGTTTTAGGGATTCTTTGATGTTTTATGGTATTTATGGATTTTTAGGGGTTGTATGTGGATTTAGAGTTATAAGTGTCTTTTTAGTGGTTTTATTTATGTTTTAAGGATTTTATTGTTTTTAGGGTGTTTTCAGGGTTTTTAGTCGTTTTTATATTTTTAGTTATTTTCAGAGATTTTTTTTTGGATTTTTATGTTTTTTAGAGTGTTATGGATTTTGAGGGGTTTCAAGGGTTTTTAGAGTTTTTCATGGATTTTAGGAGTTTTACGGGATTTCTATGTTTTAGGGTCTTTTTGGTATTTATTGTTTTTTTTCAAATGTTTTTAAGTGTTTTAATTTTTTTAGGTTTTTAGGGGTTTTGAAGGGTTTTTAGAGTTTTTAGTGGCTTTTATAGTTTTTATATATTTTTATGGGTTATTAAGGTTTTTTGGGGTTTTAAAGTTTCAAGGTTTTGAGGAGATTTTCAGGGTTTTATCTTTTTTATCTTATTAATTTTAATGGATTTATTTTCGTATTATTGTGGTTTTTATGGTTTTTCGAGATTTTTTGGGGTTTTAATGTTTTCTATGGTTTTTTAGTGGTTTTTCAGTTTATTTTGATTTTCGGTTTCTTTTTGGGTTTTTAGGAGTTTCTTATTAATTAAGGGGTTTATGGTTTTTTAGTGTTTTTAGATTTTATAAGGGGTTTAAATTGTTTTAGTATTTTTTTTCATATTTTATGGGGTTTTAGGGTTTTTAATGTTTTTTTGTGAGTTTTATGGCTTTCATGGGTTTTTGAGGTTGTTTGGGGTTTGGGGGGTTTTTAATCCTCTAGTATTTTTAGGGTTTCAGTGTTTTTTTAAATTTTTGTGGTTTTTTAGTGTTTTAAATGTTTTAAGATCATTTTGGTTTTTTATAGGTTATATGGGGTTTTAATGTTCTTAAGGGGTTTTATGGTTTTTAGGGTTTTTCATGGTGTTAAGGATTTTTATTATTTTGGTAAATTTTAGTGATTTTTTATGATTATTTTGATTTATATAAGGTTTTTATAATTTTTTTTGGGTTTTATGTCTTTTTTGGGGGTAATTTTTGGGGTTTAAAAGTTTTTTTTTGGGTATTTAGGGTTTTTTAAAGTTTTTAGTGGGATTTTAGGATCTTTCTGGGTATTTATAGGGTTTTAAGGTTTTTAAGGATTTTAAGGATTTTTGTGGGTTTTCAGTGTTTTAGGGTTTTTTTATTATTTAAGTGATTTTATAGTTCTCAGGATTTTATTGTTATTTAATTTTTTTTACATTTTATGAATTTTTATGGGTTTTTAGGTGTTTTAGGGATTATCATGTTTATGCAGTTTTTAGTGGTTTTTGGTGTTTTGGGTCTTTAGTTTTTTTTGTTTTTATGGTTTAAAAGGGTGTTTATAGACTTTTAATGTTTTTTGGGTTTTAAGTGGTTTTTGTGTCTTTAGACCGTTTTTTTGGGTTTTATGGGTTTTAGGGTTTTTAATGTTATTTGTCAATTTAAATTTTTCAGGGATTTTGGGGTTTTTAAGGGTTTTATGATTTCTATGATTTTTTTGGATTTTTTATCGTTTTTATGGTTTTTATGGTGTTTAGGTATTTTATGGTTATTTAATGGGTTTTTCTGGTCTTAGGGTTTTTAGGGTTTTTAGGGACTTTTGGGTTTTTGGGGATTTCTTGAGGTTTTTTGGTTTTAATGGTATTTTAGATTTTTTTTCTAATCTTTGGAGGGTTTTTATGGTTTTTAAGTGTTCTTAGTAATTTTTAGTGTTTTATGGATTTTTATATTTTATAAGGGTTTTAGAATTTTTATGGTTTCTAGGGGGTTTCAAAATTTTTAGGAGTTTTTTCATTTTCAAGGATTTTATGTGATTTTTTTCCGGTTTTTAGGATTTTAGAGATTCTGAGGATTTTTTACGTTTTTTCATCTTTTTAGGGGTTTTCAGAGTTTTCAGTGGTTTTTTGGTTTTTATGTTTTTTTATTTAAAATTTGTTTCAAGGGTTTTAGTGTTGTTTAATGTGTTTAGGGGTTTAAAGGGGCTTTAGTGTTTTTAATGGTATTCAGGATTACAATGGGTTTTAGGGTAATTTAGGATTTTGAAGGGTTATATTGTTTTTCATTGTTTTATACAGGTTTTAGGGTGTCTTGAGTCATTTGGTCTTTTAAATGTTTTTATAGTTTTCAACATATTTAACGATTTTAAGGGTTTAAACGTTTCATGTTGTTATTTCTCTTTTTTATATGTTGTTAGGGTTTTTATGGTTTTTAGAGTTTTTATGTAGTTTATGTATTTTTCATCGGTTTTGGGTTTTTATATTTTCATATACTTTTAATATATTTTTTAGGATTTTTTTGTTTGTAGGAATTTTAAGAATTTTGAGGGTGTGGGGGGTTATATTTTTTGAGTTTTTTCAGTATTATGTGATTTTTTTGGGGGGGTATTGGTTTTTTTTGAGTTTTTAAGGGTTTATGGCTTTTTAGATTTCTTAAATTTATTAGGTAATTCAATGATTTTTATAATTTTTAATAATATTTAATAATTTTTAATAGTTTTATTTTATATTTTTATTGTTATTTCGGGTTCTTATGGATTTCAAGGTTGTTTAGGGTTTAAGGGTTTTTTATATTCTTAATGATTTTATAATTTTTTTAGGATTTTTTGGAATTTAGGGTATTTTATGGTTTATGAAGAATTTTTGGGTTTTTAGGTTTTTAGGGGTTTTTAGTTGGTTTGGGGTTTTTTAGGATTTTATGTTTTTTAAGGGTTTTGGGGATTTTTTTGGTTTTTTATTGGTTTTAATGTTATTTAGTTTAATTATACATATTTAGGTGGATTTAGGTGTTTAAGAGTTTCAGTAAATTTTTTGGGTTTTTATGGTGTTTTAAGTGTTTTCAAGGTTTTTAGGGGAATTTATGGTTTTTATAGGGTTTTCAGGGTATTTATTGTTTTTTACATTTATAGTGATTTTTATGGATTAATTTTTGATTTTTTTTATTTTAGGGATTTAGAGGGGTTTTATGGATTTTGATGGTTTTTCAGGGTTTTCAAGGTTTTTAGGGTTTTTAGAGTTTTTCAGAGGTTTTAGGATTTTATGGGGTCTTT
Organism: Viscum album; assembly: GCA_963277665.1. Taxonomy (NCBI): domain Eukaryota; kingdom Viridiplantae; phylum Streptophyta; class Magnoliopsida; order Santalales; family Viscaceae; genus Viscum; species Viscum album. Next base: position 1,318,077,795 of record OY728157.1, read on the forward strand.
ATTGTATTATAATTTTTATGAGGTTTTTTTATTTCTAGAGGTTTTTAATGTTATTATTGTTTTTAATGGATTTTACTATTTTAGTGAGTTTTTTGTGTTTATGTGGTTTTATTGTTTTTAAGTAGTTTTAATTGTTTTCAGGGTGTTTCCAAGGGGGTTGGAATGTTATGTTTTACATGTATTTTTATTTATTTTTTAGTATTTCATTTAATGTTTTTTAGGTTTCTAGAGGTTTTATAGGTTTTTCATGGTTTATAGGTATTGTTGGATTTTTATGGTATTTAGGGTTTTTTTTGCGATTTTAATTATTTTTAATGTTTTTATAGCTTTCAAGTATTTGAATTGTTTTTAGATATGTTTTAAAGATTTTATGGCTTTTGATTTTTTTAATGTATTAAGGGAATTTTATAGTTTTTTGTGGTTTTTAGTGTTTTTAGGGGTTTAAATATTTTTAAATATTTATTAGGTAATTTTTAGGAATTTTAGGGATATTATGATTTATAATTTTTTTAGGTGTCATGAGTGGTTTTAAGGATTTTTAGTGTATTTAGTGTATTTACATTTTTTTGGGGTTTTGGTGTTTTGGTGGGTTTTTTTAGTTTTTTTGGGTTCTTAATATTTTTATAGTTTTTAAAAAATTTTAGTTGTTTTAAGGGTTTTAAAAGTTCTTAGTGTATTCTTATGGGTTTATTGAGGTTTAGAGGTTTTCTAATTTTTTAGGGGTAATTATTGTTATCATGGGGTGTTTGATGGATTTTATGGAATTTTTCAGGGACTTTTTGTTATTTTTTATAATTTGTGTTGTTTTAGGGTTATTTAGGATATTGAGGGGTTTTATGAGTTTTCATGGTTATATTTTTTTTTTTTTGTATTTTTTGGTTATTTGAGATTTTCTTAGTTTTTAGGATTTTTATAGTATTTTAAAAAAAATATGTTTTTAAGGATTTTTAGAATTTTTTTTGAATTTTATGTTTTTTACAGTTTTTATGGTTATTATGATTTTCGGGGGGTTTTAGTATTTTTAGTGTTTATAGGGATGTTCTGGTTTTTTCAAGGGTCTTAGGTTCTTTTTAGGGATTCAATTTTTTTCTAAATAATTTAATGGTTTTTATGAATTTTAATGTTTTTATTGGTTTGAAAGGTTTTTATAGTTTTAAAGGTTTTAGGGGTTTTACTGTTTTTTTGGAGTTTATAGGTTTTATTGTTTTCTATGGATTTTAATTTTTTAGGGTTTTATTATGTTTTCAATGATTATTAAGGAATTATTTATTTTCATGGTTTTTATGGTTTTTATGGGTTTTAGAGATTTTGAGGTTATTCAGGGTTATTTGGGGGGCTTTTAGGGCTTTTAGGTTTTTACATTCATTTGGGTATTATGGGGATTTCTACATTTTTTTGGTATTTAATGGTTTTTTAGTATTCCAAAGTTTTTAAATATGTAAGTGTTTTTATTGGGGTTTAACGGTTTTTATTGGAATATAATTTTTTTTATGATTTTTAGAGGTGTTTATGTTTTTTTGAGTTTTTTATGGTTTTTCAAATTTATTACATTTTCAACGATATTTATGGTTTTTTAGGATATATGTGGTTGTATGTATTTTTTGGGATTTTATGAATTTTGAGGATTTTTGGGGTATCTCGGGGAATTTAGGTTTTCAATGTTTTAAGGGATTTTTTGTTTATTTGGGTGTTTAGGTTTTTTTTGTTTCTATATTTGTTACGGTTTTTAGAGTTATTTTACTTTTTAATAGGTTTTTTGGGTTTTTAGAGTTTTATGTTGAATAGGTTTTTTGGTTTATAAGGTTTTTAAGGGGTTTTTTGGGGGTTTAATGGTTTTCAATGGGGTTTTTTTGGGTTTTTAGGGTTTTTTTACATTTTCATGGATTTTTAGTTCTTTTACGTTTTTTTGGATTTTATAGTTTTCTATGGGTTTTACTGATTTTCAGGGCTTTTCATCTGTTTTTAGTGTTTTTAGGTTTTTTATGGGTTTTCAAAGTTTCAAGGGTCATTTTTTGAGTTTCCAGGTTTTCTTTTGAGTGTTTTTAGTGTTTTTAGGGCATATTTTGGGTTTATTGGTTTTATGCGTTTTTATGATATTTTGGATTTTCAATTGATTTCTTGAGATTTTCATGTTTTTTAGTGTTTGTTACATTTTTAGGGATTTTTTCGTCCTTCTATGATTTTTTTGGTTTTTTAATATTTTTTTAGATTTTGAGGGGTATTTAGGGTATTTAGGGTATTTTTATATTATTAGGGTTCTTCTAAATTTTATAGGGTATTATTTTTTTAAAATTATTTTTGGTTCTTATAATTTTTTAGAGTTCTTATTGGTTTATGTTCATTATGGGTTTCTAGGATTTATTATGGTCTTTTAGGGATTTTAATGTTTTTAGGGGTTTTTAGGGGTTTTAGGGGTTCTTATGTTTTCAAGGATATTTAGAGATTTTTTTGGTATTTTTTTTAGGTTTTTTAGGGGTTGTAGGGATTAATGGTTTTTTAGTGTTTTAGTGATTTTATTTTTCTAAAGGATTTTAATGTTTTCAGATTTTTATTATCATTTTTAGGGCGTTTAAATGTATTAAATGTCTTCAGTGGTTTAGGTTTTTCAGGGATTTTTAGAATTTTTATTGTTTATGGTGTCTTATGTTTTTAAGGGGTTTTTAGGGTTTTTAGGTTTTTTACATTTCATGGATTTTTGGGGGGGGTTTAAGGATTTTCAAGGGTTTTAGGGTTTTTAGTGTTTAGGGATTTACATTGTTTTAGGTGTTTTTTGGGTTTTATGTATTTTGGGGTTTTTAGGGACTTTCTGGATTTTTATGGTTTTTTTGAGTTTTTATATTTTTTATGGGTTTTTAGATATTGTAAAGTTTTTATGGGTTTTCTGGGATTTGTAGTGATTTTGTTGGTTCTTAGGGTTTTTATGTATTCTTAAGGGTTTAAAGGTTTTATGGGTTTTATGGTTTTCTTGGGGTTTTAGTGGTTTTATGTTTTTTTACGTTGTCAGTGACATTTAGGGTTTTCTAGTATATTTATGGGGTTTAGGGTTTTTACAAGTTTTATAAATTTTGAGGGGATTATGGGTTTTCTAGTTCTTTAGGGTTATTAGGGTGTTTTAGGGGTTTTAGGGTTTGTTTGATATATTTATGGTTTTAATGTTTTTTAGAGTTTTTAATCATTTTTAAGAAATTTATGATTTTTTATAGTGTTAAGTGGTTCTTTGTATTTTATGGTTTTTTGGGGTTTTATGGGTTTTAGGGGTTTTTATAGTTCTCTGGGGTTTTTAAGGGTTTTCATGGTTTTTAATTTTAAAAATGTTCTCTATTGATTTTTTGGGATTTTACTTTTTTAATATTTTTAGGGATTTTTAGGGTTTTTTGGTTTTTTGGTTTTTTGCATTTTTTTTATTTTGTTGGTTTTTTCTATTTGTATGAGATTTATTGTTCTTATAGTATTTTGATGTTTTTAGGGGTTTAAAGGATTATTGTAGTTTTGGTAGTTTTTTAAGCTTTTTATACATTTTTAGCGATTTTTATGGGGTGGAGGGTATTTTAAGGTTTGTCGAGTTTTTTAGGATATTTACGGGTTATAACGGGTTTGAGGGTTTTTAGTTATTTTGGATCTTTTTCTCTATTTTCATGGATTTTTCAGGTTTTTTGGGACATTCAATATTTTAGGGTGTTTTGGTTTTTTTAGTTTTATTTTTATTTTTTAGGGGTTTTATGGTTTTCATATTTTCTAATGTTTTTATTTTTTAAAATATTTATGGTGTTTTGGAGTTTTAATGGGTTTTTAATGTGTTTTTAATGATTTTATCATATATAAATTATGTAAATTTTTTTCAAGGGTTATAATGGGTTTTAAGGTTTTTAACATTTTAGGGGATTTTGGTCAGAATGTTTTGTATTTTTTTTTGGTTTTTAGGGGTTTTTTGGGTTTTAAGGATTTTAAGGGATTTTAGGGTTTTCAGGTTTTTAATAGTATTTTATGGGCTTTCAGGGTGTTAGGTTCTTTTGGATTTTATGGGGGAATTTTTTATTTTATATAGTTTTTTTTTTGTTTTTCATAGTTTTTATAAGATTTTTGGGATTTTAATGGTTTTCATAGTTTTTAGTAGGTTTTTAGTGTTTTTTTGGGTTTTAGGGTTTTTAATGTTATTAGATATTTTTATTGTTTTTAAGGTTATATGGTTTTTATATTATTTTGGGAATTTCCGTGGTTTTTTGGAATTTTAGGGTTTTCAGTTTTTTTGGTTTTTTAGGGATTTTAGGGGGCTTCAGGGATTTTAAGGCTTTTGGGATTTCTTTTTGTTTTTTTGGATTTTTTCCTTATTTAGTTATTTTTCTTTTTAGGAATTTATGGTTTTTAATAGTTTTTATCATTTTTAAAGGTTTTAGGAATTTTTATAGTTTTTTGTGTATTTAAGGGGTTTTATTGGTTTTTATGTTTTGAAGGATTTGGGGGGTTTTATGGTTTTCTTGTGTTTTTTTCATCTTAATGATTTTTTACATTTTTTGCGATTTTTTCGGATTTTTTGTAAATTTTGGGTTTTATGGTTTTTAAGGTTTTTTAATTATTTTTTCGGTTTTAGGGGTTTTATGGTTTTTAGTGGTTTTAGGAATTTTAGGGATTTTAGGTTTTTTATGGTATAAAGGTGTTTATGCTTTTTAGGATTTTTGAGTTTTTTAGGGGATTTAAGATATTAATGATTTTTTTAACATTTTTATTGGTTTTATGGGTTTTTAGAGTATTTACTTTGTTTTAGGGTATTTAGTGCATTTTCGGGGTTTTATGAGGTATTAATGTTTTTTATAGTTTTATGAGATTTTCAGGGTTTAGGGTTTTTTAAATTTTCATTTATTTTTAGGGATTTTGGTATTTTATGGTTTTAAAGGTTATTTTAGTTTTTTAGCGATATTAAGTGTTTTAGGGGTTTTAAGGGTTTTTTTTATATTTAGGGTTTCCTCATGTTTTTGGGTTTTTAGGGTTTTTTAGTCAAATAGGTTTTTATGTTTTTTTAGATTTCATAATATTCTTAAGGTTTTAAATAGTTGTTAGAGTTATTAGTGGTTTTATAGGTTTTTAGGTATTCTGTGGTTTGTAGATGTTTTATGGTTTTAGGGGTTTTAATTATTTTTACTTTTTTAGGGATTCAAAGGTATTTTTTATGATTTTTTTTGGTTTTTTGGATTTTTAGTGATTTCAATTGGTTTTAGGGGTTTTAGGGTTTTATAGTGCGTATATTCTATTTTTAGTTTTTAGGTATTTATTAATATTTTTAGTATTTTATAGTTTTTTATAATTTTTAGTGGTTTTGTTGAGTTTTTAGGGTATTAAATATTTTTAGGGTTTGTTAGTGATTTCATGGGATTTTCAAGGTTTTTAGAGTTTCTTACGGTTTCATCGATTTTTATGAATTTTTTGGGATCTTTATGATTTTAGTGTTTTTTGGGCTTTTAAGGATTTTTATGGTTATGAGTTTTTTCCAAGGATTCACAATGTTTTTAGAGTAATTTTTGGGTTTCAGGTTTTTTTTTATTTTTTAAATTTTTTATAGTGTTTATAATGATTTTTATTTTGTTTAGGGGAGTTTAATGTTTTTATAGTTTTTTGTGCTTTGAGAGTATTTATATATTTTTAAGTTTTTTTAATGTTTTTTGGTGATTTTATTTTTTATGTGGTTTTCTTGGTTTTTATGGTTTTATGGATTTTCTAGAAGTTATATTGTTTTTATTAGTTCTATGGTTTTCGTAATTTTTAGTGCGTTTAATGGTTTTCAATGTTTTTAGGGTTTTGTGGGTTTTATGGTCTTTTTGGGGATTTTACGGTTTTTTAGGAGTGTTTAGGGTTTTAAGAATATTTATAGTTTTTAATTTATATTTACATTTTTAAGGGTATTAAGGGTTTTATATTTATTAATGGTGTTTTGTGTTTTTATTTGGTTTTATTGTTTTTAGGGGTTTTATGGTTTAAAGGTGTTTTAGAGATTATATTGTTTTTAGTGAGTTATAATGCTTTTTTTGATGTGTATGTTATTTAGGGATTTTTGGAAACATGAGTTTTTTTTGAGTATTTGGTGGATTTTATGGATCAATTGGGGTTATTTGTTTTCTAGGGGTTTTTAGGGGGTTTTCAAGTAGTTTTTATTTTCAAGGCTATTTTGGGAATTTTTAGGATTTTTATGGTTTTAGAGTGTTATGGGTTTTAGGTATTTTAAGGGTTTTAGGGTTTTCAAAAGATTGTTTATGGTTTTAGTGGTGTTTAGGGTTTTTAAGATCTTATTTGGTTTAATAGGATTTTTTGAGTTTTTAGGGAATTTAAGGGGTTTAAGTGTTTTTAAATGTTTTTTACATTTTTATGGGGCTTAAAGGGGGTTTTTGAGTTTTTAGTCAGTTTTTGGATTTTTTATGGGTTTCTTGGGTTTTTATGGTTTTAGGGGTATTTATGGTTTTCAAGGGTGTTACAGGGTTTTTAAAGTTTTTTAATTTTTTAAGGATTTTAGGGATTTTTATAATGTAAATACTATATTGGGTATTTAGGGGGTTTTATAGTTTTTAGAGTCTTTTTGGTATTTAGTGTTTCATTGAGTTTTTTAGGGTGGTAAAGGATTATAATTTTTTTTAATGTTTTTAGTGGTTTTAAGGGTTTTTAGTGTATTTTTATTTTTAGAGTCATTATGGGTTTTTAGGGTTTTAATGTTTTTAGGGGTTTTAATAGTTTTGGAGGTTTTTCAATGTTTTGAGTGACTTTTATGTATCCATATATTTTAGGGCTTTTTTATTTTTATTAATATTTTTGTTTTTAGCATTTCAAGCATTTTTAGGGATTTTTAGGGGTTTGGAGTTTTTTAGTTTATTAGTGTTCTAATGTTTGTATAGTTTTAATCATTTTTTAACGTTTTAGGGGTATTATGAGGTTTTTTAGTTTTTGAAGAATTTTAATGTTTTTACAGGTTTTAGGGTGTTTACTGGTTTTTAGGCGCTTTATGGTTTTCATGTTGATTCCAAGGTTTCTATTTTTGTATATATTCATGTCATTTTAGGGATTTTTTAAGAAGTTTTTGGTTATTGAAATTTATAGTGATTTTGAAGGTTTTTAGGGTTTTCAGGGTTTTTTTGGATTTTATAATTTTTCAAGTTTTTATGAATTTTTTCTTTTTTTAGGGGTTTAATAATTTTTAATGTTTGTAACGTTTTTATCATTTTAGGGGTTTTAAATGTTTGTAGAGTTTCTAGTGGTTTTGGGGTTTTATGGATTTTTAGAGGTTTTAGGTGTGTTATGGTTCTTAGGGGTTTTCATGGTTTGTTTGGATTTTCAGTTATTTAGTTACTTTTTAGTATTTTTATTATTATTAGTGTTTTAGGGGTTTACGGTTTTTTTGGATTTATTGTTTTTAGGGGTTTTAGGGTTTTCATATGTTTTAGCATTTTGAGGTTCTTTTGGGGTTTTAGAGTTTGTTAGTTTTTAGGGGTTTTAATGGTTTTCTTGTGTTTTTTATTATTCGTTAATTTTTTATTTGTTGTTTTTTGGTTTTTTGAGCTTTCATTTTTTTTATTTTTTTTATGGGGTTTTGGAGTTTTTATGGTTTTGGGGGGTTTTATGTTTTTTTGGGGGTTTTCAAGGTTTTTATGGGTTTTTACATTTTCAACGATTTTTAGGTATTTTTTAGGATTTTTATGGTATATATATTTTTAATAATTTTTTGGGATTTGATTGTTTTTAAGATTTATATTGTTTTTAGTCATTTTAGGGTATTTAACATTTTTTAAACATTTATTTTGGTTTTTGGTGTTTTATGGATTTATAGAGTGCTTAGTGGATTTAAAGATTTTTATGGGTTTTAGGGGTTATTAATTTTCAGGTGGTTTTAGGGTTTTTGTGTGTTTTACAGAGTTTTTAGAGTTTTTTCATATTCAGGGATTTGTATGTCTTTTTAGTATTTTTAGAGTTTATTTTTTTTGGGGGGGTTTTAGGTTTTTGAGGGTTTTTTGGGTTTTTTTATGGTTTTAGTGTATTTTAGAGTTTCTAGGACTTTTTGAGTTTTTAGTGGTATTTGGTTTTATGGTATATTAAGGTTTTAATGATTTTATGGGGTTTATGGTTTTTAGGGTATTTTAGGTTTTTTGTTTTTTTAACGTATCTAGAAATTTTTTGGACTTCCTAGGATTATAGTGTGGTTTTTTTATTTGTTAGATTTTTAAGGGATTTTTTTTCTTCTTAGGGGTTTTCAGAGTTTTTTGGTTTTTAGGAATTTTCATGGGTTTTAGGGTCATTTTAGAGTTTTAGTGTTTTCTTTGAGTTTTTAGGTTTATTTTGTTATTATAGTATTTGATGTTTTTAATGTTTTTAGGGGTTTTGAGGTTTTTTTATTTAAATTTTTTTAGGGGTTTGGAATTTTTTATGGTCTTTGGGGTGTTTTCAAGGGGTTTAGGGCTCATTACATTTTCAATAATTTTTGAGTATTTTTTATGATTTTTATGGATTTTATAAATTGAATGGATTTTAGGTATTTTAATTATTTTTTTGTTTTTAGTGTTTTTACAGAAATTCTTGATTTTATGATTTTTTATATTTTTAATGGATTAGGGGTTTTTAGAGTTTTTTAATGTTTTTATGTGTTTTTAGGTTTTTATTGTTTTTACTGGTTTAATAGGGTTTTTATGTGTTTTAGGGTTTTAAATATTTTTATGGGATTTTATGGTATTCAATAATTTTTGATAATATTTTGGGTTTCTTATGGTTTTTTGGATTTTAAGATTTCTTATATAATTTTTATAGTTTTATGGGTTTTTTTAATTATTTTGTGGTTTTGAAGGATTTTATGGCTTTCTAGGGTTTTTCATTGGTTTTTATGTTTTTAGGTTCATTTTTGGTTTATAGAGGTTTTTGAGTTTTTGGGGTTTTAAGGTATTTTAATGTTTTTAACGATTTTTAGCATTTTTAGGTTTTAAGGGTTTTTAGAGTTTTTAGGGGGATTTAGGTTTTTTATGTGTGTTATGAATATTAAATATTATGAGGGGTTTTATGGTTTTTTGGGGTTTTTTTGTTTTAGGGGTTTTCTTATTTTCTAGGATTCTTTGTATTTTTTGTATTTTTAAGGTTTTAATGATTTTTAGTGTTTTAAGGATTTTGGGTCTTTTAGGTATTTTAAATATTTTTTGTAATTTTAGGGGTTTTACGGGAATTTGGATCCTTTTTGTTCAATTAGTTTTATTTAAATTTTTAGGGTTTTATGGGTTTTATAATTTTTCGGTTTTTTATGTTCTTTGGGTCTTTAAGGTTTCAATGTTTTTAATGGGGTTTTGGGTTGTTTATAGGTTTCTAATTTTTTTATTTTTTGTGGGTTTTATGTATTTCATGCGTTTTTTTTTATTTTGGGTTTTTATGTTTTTAAATATTTTTTGGTATTCTTTGGTTTCTTATATATTTTAGGGTTTTAGGGATTTTGAATTTTTTTAGGGTTTTGTATGGCTTTTATGGTATTTATGATTTGATATGGTCTTCATGAATATTCTGCATCCAAGGTGGCTCGTATCTAGGCATTGCAAAAATGGTTCGACGAGGATCATCACCCATCCCTTTTTCTATAAATAGGGGTTCTCTTCGAATCTTCCATTCCATTGTTTCGACCCGCTCAGCATCATTATCTATTGAAGAATGTTGAATTAACACTGTAGAAACTGTTGGTCCCATTGAGAGATTGTGTGGGGTTCAAGCACTCATGCAATCAGTCCTTCTAAGATATAACTTCCTTGGATGGTCTCCAACGGGTTCATTCGTGGAGCCAAGAACACCCAACTACCCTAGTATCCATGATTTAGGGACCTAATTTCCAAAGGTAGGCACTCCTTCTTGGAAAATTTGGAAAACAACACTTAAGGACTCCATTGGTTGAGAGAATGGGAGGTCAGGCTCATCGCACACTTTCGGGGGAGGATTGATGCCTTTTCTGGGATTGTGTTTTAGATTTATTTCATGTTCATATGTTCCTGATTCCTTGGATCATTCTCAATGAGTGTGTCGGTGGGATACCCTTGGTTTTCAAGATCATCATAAGATTTATTATATTTTATGTTATATAGGTGATACTGAAATGATCCATATTATATGGTGATCTGTAGTTGATCGTCATATAGGGGGGAAAACGATACTTAATGATGGTATTGGGCCCACTAGGAGGGATTCCTAAGTATTCTTAAGAGAGGAATCAGAACCCACGTAGTTCGGATGGTGTGGGGTTTAGACATGGGAGTTGCCCATTTAATGGGACATGACCAGGTGGACCCTTTTGGATGTGCACCCTTTTGAGATCAGGCCTTCTAGTTGGCATCCTACGTATCCTGATTTGGTTAAAAATCAGATTTCATGTAATTCAAAAGGTTTGGGACTTATACATTTAATCCACCCATTTGATTGACATGATTGGGAACCCTTTTGGATGGGAACAATTTTGAACTCGTGCCTTCCAGTAGGCATACTACGTATCCTATTTTAATCATCAATCAGAGTTCTTGTAGTTCAGAAGGTTTTGGAATTACAAATGGAAGCTGTCCATTTTATAGACAATATTGGTAACCCTTTTGGATGGACATCCTTTTGAGATCGAGCCCTATGGTTGGAATCCTACGTATCATATTTTGATCAGGAATCGGTTTTCTTATAGTTTAGAAGAATCATGTGGATGATGTATTCCTTACAAACCACTAAGCCCAAGTGAGTCATGCTTGGTGTGAGAAACAAGATGATTTGAAATATTCAACAATGCACATGCCTCCTCCTCTATAGTGGGGGAGGGAGAGCCTATGGAAAAAGTGTCCATGGTGACCATGGGCGAGGGTGCAGTGGAATGAACCCTTTAACATGGAATGACATTGAAAGTCATAAGTCCCTTCCACGGAATATTGGGGACTTACCTCAGTGGGAGGGCCCCTGAATATCATACGATGTATACTATAGTTTAAAGTAATATAGCTTGGACGACGGAATCACTGTTTAATGTCATGTGGATAGGACTATTTGGGTTCTTGTAGTTTAGGGTCATGCGATGAGTTCCACTTTCTATAGAAACCATGATTAACTAGAGGAAAATCATGATTGAATGTTTCGAAGTTCCTCGATCATGAGTGGGACGAAACGTGTAAACCATGACTATGGAGGATCCTAGATCATGAGAAATTATATGAGGCCTTGAAGCCAATGAGGCATATAGTGCTCAGAAAGGACTCTCCTGATGATGAATTTTCCTCTTGTTGACATGCCATTCTTATGGGCATCATATACAGAGCCACTGGGGCCTGATGTGCACAGTCAAGTAGAGGTGTCCCCAGGACACTGGTCCTCCTTTTCTTATCTCCAAGGATGTTTATAGAGATATAAAATCAACTAGTATGTAATAGTTTAATTTCATATAGCTTGGATGAATACCTACAGTTTGATGGGTTTTTAGTGGATTTCATGGGTTTTAACCTTTTTATCGTTTTTAGGGGTTTAGGGTATTTTGGATTTTTAGTTTTTATTGAGTTTCTATGATTTTTATAGTTCTTGTGTTTTTTAGCATTGTTATCATTTTTGGGATTTTATGGGGTTTTAGAGTTTTTAAGGGGTTTGTATTGGTTTAATAGGTTTTTATGGTTTTTAGGTGTTTTTATGTTATTCAGGGGAGGGTGGGGGGGGGGGGTTCACAGGTTTTAGGGTTTTAACATTTTAATGTATTTTTAAGTATTTTGTATTAATTTTATGGTTTGTTGTTATTTTAATGGTTTTTATGGTAATTTACGATTGTTTAGTGTTTTAGGAGTTTTGGGGATTTTAAATCCATTTTGGTATTTTAGAGTATTTGGGAGTATTTTCAGGGTTCTCATGGTTTCTTGAGTTTTAATTTTTTTCACATTTTAAGGGTTTTAAAAAAATTTAGAGTTATTTGTGGTTTATGGGGTTTTAGCATTTTTTTAATTTTTTATGGGTTTAATGGTTTTCATGTGTTTTTCATGATTTATAATGATTTTATGTTTTTTGGATTTTTTTATCAATTTTAGTGTTTTTAGTTTTTAAAAGATTTCATGTTTTTTGGGTCTTTTTTTGTTTTAGTGGATTTTTGATTTTTTTAAGCTTTTATTGGTTATAACAGTTTTTAATGATTTTTGATGTTTTTAGGTGTTTAAAGGGTTTTGGAGATTTAGTGGATTTTTGGGGTTTTATGATTTTTAGGTTTTTTATATTTTTTATTGGTTTTATGATTTTCAGAAAAAATCAAGATTTTTGTGGTTTTTTATGTTTTCAGATACTTTTAGGGATTTTTTAGGATTTTTAGGGTGTTTAGGGTTTTAGGGTATTTTTGGATTTTGAAATTTATTAGTTATTTTCAAAGATTTTAAGGCTTTTTTGGTTTTTTGGTTCTTTTAGGGATTTTATGCTTTTTTGAGTTTTCTTAGAGGTCTAATGTTTTTTAGATTTCTTTAACGTTTTTTATATTTTAGGGGTTTAAAAGGTGTTATGTGTTTTAGGGGTATTTAGATATTTTATTTTTCTAGGGTTTTTAATCATTTTAAGTGGTTTATGGTTTTCATGGGGTTTTAAGGGTTTTTACGTTTTCATGGATTTTTAGATATTTTTAACGGTTTTTATGGTTTTAAGGGTTTTTAGGGTTTTTCTTGGAATTCAGGGATTTAGTGTTTTGTAATGATATTTATGGATTTTGGGGTTTTAGGTTAATTTCTTATTTTTCAGGGTTTTTAATTTTTTTAGATTTTATCTTTTTATAAAATATTTATTTGTTTTATGGGTTTTTAGAGTTTTTATATATTTAGGGCTTTTATGGGTTTTTTGAATTTTATGGTTTTTTGGGGTTTTCATGTTTTTTAGGAGTTTTTATGTTTTCAATGATATTTTTTTGTTTTTTATTGTCCTTTGGGTTTTTTTGGGGATTTTAGAAATTTTGAGAGTTTTCATGTTTTTAAGATATTTAGTGTTTTCCGGTTTATATGAGTCTTTTTATGTATTAGGGTATTTTTTATTTTTTTTGGTTTCATGGTTTTTACTATTTTTATCTTTTTTATTATTTTTAGGGGTATTTTGTGTTTTATAATTTTTATGTGGTTTTTATTGTTTTTATGTGGGTTTTCTTGGGGTTTTATGGTTTTAAAGATTTTCTTGGTTTTTAGAGTTTTTTTTATGGTTTTTTGGATTTTCTACATTTTTATGTATTTTTAGATTTTTTTATGCTTTTAAGTAATTTTTATTGATTTTATGAATTTTAGGGGTTTTGAGGTTTTCTAGGAATTTTATTTGTTGTTAGATATTTTAATGGTTTTAGTGTCTTTTGGATTTTTATTATTTTCATTGATTTTTAGTGTTTTTAAGGGTTTTAGTGTTTTTTAATGTTGATAATTATTTTTTGGGGTTTCAAATATCATAGTTTTTTTAGGGATTTATTGGTTTTTATGGTTTTGATGTTATTTAGGTATGTTTATGGTTTCAGGGGGTTTTCATGGTTTTTTGGGTTTCTTACATTTTCATTTATTCTTAAGGTATTTATGTGTTTTTATTTTTGCTGTGGAGTTTAAGGGGGGGTTTGGTTTTTGGGTATATTTTTATTTTTTATATTTTTTTTTATTTTATATGGTTTTTAAATTATTTTATATTTTTTAATATTTTTTTTATGTTTTTAGGGGTTTTAGACATTATGATGTTCTTTTGTGTGTTTTGGGTTTAATGTTTTTTTAAGTCTTTTAATGGTGTTTATGGTTTTCAGGGGTTTTAGGTTTTTTTAGGTTTTTAAGGATTTTTATGTACTTTTGGTATTTTTATCATTATTTGGGTTTTTTGGGTTTTTTGGGATTTTGATGGGTTTTAGTGTATTTAATGGTTTTTTAGGGTATTAAAATTTTTAGGGGGTTTAGGGGGTGTTTATTCTTTGGGGTTTAAGGATTTTTTTTTTGTTTTTTAGGGTTTTATGGTTTTTTAGGTTTTTTATCGAATTTAATTTTTTAGGGGTTTTTAGGGATTTAGGGTTTTTAGTGTATTTTAGGGTTTTTATGGGTTTAGAATATTTTTAATATTTTTTGGGGATTTATTGTTTTATAGTTATTTTTAGGGTTTTAATTTTTTTACATTTTCAATTATTTTTAGGGGTTTTTTAGGTTTTTATGGCATTTATGGTTTTTAGATTTTCTATGGATTTTGAGGGGTTTTAAAAATTTTTCAAGTTTTAAAATTTTTAGGGTTTTTAGGGGTTTTACGTTTTTTTTGTTTTTTTTTTGTTTTCATGTTTTTTTATGGATTTCTCATAGTTTTTTTAAAAATTATAAATTTAGGGTTTAATGGGATTTTAGATTTATTATAGGTTTTTGGGGTTTTATTGGTTTTAGGGGTTTTAAGGATTGTATGGGGTTTTTATGGTTTTCTAGGGTTTTCACTATTTTTAGGGGTTTTTATTTTTTTCGGTATTTTATGGGTTTTTTGGTTTTTTTATTTTTATGGGATATTGGGAATTTGAGGGTTTTTAGGGTTTTTTTTGTTTTGAGGGCTTTTATAGACTTTTAGGTTTTAGAGATTTTTTAATTTTTTTGGGATTTATTTTTATTAACGTTTTTTTGGGTTTAAGGGTTTTTATGGTTTTTATGGGGTTTTAAATGATGTAGTTCGGTGTTTGTATTTTTTAAGGGTTTTTCTGTTTTTCTGTTTTTCATATGGTTTTCAAGGTTTTTAGGGAGTTTTAAGTTTTCATGGATTTTTAGGCCTTTCGAAAGATTTTTGTGATTTTTGATGTTTTTTATAATTTTTTGGGATTTTGAGGGGTTTTGGGGTATTTTGGGGTTTTAGGGTTTTAGGTTATTACAGGGCTTTTAGGGTCTTTTGGTTTGGTATGGTTTTTTTAGTTTTTTACGTATAAATTTTTTATAGTATTTAATATTTTATGGGGTTTTATGTGTTTTTGTAGTTTTTTCTAGTTTTTATGGGGGTTTTTTATTTTTATGGTTTTTATGGGTTTTAGGGGTTTTAATGGTTTTCAGCTATTTTTCAAGGATTTTATTGTATTTTTAAATTTTCATGAATTTGTAGAGAATTTGAAGATATTTATTATTTTTATTGTTTTTTGGTTTTTTTGGATTTTGTGGTTTTTACAGTATTTTAGGGTTTTTAGGATAATTTTCGGGGTTTTAGTGTTTTTAGTGTCTTTAGTGTCTTTTGGGGGATTAGTGTAATTTTTTTTTAGAAATTTAAAGTATTTTAGAGTTTTTTTTAGATTTTTAAGCATTTTTAGGGGTTTTACGGGTTTTTAGAGATTTTAGTGATTTTAGAATTTTTATGTGTTTTAGGGTTTTTATGGTTTTTTTGTTTTATATTCATTAGGGGTTTTAGGGTTTTAGGGTTTTTAGAGGATTTAAGGTTTTTTATGTATTGTTTGTATTTCAATGTATTTTTATGATTTTTATGTTTTTTAGGGTTTTAGGTATTTTGAGTGTTTTCATGGGTTTTCATGGGTTTTCCAAGGTTTTAAGGGTTTTCATGGTTTTTTGGGCCTTTTGGGTGTTTTTAGGTTTTTTGATATTTAGGGTATTTAGTGTTTTTAAAGGGTTTTATGGGTCTTTATATTTTAAAGGTTTATTATACAGTTTCATGGTTTTTTAAATTTTTAGGGATTTATAAGGATTTGTATTGTTTTTAATGTTTTTATGGGTTTTAGGGATTTATGGATTTTAAGGGATTTTATGGGTTTTCACAGTTTTTTAGTGTTTTTTGGGTTTTAGGGTTTTTATGTTCTTTTTGGGTTATTAAGGATTTTTTGAATGTTTTGGGTTCTTATGGTTTTTTATAGTTTTTCAATGTTTTCTTACTTTTTTATGGGTTTTAAGTGTGTTAGAGTTCTTAGAGTATTTTTAGTGTTTATAAAATTATTAAGGGTTTTAGAGGTTTTATGGTTTTCCGGGTCTTTTTAGGGGTTTTCATTGTTTTTTATCATTTGAAGGGATTTTTATATTTTTTTAGGATAATAGTATTTTTTTAGGATTTTATGGATTTTTAGGGTTTGGGGGAATTTTGGAATTTTTTAGGGTTTCTATGGTTTTTTTATTGATTTTTATTTTTTCTAGTTTTTATGGGGTTTAAGGTGTTTTAGAGTTTTAAGTGACTTTTATGATTTTAATGGGGGATTTATGTATTTTATCATTTTCTGGGTTTTTTCTACATTTTTATGGTTTTTACATTTTAAAGGATTGTTATGACTTTTTTTGATTTTTATGAATTTAATGGGTTTGTGGGTTTTAAGGGATTTTGATGGCTTTTAGGGTTGTTTAGTTTTTTTTGGTACTTGGGTTATTTTAGGTTTTTAGGGATTTTCATGTGTTTTGATTTTTCATGGTTTTTAAATTTTTTAGTGGGATTCATGGTTTTTATGGTCTTTTGGTTTTTATTAGGATTTTTTGAGTTGATTAGGGTTTTATTTTTTGTAGTTTTTAAATTATTTTATCATTTTATGGGTTTTATGGATTTTAATTGTTTTAGAGTTTTTAGTCAGTTTTTAGTGGTTTTATTATTTAATAGGGTTTTTAAGGCACTTAGATTTTTTATGGTCATTTGTGGTTTTTATGGTTTTAAGGATTATATGTTTTCATGTATTTTTAGGTTTTTTTATGATTTTTATCATTTTTAGTTATTTATGGTTTTTATAGATTTTGAGGGTTTTACGGAACATTTTTATTTTTTAGGTTTTTATGGTTTTTCAATGTTTTTTTAAAAATATTATAGTTTTAGGGGTTTTATGGGAATTTAGTGTTTTTAGTGGTTTTGTATGATTTTTATGGGTTTTTTAGTTTTTATAGATTTTAGGGGGTTTCAGGATTTTTAGTTTTTTTCAGGGATTTTTATAGATTTGTTGTATTTTTAAGGCTTTTAGTGGATTTATGGGTTTTAGAGATTTTGATATTTTTTAGGTTTTTCATTATCTATTAGGGTTTTAGGGGATTTACAGGGTTTTTGGGGTTTTTAGAATATTTTTATCTTTTTATGGATTTGTTGTTTTTTTCAGGGTTTCTATGGTATTTAGAATTTTTAACATTTTTTCAGTTTTAAGGGTTTCTAAATTTTGTTTTTCATTTTATAGTGATTTTATGGTTTTTTTTGGTATTTATTGTTTTCAGAGATTTTCCGGTTTTTATGGTTTTTACGTTTTTTTGGGTTTTTTATGTTTTTATTCGATTTTTATGTTTTTTATAATTTTTTGTATTTTAGTAAATGTTTGTATTTTTAGGGTATTATATTTTTTCAGGGGTTTTTAGGGTTTCAAAGGACTTTCTTATATTTTTAGCAGTTTTTTTATTTTTATGGTTTTTTATGTTTTTTCATTGTTTTTAATCATTTTAAATGTTTTTAGGGTTTTTAAGGATTTTTAGAGTTTTCTGATATATTTTAAGAAATTTTGCGAGGTTTTAGGGTTCTTAAGGTGTCTATGAGTTTTATAGTTTTTAACGGTTTTCCAGGGTTTTATGGTTTTTTATGTATTCATAGTTTTTTTGCCTGTTTAGGATTTTTATGGTTTTTATGGTTTTTGGATTTTTAGGGATTTTTAGTGATTTTTCGGTATCTCTGTGGTTTTTAGACTTTTTAGGGCTTTAATTGTTTTTTATTCTTTTTGGGTTTTTCGGTTCTCTGATATTTTTAGGGTTTTTATGTTTTTTAGAGTTTTTGATCGTTTTGATCATTTTTAGGTGCTTTAATGATTTTATTGTTTTTTGTGGGGTTTTACAGTTTTAGGGTTTTATGGGTTTTTAATATTTTTAGGGGTTTTTATAATTTTTAGGGGTTTTAGGGGGTTTTATGTTTGAAGATATATTTTGGGATTTTTTTGGATTTTTATGGTTTTTAGTTTCTTAGGGTTTTTTGTGATTTTCATGTATTTATGGATTTTTGGATTTTTATGGGTTTTTGGTTTTTTGGTTTTTTCTGGGATTTTAGGGTCCTTTTTATTTTTTGGAATTTTTTTGGGGTTTTGAGCATTTTTATATTTTTGTTAACATTTTTAGGGGTATTAATAATTTTTATAGTTTTTAGTTTAATTAGGGTTTTTATCTATTTTAATATTTTAATGTGTATTAGTGGTTTTTTTTTGATTTCATGTGTTTTTAGAGATTTCTGTTTTTTAGGTTTTTTGGTATCTTTTATATTTTTTAAAATATTTGTGGTTTTTAGGTTTGATGGGATTTAGTGATTGTTAAGGTTTTTAGGGGTTTTATATTTTTTACGTTTCAAGGGTTTTTAGGTTTTTTAGGGTTTTTTGGTTTTTTCTATTTATTTTTGAGTTCTTAGAGTTTTTACTATTTATAGTTTTAACATTTTGGGGTTTATAGGGTTTTACTGTTTTAGTGGATTTTTTGGGTTTTTTATTGGTTTTAGGTGTTTTATGTTTCTTTTAGCGGGTTTATAGTATTCATGGGGTTTTCAACATTTTTAATTATTTTTTAACTTTTTTAGTGATTTTTAGGGATTTTAAATAATTTTATGGTTTTTTTGGGTTTAGGTTTTTCAATGATTTTGAGGTTTTTTTGGGTTTTTGGGTGTTTAGTGTTTTTATGTTTTTAGGGAGTTTCAGTTTTTTATGGGTTTTAATATTCATTATATTCTTTGAACATTTGTAGGTGTTTTAGTGTTTTTTGAGTATTTAGTGGGTTTTAGTGTTTTTGTGGGGTTTTAGGATTTCTTGGGGTTTTTAAGGTGCTTGTGGTTTTTAGGAGTTTTCAATGTTTTTAGAGTATTTTTTGTTTTTCATGATTTTATGTGCATTTTAGGGTATTTAGGTTCATTAAGGGTTTCCATGGTTTTTAGGGATTCTGTGGGTTTTATGGATTTTTATGGGGTTTTAATAATTTATGGGTTTTTATGGTTTTTGGGGGGGGGAGGGGGTTGGGGTTTTATGGTTTTTTTATTTTTCTAGTGTTCTTAGGTTGTTTTATTAGTGTTACATTTTTATGGGTTTTAAGAGTTTTTATATTTTTTAGTGGTTTAGATTTTTAATGGGTTTTTTTGGGATATTTGGTATTTTATAGTTTTTAGGAGAATTATGGGTTTTAGGGGTTGTTCGAGATTTTTAGGGCTTTTTTCATTTTCAGGTTTTTTGGGGGCATCATGTGAATTTCTAGGTTTTTTATGGTTTTTAGGTTGTTTATTGGTTTTTAGGATTTTTAGGGGTTTTTAGGTGTTTACAATATTTTAAAGACTTTTGAGTTTTAGGGTTTTTTATTTTGAGGGGTTATAAGGGTTTTAATAGTTTCAAAAAAAATTATGGTTTTTAATTTTTTTAGAGTTTTTTTGTTTCATTGGGTTTTTATATTTTTTAGGTTTTTTCATTTTCATTTGTTTTTAGGATTATCAGGGGTTTTTAGCGTCACTCCTGGTTTTAGGTATATTTATAGATTTTTTTGAATTTTTTTAGATTTATGGATTTTATGGATTTACGGATTTTAAGGGGCTTTATAGTTTCTCAGGGTTTTTAGGGGTTTAAAAGTTTTTAGTGTCATTTTGGGTTTTTAGTGTCATATTTATGTTTTTAGGGTTTTAAATAATTTTATAGTATTTAACGGTTTTTAACGTTTTATGGTTTTTAATGGTTTTAGAGGTTTTCATGGTTTTTAGGGTTTCTATGGGTTTTTATTTTTATTTATCGTTTTATCATTTTTTGTGATTTTCTGGGGTTTTTAGTGTTTTTTAGGGTTTTATTGTTTTTTATGTTTTCAGGGGTTTTAGAGATTTAAATGGATTTTTTATGATTTTTATTGTTTTTATGGGTTTTTTGGTATTTTGAATGTTTTATGTGTTTTAAGTTTTTTTGGGTTTTAGTGATTTTCAATAATTTTAGGGTATTTAAGTTTTTTTGGGTTTTTTAGTTTTCAAAGATTTAAAATTTTTTAGAGTTTTTATTTTGTTTTTCATTTTTTCTTGGGTTATATAAATTTTAATGTGTTTCTAAGGTTGTTATAGGTATTTAGGTTTTTTAGGTTCTCAGGGGATTGTGGTTTTCAAGAGTTTTTAGGGTGTTAAGGTATTTTTTAGTTTTAAGTGATTTTAGGGATTTTCGGTATTTTGAGGGTTTTTTAAAATTTTTATGGGTTTTCAGTGTTTACGGATTTTTTAGTGTTTTTTGAGTTTTGAGTATTTTTGGGTTTTGACAAATATTTGTGTTTTTGTGATTTTCAAGGGTTTTAGGGTATTTAGGATTTTCAACATTTTTTGGGATTTTGTGGATTTAAATATTTTTATGGGTTTTAGTGATTTTATGTATTCTAGGGATTTTAAGGGTTTAAATATTTTTCAAGGAATTTTTGCTTTTAGGTTTTTGAGGGTTTTTTGGTCTTTTGGGTTATTGGGGGGTTTTTTAAGTTTTTAGGGTTTTTATGGGTTTTTAATGTTTTTAACATTTTTAGGGGTTTAATGGTTTTTCATATTTTTTAGTGAATTTTTAATGTTTTCTGGTTTATTAGAGTTTTTATGGGTTTTATGGTTTTTATTATTTTCTTGGGTTTTTCAGTCATTAATAGATTTTACGTTTTCAAGTATTTTTAATTATTGTTTGGATTTTTATGTTTATTTTTATTTTTATATGTTTTAGGGATGTTGATGGGTTTTAGGATTTTCATGGTTTTTAGGGGATTTAGTGTATTTAATCTTTTTTATTTCATTTTGGGGTTTTATCGGATATTTTGAGTTTTTTAGGGTTTTAAGGTTTTTAGTGAATTTAACCATTTTCATGTTTATAATGTTTGTTATAGTTTTTATGGTTTTTTAATCTTATTGGGTATTTATGAGTTTTTAACGATGTTAGTTGTTTTTTGGGTTTTCAAGGGTTTTTTAGTGTTTTGAGGGGTTTTTAAATTTTCAGTTTTTTTAGAGATTTTTTTTGATTTTATGTTTTTTTGGTATTTTAATATTTTTAGTGACTTTGGGGGTTTTTAGGGGGTTTTTGGGTTTTAGGGGTTTTCAGTGTCTTTAGGGTGATTTTTCATTTTCAATGTTTTTTTTGTGTTTTATGGATTTTAAGAGTTTTTGACTTTTTTTAATATTTTTAGGGGTTTTAATTGGGTTTTTTTAAGGGATTTTATTAGTTTTTAGGGTTTTGAATGGTTTTAGGGATATTATCATTTTTCGGGGGTTTAATATTCTTTACATATTCAATTATTTTTATATATATTTAAAAAAAATTATTGTTTTTTGGTATTTTTTTGATTTGGGGGGGGGGGTTAGGTTTTTTAGTGTGTTTATGGATTTGTAGTGTTTTGTGGTCTTTTGGGGGTTTTAGGGGGTTTTGAACTTTTTAGGGGTTTTACAATTTTTTAAAAAATTTAATGTTTTATTGTTTTAGGGGGTTTATTTTTTGGTATGTTATTAGTAGAATTATGGGTTTTTGGGTTTTTATGGTTTTTAGTGGATTTATGATTTTCAGTGGGATTCATGGTATTTCGGGTTTTTTTACATTTTTTGATATTTTTATGGATGTTTTCTTATTTTCATGGTTTTTAGAGTTTTTGGGGTTTTAGTGGTTTTGAGGGGTTATATTATTTTTAGGTTTTTAGGGGGTTTTGGGGTTTTAAATGTTTTATGGTATTTTTGGATTTCAATGTTTTTTAGGAGTTTAAAGGGATTTTATAATTTTTTATGATTTTTTAATAAAATAGAGTTTTATAAGGTTTTTTGAGTATTTATTTGTGTATTTTTTTATGATATTTTTTGTATTTTTATTGGTTTTTTTATTGTTATTATAGTTTTATGGGTTTTATGGTTTTCAATGGCTTTGCTAGGTTTTAGGGTGTTTTTTGTAATCATAAAATTTTGGGGGTTTTTTAAAATTTTTATGGCATTATGGTTCTTTATGTTTTTCGGGATTTTGATGGGTTTTTTTGTGTTTTTAGGGTCCTTATTGTTTTTTATCGTTTTTTTAAATTTTTAATGTTTTTAGTGGTTTTTTAGGTTTTTAATTTTTTAGTTGTTTTTTGGTTTTAATGGCGTTTTCGGGGAAGGAAGGATCGAGGCCAGGCTATTCTTGACCTCCCCCAAAATGTATTATAAAAAGACAAGAAGACACTACCGACAAGGTAGGGGTGGGGTCAATCAACCCACACCCAAATACCCTTAACAAAAACACACACAAGGACTGGAAAAAAGAAAATCAAAGAAAGAAAAAGACTCAATCCAAACACAACAGTGGCATCATCACGTCACATCCATCCAATATCAGCATCCAGCAGCACCACATCCAATCATCATAGCTACACAGCCGCAGCAACACATCCAAACCAACAAGCCCCAGCAACCAACAACACCAAATCCGACATCACATCCAATCACGACCGACATCATCTAACCTCAACACAAGAACCACAACCAAACACAACCATCATCACATCCCTCCCAGCTAAGCAGAACCTCACATCCATCATCACAAATTCCAGCATCCAATGCCTTCGCTCCATGCAGACTCACCACCAGGAAAATAGAACTGCCAGCACCAGAATCATAGAAATCGACCTCACCATTTTCGAGGAAGGCATCAAGCCACCGGCTAAATAGCAATACCATGAACTGAAACTTTAGCACCTCCTAGCTAAGCAGTAACCCACATTCAACATCACATATTCCAGCAGCCATCACAATCTCTCCATGAAATTTTATCATCAACAATACAGAGCCACCCGGACCAGAAGCATAAGAACAAACTCCATCCCAATAACATCCGAAATCCAGCACCTCTTTCAGCAGTTCTCAGCGAAGCTGTATACGGTACCCAACATCTCCAAAACCAACGAACGACACCTTTTGGCCATCCAGTACACACCAAACCTCGCCCAGCAACAAGGATGACGACATAGGGCCACCAGAACCAATTCCTCACCCCAGACCATAAAAACCCAAAAAGCCTCATAATACCCCTAAAACCCAACAAAAATCATAAAATTGTTAAAACCCATAAATTTTAAAGAAACTCTAGAAAATCTAAAAACCTCATAATGACTCAAAAACCCCTAAAACCCCCAAAAGACACTAAAATCCCAAAAACCCAAAACCCCTAAAAACCCATAATAACAATAAAATCCTGAAACTCCATAAAGCATGTAAAAATCATAAAACCATTAAAATCCTAACAAATCGCTAAAAATACATGAAAATGTAAAAACCCTTAAACCCTAAAAAACCCATAAAAATTGTGATTCAATTAAAAACCATAAAACCCTTAAAAACCATTAAAAACACCAAATCCACTAAAAATGATGAAAAAACATTAAACCCCAAATACATTAAAAAGTCCAGAAAAGCTAAAAACCATAAAAACTCAAAAAACCTACATATCAAAAAGACCCTAAAAACATAGAAAACCGCTAAACCATAAATTTTTTGAAAAATCTAAAATCCTTCAAAATCCCTAAAAATATAAAAATCCACAAAAATCCTGGGAAGTGTAGAAACCCCTAAAATCCTTAAAAACCACCAAAACCATAAAAATTCAAAAACCTTAAAAACCCATAAAACCCCTTTAAACCAGTAATAATCTAAAAACCCTTAAAACCCCTAAACAAGATAAAATCACTAAAAACCATAAAACCCCCCAAAAACAAAAGAAGCCCCAAAAACCCATAAAATACTAAAAATGCTAAACATATTAATAAACCTAAAACCCCTCGTAATTCCTAAAAATGGTAAATAAATCAACATAAAAATCCTTAAAAATCCCTAAAAATCCCCAAAATCATGAAATACGCTAAAACCCATGAAAACTATTAAAAACCCCTAAAACCTTAACACCCCATGAAACCCATATAACCCCTAAAAACCCAATAAAAATACTAAATATCCTTACAACACCTAAAAAATAATAAAAAAATTTAAACAACATAAATACTTTTAAAAGCCTAAAAAACTCATAATACTCTAAAACCCCAAAAGCCTCTAAAACCATGAGAAACCCTAAAACCCCCCAAAAAATCATGAAACCCCATTAAATTCTCAAAATCCAAAATAACCTAAAATCCAAAAAACAAAAAATCTAAATAATCTATAAAAATCTATCAAATTTAAAAAGACATAAAAACCCTGAAACCCCCTGAAGACAAAAAAACCATAAAAACATTACAAATCCCTGAAACCCTTAAAAACCCAAAAATAATGAAAAACACTAAAACACATTAAAAATCCTTAAAACATTAAAATCCCTAAAAAAATTATACCCCCAAAATTCAATAAAATCCCTTAATATGTAAAAAACCCTAAAATCCAAAAAATCCACTTAAAACCATAAAACCCATAATAAATTTAAAAAAACACTAAAACCCCATAAAAACACTAAAACCCAACTAAAAAAAATCTAAAAATCAGTTAAACCGTTAAAATGTTTAAAAACTCAAAAAACTCCTAAAAATTCATAAAAATCCAAAAAAACCAGAAATACCCAAAAACGCTAAAATCATAAAAACCCTAAAAAACTAAAAAACAATGAAAACCCACAAAATCACTAAAACACTAAAATTCCGTAAAAAGTATAGAAGGCCAAAAAATATCTGAAAATACCATAAAATGTAAAAACCCTAAAAACCATGTACCTTCCCCTAAAGAAATCATAAAATCTATAAAAACCTATAAAATAGTTAAAAACCACTAAATATATTAATCCCACTAAAAACCACTATAAATGTTAAAAAACATTAAAAACACTTAAAAACCTTAAAAAGCTCAAAAAACTCCAAATATTGTAAATCTCAAAATACCAGAAGCCCCTGAATGACCATAAAAAGACCTTTAAAACAATAAAACCATACAAAATAAAAATCCTTAAAATTCCTAAAAAACCATTAAACATAAAAAATATCTAATAAAATCCCTAAAGATAACAAAAATAAAAATAATAAAAGACCTTTGAAAGCCCCTTAAAAACATTAAAAATACATACAAACCCATAAAAATCCTAAAAACCACTAAAAAAATTAATACCCTTAAACCCATAGAAATTTTAAAGAACAAAAAAACCTTCAAACTAATAAAAACTCAGAAGAAACCCTAAATATCCAAAATGTTGAAAAATTCAAAAAAATATAAATAACCATAAAGGTCATTGAAAACCCATAAAACCCTCAAAATCTCTAATAACACAAATAAATAATTAAACCCATATAAATTCTACCAAATCCCTAAAAACCAATAAAACCATTAAAACCTTGAAAACCCCTAAGAAACCTGATACCCTTTAAAATCTTAAAAAAACATAAAAACACTAAAAACCAGTAAAAAATCTAAAAACCAAGAAAATGCCTAAAAATGTTATAAAGAGGAAAAAAACTCCAAAAACCTTTTAAACCCTAAAAATAATAAAAACTAAAACCCCGAAAAGACCCAGCAAACCGTTAAATGTAACGCCCCGACCCTAGTTACCCAGAGTCGGTGCATTATTACATAACATTGGCATGATCACAAGAAAGATCAAATCTCGAAAGACCGATTGGTTTAGTAGCCTTGGATACACTAGATATATTCATAAATCTTACATTACATTATAAAATGAAAAACTACTAAAACAACATATTGTCTCCATAAACCACACTCATATCCCCACATAATATCCCTGCAGGTCATTCATAATTTACCTCTTCACTTCCTGGGAAAAATAAAACATAGAAAAGGGGTGAGCTCAAATGCCCAGTAAGGATAACAATATAGCGGAACATTCAAAAACAAGCATAAACATTTAAGGCAGTGAATTACTAAAAGAAAAGCCTTTTAAACTTGAACTTCAACATAGTTTGGCAAAAGTAAAATGAAATAATTCCATTTACTTGTTCACATGGATATTATACTAATCAAATAATCACATGCAATCTCAATAACCACTTTCATAATGTCGGAATGCATAATGCTGAATTTTAATTTCTTTGTCAAGGCCTCGTCCCAAGACCTAGGGGCTAACTGTAACTGGAACCCAACCCGGAGTGCCTCTAATAAACGTACACCAACCCGGAGTGCCTCTAATAACCGGACACCAACCCGGAGTGCCTCTAATAACCGGACACCAACCCGGAGTTCCTCTAATAACCGGAGACCAAACCGGAGGGCTTAGTTTTACCGGTCCCCAACCCGGAACATACTTGTATAACACATTCATCTGAATGAAAGGTTGAAATATAACATAAACATTCGGATTACAAATAAATTATGAAATGTCAATACTCTAAACAAAAACCTTGAGTGACATAAGAATAACTTATCCACAGTCAAAAATATCACAAAACCTTCAATAAAATATGGATTTTTTGTATCATAACAAATCAACTTTAAATAAGCTTAAAATCCATCAAAGGATGTTGACATAGATGAAATCAAAACTATTTTATAGAAATATCATTTTTTTGAAATCATTTTAAAAGTAACATAATTATAAAATAATACATTCAATTTGAAAATATTCTTATAATCTTGTAAGGGAAGCTTTGACGATTTTATAATGGCGGTAAATAGCCGCACCCGCCATATAAGTTAAAAAAACATTCTTACCTTAATTCTGTCGAAAAGGTTAAAAAGGACCTTGTTTTGAAAACGACGGAAAGATTCCTCTTATAAAAAGTCAAACAAGGGTATAAATGACTTTAACCCATATTCTTTTAAATGAAAAAAATGTTTTGAAATACATTATTAAGAAACATGGATGTGGATGATAAAGAGATCCCAGTAGATTATTACGTATAAACAACCTCGGATAATGAAGAGATTGTGAAATAACTCTTACCAATTTGGTAAATTATGAAACATAAAACCCATGAAAGAGGTATCATATAATGAATATGTAAATACACATAAATTAGAGTGTATTACACAAAGAATATAATTATAGGCAGTACATACACCACACAAAAGGTAATGGTGGCAATATGGCATGAATCTCACGGGAATAAGGAGTGAGATGAAAACCCCTTACCACGTTAATCAACTTAGTCGTATGGACAAAAGTTAATAACCACCAAATTATTTCCAGAATAAAATTAATATAAATAGAATCATGAAAATATATATCGAATGGCAGTACACAATACACCACTTTCAATACTTTAGTGGCGAACAATGGAAATCTCACGGAATTGAAAGTGAGATAAGAAAATCCCTTACCTTGTACTTTTCCTTGGTTGGGGTTGGTTAACCTCCTGTATAATGGTGAAATAATTGTTACTAAATTATACAATAATCATATACATTAATATGATATCATATATGATCTTTTAATTTTTATTTGATAATAATATCTTAGTATTATCGTTGTTTCGGGTGTTAACTTACTTGTTTTCTTTTATATGTTTTGTTATGTAAGCCATGTTTGTAATCGACAGGTTGTATATTATTCATATCCAGAATGATATCAAGTCCTTAAACATCATTTTTAAATCATGAAATTATAATTATACTTGAATGGATACGATGGAGAATGAATCTCATCACGTTCGTGGAGACGGTAGTCCGTACGTACGCACGAGTGACAATATCATTATTTTGATATTAAAATAATATATAAATGGTTGTTATATCATATATACAGAATCATTAACATGTTATATTTATTATTTACATGATTTACATATCATTATTATACCCACCAAAATTATATTATATTGAATAACAATTACACCACGACGTGGAGAAGGTAAGCCGTACGTACGCACGTATGGTGACATGTTATTCAAAGGGTGGATAGAATACTGAATATGGTTGTACCATATTTATAATAACATCACCGTATATATATGATACTGGAGATATTATTTTAGAATGGTAACAACAAAGGAAGAATAAGTGGAACAAGAAATGAACTTGGAAAAAGGGTGGTGAAATCATTACCTCTTCTTTGGGTTCTTCCTTTTGATTTGATCAAAAGGGCTTCATAGGTTGGCTTTATGATCAAAATAAGGCCTCTAGGTTGTAGTGAGGGATGTTGGGAGAGTATTTGGGCAGAGTTTGGCCGAACCAAAAGGCTTTGAAGGTGTGAAGAAATGAGAAGGAGGAGTGCCCTTTTATAAGAGGGGTGAGGGGCACCTTTGGAAAAGCTAGAAATATTAATTTATAATAAATTCATATTCCGTTTATAATGGATCCAAAGTTGATTATTTAAATTTTAAGGTGGGATAGGTCTAAAAACACTCAACAAATATAATTTAGAAAGGTTTGGGTACTTATATTAACCTTATCTTTAAGTATTAACTCTAAGTTAATTAGTTTCACTTTTACAATGTCTCTTTGTATTTTTATATAATATGGTTAATAAACATACCATATACATACAAGCGACCCACAAGTGGTCCATTAATTATGAACCTATCATTATATAAGTCTCTTGGCCGAACATTACATTTTTAGGAATTTAATATCAATTAATAATATAATATTTGTTTTAAGAACTCTTTTATGTCAATTTTGACACTATTCAATAGTTGATTTTTGTGAAACTCATAACAGATTTATTACTTCGCAAAAAGTCAATTAAATCACTCCTATTATATCATATTATACTATAAAATTATTTTAATTCATTAAAAGTTTCATATTATATTTATTTGGGTATTTATAATATCAATTATTTTAATTTTTCACTATTATAGTAATTAATTTATCATCATTGTTTAATAAATAAATTAAATTATATAATGTCTAAAAATTATAAATAAAATATAATTATCTAGGAAATATTTTTATCTTTCTAATGAATATTTATAATATAAAATCCAACATATATAACCCTATGTAAAAATTGTTTTTCTAAAAGATATATGCTTGTGTCATTTTTGTATTCATTTTAACTTAATTAAAATAAAATGTCCCTATCACCTACAAGTGGAACCATGGGGTCCCAAAATCGACCCAAAGATGCCAATGGTCTAAAATTTATCAACCAATAAGTCTAGGACACGTTTTAGAGTAATTTAGTATTATTATAATATTATTTTTTAACCCTTAGTTACCGGATTTACCCTTAACCATGGTAAATGAAATATTTACCGCAGTAATTATTCAAAATGCCTAAAAATAAAAGTTACCTATTTACACAATTTTAACATCCTGATTCCAAATATGGAATCCATTTTTTCTAAATTCAAAACACAGAAGTGGCAGAAATTAATTTAAAATTAATTCCCGCTGTTAAAACAAAAAGCGTGTTTTTAAGAGATAATAACTATCAAAAGATTGACACTTGTTTATGTTCGGTTTAATTGTAAAATTATGTCCAATGACCAAAATTATATTAAATGGTAAAAATATATTCTAAATATACTTTAAAACCACTCAAATTCATAATGTATCACTATTAATTATTTTGAATAAAAATGTTGTTTTTAATTAAAATTTAGTAATTTTCACTATTCATAAAAATATGAAAGTTATCGGAAATGTACCAAAATTTCACCTTAGGCTAAATTAGATATTCCAAATTCAAAAATGAAGTCCATTTTAAAATATAAAATATATATAATTTCAAAAAGTAGGTATTACTATTCATAACGGCTAGTTTGATTGGTTGTGGTGTGTGTTAAAACTAAAGGTTGCATACAACACACGCTACTGTATTATTCAAAGAAAGTGTACCGTGGAAGCTTGGGATGTTTCATTTTAAATTTTTGATGTCCCCATTTAGTCAAAAAGTTTAAAATATTGTATTTAAAAAGGGTTCACTATTAACAGTTGATAATAGTGCAATACTGAAAATGAATTTGTAAATGCATTATATCTAAGAAACTCATAATATGGATTCTAAAATTATAAGGATTATATAAAGTTTAAAATTTAGATAATACTATTCATAACCTCTTTTGAATGGCTTTTTTTTGTAAGTCAGGGTGTGATTGAACTCGGTGTTGCGTGTAGTGCAAATTATTAAATTATTTTGAAGAAATAACACACTATGAAATCTTGGGGTGTTACATTCTCCCCTCCTTCAATAAATTGCGTCCTCGCAATTTGAAATTGTTCTTCGAAAATAAATGGTTGAAAATAGAAAATATATTTGTGGGAAAACCCACATCGGAAATTGGGTTACTAAAATTTAGTCTTAATATGAGGAAAAGAGAAATGAAAGGGTCACCAACAAATTATGATCTCGATTAGGAGAACATTGGTGGAAATTAGAGACATATGATTGGAGGAAAAACGTAAATATTTATAGGTAGTGATTGAGGACATCAATGACAAAAAGTATAAAATTGAGGTCCTTAAATTCATCAATCTATGATGATTTCAAATACCATCAGTTCAACAAAACATAGGGTATTAGGATAACACATTTTTGACGTTTCAAAATATCTTAGTTGAAATCCCAAATCGAAAAATGAATTAATGAGGCCTCTATTTAAAATAAAGAGTCGAAAGTATGAAGATTACCGAAAATAACACATACTAGGGTTACATGTAGGAAAATATGGATATGGAAGAAAAATCTAACCACCAATTATCTGATGGAAGGTGGTAGAGAACATGGCTATGAAAAGGCCAACAATCCCAAATCCATAAATTAGTGATGATTTAAGGTACCATCTAGGAAAACAGTTTTGTTCTAAGTTGCTTTTCTTAATATTGAGGAATTTTTTTATGATATTGGATAAGATCATAAGGAGATATACTTACATTATAATTAGAATTTTATCCATTAATAAATTTCTACCACAAACTCGTCTTTCACTGTAAAAACATTCTATTTACACTATTCGTATAGGGTTCCAAAATAAACGAATTTATAATTCACCTACAAGATCTTTTAATAAAAACTACATTATTTAATCCAGGACATCTCGTGGGCCAGTGGTAGGTCATACACCTTTGTCTCCCTTCGGTTGCGGGTTCAAGTCTCGCAGCCTTGCCGGACGCGACGGGTTGCCACCCGACCTCCGGGTTGTCCTTTTATGGCAATCCAAAATAATCCAAACTAGAACTATCCAAAATACTTCTGTCCTAACTCACATTCCAACATTTATAAGGAAGGTAAAAATAATGTAGATCCTTTTTACCCTATATTAGCATATGAATACCTTCATCATGTATTCTTTTAATACACTGAAACATCCTGAATTACAATATTCCTTATTCATGCTCCCTTATTCCATATAGAATGCTGGATATACTTCATCAATCCAAAAATGTTTTAAACCCCAACAATGATCGAATATATAAATCATTAATCAGTTCCAAGGTAGTCAAGAATAACCAATATAATTTTCCAAAACAATCATGTATTATTCCAAAATCACTACCTCGGTATCAGAACTATATTATGGTTTATCATTCTCTCAACCATATATTTTCCAAAAATTTATCCTGCTATTGAGTCACTTTTCTTTGTTCCACACAATATCAAGTCCTTAATGAAATAGTAATGCAGTACAATCCTTATATAGTCCATAATTATTATAACAAGTACATTGTTGATACAACACTCAATTGACCTAATCAAATAAGAACATTAATCATTCCTCTTCATCTGTGGTAGTATCATAACTTTATTATTATCCAATAGCATCATTTGTGGCATAGTCTGATGACTGGGACATAGGTTCGCGTAGTGTCCAAACTCCTTGCAAATGAATCATTGTACATTTGAAACTATTTTCTTACCCTTGCAGTCACGTACTTTGTGCCCTTTTCCTCCACACTTATAATAATCTCTCATTCCTTTTAGACAAGTTTCAGGGTATTTCTTTCCACAGTTATCACATATGGAAAAATTCTTCTTTTCCATCTTCCCTTTATCCATCGTTCTCTCTTCCATCCTTGTCTTCTCCTGCTTCCCTTCAAAGCCATAGGACTCAGTAAACTCTTTACTTATCTTATAAACACATGATATTATTTCTTCATATGATGATAATACATGCGAGACTATTTCTCTTGTAAATTCTTGCTTCAGACCATAAAATATATGATCCTTCTTTCTCTTTGTATCATGTGCATTGATAGAGTCCTCATTCCTTCTACTGGGTGCCATTTCTAAACAATGACATACATTAGATTAGTTTATGAATAACAATACCTAATCCCAAACTTGTAAGACAAATAACATAAATTAAATAGTTTATGGATATAATCCATAATCATAAAAAATGTTTTCTTTGAGGAAGTATATACTCATAAACCATTCATAATGATTTGTAAAGAAAATGAGAGTTATCCTATGCATATCCCCCAGGAGTGTCGTAACCAAGAGTGCAGCAAGGCTCGTTGTCATGCACCGGTTCCCGTTCAAGTCTAGCTCAAAGCGGTGTTTTCGAGTTTTACCCCTAGGTACATCTATGCCAGAGCCGCCTCTACCTGCTCGTATCCAGACATGGATGTATTGCTTGGAAAACTCACAAAATCTCTACAATACCAAAATTCTAGGAAGTTCTTCTATACTAATCCTCAATGTTCATCTTAGGTCTACGTGCTCTAATCAGAGTTTATCTAAATCTATCTTCCAAGGTTTTTACTAAACTTCCTCTGATACCAACTGTAACGCCCCGACCCTAGTTACCCAGAGTCGGTGCATTATTACATAACATTGGCATGATCCCAAAAGATCAAATCTCGAAAGACCGATTGGTTTAGTAGCCTTGGAAACACTAGATATATTCATAAGGCTTACATTACATCATAAAATGAAAAACTACTAAAACAACATATGGTCTCCATAAACCACACTCATATCCCCACATAATATCCCTGCAGGTCATTCATAATTTACTTCTTCACTTCCTGGGAAAAATAAAACATAGAAAAGGGGTGAGCTCAAATGCCCAGTAAGGATAACAATATAGCAGAACATTCAAAAACAAGAATAAACATTTAAGGCAATGAATTACTAAAACAAAAGCCTTTTAAACTTGAATTTCAACATTGTATGGCAAAAGTAAAATGAAATAATGCCATTTACTTGTTCACATGGATATTCTACTAATCTAATAATCACATGCAATCTCAATAACCACTTTTATAATGTCGGAATTCATAATGCTGAATTTTAATTTCTTTGTCAAGGCCTCATCCCAAGACCTAGGGGATAACTGTAACCGGAACCCAACCCAGAGTGCCTCTAATAACCGGACACCAACCCAGAGTGCCTCTAATAACCGGACACCAACCCGAAGTGCCTCTAATAACTGGACACCACCCCGGAGTTCCTCTAATAGCCAGAGACCAAACCGAAGGGCTTACTTTTACCAGTCCCCAACCCGGAACATACTTGTCTAACACATTAATCTGAATGAACGGTTGAAATATAACATAAACATTCGGATTACAAATAACTTATGAAATGTCAATACTCTAAAAAACCATGAGTGACATAAGAATAACTTATCCACAGTCAAAAATATCACAAAACCTTCAATAAAATATGGATGTTTTGTATCATAATAAATCAACTTTAAATAAGCTTAAAATCCATCAAAAGATGTTGACATATATGAAATCAAAACTATTTTATAGAAATATCTTTTTTTTAAATCATTTTAAAAGTAACATAATTATAAAATAATACATTCAATTTGAAAATATTCTTATAAGCTTGTAAGGGAAGCTTTGACGATTTTATAACGGCGGTAAATAGCCGCACCCGCCGTATAAGTTAAAAAAAACATTCTTACCTTAATTCTATCGAAAAGGTTAAAAAGGACCTTGTTTTGAAAACGACGGAATGATTCCTCTTATAAAAAGTCAAACAAGGGTATAAATGAATTTAACCCATATTCTTGTAAATTATAAAAATGTTTTGAAATACATTATAAAGAAACATGGATGTGGATGATAAAGAGATCCCAGTAGATTATTACGTATAAACAACCTTGGATAATGAAGAGATTGTGAAATAACCCTTACCAATTTGGTAACTTATGAAACATACAACCCATGAAAGAGTATCATATAATGAATATGTAAATACACATAAATTATAGTGTATTACACAAATAATATAATTATGGGCAGTACATACACCACACAAAAGGTAATGGTGGCAATATGGCATGAATCTCACGGGAATAAGGAGTGAGATGAAAACCCCTTACCACGTTAATCAACTGAGTTGTATGGACAAAAGTTAATAACCACCAAATTATTTCCAGAATAAAATGAATATAAAGAAAATCATGATAATATATATCTAATGGCAGTACACAATACACCACTTTCAATAATTTAGTGGCGAACAATGGAAATCTCACGGAATTGAACGTGAGATAAGAAAATCCCTTACCTTGTACTTTTCCTTGGTTGGGGTAGGTTAACCTCCTGTATAATGGTGAAATAATTGTTACTAAATTATTCAGGAATCATATACATTAATATGATATCATATATGATCTTTTAATATTGATTTGATAATAATATCTTAGTATTATCGTTGTTTCGGGTGTTAACATACTTGTTTTCTTTTATATGTTTTGTTATGTAAGCCATGTTTGTAATGGAAAGGTTGTATATTATTCATATCCAGAATTATATCAAGTCCTTAAACATCATTTTTAAACCATCAAATGATAATTATACTTGAATGGATACGATGGAGAATGAATCTCATCACGTTCGTGGAGACGGTAGTCCGTACGTACGCACGAGCGACAATATCATTCTTTTGATATTAAAATATCACATAAATGGTTGTTATATCATATATACAGAATCATTAACATGTTATATTTATTATTTACATGAGTTACAAATCATTATTATACCCATCAAAATAATATTATATTGAATAACAATTACACCATGACGTGGAGACGGTAAGCCGTACGTACGCACGTATGGTTACATGTTATTCAAAGGGTGGATAGAATACTAAATATGGTTGTACCATATTTATAATAACATCACAGTATATATATGATACTGGATTTATTATTTTAGAATGGTAACAACAAAGGAATAGAAGTGGAAGAAGAAATGAACTTGGAAAAGGGGTGGTGAAATCATTACCTCTTCTTCGGGTTCTTCCTTTTGATTTGATCAAAAGGGCTCCTTAGGTTGGATTTCTGATCAAAATAAGGCCTCTAGGTTGTATTGAGGGATGTTGGGAGAGTATTTGGGCAGAGTTTGGCCGATCCAAAAGGCTATGAAGGTGTGAAGAAATGAGAAGGATGAGTGCCCTTTTATAAGAGGGGTGAGGGGCACCTTTGGAAAAGCTAGAAATATTAATTTATAATAAATTCATATTCGGTTTATAATGGATCAAAAGTTGATTATTTAAATGTTATGGTGGGGATAGGTCGAAAAACACTCAACCAATAGAATTTAGACAGGTTTGGGTACTTATATTAACCTTATCTTTAAGTATTAACTTTAAGTTAATTAGTTTCACTTTTACAATGTCTCTTTGTATATTTATATAATATGGTTAATAAACTTTCTATATACATACAAGAGACCCCCAAGTGGTTCATTAATGATGAACCTATCATGATATAAGTCTCTTGGCCGAACCTTAGATTTTTAGGAATTTAATATCAATTAATAATATAATATTTGTTTTAAGAACTCTTTTATGTCAATTTTGACACTATTCAATAGTTGATTTTTGTGAAACTCATAACAGATTGATTACTTCGAAAAAAGTCAATTAAATCAATACTATTATATCATATTATCCTATAAAATTATTTTAATTCATTA
This sequence comes from Viscum album, assembly GCA_963277665.1. NCBI lineage: Eukaryota > Viridiplantae > Streptophyta > Magnoliopsida > Santalales > Viscaceae > Viscum > Viscum album. The sequence continues at coordinate 1,318,113,429 of OY728157.1, forward strand.
AAAGTTTCATATTATATTTATTTGGGTATTTATAATATCAATTATTTTAATTTTTCACTATTATAGTTATTAATTCATCATCATTGTGTCATAAATAAATTAAATTATATAATGTCTAAAAATTATACAGAAAATATAATTATGTAGGAAATCGTTTTATCTTTCTAATGAATATTTATAATCTCAAATCCAACATATATAACCCTATGTAAAAATTGTTTTTCTAAAAGATATATGCTTGTGTCATTTTTGAATTCATTTTAACTTAATTAAAATAAAATGTCTCTATCACCTACAAGTGGCACCATGGGGTCCCAAAATCGACCCAAAGATGCCTATGGTCGAAAATATATCAACCAATAAGGCTAGGACACGTTTTAGGGTAATTTAGTATTATTATAATGTTATTTTTTAACCCTTAGTTACCGGATTTACCCTTAACCATGGTAAATAAAATATTTACCGCAGTAATTATTCAAAATGCCTAAAAATAAAAGTTACCTATTTACACAATTTGAAAATCCTGATTCCCAATATGGAATCCATTTTTCTAAATTCAAAACACAGAAGTGGAAGAAATTAATTTAAAATTAATTCCCACTGTCAAAACAAAAAGCGTGTTTTTAAGAGATAATAACTATCAAAAGATTGACACTTGTTTATGTTCGGTTTAATTGTAAAATTATGTCCAATGACCAACATTATATTAAATGGTAAAAATATATTCTAAATATACATTAAAACCACTCAAATTCAAAATGTATCACTATTAATTATTTTGATTAAAAAAGTTGTTTTTAATTAAAATTTAGTAATTTTCACTATTCATCAAAATATGAAAGTTATCCGAAATGTAACAAAATTTCACCTTAGGCTAAATTAGATATTCCGAATTCAAAAATGAAGTCCATTTTAAAATATAATTTATATATAATTTCAAAAAGTAGGTATTACTATTCATAACGGCTAGTTTGATTGGTTGTGGTGTGTGTTAAAACTAAAGGTTGCGTACAACACACGCTACTGTATTATTCAAAGAAAGCGTACCATGGAAGCTTGGGATATTTCATTTTAAATTTTTGATGTCCCCATTTAGTCAAAAAGATTAAAATATTGTATTTAAAAAGGGTTCACTATTAAAAGTTGATAATAGTGCAATACTGAAAATGAATTTGTTCTTGCATTATATCTAAGAAACTCATAATATGGATTATAAAATTATAAGGATTATATAAAGTTTAAAATTTAGATAATACTATTCATAACCTCTTTTGAATGGCTTTTTTTTTAAGTCATGGTGTGATTGAACTCGGTGTTGCGTGTAGTGCAAGTTATTGAATTATTTTGAAGAAATAACACACTATGAAATCTTGGGGTGTTACATTAAAACCATAAAACCACCCAAAACCATGAAAGTCCAAAAAACCATAAAGTTCCCTAAAAACCTACAAAAACCCTATAAACCTGAAAAATTCGAATAATCCATAAAATTCCTAAAAACCTTAAATACCAAAAAGACCTATAAAACCAAAAAAACCAATAAAAAATATAAGGACCCACAAAACCCCTAAATGGTTAAAACCCACTAAAAAACAACAAAACACAAATAAAGTTCAAAAAATATAAAAAACCAAAAGGTCGCTAAAAATAATAAAAACCACCAAAAAACATAAAATCCTTAAAAACCCTCAAATCCTAAAAAGCCATAAAAACCCTAAAACTCATAAAAATCATAAAATTTCCCTGAAAAACCTTAAGAATGTTAAAAACCCTAAAATACAATTGGAAACCATAAAACTCATAGAATCCTTAAAAACCCAAAATCCCAAAAAACTAAAACAAAACCCTAGAAACTATAAAAACCCCTAAAAATGTTACAAAATGTTAAAAAACACTAAAATCCCATTAAAACAGTAAAAAACTTATGAAAATATTCCGTAAATCCTAAGAGGATTAAAAAACCAAGAAAACCCCTAAATACCCTAAAAATCTAAGAAAACCCAAAAAACTCTCAAAATCCCTAAAAACCCAAAAACTGTGAATTAATAAAAATCATAAAAAAAATCCTTGAAAATTTAAAAAACCTTAAAAAACTACAACCCTCAAAAAACCCTAAAACCATAAAAAATCAATAAATACCCCAAAAACCATGAAAATCACAAAACACACGAAATCCCTTAAAATCATAAAAACCAATAAAAATCCCTAAAAATGTAAAAACCCCTAAAACCCTTAACCCCCCCTGAAAACCATAAAATAAATAAAAACATTAAGAAACTCTAATACAAATAAAAAATTAAAAAACACACTAAAAACTCTAAAATCCTTAAAATAGCTAAAATTGTTAATATTTTTATAAACCATAAAAAATTAAAAAAATTCCTAAAAACCCAAAGAGTCCCTAAAAACCGTAAGAACCCTAAAACCCCCCAAAACTAGGAAAACAACTAAAATCCCCCAATATCCAAAAACATTAAAAACCAATAATCAGAAAATAACCTTAAATATCCCTAAAAATATATGAAAATATAAAAACTCTAAAAACATTGAAAATCTCTTGAAAACCATGAAACCAATAAAAACCAAAAATGGCCATAAAAACCCATTAAACCCAAAAGAGAACCATGAAAAACACTAACATCCCTTGAAACATCTAAATATGTTAAAAACTCTAAAAAATAATACAAACCCTAAAAAGCTAAAAAAAAATCTATATACACCAAATAACCCTAAATACTGTGAAAACCCATATAAAGCGAGAACACCTTGAAAAACACATAAAACCATAATAATCCTAAAAATTTCTTGAAATCCCAAAAAACATTAAAACCCTAAAAATATTAAAACCTTCAACACCACTTGAAAACCATTAAAACCTTGAAACCCACTATAAATCCATAAAACCCCTAAAAATCCCTAAAATCCCTAAAACACATAAAACCCAAAAAACCGAAAAAAACTCTAAAAACCCGTAAAACCCATGAAATCATTACAAAAAACTTAAAACCGTAAAACCCCTAAAATCCATAAAAACCGTAAAAAACCCCTAAATCACAAAAAAAACAATAAAAAAACAAAAAACTTTTAAAACCCCTCATAATCATTAAAAACACTAAAGCCACCCAAAATCATAAAAATCTAAAATAAATCGAATAAATCCCTGAAAATGTACAAAACCCTAAAAACCCTAAAACCCCCCTAAATTAACAAACCCCCAAAAACAATAAAAAACACTAAAAACTGATAAAACCCTCAAACCAAAAAAATTCTAAAACCCCAAAAAATGTTAAAACCCTCTAAAAAACCTTAAAAACAAAAAAAAACTCAAATAATATGTTCAAAGCCAAAAGACCCTAATACCCCTGAAAAACCGTTAAACCCTAAGCAAAACTTAGAAACACAAAAACCATCAAAATCCATAAAAACCCCTAAAAACATTAAAATTATAAAAAACCCAAAAATCCTTGAAAATGTAAAAATCCCAAAAAATTCATTAAAATCCTTAAAAACCATAAAACCCTCTAAACATATAAATACCCTAAAACCCATAATAATTGTAAAATCTCTAAAAACTATGAAAACCCTTAAAACCATAAAAATGTTAATAAAACATTAAAAACCTTTAAATTCCTAAAAAATAAAAAAAAATTACGTTAAAGAAAACATGAAAACCACTAAGCCCCTAAAACATTCAAAATATCAAAAACCCATAAAAAACCCTAAAACCATTAAAATTATAAAATTCTCTTATTATCTCTATAATCGTAAAAGTACCTTAAATTTCTGACCTCCCCCCCTCAAAACCATAAAACAACTAAAAACCTTACAACCTTGAAACACAATTAAACCACTAAATACAACTAAAATCCTTAAAAATTCATTAAATTCCTAAAATGATAATAACACTAAAAACCAAAAAACCATAAAAAATCCAAAAAACTCTAAAACCCCAGAAACCTGTTAAAACCATCAAAATCCGTAAAAACTATCAAAACCCCTTATATATAAAAATCCTAAAGAATCACATAAAAACTCTAAAAGTAAAAAAATCCTAAAAACCATGATCAAATTTCTAAAAAAATAAAAATACCTAAACCCAGTAAAAACCATACAACCCAATTAAAACCCACTAATAACTATAAAATCCTAGTTAACCCCTAAAAATGATAAAAGCTCTAAAAAACCATAAAACCCAAAAAAAATTCAAAAAATCCCTAAAACCCCAAAAGAACATAAAAACCACCGAAAACCTTGAAAACACTATAACCCCCCAATCCCAAAAAACCAATCAAAATCTCAAAAAACACTAAAACCCAAAAACAATAAAAATCATAAAAATCATAAAAATCATAAAAATCTTTAAAAATCCATAAATTTCACATGAAATGAAAAACCGATAGAAAACCTAGAAAACCTATAAATAAATAAAACCACTAAAAATGATTAAAAACCATAAAACCCATAAAACTATAAAACACACTAAAAACTCTCAACACCCTTGAAACCATGAATAATGTTGAAAACACTATAAAACCCCTTTATCCCTAAAAGATTCAGAAAACCCATAAATCTCCCAAAAGGACCTAAACCCCTGAAAACCCTTGAAAACCCCTATGAACCCAAAAAATACCTAAATACCCCCAAAATACCTTCAAACCCCAAAACATTATAAACCATAAATATCATAAAAATACCTCAAAACATAAAAAACCTTAAAACCCACAAAAAACCATGAAACCCATCAATACCACTAAAACCATTAAAACCCTAAAATCTAATAAAAACATAAAAAACACTAAAAACTCTAAAACCTTAAACAACCCTTAAAACATTAAAAAGATCAAAAAACCCTGAAACATTCTTATAATGTGGAAAACCCCTAACCCCCCCCCCCAGACCCTAAAATCCAAAAATACATAAAAAACATTGAAAAACAATAAACACCTTCAAACTCCCTATAACTCGTAAGACCCCAAAACCATAAAAATCCAAAAAATATTCCCTAAAAATCATTGAAATTGTAAAAACCATGAGAAACCCCTTAAAACAATAAAAACCCTAAAAACCGTAAAATTCATAAAAACCAATAAAAACTGTAAAATAGAATAAAAATTCTAAAAACTCTTAACAAAACTAAAAGTGTTACAAAAATCTAGAAAATATTAATAAATTTAAATAACCCTAAAAACCCAAAAAACCCAAAAAACCCCTAAAATTTTTAAAACTCATTAAAAAATACTAAAATCCATCAAAACTATAAAAACCCTTGAAACCATAAAATAAAAAAATCTAAATATATTTGAAAACATTAAATGGCCTTAGAACGTGGATACACCTCTTAAAACCACAATACCACTAAAAAATCATAAAAAATCACTAAAACCTCATAATAACCCTATAACCCACTAAAAATCTAAACCCTTTAAACCCATAAAAATGTTTAAAACTATAAAAACCATTAAAGTACTGAAAAATTAAAAACCCCTATAAACCCAAAAGACCCAAAAAACCCCCCTAAAAACCATTAAACCACGAAAAACCCTAAAAAATCCCTAAAACCCTCAATATCCTTAAAAACCCTAGAAATAATAAAAAACATAAAAAACCATAAAATTTAAAAAATAAGTAAAAAACCAAATAACCCTTAAAAACCCCTAAAAACCATAAAAACAACAAATCATAAAAACCCCACAAACCCACAAACCCCAAAAAACCCACTACAAACTCTAAAATTTATAAAAACCCCTAAAGCGTTAAAATACTATAAAAATATTAATGATTTTAAAATTTTTAAAATTTTCCAAAAACATAAAAACTACTAATAACAATAAAAACTATAGAACCCTAAAAATACATAAAACAAAAAAACACATCAAAATCCATGAATCCACTAAAAATAAAAAAACCATAAAATCCAAAAAAGTCCATAAAAATCCCTGAAAATGTGAAGAACCTTAAAAACCCCAAACACTCAAAATCCATATAACCCCATAAAAACCATAATATCTTTAAAATACAATACTCCCTCTAAAAACCATCCAAAAAACTATTTAAAACATCAAAAACCATAAAAATGTTAAAAAACGATAAAAAATATTAAAACTCATTAAAACACCAAAAACCCCAAACACCCCGAAAACCCAAAAAACCATAAAATCCTAAAAAACACTAAAAACCAAAACCCACCCTAAAAAATCCTAAAAACAAAAAAACCCCTAAAATATAGAAAAAACCGAAAAATCGCTAAAAAACCCAACAAATGTATATAACACAAAAACCAAAAAAAACACTTGAATAACATAAAACCCTAAAAAACATAAAAACACTAAAACTACCAAAGCCCCCAAAAATTAATTTAATATATAAAAACCCATTAAAACTATAAAAATACTAAAAATACTAAAAACCTATAAAACCTAAAAACAAAAAAAACATAAAAATCCAAAAAACCCAAAACCCCTGAAAAAAATCTAAAACCCCTGAAAAAACATAAATACACTAAAACCCATAAAAACCCAACAAACCATTAAATTTAAAAAATTACATAATAATATATAAAATTTTAAAAACCCTAAAAACCCTGTGAAACCCATAAAAACCCTAAAAAAATTAAAAACCCAAAAACCAAAAGAACTACAAAAACAATTAAATATATAAAAATATTAAAACCCCAAAACATGATAAAAAATAATAAATATTCTTTAAAATTGATATAAATAAAATACCTTCAAACTCCCCAAAATCACAAAAACCACTAAATAATCGTAAAAACCATAAAAATCATAAAAATTCCTTAAATATCACTAAATATGTAAAAGCCCGTAAAAACCATGCAAATCACATATAATCAAGAAAACCCCTTAAAACCATAAAAATAAATAAATCCAATAAAAAACCATAAAAACCCACTTAAAATTATAAAATACCATGAAACCCCTAAAAACGATAACAAACCATAAAAATCTTTTGAATTCCAAAAAAAACCTAAAACCCAAAAAGTCATTAAAACCCCAAAAAAACATAAAACCCATAATAATGGATAAAACCCCCTAAAACCCCTCAAAATACCTAAAAACAATAGAAAACCTTAAACTATATAGTCCTTAAAAATCCATTAAAATCACAGAAAATGTAAATAACTCTATAAATACAGCAATCCCCTGAAAAACATAAAACCACTAAAACCCATTAAACAATAAAACCCACTAAAATTTCTAAATCCCCCTAGAACCATTAAAAATGTAAAAACCTCTAAAAATACTAAAAAACACTAAAAAACTAATAAACCCACAAAACAAAAAGACCCAAAAAACATAGAAAAAACATGAAAGATTTAAAAACCCTCAAAAACCATAAAAATTCAGAAAATCATAAAAAACTAAAACACCCTAAACTCCATAAAAATCCAAAAAAATCCAAAAATTCAATAAAAAAAAGTAAAAAACTATAAAAACCCTCTATAAACCATAAAAAAACTAATAAAATATTACACCCTAAACAACTATAATATAAAAAACCATTAAAACCCATAAAATGATAAAAAAATATAAACAAACTTAAATACCTTAAAAACTCAAAAAATCAAAAAAATTCAAAAAAAAACATCATAACCCAAATAACCAATAAAGACCATGAAATATATTGAAACCCACTAAACCCCCTAAAAATCAATTTAATCCCTAAAATCCTAAAAATTTATAAAAATTCAAAAAATTCCCAAAAAATTCTCTAGAATGATAAAAAACCCTAAATACCCCCTAAAACCATAAAATCCCTTAAAACCCATAAAATCCCAAAAATCACACTAAAAAATCTGAAGAGACTAAAAAATCACTAAAAGATTAATAAATTTTTGAAGCCAATAAAAAACAATAAAAAACCATAAAACCCCTAAAATATAAAAAGAAAACTAAACCCCCAAAAGACCCTAATGCCTTGAAAACCCCTAAAATCCTTAAAAATCCCAAAAAATGCTAAAAAACCCCAAAAACATTGAAAATTCTAAAAACCACTGAAAACCATAAAATCCACATAATCCCTTTAATAACCCATAAAACCCCATAAAACCTCTAAAACCACTAAAATTGTAATAAGCCATAAACCCCAATTTTTTTTTAAAAACATTAAAAAAATTATTATCCCTAAAAAATCATAAAAAAACATAAAACGCAAACGACCCAAAAACCCTGAAAAACCTTACCCCCCACAATAATAACACCCTAAAACCCTAAAAATTAAAAAAACACTAAATACCCATAAAAACAATAAAAATCTTAAAACCCATTACAAATCTTCAAAAACATAAAAAACCCTAAAAACTCACAGTAAAAATAAAATCCCATAAAAACAGTAAAACCCAATAAAACCTATAAAGTCACTAAAAACACAATAAGTACTCTAAAAACCATTAAGACCCCTAAAGATTTTAAAAAATCTAAAAAAATTAATAACCCATAAAAATTCAATAAAAACCCTATAAAAACCAATTGACCCTAACACCCATAAAAAACACTTAAAAACATAAAAATAATAAATATCCCTAAAAATACTTGAAAATTAAAGATAATATTAATACCCCAAAGAAAACCTTGAAAACACTAATATCCCTAAAAACCCTTAAAACCACAGAAACCCATAATACCCTTATAACGCACCTGAAATTCTAAAAACCCTTTAAACCATAAAGAGATTAAAAAATCTAAAAAACATAAAAATCCCTATGAAATTCAGAAAAATATCTAAACACTCAAAAAGACTCTAAATCCTGGTATAAAATAACAAAAATCCCTATAAAGCCTGAGAACATTAAAAAGCCACAAAATACCCTAAAAATCCTAAAAATCCATAAAAATATTTAATATTCAAAAAAATACATAAAAATTCATAAAAATATATATAAACATAAAGAGACCTAAAAAACATGAAAAACACCTAAAGATCATAGAACCCATAAAAAATTAAAAAAAATAAAATCCCATAAAAAGACAAATTACAACTAAAACACTGAAATCCTTAAAACCCAAGAAAATGTTAAAAAACTCTAAAAACCATAATGCAATAAAAAACTAAAAAATACATAAAATCCCAAAAGACCCTAACATCCTAGAAAATGGCATCCCCCGATGGATGTTTTTGAAAGATTTGTCTTTGAATTTTTAAATCTGTAGGATTGCTCTACGGTAGGTCTTGTTGACAGCTATCATATTTTAATTCAGTTTCCATCTGAGGAAGATCGTATCCATGACTGGGCTTCGGCTCCCCGGTCATGCAATGGTGCTAGATTCTATTTATCTTGATGATGTTTTGATATTAATTTGCAACATGATTCGTCGATGGTGGCTACCTGGGTGAGTTTTCCATAGCTCCCTCTCCCCTTTCAAAACATGTCTATTATCTATATTTTGGGGAACTTAGAGGGACATTTCCTTTATGCTGATAGCAGGACTCGGGCTCTATTCCACCCAGTGGCTCTGAGGGCTTTTTTGAGGTGGATGTTTATAAATCACCAATAGACTTTGCGTGGATCATTGTTGGTGAGGAGCTCTAATGGAGGAATCTGGTTATCTTTGAAACCTGGGTTGAATTCTGTTCCTCCTGTCGGCATATTTTCCATGTTGATCGGGCCTGCAGGAAAGGTATTAAGGGGTTTGATGCTTTGAATGTGGTTTCAGAAGGGCATGAATTTAGACAAGTTCCTGCCAAGGCTTGCACGCCTCCTCAGCCAAAGGTAAAGGACATTTTTTCACGCCTGAGGGTGAACCTCAATTATGGTGGTGAGAAGGAGGCAAGGATGGGTTCAGATATTATGGGGCTAGAATTTCTGAATAAGAGTAATGTTAAGGATGGTGGAAATGTAGTGGTTGCGAATATTGTTGATCGTTTAAACATTGAACGTGTCAGAAGATGGGAGGTGAGATCATGTGCGACATCACTGTATAATAAGTTTGAGTGCCTGGTCTCCTCTTCTCCTGAGGTTGAAGGTGAGGAACATGGGGTTCTGGAGGAGAAAGGGATGAGGACGGATTAGGGAAATATGGATGGGTTTAAGAATGTAATCCATTGTGTTCAGGAAGAGAATGAGATCTTTAGTTGTGGGGTGGTTGAAGCTGAAATGAGGGATTTGAGCTGTGGTGGCATTGGATATTTTGAGTTGCATGTTTTGGAAGAAGGAAATAATGTATAGGTTGGGAACGATAGTGTCGAAGGTGTTACTGGACTGCAAACTCTTGATGTGGTGCTTGATAAAGATGTTTTAGGGGTTTTCTGTTGTGCAGCCGGGCAGGAGAATGTAGTCGATTAGGGAGCGATGGATAAGGGTCAAGTGGTGGCTGAGCAGGGGGGAGAGCTTGAGCAGGATGTGGCTCAACAATAACTAAGGGAGGTGACCAATCAGGTGGAGATGGAGTCGGAGGTTCCAGTGACTCAGTTTCAAGAGGTGGCCGGGATGGGGTGTGGGCAGGAGAAGGGCGTAGGGACAGGGGATGATAATGGGTCAGGGGATGCTGCTACATAGGGGGAGGGGTTGGAGATAATTTTGGAGGGGCATGAGGACACCCCGACTGACGGGGGTGCCTTCACCAGGTCTTTGAAGAATGCTCCTAACTCCTATGAACCAGTGCCGATCGCAGTGGATACATCAGAGGCACTCGTCCCCGTTGGATCACATGATTCTATGTTTGTTTTTTATGGGATGTTTAGGGACTATGAGGATGAGAACTCCATATGTTTGGTTCTGAAAGACATGGATTTGGAGGTCCCTAATATGATGAAAGTACATATACAGATTCTAAAAGAAAATTCCATTCATGTAGATTCTTCTTCTTTTGGGAAAGAAAATTTTGTTGGGGGCCTGTCCAGGGCGAGGTTTCCACCTCCCACCCCTTGTTTTCTCAACCAAGAGGTAATTGTTATCCTTATTCATGAAAATTATGGTGATGTTGACGCTACAGTCCTGAGAGAGAGGAGGCCAAGGAAGGACTACTCTTTTTTTCCAAGAACGGTTTCAACAAGGGAATCCAGCAATGCATTGAATAATTTCTCTAGAAAGGTGGGGCGGCCTGCTACGAAGAAGGTGAATGTGGAGCAGGAGAAGCTAAGGGAATATTACCCCTCCTTCTTGAAGCAAAATGACTCTTCTGAATGGGAGTCACCTGACACTAATGCGGCCTCTGGTTATGGTGCTGAGGGAGACCCCCCTGGTGCGGACTATGAAGATGATGATGGTGGGGAAGGCTGGTAGACCCTGTGCTGGTGTTTTTCCATGTTATTTTCTGCTTTCTTCTCTCCGGTGGCCTTTTTCGTGCTCTTTGTTTTCCTTTTGAGGCTTTTTTGGTTATGGGTCGATTGACCCTACCCCGCCTCTGTATGTTGCTTCATTTTCTTATTAATAAATTTTTGGGTGGTCGGGAATAGCTTGGCCTCACACCTCTTCTGCCCTAAAACCCAACTAAAAATCATAAAATTATTAAAATCCATAAATTTTAAAGAAACTCAGGAAAACCTAAAGACCTCATAACATCTCAAATACCCCAAAAAACCCAAAAAGTCACTAAAATCCCAAAAAACCAAAAAAACCCCTAAAACACATAAAAACCATAAAACCCTCAAAATCCCAAAAAACCATAAAAACCATAAAACTCTTTACAAATCCGTAAAAATACTTGATAACGTAAACACCCTAAAACCCTAAATAACCCTTAAAATTTCAATTCAAGTAAAAACTTAAAAATACATAAAACCCATTAAAAACACAAAATCACTAAAAATGATGAAAAATCATTAAACCCTAAATACATTAAAAACTCCAAATAAGTTAAAAACCATAAAAACTCAAAAAACCTAAAACCTAAAAAGACCCTAAAAACACAGAAAACCCCTAAAACCCTAATTTTTTTGAAAAAATCTAAAAACCCTCAAAATACCTAAAAAATTATAAAAAATTATAAAAAATATATAAAAATACCTTGAAAAGGAGAAACCCCTAAAATACTTAAAAACCCCCAAAACCCCCAAAACCATAAAAATTCAAATACCCTAAATACCCATTAAACCCCAAATAATATAAAACCCTTAAAATCCATAAACATGTTAAAATCACTAAAAAACCTTAAACCCCCCCCCCCCCCAAACAATAGAAGACCCAGAAAACCCTGAAAATACAAAAAATCCTAAAAACACTAAAAAACCTAACACCCCTAAAAATTCCTAAAAATGATATATAAATCACCATAAAAATCCTTCAAAATCCCTAAAAATCCCAAAAATTGTGAAATAACCTAAAAACCATGAACACTGTTAAAAACCCCTAAAACCATAAAACTCCACTAAACCTATATAACCCCAAAAAACCGAATAAAAACACTAAATATCCTTAGAACACCTAAAAAATATTAAAAACCTTTAAACAGCATAAATACTAATAAAATCCTAAATAACTCAAAATACCCTAAATCCCCAAATGTTCTTTAAAACCTTGAGAAACCCTAAAACCCCCAAAAAATTCATGAAACCCCATAAAATTCTTAAATTCCAAAAAAAAACCTAAAAACCTAAAAACAAAAAAATCTAAATAATCCATAAAAAGCCATCAAATGTACAAAGGCATAAAAATCCTGAAACCCCCCTGAACACAAAAAAAACATAAAAACATACAAAATCCCTAAAACCAATAAAATCCCAAAAACAATGAAAAACACTAAAAAACATTAAAAATCATAAAAACATTAAAAACTCTAAAAAAATTAAACCCCAAAAAATCAATATAATCCCTAAAGATGTGAAAAACCCTAAAACCCAAAAAATCCACTTAAAACCTGAAAACCCAAAAAAATTTAAAAAATCATTAAACCCCATAAAAACACTAAAACCCAACTAAAAAAATAAAAAATCTTTTAAACCCCTAAAATGTTTAAAAACTCAAAAAAACCTTAAATATTCATAAAAATTCAAAAAACCCAGAAATACCCTAAAACCCTAAAAACATAAAAGCCGTAAAAACACTAAAATAACCCTAAAAACCCTCAAAATCACTAAAACAGTAAAAATCTGTAAACACTATAGAAAGCCAAAAAAATACTTGAAAATACCAAAAAAATGTAAAAACCCTAAAAACCATGAACCTTCCCCTAAAGAAATCATAAAATCTATAAAAACCTATAAAATAGTTAAAACCCACTTAATAAACAAAACACACATAAAACCACTATAAATGTTAAGAAAACATTAATAACACTTAAAACCCTTAAAAAACTCATAATACTCGAAAAATTGTAAATACCAAAATACACTAAAACCCCTGAAAGACCCTAAAAACCTATAAAACATAAAAACCCTAAAAAACCAAAATCCCTAAAATCTTTAAAAACCATTAAACCTTAAAAATTTTTAATAAAATCACTCAAGATCTCAGAAATAAAAAAATAAATGACCTCTGAAAACCCCTTAAATACTTTAAAAAACCTACAAACCCATAAAAATCCTAAAAACCACTAAAAACAATGAAAACCCTTAAACCCCTAAAAATTTTAAAGAACACAAATATACTTTCAAACCCCTCAAAACGCAAAAAAAAACCCTAAATATCCAAAAAAACCCTAAAATCCCACAAAATATAAAAAAACCATTAAAGTCATTGAAAACCCATTAAACCATCAAAATATATAGTAAAACAACTAAATAATAAAAAACCTATAAATTCTACCAATTCCCTAAAAACGTAAAAAACCATTAAAACTGTGAAAAGACCTAAAAAAAAATAAAACCCTTAAAAATTATAAAAACCCATAAAAACAATAAAAACCACTAAAAACTCTAAAATCCGCGAAAATGCTTAAAAACGTTAATAAGAAGAAAAAACTCCAAATAACCTTTTAAACCATAAAAAATTCAAAAAAAAACTAAAAACCTGAAAAGACTTAACAAACTGTTAAAACCATAAAACCTCCCAAAACCATAAAAACCCTAAAAACCATAAACATCCCTAAAAACATAAAAAACCATATAAAACTAAAGATTTCTAATAATCCATAAAATTCCCAAAAGACATTAAATACCATAGAGACCTATAAAAACAAAAAAAACTATTAAAAACTCTATGGATCCACAAAACCCCGAAAAGTTTAAAACCCACTAAAAACATTAAATCACAAAAACAAATCTCAACTATCTAAATAACCAAAAGGTCTCTTAAAATAATAAAAACCAAAAAAACCATAAATTCCCTAAAAACCATCAAATCCCTAAAAACCATAAAAAACCATAAAACGCCTAAATATCCTAAATTTTTTCAAAAAATCCTTATGAATTTTAAAAACCCTAAAATACCACTAAAAACCATAAAACCAAAAGAATACATAAAAAACCAAAAAACCCCACAAACCAAAACAAAACTCTAAAAACATTAAAAACCCCTAAAAATGTTACAAAATGTTTATAAACACTAAAAACCCATTAAAACACTAAAAAATTATGAAAATATTCCGTAAATCCTAATATGAAAAAAATACCATGAAAACCAATAAATACCATAAAAATCCATGAAAACCCAAAAAAACTCTCAAAATCCCCAAAACCCCAAAAACAGTGAAATAATAAAAATCATAAAATTAATAAAAAATCCATGAAAATTATAAAAACCAAAAAAACTGAAACCCCCTAAAAACCATCAAAACCCCTAAAACCATAAAACCCTAAAACCCCATAAAAACCTCAAAGTGCTAAAAAATATAAAAATATATTAATGCTCTAAAATGATAAGAAACTCAAAAAATTATTAATAACCCGAATAACATAAAAAGAATCATGAAATCTCAAAAATACCCCAAAACCCTCGAAATACCATAAAAACCAGTAAAAACCCTGGAAACAAACCTAAACCCCTTAGAATCCCGAAAAAATAATAAAATCCATAAAAACATAAAAATCCCAAAAAATCCCTTAATTTCTATGAAAATGTAAAATGCTCTAAAAACCCCGAAACCCCCTAAAAATAATAATGACCCCTAAAATCATTAAAGCTTATAAAATCCATAAAAACATAAAAAATCACCAAAAACTCTAAAATCATATAAACCCCTTAAAAGATTAAAAAATGATAAAAAAACATAAATCCCTAAAAATTCATTAAAACCCCTAAAAACACTAAACATGAAAAAAAAACTAAAAAACCATAAATTCACTCAAAATACCTAAATTCGATAAAAAATGTAAAATCCATAAGGCTTCTAAAAATCCCTAAAATCCCTAAATTCATAAAAAACTCCTAAACCCTGAAAACGCCTAAAACCATAAAAACCTTAACAATTTTAAAAACCCTAAAAGTAAATGAAAACCTAAAAACACATAAAACTTTAAAAACAATTAATACCCCAAAAATCTTGAAAAAACTGTAGAACCCATAAAAATGAATGAAATTCCTAAAATCCCCAAAAACCCATAAATCCTAGAAAAACCCTAAAACACTAAAAAAATATAAACCCTCAAAATACCGATAAAACCAAAAACCCTAAAAACCAAAAAAATCATAAAAATCTATAAAATACCGAAAAAGATTAAAGATCCTAAAACACTAGAAAACCATAAATCCATAAACCCCCAATATCCATAAACATACATATAAACAATAAAAACCACAGAAAAATCACTTAAACCCCCTAAAAATTTTGAAAACACTAAAAAAAAATTAAAAACCCTAAAACAAAATGAACAACCACAAAGACCTAAAAACCCCATAAAATCACGTAAAGCCCTAAAACCCACAAAAATCATCAAAATCCCTAAATTCCCAAAAAAAAACAAAAAAACCATAAGAATCGTAAAAAATATCTATCAATCATCAAAAACATAAAAAACCAAAAAATCATGAAAACCTTTGAAAATCATAAAAAACATGTAAAACCCATAAAACTCTAAAAGACTATAAATACCACTAAAAAACTAAGAACCCTTAAAACCCTAAAATATGTTAAAATACTATAAGGAACCTTAAAATAATAAAAACAAAAAAACAAAAAAAATCAAAAAATACTTAAAAACCTATGAACCCCCAAAAATCAAGATAACACCTAAATAAACTAAAATCCCTAAAACCCCAAAACCCCTAAAAACTATAAAAAGTTCTAAAATCTCATAAATACCTGAAAACCCACTAAAAATTATAAAAACATATAAACCCATAGAGACTTTATTTTTTTTAAACACTTAAAACCCATAAAAACTAAAAAAACAAAACTCTAAAACCCAAAAGACCGTAAAAACCCGGAAAAATCCAAAAATCCCTTAAAAATCATCAAAATCCCTAAAACCACAAAAAATCCCAAAAAACCATGAAAATCCTAAAAAATTACGAAATAAACCCTTAAAACATAAAAACCCCTAAAAAAATAAAAACCCATGGAAACTATAAAACCCATAAAAACCATAAAATACTCTACAAACCAATAATTACCATATGAACCACTAAAAACACTACAAGCCCTTTAAACATATTAAAAAGTTAAGAAAATCAAAAACATTAAAAAAATAAAAATGTAAAACCCTAAAAATCTAAAAAAACATAAAAACCCAAAAAAACATAAAACCATGAAAAACACTAAAACACCTAAAACCCATGAAAACCCAAAACCCCCTCAAAATCTCTAAAAACGATAAAAGACCCTAAAAACCATAAAAATAATAGAAAATACCTAAAATTCCATAAGCACATAAACAATTCTAAAAATCCTAAAAAATATTTGAAAACCATAAACCCATAAAAATGATAGTAACAAAAAAAATTCCATAAAACCCCTAACAACCCACTAAAATTCAAAAAAACCGTGAAACATCAAAAATGTTAAATATTATAAAAACCCATTAAATGCCTAATAAAATCAAAAAAAATCAAAAAATACCAAAAAGCCTCTAAATACTTAAAGACCCCAAAAAACCTAAATATCTGTAAAACCATAAAATATTGCTAAAAACTAACACAAAACATATAATCCATAAAATCATAAAAATATCGAAAATTACCTGAAAATGTAAAAACTCCTAAATACACTGGAAACCCCATCAAAATCATAAAACCTATTAAATAACTTAAAAACCATAATAATATATAAAACCCAAAAACAACCACTAAAAATTATATGAACCCATAAACTACTAAAAAAATTTAAAAATATAAAAAAACCTAAAGCCCAAAAAACTCAAAAAAAAAGAAAAGAAGAAAAGGTACATAAAACCCAGAAGAACATTTAAAACCCTAAAAACACGAAGAACCATTAGAACCTTATAAATCACTGGAAACACTCAAAAATCTAAAACCCATTAAAATTTATAAATGGCCCTAAAAATTTGTGAAGATGTAAAAAACCCGAAAGCCCCTAAAAACACTTGAAATCATAAAAACCCCCCAAGACCATAAAAACCCTAAAACCCCATAAAAACATTAAATCACTAAAAACCCTTATAACAACTTAAAATGTTAAAAACTCTAAAAAACCATAAACTGCGTAAACACAAAAAAAACCCCTAAAACCCCAAAAAACAAAAAAACCTAAAAAACCCTAAAAATACTTAAAACCATAAAAATCTATAAAACCCCTTAAAATCTCTAAAAACCCTAAAACCATAAAAATACCACAAAATCCCAATAAATGGTTGAAAACATAAAAACTCTAAAAACTAAAAAAATTAAAACCATAAAACCCCTAAAACAATAATGAATCCCAAAACCCCAAAAAATTCAAAAAACCCACTAAAAAGTAAAAATATCATACAAAACAAAAAAACATTACAAATTCTAAAAATCTTAAAAAAACATAAAACCCTAAAAAACTCAAAAACCATACAAACACAATATACATAAAACCCAAAAAAACTATAAAAACTTTTAAATTGAATAATCCCTAAAAACATTAAAATCCATGAAATCTCTAAAAAACCAAAAAACCAAAATAAATACAAAAAAATCCGTAAAAAATTCCTAAAAATCTGTGAAACTCTGAAAATCCAAAAAAAGCCCTTTAATAACGCTGAAATCTATAAAACCACTACAAAATAGATAAACATTAAAAAACCATAATAACCCAAAACATCATTAAAAACCATAGAAACCCTTAAAATACCTATAACCCTTAAAAACTATAAAAAAATTAAACCCCCAAAAAACTCAGAAAAATACAAACATGACAAAAAACACAAAAAATATTGAAAATCTTTAAATCCCACTAAAACATTTAAAATCCATAAATCCCCTAAAACCATAAAAATAATTAAAAACTCTAAAAAAATAAAAAATATAAAAATCATAAAATTTCCCAAAAATATCTCAAGATGTAAAAACACAAAACATTATTGAATATCAACAGGAAACCATAAAAATCCTTAAGAACCATAAAAACCCAAAAACTCCAAAAACCCTAAAAGATCAATAAAAAACCAAATAAGATAAAAACACATAAAAACATGAAAAATCCTAAATACCACATAAAAACATAGAAAATCACTGAAAAATCCTAAAAATCTCAAAACACAAAAAACCCTAATATAATAAAAATCCTAAAAAATCTCTAAAAATCATGAAAATCATAAAAACTAGAAAACCCCATGAAACCATAAACCCTAAAAAATAAGAAACTCTAAAAATCCATTAAAACCCCGAACCACAATAAACTCTTAAAATCATTAAAACCACTAAAACATATAAGAATAATAAAAATCATTAAAACCCTAATAAAACTAAAAAAATCCTAAATATTCAAATTACTCTAAAAACCCTAAAAACCATAAAAATCCTAAAAACCTACAGCTATCCTAAAAACTATAAAGACCATAAAACATAAAAAATCAAAAAAAATCCCATAAAAATTCATGAAAACTTAAAAAATCCTGATAAACCCTCAAAACCTTAAAAATCCCTAAAAATTACAAAACTCTTAAAACTCATAAAAATAAAAAAACTACTAAAAACTCTTAAAACCCATAAAATATATATAAATATTACAAAACTCTTAATACCTTGAGAAGCTAAAAAACTAAAAACCCAAAAAATCCCTAGAAAATAATAGAAAAACCCTAAAACCCATGAAATAACATAAAAATACACAAATCAATAAAAACCCTAAAAACCCTAAAAAACCCAAAAAACCATAAAAAACTGAAAATTCCCTAAAAACCCTAGTAATGCAAAAACACCAAAGAAATCTGTAAAAACCTTGAAAACCATTAAAAAACTCTTAAAACCATAAAATTCCTAAAAATCCATAAAAAACTAAATACAATTAAAACCATCAATACCCCTAAAGAAGTTAGAAAACCCTAAAAATAAAATACCCAAAATTACATTAAAAACCTCTAAAACCATAGGAAAACCCATTAAAGATCATAAAATCCCTAAAAAGATAACAACCTCTTAAAATCCACTAAAAACCATCAAAATACCTATAAATCTAAAAACCCTAAAATAAAAAACATCCTAAAGAAGCCCTAAACCCCCTAATAATGTAAAAAACTATAAAAACACATAAAACACCATGAAAACTATAATACCCCTAAAAAACTAAGAACCACTAAAAATTTATTAAATCCCTAAATCCAATAAAACTCAAAAGTTCCTTGAAACGTCTATAAATTTTAAAACTCATAATAATTTTAAAACCTCCCAAAAACTAAAAAACACACCAAAATAATCAAATACCGTTAAAACCTTGAAATCATTGAAAGCCCAAAAAACACCTAAAAAGCATTAAAATACTCAAAATCCATAAAATTCTAAAAATCTTGAATAACGATAAAATTCTGAAAAAAATCCTTCGAAACACCTACAAATGTAAAAAATCAAAAAAAAAATCTGAAGAAACCATAAAAACTTTTAAATACAACAATATACCATAAATACCATAAAACCCACAAAAACCCATAAAACCCCAAAAACCAATAGAAACTCTAAAAACCATAATACATGAAAAAAAACATAGGAAAAAAATTAAAAACCATAAAAAAATCATAAATCCCTTGAAACCCAGAAGACCATAAAATCTTGAAAACACCCAAAAAAACCTAAAATCCCCCTGAAGAAACATAAAATCCTCAAAATCACTAAAAAGTCACATAAACCCAAAAAACACTAAAATCCAAAAAATCGCTAAAAATCCCTAAAATTTAAAAAACACTTAAAACCTACTAAAACAACTAAAACCACTAAAACCCTTTAAAAATTCATTAAAACCCTAAAAATTAGTAAAAATTTAAAACCCTTAATAACATTAAAAACACTTAAAAATTAATAAAACACTAAACAACTAAAAAACCCAAAACATAAAAAAGATCCTAAACCACCCAAAAACACTAAATCTGTAAAAATCATCAAAACCCTACTAAAACCCCAAAATTATAAAACTCCATAAATATAAAATTAAATCCATAAAAACACTACAAAACATAAAAAATATAAAAACCATAAAAATTATAAAAAACTCTACAAATCAAAAAACAAAAAAACCCCATAAAAATGTAAAAAACCTCCAAAAAACCTCTAATCACTTAAAAAATAAAGAAACCCTAAAAACCCAAAGAACATTAAAAAATAAAAATAATAGAAAACTTTAGAAAACCCAATATAACTCTAAAAAACATCATAACCCTAAATGGTTTCAAATCTATAAAATCCTAAAATTTTCAAATAATCCTCAGAAACGTAAAAAAACTATAATACCCATGAAAAACCCTGAAAACCATAAAATAACTAAAAAACATAAAAAACACGAAAAACCCACAAAAATAATAAATGAACTAAAAAATCTTAAATCCCTTAAAACCCCAATTTTTTTTTATTTTCTACATACCTTTTAAAACCCTAAAAATTTTAAAATCCCTAAAAACCACAAAAAGAACATAAATTCCCAACAAACCTTGAAAACCTAACACAACCTAAAAACCCAAAACCCCTTTAAATCCTTAAAACCCATAATATCCCTAAAAACTATAAAAATTTAAAAAAAATCCCTAAAATTCATGAAAATGATAATAAAAACCAAAAAACACTCAAACCCCCCCCCCCCCTTAAAATCATAAATACCCATTAAAATATTAGAAAAAAACCTAGTAAAATCATGAAATGTATAATATAACACTAAAAACCCTTAAAACATAAAAAATGTAAAAAAACTCTAAAAAACCATTGAATCCCAAAAATTCTAAAATACCCCCCAAAAAACCTGAGAATACCAAAATAACCCTTAAATACCCTAAAAACAATAAAACCACTGAAACCCGTAAAATATCCTAAAACTCAAATAATATCTAAAACATTAAAAAACCTTGAAAAACACTAAAATCCAAAAAATATCAATAAATTACCTGAAAATTTAAAAACCCCTAAAAACCACCAAAAAATATAAAAAACACAACAAACCTCAAGAAACCCTAAAAAACAATAAAAAACTAAAAAACCCTAAATACTGTAAAAACATAATAAACAATAAAAACCACTAAAAATCCACAAAACACTAAAAATACTAAAAACCCTAAAAACTATAAAAATCCAATAAAATCATAAAAATCCTTAAAAAGGTAAAAAACGTAAAATCCTAAAAACCCTAATAACCGTAAAACCCCTAAACCCCATAAAAACCCAAAAAACACAAAAAAAACCACCAAAATAAATAAAAGCTATAAAAACCCTTAAAATGTTAAAAATACTAAGAAACCATAAGACCATAGAACTCATTAAACCCCTAAAAACCGAATGGAAATGGAAAACCCCTAAAACATAAAAAACTAAAAAACATAAAAACTTTAAAATCCCTTAAATCCCATAAAAATCCTAATATCCCAAAAAAAACAAAAATCAAAAACATTTCTGAATTTCTAAAAAATCATACAGCCTAAAAAACCCTTAAAAACCATAAACCCCTATAAACTATAAAAATAAATGAACACAATAAAAAATACTAACGACCCATTAAAATCATAAAAACAAATAAATCATAAACCCCTTAAAAGTCATAAAATTATAAAAAATATATAAAACCATTAGATCCACTAAAAAAACAAAAAAATCCTAAAAAATTAAATAACCCATAAAAATAAGAAAACCCAAAAACCATAAAAAGTAACAAAACCTCTCAAATTCATTTAAAATCCTAAAAATTCAAAACTATAAAAATCCAAATAATCCCATAAAAATCCCTAAAAATATAAAAACCCTAAAACACTAAAAACCCCTTAAAACCATTAAGCCCAAAATTATAATAAAAACCCCTAAAACCACAAAAAAACACTAAAAACTAAAAATATCCTTTTAACTCCAAAAAATGTTAAAAACTACAAATACCCTAAAAACCCCAAAAAACCCAGAATCTAAAAAATACTACCAAAAACCTAAAAACCCATAAAACCCTAAAAAGAAAAAAAACCAAAAAAACCCTTAAAATTTAAAACAAATCTAAAAATCATAAATACTATATAACTCTTTAAAAAATCCATAAAAATCCATTAAAATGTGAAAAACCAGAAAAAATCCAGAAAAAAACTTGTAAACCATAAAACCAAAAAAAAACTATACAAACTATTAAATACACTAAAATGTTAAAAAATATAAAAACCCTTTAAAATACTAAAAATGTAAAAATACCAAAAACCCTAAAATACCCCTAAAACCCTAAAAACCAATAAAATCCACTAAAACCCTTAAAATCCATAAAAATATCAAAAACTTCTAAACACTCCAAAAAAACTATACGAATCCATAAAAATCATAAAAAAAATTAGAAAACCTAAAATACCCTCAAAACACTGAAAACACATAAAAAACATCAAACCCCTAATATCTTTAAAAACCCTAAAACCCCAATAAATAACTAAAACCCTAATAAAAACTCTAAAGACTGTTGAAATTTCAAAAAATGATAAAAAACACTTAAAATCCATTAAAACCCTATAATATAAAATTCATAAAACCCCAAAAAGACCCTAAAAACCAAAAAAATCAAAAAGGCATTAAAAAAGTTTACAAAATTAAAACCCTCAAAATTACTGAAAACCATAAAAACTCTAAAAACTATAAAAATTAAAAAAATCACTAAAAATACCAGAAAACATAAAAAACACTAAAAACCCTAAACAAACACCTGAACCCCAAAAAACATAAAAAACATCAGAAAACCGTAAAACCTCTATAAAAATTCAAAACAACAATTAAAATCTATAATAACTCTTTAAACACCTACAAATTGTAAAACCTCTAAAAACCTAAAAACCAAAAAAAAATTAAAAAACTACAAATAACCCAAAAAACCCAAAAGACATGAAAAAACAAAAACCCTATTAAACAATAAAAATCCCTAAAACCCTTAGAATCCCTAAATAACCTAAAAACAAAAAAAACCAGAAGAATCCTACGAAATCCCTAAAAATCACTGAATAATCCCTGAAAACTGTAAAAACCCTAAAAACCATAAACCCCCTAAAAACCTAAAAAACATAAAAAAAATAAAACCCCACAAAACACCTAATAATTTTATGAAACTATAAAAATATTAAAACAACTACAAAAATAAAAAGATACGAAAACACTCATGAAGTCCTAAAATCCCCTAAAACCACAAAAAACCCTCAAAACTATAACGCCTCGACCCTAGTTTCCCAGAGTCGGTGCCTTAGTATATAACATTGGAATTATCACAAGAAAGATCAATTCTCGAAAGAACGATTAGTTTTGTAGCCTTAGAATAACTAGATACATTCATAAAGTTTACATTACATAATAAAATGAAAAAAAATACAACAATATAGTCTCCATAGTCCACAATTTTATCCCCTCATACTATCCCTGTAGGTCATTCATAAAATACTTCTTCACATCTGGGGAAAAATAAAACATAGAAAGGGGTGAGATCAAAAGCCCAGCAAGGATAACAATAAAGCGGAAAATCTCATAAATAAGCTTCAACATTTAAGGCAATGTATAACTAAATCAAAATCCTTTTAAAACATGAACTGCAACAAAATATAGGAGAAATAAAATGAAATAATGCCATATACTTATTCACATGGATATTATACTAGTCGAATAATCACATGCAATATCAATAACCACTTTCATAATGATGGAATGCATAATGCCGGACTATCAAAACCACATAGCCAAGGCCTTGTGCCAAGAATGCAAATAAGATTTTGTGAAATCCTTGTGCCAAGAAACTAGTTTGTCTCATGAGACTGACCGATGCATCGAGGAGCTATAGCGGGCTCCACCGATCATTTATTAAGTTCAATTCATTCCTCATATAAACAGGTTTAATCATAACATAAACATTCGTATTAAAACTAGAATAAGAAATGTCAATACTTTCTTCATAAACCATGAATGGTATAAAAATAACACGTCCATAGTCAAACATATCACAAAACCATCAATACAATATGGAGGTTTTGTATGATAATAAATCAACTCCAAATAAACTTAAAATCCATCAATGGATGTTGACATAGATGAAATCAAAACTCTTTTTAAAGAAATATCTCTTTCTATTTTTAAATCATTTAGGAGACTTATATTTATAAAATAAAACATTTTTTTTGAAAATATTCTTATAACCTTATATGGGAAGCTTCAACGATTTTATAATGGCGGAAAATAGTCGCACCTGCCGTATATGTTAAGAAAACATTCTTACCTTAATTCTGTCGAAAAGGTTTAAAATGCCCTTGTTTGGAAAATGACACAATGGTTCCTTAATAAAAATCTTATAAAAAGTCAACAAGGGTATAAATGACTTTATCCCATCATATTTAAAATAGTAAGAATTATGTGAAATACATTTTTAAGAAACCTGGATGTTGATGATAAAGAGTTCCCAGTAGGTAATTACGTATATACAACCTCAGATAATGAAGAGATTGTGAAATTAACACTTACCTGGTAATTTTCATTGGTTGGAGGTAGGTTAACCTCCGGTATAATGGTTAAATAATTGTTATTAAATTATACAATAATCATATACATTAATATGATATCATATATTATCTTTTAACATTGCTTTGTTAATAATATCTTAGTATTATCGTCGTTTCGGGTGTTAACTTACTCCTATATGATTTTTAACATATGCCATGTTTTTTATGGATATGATGTTTCTTATTCATATCCAGAATGATATCAAGTCCATAAAAATTATTTTTAAATCATAAAATTATAATTATACTTGAATGGATACGATGGAGAATGAATCTCATTGCGTTCGTGGAGACGGTAGTCCGTACGTACGCACGAGCGACAATATCAATTTTATTTATATTAAAATAATATATAATTCGATGTTATATCATATATACAGAATCATTATCATGTTATATTTATTATTTACATGAATTACACATCATTATTATAACCATCCAAATAATAATTTATTGAATAACAATTACACCACGATGTGGAGACGGTAAGCGGTACGTACACATGTATGGTGACATGTCATTATAATGATGGATAGAATACAGAATATAGTTGTACCATATTTATAATGACATTAAATTATATATAAGATATTGGAGTTATTATTTTATAATGGGAATAACAAAGAAAGAAGAAGTTGAAGAAGAAATGAACTTGAAAGAGGGTGGTGAAAACATTACCACTTCTTCGGGTTCTTCCTTTTGATTTGAACAAAAGGGCTCCATAGGTTTGTTTTATGATCAAGGTAAGGCCTCTAGGTTTAATTGAGGGATGTTGAGAGAGTATTTGGGTGGGGTTTATCTGATCCAAAAGGATTTTATTATGTTAATTAGTGAGAAGGAGGGGTGCCCTTTTATAATAGGGCTGAGGGGCACCTTTGTAAAAGCTAGAAATATTATTTTATAATAAATTCATATTCGGTTTATAATGGCTCCAAAGTAGATTATTTAAAGTTTATGGTGGGTATGGGTCGAAAATCACTCAACCAATAGAATTTAGATAGGTTTGGGTCATTATATTAACAATATCTTTTAGTTTTTATTCATAGTGAATTAGTTTGACACTTACCATGTCACATTGTATTTTTATATTATATAGTTAATAAACATAATATATACATCCAAGAGACACCCAAGTGGTACATTAATAACACACCTATAATGATATAAGTCACCTGGCCAAACCTTATATTTTTAAAAACTGAATATAAATTAATAATATAATATTTGTTTTAAAAACTCTTTTATGTCAATTTTGACACTATTGGGTATTTTGTTTTTGATAAATTCATAACAGCAATATTACTTCAAAAAATATATATATAAACAATCCAATCTAAAAAATTAGTTTCTTTCATAAAAAGTCTCAAATTATATTTATTTCGCTATTTATAATATCAATTATTTTAATATTTCATTAATTAGGTAATTACTTCATCACCATTGTGTCATAAATAAATTATATTATTTCACGTATAAAAATTATAAATAAAATACCATTATATAGGAAATCTTGTTATATTTTTAAATAATATTTTCAATCGAATTTATCTTATGTATAACCCTATATTAAAAATGTTTTAATAAATAAACATTGATTTTAACTCTTTTAACTCTTATTTGAATTAAATAATAATAAATGTCGTAATCTAATCAAAGTGGTCCTAAATGATAATATATTATTCCTACGGTTTTTCTAGTCCAGATACACTTGTCCAACAGAATCAGAACATGTTTTAGGGTAATATTAAGACCATTTTTACCCTTAATTACCCTATTTAGTTTTAACCGTCGTAAATAAAATTAAAAAGTTTCTATTCACCAAAAATTATTTTCATCTCATTGAACTACATTTTACTCATTTATATTATCTTTTTCTCTCGTATTTTCAAAATTTCACTCACAGAAGCCGTAAAATTACGTTTTATGTGAATTTCCAAATTCTCATAGGAGGTGGGTAAAAGACAGTGAAACATTCAACAAAATTTTTATATATCTAAAATTATTCTAAAGTAATTCCAATGAATTACATTGAAATTATATAGGTATTATGTATGTATTTTGACCTTAATTAAATATAAAGAAAATAAATAATTATTTAAATAAAAATTTGGTTTTAAACTATAACATAGTGCTTTTTCACTATTCATCAAAAATTGAATGTTTTCAGAAAAATACCAAAATTTCACCCTAGGATAATTTTTATATTCTGAATCCAAAAATAAAGTCCATTTTTAAAGGTAAAATTTATAAAATTTAAAAAAGTGGGTATTAATCTTCGTAACAGCTAGTTTGATTGGTTGTGGTGTGTGTGTTAGAACTCGAAGTTGTGTACAACACACGCTACTGTATTATTCAAAGGAAAGTGTACCATGGAATATTGGGGTGATACATTCTCCCCTCCTTCAAATAATTTCAAAATCAAAATTTCTAGAATTCCACCACATGAAACGGCTCAGGTGGTTCTTCATCATTAGTTCCTCTGGTTCCCATGTTGCCCCTTGCATCTTATTTTTTCTCCACAAAACTTTTACCAGAGGAGTCATTCGGTTTCTCAGTACTTGTTCTCAAGTTTCAAGAATCAAGAAGGGCTCTTCACAATAAGACATATCAGGTTCCAGTTCTAATTCCTCATATGTGAGTACATGCATCGGGTCAGGCATGTATTTCCTCAACAGTGATACGTGGAACACATTGTGAATTTTGGAGAAACATGGCGGCATTTCCAAACTGTAAGCTACCGCCCCAATTCGTTCTTGAAGTTCAAAAGGTCCGATGTACCTAGGACTCAATTTACCCTTCTTACCGAAATTTATAACTCCCTTCGATGGAGATACCTTCAAGAAAACATGATCTCTTACCCGAAATTCCGAATTCTTCCTTCGGTTATCAGCATAGATCTTCTGGCTACTTTGAGATGCTTTGATGTGGTTTTGGATTACCTTTAACTTTTCTATTATTTCCTCCACCAGTTCTGGGACTACAATTTCTCGTTCACCAACGTTATCCCAAAAGGTTGGTGTGCAACATCTCTTTCCATATAACGCTTCATATGGTGTCATCTGAATACTGGAAAGGAAGCTATTGTTATGGGAAAATTCTACCAGAGGTAAATATTGATCCAACATACCCTGAAAGTCAATCGAGCAGTATCTCAAAATGTCTTCTAAGGTTTCAATAGTTCGTTCTGATTGTCCAACTATTTGAAGGTGGTAGGCAGTGCTCAATTGAAGTTCAGTATCTAGGGATTTCTAAAGACCCTTTTGGAATCTTGAAGTAAAACGGGGATCACGATAAGAAACAATCGATATGGGTACTCCATGATGACTCACCACTTCATTAATACATAGTATTTCTAGACGTTCTAGTGGTAGATCTTCTCTTATAGCAAGAAAATGTGGTGACTTGGTAAGACGATCAACAATAACCCATACTGCATTGTTTCTTCTAGGAGTCTTTGGGAGCCGCATGACAAAGTCCATCATAATGTTGTCCCATTTCTACTCTGGTATGGGAAGAGGATGCATGACTCCTCCATGATATTCCCTTCCAGCTTTCACTTGTTGACAAACCATACATCTTGACACAAAATCAGCAATCTACCTCTTCATGTTGTCCCACCAAAAATGTTCCTTCAATTCTCTATACATTTTGGTACTCCCAGGGTGTATAGAGAAATTGGAACTATGAGCATCGTCCAATAATTCCGTTTATAGATCAGGTATATTGGGAAATAAAGTCTCCTCCCAAATTTGAAAATTCCATCTTCATACCCAATGTCATTCAATCTCCAATCATTCACAGCTTTAATCTTCTTTTGAAGTTCTTCATCATCGGTCTGAGAAATCATAATCCTTTCTAGTAAACATGGTTTGGAAACCATTTGAAAAATGACTGATGTTTTAACTTCCATGGTTATTCCCATGTCTATCTTCACTAGATCCATGAAAATTGGATCCCTTTCAATTCTCATATTGTACAAAACTCCATGATCTTTTCTGCTCAAAGCATCTGCAACCTTATTTTCCTTCCCCGGGTGGTAGTGTATTGTACAATCCAAATCCTTGAGTAATTCACGCCATCTCCTTTGCCTCATGTTGAGTTCCTTTTGTGAGAAAATATACTTCAAACTCTTGTGATCAGTATAAATCGATCATTTTTCACCATAAAGGTAGTGCCTCCATATCTTCAAAGAAAAGATCACACCAGCTAACTCAAGATCTTTAGTATGATATTTTTTCTCATGAATTTTCAACTATTGTGATGCATAGGCAATAACCCTATCATTATGCATAAGGACAAAACCAAGTCCTTTCTTCGATGCATCACTATAAATAACGAACACATCATTCCTCGATGGTAGAGTCAATATAGGATCATTGACGAATATTCTCTTTAGTTCTTCAAAAATTTCTTCACACTCTTTTGTCCAAACAAATTTAACCCCCTTACATTTGAGCTTTGTTAATGGGTTAGCCAATCGGGAAAAAGTCTGGACAATACATCAATAATAACCTGCTAAACCAATAAAAATGTGTACCTCAGTTATACTCGTAGGTGCTATACATTCTTGGATTGCCTTGTACTTAGAAGGATCAATAGAGATTCCATCTTTAGAGACAATATGGTCAAGAAAAGAAATCTCCTGAAGCTAGAATTCACACTTGCTAAACATCCCATATAATTCATGTCTTCTCAGTGTCTTCAGGATATTGAACAAGTGATTTTCATGATCTTCGTAGATTTTGGAGTATACCATGATTTCACCATTAAATAAAACCACAAAATCATTGAGATATAATTTGAAAACTCTATTCATTAGATCCATGAATACAGAGGGTGCATTAGTCAGCCCAAAAGGCATTACCGCAAACTCGTAATGCGCATACCTTGTCCGAAATGTTGTCTTCGGAATTTATTCCTTCTTCACACAAAACTGATGGTATCCAGATCGAAGGTCAATCTTTGAAAATTATTGAGCTCCAAGTCGTTGGTCAAATAAATCATCAAGGAGAGGTAGGGGATACTTGTTCTTTATTGTTATAGCATTGATCTCCCTGTAGTCGATACATAACATCATAGATCCATCTTTCTTTTTAACAAAAAGAACTAGGGCTCCCCATGTAGAAACACAAGGGCGAATAAATCCCTTATTACTCAATTACTCTAGTTGTTTATTTAGTTCAACTAATTCCACAGTGGTCATTCTATAAGGGGTCTTCGATACAGGCCTTGATCCAGGAACTAATTCAATGGAAAAATCATCTTCTCGTTCTGGAGGATGTCCAGGTAAATCTTTAGGAAACACATCTACATATTCTTTCACAATAGGTACGTCCTCTATTTAAACATTCCACTCCTCACCCACAGTCATTCCATTCTCTTCCTCCCCAATAATTGGATTTAGTTGTGCTATTGGTGGTGGATCTAGATGAGAATTAGGTGGTGAAAATTCTTCTCTAAAGATAAGGTGTTCCTTATCATCATCATCAAAAATCGTAACCTCATTCTTCTTACAATAAATCATCACATCATGGTCCGGAAGCCAATCCATACCGAGGATTATATCAAACTCAATCATAGGTATGACGATGAGATCAGCGGATAAAGAAAATTTATGATCTCTAATGGGGACTGATTCACAAAAATTTATTACAATGATATTTCCCTTAGGAGTTTTAACTGATAACTCCCTTGTTAAATCAAATTGTAAATATCTAATTTTCTTAGAAAACTGGGATGATATGAAACAATGCGATGATCCAGAATCAAATAATGCATTTTCTAAACTTGAGGAAACCATTAAATTACCTGCCACCACGTCTTTCGGAGCTTCTACCTCAGTAGTAGTGATAGCATAAGCTTGGCCTTGATCCCTTGCCCTTTTCTGAGGTAAGTTCCCCGGACGCTTAGGACATTCATTTGAATATTGTCCAATCTCCCTGCAATTGTAGCATTGGACATCGGTTGCATCCATCTTCCCCTTGAAATCTCGAGCTTGGTGGCCTTTTTCACCACACGTGTAATAGACTCCCATTACTTTTGATCAAGTACCGGGGTGTTTCTTCCCACATTTATTACAGGATGGATATTCAACTTTTAGATTCTTCCCCTTATTTCTATTCCCAGATTGATCAAAAGATCACTTCTTCTATTTCTTTTCTTTAAAGTTTTAAGACATATAGAATTCCTTTTTTGTCTTGATAGTACATGAGACAATGTCTTCATACGATGAGAAGGATTGTGAGACTAATGCTCGACAGAGAAATGGTTTTTACCTATCAATGAAACGATCAATATTACTTCTTGGGTTACGTATATAATCTCTAGCATACCTTGCTAACCTCTTAATGTTATCCTCATACTTTGTGACATTCTCATCCTCCTTTTGTCTCAAACTCAGAAATTGCCTTTCCATAACTACTCGATGGTTATGAGGAAAGTATTTTTCTAAAAATTGATATTTGAACTCCCTCCATTCCATATTTGATACATCATCATCTTCCTTTGTGTTTTGAATCAATGACCACCATTGATCAACATCTCCAGTGAGGTGATAAATTGCCATGGCAAATTTTTCCCTTTCACTACTCCCTAAAGAATGAAATATTTTCTCTAGGGAACTTATCCATTGCCTAGCTACTAATGTATTTGTAATCCCATTGAATATTGGTGGTTTCTGCCTCATAAAGCGATCTAACATTGATCCTCCATGCTGTGGATTAGGGTGCTTCATAAGGGTATGGTTATTATTCATAACCTGATTGAGTTGTCCCAGTATGGTGGTTAGTTGATCAGCACCAGTTGCATTACCAGCTCCACAATAATTATCTTCAGCCGTAGGGAAATCCCTATATGGAGTAAATGCATTGATATAGTTTCCATTTCATCCACTAGGCGCCATTTCAAAACAATGGAATAAACTAGATCAGTTTATGAATCAAAATATATAAATACATACTTATAAAACACTTAACATTAATTAAACTATTTATGGATTTAATCCATAATCATAAAAATGTTTTCTTTGAGGACGCATATACTCATAAAACCTTCATAATGATTTATAATGAAAATGAGAGTTATCTTAAGCATATCCCCCAGGAGTGTCGTAACCAAGAGTGCAACAAGTCCCGTTGTCGTGCACCAGTTCCCATTCGAGTCTACCTCAAATCGGTGTTTTCAGGTTTTACCCCTAGGTACATCTGTGCTAGAGCTGCCTCTACCTACTCGTATCCAGACAGGGATGTATTGCTCGGAAAACTCACTAAATCTCTACAATACCAAAATTCTAGGATGTTCTTCTACACTAATCCTCAAATTCCATCATAAATATATGTGCTCTAATCAGAGATTATCTAAATCTAGATTCCAAGGTTTGTACTAAACTTTCTCTGATACCAACAATAATGCCCCGACCCCAGTTTCCCAGAGTCGGTGCATTAGTACATAACATTGGTATGATCACAAGAAAGATCATGTCTCGAAAGACTGATTAGTTCATTAGCCTTGGAATGAATAGATACATTCCTAAATTTTACATGACATCATAAAATGAAAAACTACCACAATATAGTCTCCATAGTCCACACTATTATCCCTCCATTCTATCCCTACAAGTCATTCATAAAATACTTCTTCATATCCTGGGAAAAATAAAACATTGAAAGGGGTGGTCTCAAATGCCCAGTTTGGATAACAATAAAGCAGAAACATTCATAAATAAGCATAATCATTTAAGGCAATGTATACCTAAAACAAAAACATTTTAAAACTCGAAATTCATTATAATATGGCGAAAACAAAATGAAATAATGCCCTATACTTATTCACATGAAATATCAATAACCGCTTTCATAATGATGGAATGCATAATCCCAGACTATCATAACCAAATAGCCAAGGCCTCGTGCCAAGACTACAAATAAGATTTTGTCAAGGCCTTGTGCCAAGACACTAGTTTGTCTCAAGAGACCTACCGATGCATCGATGAGCTATACCAAGCTCCACCCGTCTCTTATTAGTCCAATGCATTCCTCATATGAACAAGTTTAAACATAACATAAACATTCGTATTAAAACTATGATACGAAATGTCAATACTGTCTTCATAAACCATGAATGGTATTAAAATAACATATCCATAGTCAAACATATCACAAAACCATCAATACAATATGGAAGTTTTGTATCATAATAAATCAACTCCAAATAAACATAAAATAAATCAAGTGATCTTGACATTGATGATATCAAAACTCGTTTTAGGGAAATATCTATTTCTATTTTGAAATCATTTAAGAGTCATATATTTATAAAATAAGAAGTTTTCTTTGAAATTATTCTTATAAGATTGTAAGGGAAGTTTCGACGATTTTATAACGGCAGAAAATAGCTGCACCCGCTGTATAAGTTAAAAAACATTCTTACCCTAATTCTGTCGAAAAGATTAAAAATGACCTTGTTTGGAAAATGAAAGAAAGATTCCTTAATAAACTTCCTATAAAAAGTCAACAAGGGTATAAATGAATTTATCCCATAGTATTTAAAATATCTATAATGATTTGTAATACATTTTTAAGAAACATGGATGTGGATGATAAAGAGGTCCCAGTAGATAATTACATATAAACAACCTCAGATAATGAAGAGATTGTGAAATAAACCCTTACCTTGTACTTTTCCTTTGTTAGTGGTATGTTAACCTCCTGTATAATTTTGAAATAATTGTTATTAAATTATACAAGAATCATATACATTAATATGATATCATATATGATCTTTTAACATTGCTTTGATAATAATATCTTAGTATTATCGTCGTTTCGGGTGTTAACTTACTCGTATATGTTTTGTTACATAAGTCGGGTTTGTTATGGATAGGTTGTATCTTATTCATATCCAGAATAATATCTAGTCCCTAAACTTTATTTTTAAATAATAAAATGATAATAATACTTTAATGGATACGATGGAGAATGAATCTCATCGCATTTGTGGAGATGGTAGTCCGTACGTACGCACGAGTGACAATATCATTCTTTTGATATTAAAATAATATATAATTGGATGGTATATCATATATATAGAATCATTATAATGTTATATATATTATTTACTTGAATTACACATCATTATTATACCCATCCAAATAATGATTTATTGAATAACAATTACACCACGACGTGGAGACGGTAAGTCATACGTACGCACGTATGGTGAAATGTCATTCAAAGGATGGATAGAATACTGAATATGGTTGTACCATATTTATAATAACATCAAATAATATATAAGATACTGGAGTTATTATTTTAGAATGGGAATAACAAAGAAAGAAGGTGTTGAAGAAGAAAGGAACTTGAAAAAGGGTGGTGAAACATTACCTCTTCTTATGGTTCTTCCTTTTGATTTGATCAAAAGGGCTCCTTAGGATGGCTTTCTGATCAAACTATGGCCTCTAGGTTTAATTGAGGGAAGTTTAGAGTGTATTTGTTCTGGGGTTGGCCGAGCCAAAAGGCTTTGAATGTGAGAATTTGTGAGAAGGGGGAGTGTCCTTTTATAAGATGGGTGAGGGGAACCTTTGGAAAATCTAGAAATATTATTTTATAATAAATTTCATATTCAGTTTATAATAGCACCAAAGTAGATTATTTAAAGGTTAAGGAGGTTATGGGTCGAAAACCACTCAACCAATAGAATTTAGACAGGTTTTGGTCATTATATTAACCTTATCTTTTAGTTTTTACTCTTAGTTAATTAGTTTGACACTTACCATGTCACTTTGAATTTTTATATTATATAGTTAATAAACTTACTATATACCTGTAAGAGACCCCCAAGTGGTCCATTAATGATACACCTATCATGATATAAGTCTCTTGGACGAACCTTAAATTTTTAGGAATTGAATATAAATTAATAATATAATATTTGTTTTAAAAACTCTTTTATGTCAATTTCGACACTATTGGGTATTTTGTTTTTAATAAATTTATAACAGCATTATTACTTCGAAAACAATTTATATAATCAATACTAAAAAGTCATATTAACCTATAAAATTAGTTAAATTCATAAAAAGTCTCAAATTACATTTATTTGGATATTTATAATATCAATTATTTTAATATTTCATTTATTAGGTAATTACTACATCACCATTGTTTCATAAATAAATTAAATTATTTAATGTATAAAAATTATAAATAAAATACCATTATGTAGGAAATATTTTTATATTTCTAATTAATATTTACAATCGAATTTATATAATGTATTACCCTATATTAAAAATGTATTAGTAAATAAACATTGATTTTAACTCTTTTAACTCTTTTTTGAATTAAAGAATAACAAATGTCTATATCTAATCCAAGTGGACCTAAATGATAATATTTTATTCCTAAGGTTGTTTTTGGTCGAGATACACTTGTCCAATAGAATTAGGACATGTGATAGGGTAATATTAAAATCATTTTTACCCTTAATTATACTATTTACTTTTAACTGTGATAAATAAAACTAAAAAGTTACTATTCACAAAAAAATTATTTTCATCTCATTGAACCACATTTTACTCCTTGATATTAACCTTGTCTCCCGGATTTTCGAAATTCCACTCATAAAAGCGGTAAAATTAAGTATTATATGAATTTCAAAATTCTCCGAGGAGGTGGGTAAAAGACGGTGAAAATTCAATAAAAGTTATATATATATATAATTATTCTAAACTAACTCCAATGAATTACATTGAACTTATATAGGTATTATGTATCTATTTTGAGCTTAATTAAATTTAAATAAAATGAATAATTATTTTAAAAAATTGGTTTTAAACTATAACTCAATGTTTTTTCAATATTCATCAAAAATTGACTGTTTTGAGAAAAATACCAAAATTTCACCCGAGGCTAATTTTGATATTCCGAATCTAAAAATGAAGTCCATTTTAAAAGATAAAATTTATAAAATTTTAAAATGTTTGTATTACTATTAATAATGACTAGTTTGATTGGTTGTGGTGTGTGTGTTTGAACTGGAAGTTGCGTACAACACACGCTACTGTATTATTCAAAAGAAAGAGTATTGTGGAAGCTTGAGGTGTTAAAAAAACCCTCAAAATCCCTAAAAACCCTAAATAACCTAAAAACAAGAAATATCTTAAAAGAATGCCAAAATAATTGAAAATAGATGAAACCTTAAAATTCTTGAATACCATTAAAAACCATAATAACCACTAAAACCTTAAAAAATAAAAAAACCCCATAAAACCCATAAAAACCCAGTATTAAATCGAAAATCACTCAAACCACATAAAATGTTAGAAACTAAAAAGGACATTAAAAGTATAAAAACTAAAAAAATATCTCCTAAAAACCAAAAGACCCAAAAACCCTGAATAACATTAAACAACCTCAAAACCATGAAAATTAATAAAAATTACAAGTCCCTAAAAACACTAAAAAACCATAAATATCATAAATAATTCCTAAGAATCCATGAAATTGTAAAAGACCCTAAAATCCATGAGAAACACTGGAAAACCATAAAACCTCGTAAAAACCTCAAACCCATAAAATCCCATAAAACCCCTAAAAACCAACAAAAAATTACAAAACTCTTGAAAAACACTAAAAAAGTTAAAAACATTAATAATCCTTAAAACCACTAAAAATTATAAAAAAATAAGTAAACAATAATGCTCTATAAAACATTTAAATTCCTAAAAAGACTAAAATAATATGAAAACTCCTTAAAACCTTCAAAATCCCAAAAAACCAGAAAAGTATAAAAAGCATAAAAATCCAGAGAATCCCTAATATTCCAGGAATACGCTAAAACCCCTTAATACCTTGAGAATTACTTGAATACAACAAAAACCACTAAAACATGAAAAACCTTAAAACCCATAAAAATCACTAATTTTTTCAAAACCTATAAACCCCTAAAAATGTTAAAAACCCCCAAAACCACAAAACTCTAGAAACACAAAAAACCCTAAAATACCAAAAAGGCCGAAAACACTTAAAACACAAAAAAAAACATAAAAAACCATAAAACCGTTAAAAATCCAAATTTTTTTAAAAATACTATGTTAAAAACCTCCCAAAACCAAAGAAAACCCTCTAAAACCCTAAAAACTACTAAGAACCTAAAAACACTAAAAAAACATACGAACACACTAAAAACTCTTAAAACACTTAAAACCTATAAAACCTTAAAAACTATAAAAAATCACTAAAACCATAAAAAATAAAAAAATAACTACAAACCTAAAAGAAACATAAACCTTAAAACCCCAAACCATTAAAATATTAAAAGCCCTCAAAACCCTTAGAACCTGTAAAACCCCCAAAAAATTAAAAAAATATAAAAATCTTCAAAATCCAGGAAAATATATTAGAACATAAGAACTCTAAAAAACTTGAATAATTTTCTAAAAACATAGAACTCCTAAAAAAATTAAAAATCCATAAAACCATTAAAACCATTAATACCCCAAAAACCCACTAAAAATCTAAAAAACATCAAAACCCATAAAAACATTAAACAACTCTAAAAACTCTTTAAAACCCCAAAAAATAAAATAAACATATAAAAACACAAAATGACCCTAAAACCTTGAAATAAACAAAAAATCCTAAAAACCCTGAAAAAACCTAAAAACACTCAAAATTTCAAAAAACTATAAAATCCATCAAAAAAATAAAAATCAATAATATCCATAAAAATGTAAAAAACCCTAAAAACCAGAATCCCCTTGAGAACCTTAAAAACACCAAAATCCCAAAATCCCTTAAAACTATAGAAACCACTAGATACTATAAAATATTATCAAAACACTGAA
Source organism: Viscum album (assembly GCA_963277665.1). Lineage (NCBI taxonomy): Eukaryota > Viridiplantae > Streptophyta > Magnoliopsida > Santalales > Viscaceae > Viscum > Viscum album. The sequence continues at coordinate 1,318,151,215 of OY728157.1, forward strand.
ATTTTTTTAAAACTCTAAAAAATATTAAATCCCTAAAAAACTAAAAAACACTAAAAATCCAAAAAGACACTAAAACTCGGTAAACCATAAAAGCCCATGAAAACCCCCAAACCCCTCAAAATACATAAATCCCTAAAAACACTAAAACCATAGAATTATTAAATATCCATAAAATTCCATGAACCATAAAAATTCCTAAAAACAAAAAAAACCCTAAAATCCCAAAAAAACCTCTAAAAACTATAAAAACCCCTAAAACTCCATAAAACCAACTCAAAAATCTAAAAACCTATAAAATAACTAAAAACTCTAAAACCCAATAATACTCCTAAAAATGTTAAAAAATTCAAAAAAAATATATAGAACCCTGAAAAACTAAAAATACCATAAAACCCATGAAATACCCTAAAAGCCCTCAAAATCCCTAAAACCCTAAAGAACCAAAAACACAAAAAATCCCTAAAATATCTTAGAAATCATTAAAATGTAAAAACCACTAAAAAACATGAAAATTTAAAAAAATACAAAATGTCCATTAAAATCCATATAAAAGAAAAAACACACATAAACCCTAAAAGACCCCTAAAACTCCAAAAATCCTTAAAACCCTTAAAATGTAAAAAAATATAAACACCCTAAGAACCCTAAAAACCATAAAAACCATAAAAGTGGTAAAATAATAAAAACCTAGAAAAACATGAAAACCCCAAAAAACCCTTAAAACCCAAAAAATCCCTTTAAACCCCTAAAAACCATAATACCTTGAAAACCCCCTAAAATCCCTCAAAATACCAAAAAACCTTTAAACTCCTTTAAACCATATATATCATAAAAATCACTGAAGATCTCTTAAAACATGAATAACACTAGAACCCATGAAAAAACCCTAAAATAATAAAACCCCCTAAAACATAAAAAACCCCAAAACCTTTATAAACCATAGAAATCACATTAAAATTAGAAAACCCCTTATTTACCCTATAAATGTTAAGAAAATATAAAATCCCTTATGCCCCCAAATAAACTCAAAAGAACCCCAAAAAACATAAAACGAACAAAAAAACCAAAACCCCCTAAAAATCCAAATATATCCCAAACCCCCTAAAACCCCTCAAAATTGTTATAATTCTCAAGACACCCTGAAACCATAAAAATACTAAAAATACAAAAAACCCCAAAAATGTAAAAAACCCAAAAAAAACCCAGGAATACCTTTGAAAACTACACAAAACATTTAATCCCATGAAAAAATAACTTTTTCAAAAAACTCTAAAAACCCATAATATCATTAAAATACATATAAAACCATTAAAACCCCCAAAATTTATAATAACAATGAAAAAATATAACACCCCTAAAAAATATTTTTAAAACACTAAAACCCACTAAACTCTCTTAAAACACTAAAAACCCTAAAAACCATATAAATCATAAAAAATAACTCAAAATACCAGAAAATATAAACTTCCCTAAAAACTCAGAAAACCCCTAGAAAACCTTAAAAACCCCTCAAAACATATAAAAACATAAAAACCAATAAAAACCCTAATACCACTATCAACTCTAAAACCCTTAAAACCATTAAAACAGAAAAACGCTTAAAACCTATAAAAATGTTAAAAACTAAAAAAATTCTAAATAACTATTAAACCCATAAAAAACTCAAAAAACCCATAACAACCCCAAATATCCCAAAAACTACAAAAATTTCTAAAAAACCCAAAAAATATTAAAAATATCTTTAATGCATGAAAAATCTCTCAAAAAAATAAGAATGTACAAAAACACTATAAACATATGAAAACCATAAGACCATAAAAAAACCATAAAACCCCTAAAATCTATAAAAACATTTACAAACCTTAAAACATATAAAAATTCTAGAAAACATTAAAAACATTAAAATACCTAAAAACTCAAAAAAACATAAAACTCTAAAATACCCTAAAACCCCTAAAAACCCAAAAACAATTGATAAAACCCAAAAACTCTAAAAACCCCCTAAATCATAAAAAACAATTAAAAATCATAAAACACTAAAAACCAATAAAATCTTTAAAAACTAGTAAAAACACAAAAACACATAAAATACTAAAAACATTAAAAATAATAAAAACCCATAAAACTATAATTAACTCAGACTACCTAAAAACCTAGAAGTATCATGTAACCCCTCAAAACCTTAAAAACCCATGAATACCCTAAAACCCCCAAAAAATACCAAAACCCTAAAAACCCTGAAAACAAAAAAAATTCTTAAAAATCCATAAAAATTCCTAAAAACCTAAAAAGCCCTAATAACTGTAAAAACCACTAAAAATAATAAAAACCCATATAAACATTAAATAACCCATAACAACCATAAAAACTCTAAATTTCACTACAAATTCTTAATCCCTTAAAATAACTAAATCATTAAAATACATTTCAAACTCTAAAAACCCTTAAAAGGTGTAATGAACTCAAAAAACCCAAAAAACCCCAAAACACACTAATAATCATGAAAAACCCCCAAAAGCCAAGAAAAACTCTAAAATACATAAAATCAATAAAATCCCAAAAACCTTAAAACACTAAAAACATACAAAATCATTTAAATAAATAAAAATCCTTAATAATGTACAAGAAAAATAAAATTCCCAAAGAAACCCCTAAAACCCATAAAATCCCATAAAAATATTAAAACATTAAAAACCATAAAACCCCAAAACCACTAAAAACACTAAAAACCCTTAAAAACCAAAAAATAATTAAAAAATGTTAAACATATATAAAAATCCTACAAAACCATAGGCCCTCTAAAATTAAAAGAACCCAAATTCTCTTAAAAGTTCACAAGAAACTAAAAACCCAAAAAACCATAAAATTCACGAAAACCCCAAAAATCCTTGAATGTCCCAAAAAACTCAAAAAACCCTAAAATCATAAAAATCAATAAAAAACTCTAAATGTTCTAGAAAAATTTAAAATTCATTAAAATCACAAAAAAACGATAAAAACCATAGAACCCCTAAAAACCATAAAAACCCTGAAAACTATAAAAAATCAAAAAACCTCTAAAAACTATAAAAACCCTTGAATCCACTAAAAACAGAAAAAAATATATAAACCCTTAAAAACCTTAAATGGACAAAAAAATCATGAAAATCCAAAAGACCCTAAAACACTGAAAAAACAATAAAATCTATAAAAACAATGAAAATCTATAAAACCAAAAAAATCCATACAAATCCTCAAAAACCGGAAAAACCAAAAAAATAAAAAAAACTCGTAAAAATCATTGTTAACATAAAAAACCTAACAGCATTGAAAATCCCTAAAAACTATAAAACCTTCTAGGAACCTTTACAACCCCTAAAAACCATAAAATCCAAAAAAACACTTGAAATTAAAAAATTGTTAAAATTGATAAAATGTTATAAAATGAAAAACACTAAAATATCTTAAAAACCATAAAACCTACAAAATCATAAAACCCCAATGACCCTAAAACACCTAAAGACACTAAAATCTATAAAAAACCTAATACCCATAAAACACCCAAACCCTAAAATCAATAAAAATCATAAAAAATCCACAAAAATCACTGAAAACATAAAAAACACTAAAAATCACGAACAACCCCTAAAAACCATAAACACTCTTAAAAACAAAAAAAAACCTTAATACCCGAAAAACTCAAATAATATACATAAAAAATCTAGAAAATATAAAAACTATTTAGTCCACGTAAATCATTAAATACAATAAAAACTCTAAAAAGTCATTAAAACCATAAAAACTAAAAAAACATAAATAACCAAAAGACACTGAAAGCCCTGAAAACCCCTAAATACCTTAAAAATTCCTAAATACCCTAAAAATACTAAAAAACTTAAAAGAAATAAAAATCCAAAAAAGGTTTAGAAAATTCTTGAAAATTTAAAAACCCTAAAACCACTTAAAACTCTAAGAATACTTAAAGACACAAAGGATAATTTTTTTAAAAAAAACTCCAAAATACCCATAAAACCACTAAAACCCCAAAAGGCCTTAAAAACCCTAAAAACCCTTAAATACCCCCCAAAACACCCCAAAAATTCAAAAAAAATTAAAATTCATACAAAAAAAGAACCATAAACCCCAAAGACAGCTTAAAAACATTAAAACCCTATAAACCGTGAAAAACATAAAAAAATCCAATTCAAAAAAAAATCCAAAATATATAAAAAACCATAAAAAACCTAAAAAATTACTAAAAATAAATGAAACCCTAAAAACCATGAAAAGACATGAATAAAACAAAAATACCTAAGAACTTGAATAACCCTAAAATCCACTAAAAACCCAAAAAAAACTCTAAAAATTCTAAAAATCTTAATACACCATACAATGTTGAATAACATTAAAAAACTCTAAGAAAACATTAAAACCCTAACAAACTGCAAAAACTCTAAAACCCAAAAAATAACCTAAAAACTCATAAAACCAAAAAAAACTAAAAACCGTGAAAAATTATAATAACCCTCAAAATTCCATAAAACCCCAAAAGAACATTAAATCCCATAAATGTTCTAAAAAATACCCAAAAATTACTTATAAAATTAAAATGGAAAAAAACCACAGAAAAACATAAAAACCATAAAAAACCATGATAAACCATAAAATACCATAGAATCCCTTAAAATAACTGAAAACCCTAAAACACCTAAAAACCATATAACTTTTAAAAATCCCTAAAATCCATCAAAATGTAAAGATACCTAATAACACTGAAAAACCCATGAAAACCCTAAAAACATAATAAACCCTTAAAACCAATAAAATTATAAAAAACAACTAAAAACTCTAAAACCCCATAAAATCCCAAAATACAATTAAAAAGTAAAAAAGTCGTAAAACCCCTAAAAACTAAATAACAATAAAACCTAAAAAACCCAAAAAAAATATAAAAACTATAAAACCCCTAAAATAACCTAAAACACTAAAAAACATTAAAATATAGAAAAACCATAAAATCCATAAAAATTATAAAAATTCCCAAAAAAATCTCCTAAATCGAAAAGCACCCTAAGAACCAACAAAACCCCTAAAAACCCACTAAAACTAAAAAAAATATTAAAACCAAAAAATAATAAAAAGTCAAAAATTCCATAAAATCCTGGAAAAGATCCGAAAATTCCCTAAAAATACGAAAACAACCAAAACCCTAAAAACCATTAAAACCAAAAAAACACTAAAAACATAAAATCCCCTCAAAAGACCGAAATACACTAAATCCATGAAGACCATAAAAATCCAAAGAAACTCAAATATTCCAGAAAACATAGAAAACCATTAAAACCCATTGAAAACCATAAATACCCTTAAAAACTTAGAAACTAAAAAATTCCTTTAAAATCATAAAAATATCAAAAAAATTTAAAAACCCTTAAACCCTTATAATTTTTCTAAAAAACACTAAAATACATTAAAATCCTTAAAAACAAAAAAAAACCCAATGAAATTCAAAAAGACCCTAAAAACCATGAAAACCCCTAAAACCCCTATAAATACATAGAATCCCAAAATATAATAAAAATCAAAATATTGCATAAAATTCTTAAAAATCCCAAAAACATAAAAACCCCTAAAAACCATGAAAATCACTTTAAAACCATTAAACCTCTTAAAATCCCTATAAACCTCTAAAACTATAAAAACAATTTAAACCTCAATAAAAGATAAAAACTTTAATGAACACTAAAAATTCTTAAAACCCTAAAATTTTAATAAAAAACACTAAAACCCCAAGAACACCCTAAACCAATGCAAAATCCTAAAAACCCTCAAAATCCAAAAAATCCGTAAAAAATCCGAAAATCCATATAAATCATAGAAAATCTCTTAATATCCCTTAAAATATAAAAACCCATGAAAAAAATAATACCTTAAAAACCCATGAAAATCTCCAAAATCACTGAAAATCCTAAAAACCAAAAAAATATTTAAAAATCATATAATTCCCAGAAATCATAAAGAACTGTAAAACCCTTAAATCCCACTAAAAACCATAAAAACCCCTAAAAACATGAAATTCCTTAAAACCCCTAAAAAGTTAAAAAATGTCTTAAAACCCATAACCCCCCCCCAAATGTTAAATACACTAAAAAACATTAAATCCATAAAAACACAAAAAATTCTAAAAACCAAACAATACTCTAAAGACACTAAATACCATAAAAAACCTAAAAAACCATAAACACCCCTATAAACTATCAAAATCCCTATAAACCATAAAACCCAGAAAACCTAATTAATGAAAAAATCCCTAAAATCTCTAAAAATATAAAAAACCTAAAAACCATAAAACATAACAAAACACTAAAATCCATTAAAAACTATATAATCGTTAAAACCCTTAAATATGTTTAAAAATGGTAAATACTCTAAATCCCCATAAAAAGAATAAAACAATTATCAAATTTAAACCCATTAAACCCCTAAAATATTAAAAAAATGTAAAAAAACTCTAACAAAACCATAAAAACCAAAATTTAATAGAAAAAACCCTAAAACCTCAAAAAGAACATAAAATACCCAAAAACCCTTAAAAATGAAATATAAGAAAAGCCCTCTAAATCATTAAAAAACATGAAAATAGTATTAAATACCTACAAATACTTGAACATGTAAAAACTCTTCAAAACCCTAAAAACTATTCAAAACCATAAAACACATAAAACGCTTTAAACCTATAAAAATGAATAAAACTCTAAATATTTTTAAAAAACCTCTAAAACACTAAAAAACTCAAGAAACCCCTAACAACCCCCAAAATCCAAATAAACTACAAAAATTGCTAAAAATCACTAAAACCCCTAAAAATCATAAAAATCTTTAAATGAATTGTACTAATCCATGAAAACATAAAGAATCTTAAAACCCTGAAATCCCCCGTTAAAACTATAAAAAACCCTAAAACATGAAAACCCTTAAAACCCCATGAATGTTTAAAAGACATTAAATGTATAAAAATCCATAAACCCCTAATAAAATTTAAAAACTCTAAAAAAATAAAATCTATAAAAACAAAAAAAAATTCCTAAAACCCAAACAAAACTCTAAACACACTAAATACCCTAAAAAACCTAAAAAAACCATGAAAACACTAGAATCTCTCAAAATATATAAATAATATAAAAACATAAATAAAAAATTAATGTTAGAAGCCCTAAAATACCTAAAAACTTTAAAAACCTTAAAAGCATCAAAACCTAATAAAATACTAAAATCCATTAAAAAAAGCTAAAACCCTTAGAATCCTTAAAATTGGTTAACAATGATAAAAACTCTAAAATACATAAAAACCCCCAAAAATCAATAAAACCCTTAAAAAGGAACTAAAAACCTTGGAAAAGCCTAAAAAACTTGAAAAAATCTAAAAACTATAAAATTTATTAAGGACCCCAAAAAACCCTAATAAAAAGAAAATTCATAAAAAGAACCTGAAAATAGGCGAAAATTTAAAAACCCTGAAGTAAACATGAATACCATAATACCCATAAAAACATTAAGAAACCTAAAAAACCCATAAAAACATTAAAAAACCACTAAAAATACTAATAATCCTTATAACCCCTAAAAACATTAAAAACCATTAAAAACACTATAAAACCTTAAAACAAAAAACCCCTAAAACCCCTAAATGAACCTAAATACATTAAAACCCCTAAAAACCAAAAAAAAATTAATACCCCTACAAACTCTTCAGTCCATCAAATAATTAAAAACCATAGAGACCCTAAAATCCATAAAAATCCTAAAACCCCCTAAATATACATAAATACATAAAAAACTCTAAAAACCATGAAAAAACCATTAAAACCATGAACACACTTGAACCCCTAAAAACCATAAAACCCATAAAAACCCTAAAACCATTAAGAACTCTAAAAAAAACATTAAACCCCTAAAAATTATAAAAATGTTATAAAACTCTAAAAAATTTGAAAACCCAAAACACAAAAAAACCATAAATTTGAAATGGAACCTAAAACCATGAAAGAACCTAAAAACCATGAATTTCCTTAAAAACCTTCAAAATACCATATACCCCTAAAATCTATGGAACAAAAAAATCCAAAATATCCCTAAAAATTTAAGAAATTATTAAAACCCCTAAAATCCATAAACACTCCTAAAAACATTAAAAACCCCAAAAATCCACAAAAACAAAAACAAACTACAATATACCTTAAAATGCCTAAATACATTAAAAAACTATAAAAACATTAAAACCCTTAATTACTAAAAAACACATAGAAACCCCCTAAAACACGTTATATTCCATGAAAACCCCTAAACCCCCTCAAAATCACTATAACCCATAAAAACCCTTAAAGACCATAAAGAATGAAAAAAAATCACCAAACAACATTAAAACATTTAAAACCCTAAAAAGGTAGAAAACCTTATGATAACCATAGAAACCCTTATAATCATTAAAAAACCACTCAACCCATAAAAACCGTCAAAACACTAAAAACTCTAAAATCCATTAAAACCCTATAAACTTTTAATAGTTTAAAAATTACTAAACCACATTAAAACAATTACAAATTCAAAAAACCCTCCCCTAAAATCCCATAAGACCCTGAAAACATGACAAACATTAAAACCCAAAAAACAATGGAAAACAATAAAAACCAGAAAAATCCATAAAAACCCTAAAACCCATAAACCCAAAGAAATCCTAAAATATCCAAAAACATAACTGAAAACATAGAAAACACTAAAAACCCAAAAAAAACCCCATGATACCATAAAAACCCCTAAAACCATAAAAAACCTTTCAAACCCATAAAAAAAATAAAAAACCCACTAAAGATACTAAAACCCTTAAAACACCAAAAAACGTTTAAAATGTTAAAAAACTCTAAAAAACCTTATAAATCTTAAAATACTCAAAAAACCCCTAAAACCACAAAGAATAAAAATACTTCAAAATAATAAAAATCATAAAACCTTAGAAACCCCAAAAATCCAGAAAACCCCAAAAACAAAAAAACCCAAATGAAACTAAAAAACTCTAAAAATACTAGAAAATGTAAAAAGCCCCAAAAAACATGAAAATATCAAAAATCAATAAAAACCATAAAAAACCAAAAAAAATCATAAAACACCATCAAACCCCTCTAATACAACAAAAACTCTAAAAACCATTAAACCCCTAAATTGTAAAAAATGATAAAAAAATATAAAGAATCTTAAACCCCCGAAAAATACCAAAAAACAAAAGAATATAAATATCAATAACCGCAAAAATTCCCTAAAAACCATAAAACCTAAAAGCCATAAAAATAAAAATAAATCCCTAAAAATATCTAAAATAATAAAAACCACAAATACCTTGAAAACCTATAAAACCATAAATACCATAAATACCATTAAAACCAAAAAACCAAAAAACACCTAAAACCAACTAAAAACACTAAAACGCCCTAAAATTCCTAAAAATTTAAAAAATATCAAAAAACTCTAAAAACTAACAAAAAAACTAAGAATCCAGAAAAACCATAAAATTCTAAAGACCTAACAAACCTAAAAATATCTGTAAAAACCTAGAATCTGATAAAAACAAAAAGAACCACAAAAATCCTAAAAGGTATTAAAAACCTTAACAGCCTAAAAAAGAATTTAAAACCAGAAAACCCAGCAGATAAAATCTAAAACCGTTAAAACACATAAATCCCTAAAACCCACTGAAAACTGTAAAAACCCTTAAACCAGATAAAAAAATTAAAAAACTCAAAACAACTATAAATCCCATAAAAACTCCAAAAAAACCAAAAACCAAAAACATATAGTAATACTCCTAAAAACCAATAAAATTAAAAAAAAATTCCATACACCGTAAAAACATCAAAATCTATAAAAAATAAAAATATACACAAAAAACAATTAAAATTCTTCAAAATACATAAAATAACCTAAAAAAATGAAATTACTTCTACACCATTAATGCCTTAAAAACCATAATAATACCCTAAAACCCATAGAAACAATAAAACTACTAAAAACTCAACAACCCTTAATACCACTAAAAACATTTAAAACATTAAGAAAATCAAAAAACATTAAAAACCCAAAAAACTAAAATTAAAACTACAACACAAAAAATATAAAAAACCCTGAAAATAATTATATATCCTAAAAACCATGAAAATCCAAAAACCTCACAAAATCACTAAAAATAATAAAACCATAAAAATCATAAAAAATCAATAAAAACCCATGAAACGGAAAATACCCTTATAAATACTAGAAAACCCCTTTAAACTATAAAACCCCTTAAAACATTTAAAACCCTAAGGGTCCATAAAAACCCTAAAGACCAACTACAAAATCTAAAACCGTTTAAACCCCTAAAAACTTAAAACAACGTTAAAAACTATAAATTTAGAAAAACTCCACATTACCAAATGAATACCCCAAAAGACTTGAAATCCCTAAAAAACCAAAAAACCCAAAAAAGAAAAAAAAACATTAAATGCCCTCAATATACCTAAAACCCCTAAAACCCCTAATACCCCCCACAACCCAAAAGAATTAATGAAAAATCCCAAAAAATCAATGAAAATGTAAACAACCCTAATTTCCCAGAATGACCCTTGAAACCATTAAAACCCATAAAACTATAAAAAACCAAAACAACATATAAATATATGAAAACCCCTAAAAACACAAAAAAAATAATTAAATTTATAAAAATGCAAAAAAAATTATAAAAACCTATCCTCCTAAAAACTCATTGAACCATTAAAAACACAAAGAGACCTTATAGCCCTAAAAAAAATAAAACACCTAAAAACCCTAAAAACTACGTAATCCAATATAAATCCATGAAATCCATTAAAACCACTAAAAACCATTAAAATATTGTAAATCCATAAAAATCCTTAGAAACCTAAAAACCATAAAAACATTGAAGTACCCCTAAAAGGCATAAATTCCCCAAAAAATGATAATAACCCTGAAACACATAAAACTCTTAAAACCAGTAAAACTCTAAAAAACGTAATACACCATAAATTGATAAAAAATGTTAAAATCCCTAAATATTTAAAACCCCTATTTAAAAAAACCATGAAAACGAAAAATGACCCTAAAACCCTAAAAACCGCTAAATCCCTAAAAACCTAAAAACACTCAAAAATCCTTAAAAACATTAATAACATTAAAAAAAATAAAAATCCTTAAATGTACAAAGAATAAATAAAAATGTAGAACCAATAAAAACTCAAGAACCCCTAAAATCCATAAAAAACTACTTTTAACCATAAAAAACACAAACCCCCCACAAATAACATTTAGACCACTAATGTCTATAAAACACGTAAAAACCAAAAAAAATGTTAATTTTTTTAAAATATTATAATCCCCCAAAACCTAAATAAACACCAAAAACCCAAAAATACACTAAAACCCTAACCCCTATAAATCCCTAAAAAACCATAAAACCCCTCAAAATTTTAAAAAAACAAGAAATACCATAAAAAAACAAAAAAAACTTAAAAATACAAAAAATTCATGAAAATTTAAAAAACCATAAAACCATGAAAAAACCGCCAAAACCATTAAAACTATAAATACCTTAAAAACTATAAAAACCCATAAAACCCCTAAAAACACTAAAACCACAATGAACAATTAAAAACCAAAAAATGTTAAAAACCTTTAATAAACACAAAAAACCCAATAAATAATAAAAACCCAAAAGGCCCCAAAACCCTAAAAACACAAAAACCCAGAAAATCATTAAAAAATCCTGAAATCCCATAAAATACCTAAAACCCAATAAAGTATAAAAATCCTAATAAATCCCTAAAATCCAAAAAAAAAGACAACAAATCCTAAAATCCCTAACCCCCCCCCCCTCGAAAAACCATAAAACACACTAAAAGCCATAAAAACGTAAAAACCCATAAAAACACTTAAATCCCACTGAAAACACTAAATCCAATTAAAAACCTTAAATTTTTAAAGACCTATAAAAATACATTAATTCCTAAATAAACTCAAAAAACCCCTTATAAACCACAAAGATCATAACACCCCTAAAACCATAAAACCCATAAAAACCCTAAAAATCATTAAAATCCCTAAAAATACATAAAAACAAAGAAAATCTCAAAAAACAATGAAAACACACTATAATCCATAAACCCCTAAACACATAAAAACCCTTAAAATTGTCTAAAATGGTAAAAACACTAAAAAACAGTAAAAAACCTAAAAACTCTTGAAACATGCAATAACCCAAAAGATCCTAAAAACAATGGAAACCTCTAAAATTGATAAAAACCCTTAAAACTCCTAAAAACACTTAAAATCCCAACAACCCCTAAAAAGAAAAAAATGTGAAATTTTTTTAAAAAACCGATTAATATAATAACCCCTAAAAACCATGAAAAACCTTTAAAAGAAAATTATCCCCTCCAAAAAATAAAAAACTCAAAACCCCATAAAACCATAAAAATCCACAAAATTTAAAAAACCCCTGAAATTATAAAAATATCTATTAAATCATAAAAACCCTAAAAAACTCAACAAAACAATAAAACCCCTAGAAGTCTCTAAAATTACTAAAACCCCCTAAAAACAAGGAAAACCCTAAAAAATGAAAAATCCACTTAAACCCCTAAAAAATCGAACAATTCTAAAAATAATAAAAACACCTAAAACTAACAAAAACACAAAAAACCTCAAAATTCCAAAACCACCAAAAAACATAAAATCTCTAAAATACCAGAAATACCTGTCAAAATCCCACCCCCCCCCACCCCAATACCCCCTAAATAATTAAAAATACTAAAAAATACCTAAAAATATTTAAATATGTAAAAACCCATTAAAACCATGAAAATATTAGGAAAATAATAAAAACCCATTAAAACAATACATCTAAAGAAGAACTCTAAAAACCCTTGAACCCACTAAAAATTTAAATATGTTAATATACTCAAAAGACTTTAAGACCCTAAAAAATAAAAAACCCCTAAAACCAAGTAGACCATAAAACCAGTTAGAAACCATAAATCAATAATAGCCATGAAAACCATAAAAACCCCCATAGTCCATAAAACCCATAAACACATTAAAAATGAAAAATAAGAAAAACCCTCTAAATCATTAAAAAACTTGAAAATAGTATTAAATACCTACAAATACTTGAACATGTAAAAACTCTTCAAAACCCTAAAAACTATTCAAATCCATATAACACTTAAAACGCTTTAAACCTATAAAAATGAATAAAACTCTAAATATTTTAAAAAAAACCTCTAAAACCCTAAAAAACTCAAGAAACCCCTAACAACCCCCAAAATACATATAAACTACAAAAATTGCTAAAAATCACTAAAACCCCTAAAAATCATAAAAATCTTTAAATGAATTGTACTAATCCATGAAAACATAAAGAATCTTAAAACCCTGAAATCCCCCTTAAAACTATAAAAAACCCTAAAACATGAAAACCCTTAAAACCCCATGAATGTTTAAAAGACATTAAATGTATAAAAATCCATAAACCCCCCAAAAAATTTAAAAACTCTAAAAAAATAAAATCTATAAAAACAAAAAAAAAATTCCTAACACCCAAACAAAACTCTAAAGACACTAAATACCCTAAAAAACCTAAAAAAATCATGAAAACCCTAGAATCTCTCAAAATCTATAAATAATATAAAAAACTAAATTAAAAATTTATGCTAGAAGCCCTAAAATACCTAAAAACATAAAAAACCTTAAAACCATCAAAACCTAATAAAATACTAAAATCCATTAAAAAAAGCTAAAACCCTTAGAACCCTTAAAATTGGTTAACAATGATAAAAACTCTAAAATACATAAAAACCCCCAAAAATCAATAAAACCCTTAAAAAGGAACTAAAAACCTTGGAAAAGCCTAAAAAAACTTGAAAAAATCTAAAAACTATAAAATTTATTAAGGACCCCAAAAAACCCTAAAAACAAGAAAATTCATAAAAAGAACCTGAAAATAGGCGAAAATTTAAAAACCCTGAAGTAAACATGAATACCATAATACCCATAAAAACATTAAGAAACCTAAAAAACCCATAAAACATTAAAAAAACCACTAAAAATACTAATAATCCTTATATCCCCTAAAAACATTAAAAACCATTAAAAACACTATAAAACCTTAAAACAAAAAACCCCTAAAACCCCTAAAAGAACCTAAAAACATTAAAACCCCTAAAAACCAAAAAAAAAATTTAAAACCCCTACAAACTCCTCAGTCCATCAAATAATTAAAAACCATAGACACCCTAAAATCCATAAAAATCCTAAACCCCCCTAAAAATACATAAATACATAAAAAACTCTAAAACCCATGAAAAAACCATTAAAACCATAAACACACTTGAACCCCTAAAAACCATAAAACCCATAAAAACCCTAAAACCATTAAGAACTCTAAAAAAACATTAAACCCCTAAAAATTATAAAAATGTTTTAAAACTCTAAACAATTTAAAAACCCAAAACACAAAAAAAAACCCCAAATTTGAAAAGGAACCTAAAACCATGAAAGAACCTAAAAACCATGAATTTCCTTAAAAACCTTCAAAATACCATATACCCCTAAAATCTATGGAACAAAAAAATCCAAAATATCCCTAAAATTTTAAGAAATTATTAAAACCTCTAAAATCCATAAACACTCCTAAAAACATTAAAAACCCCAAAAATCCACAAAAACAAAAACTAACTACAATATACCTTAAAATGCATAAAAAATTAAAAAACTATAAAAACATTAAAACCCTTAATAACTAAAGAACACATAGAAACCCCCTAAAACCCGTTATATTCCATGAAAACCCCTAAACCCCATCAAAATCACTATAACCCATAAAAACCCTTAAAGACCATAAAAAATGAAAAAAATCACCAAACAACATTAAAACATTTAAAACCCTAAAAAGGTAGAAAACCCTATGATAACCATAGAAACCCTTATAAACATTAAAAAACCACTAAACCCATAAAAACCGTCAAACCACTAAAAACTCAAAAATCCATTAAAACCCTAAAAACTTTTAATAGTTTAAAAAATACTAAACCACATTAAAACAATAAAAAATTCAAAAAACCCTCCCGTTAAATCCCAAAAGACCCTAAAAACATAAAAAACCTTAAAACCCAAAAAACAATGGAAAATAATAAAAACCAAAAAAATCCATATAAACCCTAAAACCCATAAACCCAAAGAAATCCTAAAATATCTAAAAACATAACTGAAAACATAGAAAACACTAAAAACCCAAAAAACCCCATGAAACCATAAAAACCCCTAAAACCATAAAAAACCTTTCAAACCCATAAAAAAAATAAAAAACCCACTAAAGATACTAAAACCCTTAAAACACCAAAAAACGTTTAAAATGTAAAAAAACTCTAAAAAACCTTATAAATCTTAAAATACTCAATAAAACCCCTAAAACCACAAAGACGAAAAATACTTCAAAACAATAAAAATCATAAAACCTTAGAAACCCCCAAAATCCAGAAAACCCCTAAAAAAAAACCCAAATGAAACTAAAAAACACTAAAAATACTAGAAAATGTAAAAAACCCCAAAAAACATGAAAATATCAAAAATCTATAAAAACCATAAAAAACCAAAAAAATTCATAAAACACCATCAAACCCCTATAATACAATAAAAACTCTAAAAACCCTTAAACCCCTAAATTGTAAAAAATGATAAAAAAATATAAAGAATCTTAAACCCCCTAAAAACACCAAAAAACAAAAGAATATAAATATCAATAACCCCACAAATTCCCTAAAAACCCTAAAACCTAAAAGCCATAAAAATAAAAATAAATCCCTAAAAATATCTAAAATAATAAAAACCACAAATACCTTGAAAACCTATAAAACCATAAATACCATAAAAACCATTAAAACCAAAAAACCAAAAAACACCTAAAACCAACTAAAAACACTAAAACGCCCTAAAATTCCTAAAAATTAAAAAAATATCAAAAAACTCTAAAAACTAACAAAAAAACTATGAATCCAGAAAAACCATAAACTTCTAAAGACCTAACAAACCTAAAAATATCTGTAAAACCCTAGAATCTGATAAAAACAAAAATAACCACAAAAATCTTAAAAGGTAATAAAAACCTTAACAGCCTAAAAAAGAATTTAAAACCAGAAAACCCAGTAGATAACATCTAAATCCGTTAAAACACATAAATCCCTAAAACCCACTGAAAACTGTAAAAACCCTTAAACCAGATAAAAAAATTAAAAAACTCAAAACAACTAAAAATCCCATAAAAACTCCAAAAAACCAAATTCCAAAAACATATAGTAATACTCCTAAAAACCAATAAAATTAAAAAAATTCCATACATCGTAAAAACATCAAAATCTATAAAAAATAAAAAAAATACACAAAAAACAATTAAAATTCTTCAAAATACATAAAATAACCTAAAAAATGAAATAACTTCTACACCATTAATGCCCTAAAAACCATAATAATACCCTAAAATCCATAGAAACAATAAAAATACTAATAACTCAACAACCCTCAATACCACTAAAAAAATTTAAAACATTAAAAATATCAAAAAAAATTAAAAACCCAAAAAACTAAAATTAAAACTACAACACAAAAAAATATAAAAAACCCTGAAAATAATTATATATCTTAAAAACCATGAAAAATACAAAAACCTCACAAAATCACTAAAAATAATAAAACCATAAAAATCTTAAAAAATCCATAAAAACCCATAAAACGATAAATACCCTTATAAACACTAGAAAACCCCTTTAAACTATAAATCCCCTTAAAACATTTAAAACCCTAAGGGTCCATAAAAACCCTAAAGACCAACTACAAAATCTAAAACCGTTTAAACCCCTAAAAACATAAAACAACGTTAAAAACTATAAATTTAGAAAAACTCCACATTACCACATGAATACCCCAAAAGACCTGAAATCCCTAAAAAACCAAAAAACCCAAAAAAGCAAAAAAAAACAATAAATTCCCTCAATATACCTAAAACCCCTAAAACCCCTAATACCCCCCACAACCAATAAGAATTAATGAAAAATCCCAAAAAAACAATGAAAATGTAAACAACCCTAATAACCCAGAATGTCCCTTGAAACCATTAAAACCCATAAAACTATAAAAAACCAAAACAACATATAAATATATGAAAACCCCTAAAAACACAAAAAAAATAATTAAATTTATAAAAATGCTAAAAAAATTATAAAAACTTATCCACCTAAAAACTCATTGAACCATTAAAACACAAAGAGACCCTATAGCCCTAAAAAACATAAAACACCTAAAAACCCTAAAAACTACATAATCCAATATAAATCCATGAAATCCATTAAAACCACGAAAAATCATTAAAATATTGTAAATCCATAAAAATCCAGAGAAACCTAAAAACCATAAAAACATTAATGTACCCCTAAAAAGCATAAATTCCCCAAAAAATGATAATAACCCTGAAACACATAAAACTCTTAAAACCAGTAAAACTCTAAAAAACCTAATACACCATAAAATGATAAAAAATGTTAAAATCCCTAAATATTTAAAACCCCTATTTAAAAAAACCATGAAAACGAAAAATGACCCTAAAACCCTGAAAACCGCTAAATCCCTAAAAACTTGAAAACACTCAAAAATCCTTAAAAACATTAATAACATTAAAAAAAATAAAAATACTTAAATGTACAAAGAATAAATAAAAATGTAGAACCAATAAAAACTCATGAACCCCTAAAATCCATAAAAACTACTTTTAACCATAAAAAACACAAACCCCCCACAAATAACATTTAGACCACTAATGTCTATAAAACACGTAAAAACCAAAAAAATGTTAATTTTTTTAAAATATTACAATCCCCCAAAACCTAAATAAACACCAAAAACCCAAAAATACACTAAAACCCTAACCCCTATAAATCCCAAAAAAACCATAAAACCCCTCAAAATTTTAACAAAATAAGAAATACCATAAAAAAACAAAAAAAACATAAAAATACAAAAAATTCATGAAAATTTAAAAAACCATAAAACCATGAAAAAACCCCCAAAACCATAAAAACTATAAATACCTTAAAAACAGTAAAAACCCATAAAACCCCTAAAAACACTAAAACCCCAATGAACAATTAAAAACCAAAAAAATGTTAAAAACCTTTAATAAACACAAAAAACCCAATAAATAATAAAAACCCAGAAGGCCCCAAAACCCTAAAAACACAAAATCCCAGAAAATCATTAAAAACTCCTGAAATCCCATAAAATACCTAAAACCCAATAAAGTATAAAAATCCTAATAAATCCCTAAAATCCAAAAAAAACAAATCCTAAAATCCCTAAACCCCCCTAAAAACCATAAAACACACTAAAAGCCATAAATACGTAAAAACCCATAAAAACACTTAAATCCCACTGAAAACACTAAATCCAATTAAAAACCATAAATTTTTAAAGACCTATAAAAATTCATTAATTCCTAAATAAACTCAAAAAACCCCTTATAAACCACAAAGACCATAACACCCCTAAAACCATAATACCCATAAAAACCCTAAAAATCATTAAAATCCCTAAAAATACATAAAAACAAAGAAAACCTCAAAAAACAATGAAAACACACTATAATCCCTAAACCCCTAAAATCATAAAAAACCTTAAAAATCTCTAAAATGGTAAAAACACTAAAAACAGTAAAAAACCTAAAAACTCATGAAACATGTAATAACCCAAAAGATCTTAAAAACCATGGAAACCTCTAAAATGGATAAAAACCCTTAAAACTCCTAAGAACACTTAAAATCCCAACAACCCCTAAAAAGAAAAAAAATGTGAAATTTTTTTAAAAAGCGATTAATATAATAACCCCTAAATACCATGAAAACCCTTTAAAAGAAAATTATCCCCTCCAAAACATAAAAAATTCAAAACCCCATAAAACCATAAAAATCCACAAAATTTAAAAAACCCCTGAAATTATAAAAATATCTATTAAATCATAAAAACCCTAAAAAACTCAACAAAACAATAAAACCCTCAGATATTTCTAAAATTACTAAAACCCCCTAAAAACAAGGAAAACCCTAAAAAATGAAAAATCCACTTAAACCCCTAAAAAATCGAACAATTCTAAAAATAATAAAAACACCTAAAACTAACAAAAACACAAAAAACCTCAAAAATCCAAAACCACCAAAAAACATAAAATCTCTAAAATACCAGAAATACCTGTCAAAATCCCACCCCCCCCCCCACCCCAATACCCCCTAAATGATTAAAAATACTAAAAAATACCTAAAAATATTTAAATATGTAAAAACCCATTAAAACCCTGAAAATATTAGGAAAATAATAAAAACCCATTAAAACAATACATCTCAAGAAAAACTCTAAAAACCCTTGAACCCACTAAAAATTTAAAGATGTTAATATACTCAAAAGACTTTAAGACCCTAAAAAATAAAAAACCCTTAAAAATCAAGTAGACCATAAAACCAGTTAGAAACCATAAATCAATAATAGCCATGAAACCCATAAAAACCCCCATAGTCAATAAAACCCATAAACACCGTAAAAACAATTGAAATCCTAAAAATCCAAAAAAAATGATGAACATGTAAAAAACCCAAAAAACAATAAAAATCCTTAAAAGCCATAAAATAATTAATATACCAAAACCCATAAAAACCATAAACAAACTAACAACTCAAATTACCATTCAAATACCTAAAACATAATAATCCTTAAAAACTATTAATTCCCCTAAAATAATAAATATAGCTAAAACCCAAAAGAACCATAAAACCCCTGAAAACCCATAAAATCATACAATCCACGAAAAAACCAAAAAACACTCAAAATACATAAAAACCATAATACCCCTAAAAAAATTAATGGCATAAAAAATACATAAAAATCCATGAAAATGTAGAAACCCCTAAAACCATAAAAGCCCATAAAACCCATAAAACCCATAAAAACTCCTAAAAACATAAATACACTAAAACTTCTTGAAACTATTAACCAATCAATAACTATATAAACATTAAAAAGACTAAAAAAATACAAATCGTAAAATAATCAAAAAAACCTTACAAATTCATAAGACCCTAAAAACCCTAGAAACCCCAAAAAACCATGAAACCCAAGAAACACCTTAAAATCCCAAAAAACCCTAAATACCCAAAACCCACATAATATTCCTAAAAAACCCCTAAAAATCCATGAAAATGTAAAAACCATTAAAACCATAAAAATACCCTGGAACCCAAAAAAACCCCTAAAACCCCAAAAGACCCTAAAACCCCAAAGTGATCGCTAAAATCCAAAAAGCCCCAAAAAATCCTAAAAAACCCTAAAAACCATAATATCTAAAATTAACTAAAAACGCGTAATACCATAAAAATCATAAAATCCCAGAAGATGTAAAAAATACTAAAAACCATGAAAAACACTGAAAACCATAAAACCCTTAAATCTTTAAAAACTCTAAAAACCCATAAAACCCAAAAATCCTCTAAAAACTCTATAAAAATTTCAAACACATAAAGATTTATAAAATTTTGAGACTATAAAAAACCATAAAAATCCTGAAAACACAAAAAATCTAAATATCCCAAAGACCCTAAAAATCATTAAAACCTAAAAACTCTAAAAAAACCCTGAAAATAGTGAAAACCCCCCAAAATCACAAAAACTACAAAAATTAAAAAATTCCATAAAAATATTAAAACCCCCTAAAATTTCCTAAGAACTAAAAAAACATAAAACCCTAATAACCGTCGGAAAATTATAAAATTCCATAAAACCCCTAAAACCCATTAAAACTGTAAAAAATCCCACAAAAACCATAAAACCTACTAAAAACAATAAAATACTATCAATCCCAAAAAAATCATTAAAAATATTAAAAATTTCTAAGGACACATTAAAAACATTTTTAAAAATCACAAAACCCCTAAAATACAAAAATACATTAATAATATTTAAAACCCCAAAACATATAAACCCATGAAATTCACTAACAATGATCAAAAAATATAAAACCCTAAAAGGCTTTAAACTCATAAAAAACCCTAAAAATACCCAAAAATGTTAAAAACACAATAACATCATGAAAAACATAAAACCCAATAAAAACATAAAAACTCTAAATAACTATAATATACATCAAATACCACTGAAAATACTAAAATTCATTATAATCCCTAAATTTTTTGAAAATTCTAAAAACTCTAAAAAACATAAGAACCATAACAAATAAATAAACAAAAAATACAATAAAAATATCTAAAAAAATTAAAAAACCTTAAAACACTACAAACACTAAAAACACCTAAAAACCATAAAGCCCCTCAAATTACCTAAAAACAGTAAAACCTCTAAAAATAATAAAAATATTAAAAAAGAACAAAATATCCCAGATAATGTAAAAACCCTAAAAAAATGAAAACTACATGAACCCCCCCCCCCCCATAAAACTCTATAAGATAACTAAAAATTAAAAAAACATTTAATCCCAGGAAAATGTTAAAAATTTAAAAAATGTTAAAACTCTAAAAAACCATTAAAACCCTAAAAGATCAGAAAAATCCTAAAAACCTATAAAGACCATAAAAACTATGAAACAACCTAAAAAAATCCAAACCCATAAAATGACTAAAATACATAAAATACCTAAAAACACTAACAAACCAAAAACCATTAAAATCCAAAAAATGAAAAAAAAAATCCCCAGAAAGGTAAATAACACAAAAAACCCTAAAAACCTATAAAAACAATAAAAACCGCTAAATACATTAAAAACACTAAAATACATAAAAACACTATAACCCCACTAAAAACTCTAAAAATACATAAAACCCAAATAAACATTAAAACATCATAAAACTCTAAAAAACATTAAGACCATAAAAATATTAAAAATTCAAAATAGAACCTAAAACCCGTGTAAAATCCTAAAAATAAAAAAAACATTAAAAACACAAAAACCATAAAATCAATGAAAAGCCTAAAATTTTCTCAAAACCACAAATATCTAAATAATAATTAAAGATCCCTGAAAACATAAAAAAACAATAAATCCCAGAAAACATCTTGAAAACCATAAAACCCCTTGTAGGGTCCTGAAAAATCTGCACAGGAGATTCTACCGAGATGCCCCAAAATAATTAGGGAAATGAATGGAGAAAATTCATATAAGGGACACAAGAAGGACCGGTCCGTGGACCAGTCCCATGAAAACGTGACATGTCGAGGCCCCATGAAGAACCCCCTCCGCGAACCATCGTCGTTCGCGAAATGGAGGCAGAGATCCTCTGCGGTCACGAGGTAGGATGGGCGCCGACCCGGTTCACCATCCTGAATCGCCCCAACTGCGGACCGCGTCGACCAGTTCAAACCACATCCACTGTCCTTTTTATAATGGAAGTGGAACCTCCACTACCGTGAATTACTCCCTGATTTTGGTTCGCGGGGGGGGGGGGGGAGCGTTCAATACCCACTATGAATTTCGGATTGACCAAGATTGATGTAAACCGGGTATTCGGTCATGGGTATCCGCAAAAGGTGTCGTGTGACTGTAGATACATCTCTTTACCCACTCTATAAAAGGAGACTGAGGGGGAAAGGAGGAGGGATTCGAAGATTCAGATTCTGATGATTTGAAGGTGGAAGAAGAGAAGAGCGATCAGACTCGGGTGGAATGATTTCGAAGGAAGGCTTCAGATTTCGCAAATAGTGAAGTTCTAGTTCGTGAACCAGAGCAGGTATAAACCTGGGAATGAACTAATAAGGAACCGAAAATGCATAATAATTTGGTGAACTGAGAAATCAAAATAACATTAAAGGAGAAGGTCGCGAACCATATCCCCTCCGCGGATGCACTCCCCGCGGACCAGGGTGTTTATGCCTCTTTTCCTATCTGCCGCACCGCGTAGTACCCTCCTACGCAGGCGAAGCCTCTACCGAGGAACCCCCGATCGTTTCCGCACTTGGCCGCCGCTACTTGCGTGGAACCCTCCACGTACCCCCTAGTATGCGGGCCGAAGCCAAAGCTGCTAAGCAACCTAGTTTGCGGGATGCTCGCCAGACCCTGAACCACCCTTGTTCCCGGGACAACCTCTTAGTTAGTAGACCACCCTGGTTTGTGGAGAGCCCCTCCAGCCGCGTAGCACTTCCCTATGCTAAGGGAACTCAATCCTTTAGAGTTCCTATTCCTCAAGCCAGATAGAATCCCTCCAATCCAGCCCGATCCCCCGTGACTCCTTCCTGGGCCTACTCATCGGCCTCGAGCCGAGGCCTCCACCAGAGTCACCGGTTCCATGTGGTGTAACCCTCAGGCACATCCGCGCACCATTTTGAGTTCACATACCCATGGTAAACAGGGGGAAAGTGGTTGCCCAGACCCTATGGCAGATCCCTAAAGCATGCCTGGTTCCACATTCCCACGGTAATGCGGGGTCTGAGCCCGAGTGCCCCATTTCTGCCTCCACTCGCTAGGATAAGAGACTGCACGCTTCGGCAGTTTGGCACATATCCCATCCCCAGAGAGGGGGTGGCATACCCATCAGAAGACAGTCGTCCCCATGCACCTTGGTATTTCCCCAGGTACTTCCCGGGGAACATGAGAGGTGACGGGCATAGGAGCACCCCTTTCCCTCTCCCTCTACGATTTATCGCCATGGGCCACATCAGAGTGTAAGCCCCAATCCATCACCCTGGGAATCCATCTAGAATTATGCACTGACTTTATGGGCCACCCTCATGCGTAAGCCCCACTCCACTTCTCACGGACGCACCATTCGCAACGTGATCCTCCAGTCCCTGCTACCTCTTATTTCTCACACCGAGAATGACTCACGTGGGTTTAGAGTAAGCATTGGCCATAACATCCTCTTATGGTCCTCTTTAGAGTGTTATCCCCAATCCACCCTATGGGCCTCCTCAAAGTGTAAGCCTCAATCCACACTATGGGCCTTCTCTGAGTGTATGCCCCAATCCATCATTTCGGGTCGCCTCAAAGCATAAGTCCCAAGCCGATTCAAACTACGAGGACTTTGATTCCATACCACAGGGATACGTAGGAAGCCTCCATGTGGTTCAATCCCGATCACCAACGGACCCCGGGTCCACCTTCACGTCGGTTCTCTGATGCTCTCTATTTGAACTATGTGTACATTGATCCCTGTCCCCTAGGCATGGTACATAAGAAACCTCCATGAGGTTCAATACCAACAATCTATCGATCCGACTATATTTTCATCGGTTCACCGCGTCACTCCTAGTGCCGCCTCAATGAGTTCTGACTCTACGGGGTCATTAATCCAATGAGGGGTGGTAAACCTCAGGCCTAAATGATTCTGAATCCCCTACGTCCAGTTGACCATTTTCCACCAGGGTTAAATCTGTGGATACTATGTTTCGGTATAAACCAAAGAATCACAAACATATGAATACATATTAAATCTATAAGAGAGTCCCATAATAGGCAATAATTCCCCCAAAAGGGTGAAATGATCCCGAATTCCCATCCTCTCGACCAATGTAAGTTTTTAAGAGTTGCTGGTCCGACCATCTGGTGAATGCCTACCTTTGGAAAGTAGGTCCATCAATCATCGGATATGGAGCCATTGGGCATTTCGAGGCTGAAAACCCCCAAAACAAAAATGGTGAACTCGGCGTGAATCTTTAACCAAGCATGACGGATTTAACATAATCCAACATTGTGCCCCCTTTTACTCATAAGGAGGGCCAAGAAAGGTCATTAATTACTAATGGGGTCGTGAGATGATGCTTTGACGAGTTTTCTGGTTGTACTTTCTAAAATGTTTTTTAGGTACTACCTTCAGAACTCCCTTCAATCCAATGAAATCGCAAAGGAACTCACAAGCACGTGCTTCCAACAACACAATGACTGGACGTCCTCACCTACGGAGGACCCCGTCACCCACCCAGCATCTTCAATGCTGGGTCTCAGACACGCTGATCCAAGAGTACCACATAAACAGTACTATCCCAACAGGGGATGCGGCCATGCACGCCCTCCAATTCGCCAGAACGTTCCAGTCGCCTACCCAGCAGTGGCCACAAAGGCAGATCTAGACAACCCCTGTTGTTGTTTCCAACCGTTTTGGGAGTCTATCCCTCAAACAGGGCAATGCGTACCTCCCTTATCTTACGGAGGTAGATGAGGTCGACATTGAGGACTTCATCCCCACCGAACGGGGGTTCCGCTCCAAGGCCCCCGCTGACAGATGTCATCGTGGTCACTCTGTGACCTGACATCCTCAATCCGAGGAGGATGTCTTCCTGAGGATTCAGGCCCACGCTCCCCGAGCTCCGGCCCCTCGGATCGCCCGACAAGTGTGGAAGACATACAATCGGGGACCGGTCATCACCCTGGTCCCTGAAGAGGAGATCTGCTGCCCAGCCACAGAGACATACCATGAACAGGCACCTACACCTATTCGCTCCTCCCGAGCCTTCCATCCAGACATGGCAGCATCGTACGAGCCAGCACACACCCCCGTTGAGCTCTATCAAGCTTGTCATTCATGCAGGACGACACTTACTAGGCAGGCACCTCTCCCTTCCCAGGGTTGTGAAGTCCACCAACCTGACATGGTGGAAACCCGGAACCTGTAGGACCATCTCCTAGCAGTTGCTTCTGAATCCCGCCATCCTGATATGGTGGCGATCAACAAAGCCCACCACCCAGATCTGGCGGCACATCATAGGTGGGCACGTCTCCCCACTAGAAAATGCCACTGACTCGATGCGGTGGGAAGCCAATATATGCAGGGCCAACTCCCTGTAGATGCAAGTAAAGTCCGCCATCCCGATGTGGAGGAAAACGGAGAGATAAAACGGTGTATCCCGGTATAGGGGCAGATTCGTTCACCTACCCCGACATAGGATAATTATCAGTACCCATTGACTACTAGAGGACTGGAGCAGGATATTCCTACTCTGATTCCAGAATGAGCCTTCATTCCCATTCCATCCAAATATGTCTCTCTACATATCCTGGAAATTATGGAGGCGCAGGTATCGATCCCATATCATATCTTGCAGACTTTCCAGAATGTAATTGCATCAGCGGCCACAAACAAGGGCTCAAGCCTGAGAGCCTGTCTCCCCAATTGAGGCGACTCATCTAAAAGACGATATAGACACCTCAGAGAATATCTGCATCCCTGCTTTTTCCCAGGAGGGTCTCCGGCCATATTCTGCGACACAAGGGAAACCGGATCAAGCAATTTCACTCGTTCCAACTGGGGGACACCCGTCCATCCCGGTGGATGCTCCAGAGCAGGCATATATCCCTTATAAAAGTCAATATGTTCATCAGCGTATCCCGACAATGTCATGGGGACCCAAAAGAGGTTAACGCCATTGTCAACAGCACACGGTCCCCGTTTCCTACAAAAGAGCACCCTGAACATGCCGAAGGCAGCCGGATTATAAAGAGGGAGTTCATGACTCTGCTCTACTGGAAGCTGGGGTTCCCAATGCCACTAAGAATACATCAAAGGCTCAGAACCCTGCCAACCCATTACCATATTTTGGGAGTGGCAGTAGTTGTAGTGAAGGTCCTCCCCACAATGTTGCTACCAGCAGCTCTGAAGTTCCTCCCCAGAGCACCTGTGGGGGATTCCCCCACAGGCATATAATGATCGATCACGAGAGCTCCTCTTTTGATGCGAGTCACGTAAACCCTCCACGTGACTAGAAGATCGAGCAGCAAGAAGGTCCTCCAATTGTTGCGGTCCACCCTAAGGGTCCTCCCTGGGGTATACACTGCAATCACACTCCATGCATTGGGACCACATATTATGACTGTATCCCTCGCTATCATAGTGGAAACTGCGGAGGCCCTCCCCAAAGTGACATCTCATCACATCACGAAGGTCCTCCCCTTGTCGTAGCCTGCCCTGAAGGTCCTCCCCAGAGGTTACGCTGCAACAGAACTCCACGCAGCCAGGCATTAGATCATGGTGGTAGTCCTCTCCACCATGATAACGAAAGTCCTCCCCGTAGAGACGCCAAGTAATGAGAAGGCCCTCCATCATTTCGGTACATTATGGAGGCCCTCCCTAGGATGTATCTCTCAAATATTCTCCATGCGGTAGGAGTAATGGTAGTCCTCGCTATTTCCACAGCTGTGATGGTAGTCCTCTCCACCACGACCGCCATTGCGAAGGTCCTCCCTGCCTTGGCCCCAAGAAACAATAAGGTCCTCCCCTTGTCATAGTGTGTCCATAAGGTCCTCCCCAGGATACACATCGAACATCAAGCCATGATGGTCATCCTCACCATGATGGCGGTTGTTGCGAAGGTCCTCCCCGTAAACACACTACGCTGCCAGAAGGACCTCCCCTTGCTGCGACATGCCTTGGAGGTCCTCCCCAGGGTGTGCACTGCAAAAGTCCTCTATGCAGTGAAACATCAAGAAGTAATTGTAGTCCTTTCCATTACGGCCTCCATTGTGGAAGTCCTCCCAGCGAGGACATATCTTATAAACAGGAAGGTCCTCCTCCTACCGAATCAAGCACTGAAAAGCCCACGTATGCCGAGGCTCTCAGAAGGACGAGATCAAGCATGTTAGATTCTAGGTTAGTTGCCGAAGACATCCTTGTACAATCTAAATATGGTCCAGGGTTGCGTTCATCCTCTGAACCACCTCGGAATCACCCACATAATGATTCAACACCCACCGGTCCCACTGCCTCTGACCACATTGGCAGCGAGCATCTCAGTTGGGCTGACCAGGTAGAGGAGTCACTAATGGAGGAATATGCCGATATGCTGCACCTAAGGAAACGACTGTCCAGGGATGATATACCAGTTATGTTTTGGCCTACGACCACCTCTCATTTTGACATACCCAGAGAGTTTTCGGAAGAATGTGTGCACGGCATCCGCAATAATATACAGACAACCCTCCATCGACTGAAATCAAGCTTCCTACCCTATGAAGGGTATGTAGTCCATGGAAAGAAAATAGGATACCTCTTGTGTCACATCGACCTGGAAGCTCTTCCTATAGCATGACAACGGCAACCCAAGAGGTGTAAAGGAAACATGGAGATAACCTGCCTTCATGCGCTGCACCAGCTACGCCGCCTCATCGGTGACGCTTTGATGGGAGTCCACATCAGGGGATGGGGAGAACATAGATCTCTGCATTTCGCTCCACTCCCCACCCAGAAGAACACGTTCAGCATAGTGTCTTGAAATGGAATCATGTCAAGATGGAAATAGAGTGGTCTATCTATTCAAGAAAGGCAATACACCCAGCAGAATCAGGCCTTGAGTAAGTCCCCGAAGCGTCAGGCCCGACGGGAACAATCCATTCAACATCTCATGAATCAGGCCACCGAGAGAATACAACAGGCCCCTCACCTAAGATAGGCCAATCAGAGTTCTTTTCCTATCTCCACAAAAGGGATTGATTCACAGAATAACTCGACACCAAACCCAGTTCACCCCCGAATGGGGGGACGGAAGATCAGGCAGGTAGCGATAGCTGCTGCCACTACCGCAATCCAGGTTCAACCCCAGTCTGTAGGGTTGGGGGTATTTTAAACAACAAATTCCCCCGTAAGACCAATAACATCGGGAAGAGATTTGATGTCCATAGAACGGAGCCAACCCCATCCCTCTGGGCTGGAGGCATTATTACCCCCTTAACAACAACCTGCCCCATGAGAATCAGTATTCTCTCATCTTGGGAGGACAGTCAGAAGTGGAGGTTCCCGTCCTATCCCGTGATTTGAATAATCATCCCCTCTAAGAGGAAGGTGCATCGTAAGGTCACATCAAAGAACTCTCTGCTTCACCCTTTTTCAAGAAGTCTGAAGGTAATCCCAAGTCACAAGAGGGAAGGCCAGCAGAAGATGCAGGAGATCCTCATACCATTTAGAAGATGGCATCCCCTCCACCTCTTGCTATGCATTCATCAACTCTATAGAGGCTAACCCCATGAGTAACACCAAATAAAATTAAAATTCGGATGGATCGATAGGCAATAGTTCTGGTCGGGTGTGACTCACAACGAACCACCAGGTGTTCACACCCGGAACCATAGGTCCGCCCTAAATATTGTCTTCCGTCAATCCAACCCTCTTCTGCCTACCCAGCGACATTCCAACAGGGATAAGAACAAAGGATTGGTTACCCTTAACCCGCCTCGTTCCCTCAACAAGATGAGCCCCTCACGCTCGAAGAGAGATTCACTCGATAAGAAGAGGAGATGAAAGAATTGTGGCAGGTTAACATCGAGCTACTCCAGAGGAATTGCCTTATTGAAAGTGCGTAACAGGAGGAGCCACATCTTGCACTCCCAGTAGATACACCTCAAGGACTAAGGTTTGCCTCGGTAAACAAAACATGGTCAGGGATCTCGTCCAACGAGGTACCCGGCCCATCCAACTACCTAAACGTAGATTCAGATGAATACCAAGGCTTCCCTCCACTCAAGAAGCAACTGGAGTGAGTATGCCTGAACCCTACAAGGGTGCCACAAACGGCACACGCACCCCTAGTGCCACCCCATCCGGATCATCAGGCAATGCCTCGGGCTATGTATACCCAGGACCAGGCCCAACAGGATGTAAACCAGGGTCTCACAAACACGATCGAGGCACTAACAGCTCTATTGGAAGCGATGGAAGGTCAACGTGCTCTGATATAGCCAGAGAAGAAACCCTACCCAGATTGGGTGAGAAACAAACCACCTCCACCCAATTTTGGGAGCCCAGTATTCCATATCTTCAATGGGTTTGGCGATCTAGAACATCATTTAATGCACTAAGCATCCTATTGCAACCCTATGATGGGAAATCTAGAGTAGCAAGAAGAAATGAAACTCAGATGATTTATACAGACCTTGCAAGGATCCACCTTTGTTTGGTATACGAGTCTTCCAATCCAGTCAATAAAGAGTTGGGAAGACCTTCAGCAGCAGTTCCTGTTCCACTTTAGCTCAACGTTTCCTAAAACAACGGTCATCGATCTCATGAACTGCAAGAATAGGGAGAACGAGAGGGTCTCAGATTTCATAGCCAGATGGAATGGTATGACATATTCCCTAAACACGCCAATGCCTCATGATGAGACGCTAGCCATATGCATCGATAATCTTCGATATGAGATGCAAACACTGTTCATACCATTGGAGTGCACCACTGGCTTCTGCCATCTCTCGGACATTGCCCAGAGAATTGAGGACTCCCTGTAGCGGACTAATTCGATGTCCCGAATAGTCTCGCATGCTCCTATGAAAAGATACCCTAGAGCTGAAGCGTCCGCTATCACACTCAAGTTGGGCCCCTGTTCCTGCTCCACCACTCATGCCTCCACCAAATCATCAAGCGCCTCCTGCATATCAGCAGACGCCTCCGCCTAAACGGGAGGTTGAGCGAGGACTGAAGCGGAACCAGTTTGAGGAACAAAGACAAAAATTATACTCATTCTGAGACGATCAATTCTGCAGCTAATTCATTGCCGTCATGAACTGCAACTTGCTCCGCCTCCCGGAGCCGCGGAAACCTGAAGAGGTTGGTCGTGATGATAGGCTAGATTACTGCCCCTACCATCGGATGTTGGGGAATAGTATCCGAGAATGATTTATCTTCAAATACCTCCTACATAGGATGGTAGACTCCGTACAGGTCGAGCTCGGACCACCCCCAGCACATTTGCCATGTATCTCTACCTCCGACTCCGACAATGTGGAGGGGTGGAAGAAAGTCACCAGCAAGCAGGGGAAGAAATTTGAAAACTGGATGACTCAGAAGACTATCAACCGAGCCCAGGGAATGATCCAAACTCAACTACAGTAGCCGATGTTGCCACCAACAGCCTCAGAAGCAGCAGAACTGATAGTATCGACCTAACAACCCTCCATGAGTTGGTCATCCAGGTGTAATTGAAGGAGGATGAAACAATCGCAAGAGGAGCAATTCACGATGTGGCCAAAGTTAGTCCTGACCTTGGATGATTATATACCCAAGAATTTGGCACCACGGGCACCGACCCGCCAAACAACACCATTAGGGACAACCTACTTGGTTGACCTGTCAGAGGATGAAGAGCCAATTTTTGGTTATATTAACGTCATCAATCTTATGGAATCATTCCCTGACGAAGGGTATGGTTACGAACCCGAGTTCCCTTCATGAGGAGCCAGTAGGAGGAATCACAGAGGTAGGGGATACCAGGGGAGACACAGTTGCGGCCGAAACCAACCGTACGGTTGGACCCCAGCCCAAACCGTTAGTATTGTAGAAACCAGTTGGAGAGCCCTTAAACGGACTCAGTAAGAGATGGAATTCCCCTCCACCTCCACAAGCAGCCACTCTGGCCCTGTTGTTCTGTGATACCCACCAGAGGAGGAGTGAGTGTCTGGCCACCCAGTGCGCACAAACAGACAGGTCGGGCCAAGTCCTCAAAACGCAGGAGTTCCATCTATATCTGACCCCGTGACAGGCCCCTCCTCGTCAAATGCTCCATCCCCTAATGTACCTTCTATGACTCTCCCGCCAACAGAGAAGCATTGGCCACTAGAGAAAAAATACAATATCCTTAAGCAGTTGGCATCAGTACCATCCAAGATGTCAATGCTCGATGCCCTATGTTTGTCAGTGGACCTCATGTAGGCGCTTATAGAAGCTTTGATCAGTCCCCAAGAGTTTCATGTCGAGGTAGCCGCCGCCGAAATTTACTGGATGGAGACTGACCCAGCTAAATGCAATGTAGTGATTTCCTTCACCGATCAGGATGAATATTCCATCATGCAAGGACACATCAGACCACAATATGTGTCTGTCACACTGAATGGTATTGAGATCCGGAAAGTATTTATAGAGAATGGCTCTGGAGTTAACCTCCTTCCCTTGCAGACACTCCATAAGTTGGGCTACAGTTAGGAAGACCTAATTCCCTCAGCGACAACTCTGTTGGGTTATGACAAGAGTGAGTAGAAACCAATGGGACAAATTATGAATAAGACCCATTTTGGTGACCTGGTAGTCTACACGGAATTCCGGGTGGTCCAGTAGAGCAAATCATTCAATGCCCTACTGGGAAGGTTGTGGCTCCATAAGCACATGGTCGTTCCTTCATCCTATCACCAGTTTATCAATTACTGTATCAATGGACAAAGTGGAACATTGCACGCCGACAAGGCCCCTTTCTAGCTCTTCGAGTCACATTACAATGATGTCGGGTTCTATGAGCAAAAGAAAAAGAAGCCTTTGGTCGATGGTGTCGACTGGATCCCCGCCCCAAACGGCCTGGAGATGGTTCCTGATGACCCCTTCATGCAGCTTGGCGGAGATTATGTCTTGCACATCAACCACGTTGAGAGTAGGAGTTCATGTCCGAGCACACACTCTGATGTCCTCATGACTTCAACCATAACGGCCGAGTGTGACAATGTGGGAACATCCACCGACCCTCGATCTGGGGATTAATACATGAGTAAGGACGCCCACGACACCTCACCTCTGAACTCCCGAAGGCTCAAATAAGAAGCTCTCTCTTCATCAGATCATGAAGCTGAGGACTTGGGAGAAGAAGAGGAGGAAGATCCTTGGGTCCCACCTCCCGCATTTGTGGAAGGTATCTCCACCACTGTGGATGAACTCGGGGAAATAAACCTGGGTACCAAGGAAGATCCGAGACCTACTCTCATTAATGAAGCCATGTCCCCCAAGTAGCACGAGGTATATACCTATATCCTAAGGAAACATAGGGATGTTTTTTCCTAGAATTACATGGAAATACCGGGACTCGATCTCGAAGTGGCGACGCACCACCTAATCTTTTTAGAAGACCACCAGGGCTATAAACAAGCCGCCAGAATGACGCATCCCTCACATGCCACCAAAATAGAGGTTGAAGTTGATAATCTCATTAAAGAAGGCTTCATTCAAGAGGTCCAGTACCCCATTTGGTTGGACAACATCAACCCTGTAAAGAAAAAGAATGGACATATCCACATCTTCATCGATTTCAGAGATCTCAATCAGAATTTCCCAAAAGATGACTTCCCGGTTCCAATCACCGAATTATTAATCGATGTGATGGATGGGTACGAGGTTTTATCCTTCATAAACAGCTATTCTGGATATAATAAAATCAGGATGGCACAAGAAGAGAACGAATCCACTACCATCAGGGACCATCAAGGGATATTCTATTACAGGGTCATGCCCTTTGGTCTCAAGAATGCTGGTGCCACATATCAGCGTGCCATGCATCGAATCTTTAAACAGTTCCTGGGGAAATTCATTGAATGTTACAATGATGAACTGGTGGTCAAGTCCAGACAATGGTGGGATAATCTGTCGGACCTTGAGACCGTCTTCAACAAGCTCTGACAACATAGCTTGAAGATGAACCCCTTGAAATGCGCCTTTGGGGTTACCTCAGGGAAATTACTTGGCTTCATTGTACGCCATTGTGGAATCGAAGTCGACACTGAGAAGACAATGGTTATCCTTGGATTTCCACCTCCCCAAAATCTCACAGATTTGAGGGGATTCTAAGGACACCTAGCCTATATTAGGCATTTCATAGCCAACCTGGAAGGAAAATGTTTGCCCTTCACCAGCTTAATGATGAAGGGGGTCACGCACCAATGGACGGATGACTGCTAATAGGCGTTTCAAAACCTGAAGAAGTACCTCATAAGCCCACCATTGCTAATGCCCCTAGTTGAGGTAAGACCTCTCATCTTGTACGTGACAGCCATGGAGTGATCACTGGGAGCCTTCCTCGCACAAAAGAATGATGCGGGCAGTGAAAACAGTCTCTATTACCGCAGCTGAACAATGATTAATGCTGAGACTCTATTTTCAAATACCGAGAAGAACTGTTTGGCCTTGGACTTCACTGTTCAAAAGTTGAAACATTATCTGCAGCATCAGGAGGTCCATTTAATTTCATGAAGTAACCCGCTCAACTACATCCTCAGCCGCCCAATGCTAACCGGACGCCTATCCCGATGGGCGGTCATCCTGCAACAGTTTGACATCCGGTTTGTGACCCTGAAAGCCATCAAGGGTCAAGAATTAGTAGAATTTCTGGGAAATCACTCTTTGATGGGGACCACTGCACCAGACACAAAGCTACCTGATGAAGACGTCTTCTCAGTTCAAGGGGAGTTCCATGCATGGGAAATGAACTTTGACAGCTCATCCCGAAGCCCAACCGGGAGGAGGATAGAGGATCCCAGATCCAAAAAAGTGTGTTTGGGGATAATACTCATGTCCCTAGAAAAGGAAGTCATGCCATATTCCTTCCTCCTATCATAGGGGTGTACAAAAAATGAAGTGGAATATCAATCCCTAATTGCAGGCCTAGAACTCGCACTCCAGACACAAGTACAACACTTTAAGGTAAAATGTGACTCGGAGCTGGTCATCAAGCAAGTCAATGGTGACTATGCTATTAAAAAGGAGGATCGGATCCCCCTATTTGACCATGTCCAATGGTTAATGGCAGAATTCTCCATAGAACCAACATTAACCTATATTCCCCAGTATCAGAATGCCCAGGGTGATGCATTAGCCAACGCAGCCACAACCCTAGCTGACCCAAGCTGGGATGAAACAATTATCAATATTGCTCACCGTCGAATGGTATTGCCGTTTTCCAAGCTAAGATGGATGAAATCCACGAATTCAGTCCTGTCCCCAAGCCATATGCTCCTGCCACCGACTGGATGACCCCCATTGAAAACTACCATCAAGGGGGAGAACATCCATCAGATAGGGATGAACAATAGAAAATACGGAGGATGGAAATCAACATTGTCCTATATAGCGGCGCGGGTCAACAAGAGGTCCTCTACAAATGAGGCCTTGATGGAGTGCTCCTCAGATGCATTGATGGAGAAGAAACTGCCACCGTAATGACTGAAGTACATGCCAACGCTTGTGGAGAACATCAACCGGGGACCAAGCTTTCCCATCAGGTTCAGAGGCATGGGTATTACTGTCCCACAATAGTTAGATACTGGGAGCGATTTACCGCAAAATTCCATTCATGCCAAATTCATGCCAACTTCATACACCAACCCTCAGAGTTACTCCATCAAGCCATGTACTCCTGGGCATTTTCCGTCTGGGGGAATGGACGTTGTGGGACCATATCCCCTCACCACGGCCAAACAACTGAAGTATATCCTCACGGAAACCAACTTATTTTCCAAATGGGAAGAATCCATAACCCTCAAGGAAGTTGGGGCATGAAATATTGTCATCTTTGTGAAGACCAATATCATCACTAGATTTGGCATCCCTCATACCATACTGACGGACAAAGACACCAAATTCTTCTCTGCTGAATTGGAGAAACTATAGCACGAGTATGGTATCAAGGCTAACCACTCATCCTGCTACCATGCAGTAGCGAACAGACAGATAAAGGCTTTCAACAAGAACCAATCCAACATTCACCAAAAAATGTTGGACAAAGACAAGAAGTCGTGGCCGGATAAACTCCTCCATGAATTGTGGGCTTATCGAACCACAATCCACACCACTACTCGGGCCACCCCGTACTCGTTGGTGTAAGACATAGAGGATGTCCTGCCCATTGAACACTATCTTCCCTCACTCTTTGTTTCCATCTGTGATCAATTTTCTGATGATGAGCAGTCAGAAAAGTAGCTAGGTGAATTGGAATTGCTGGACAAGAAGCGGTTCCACACTTCGCACCATCTGATGGTATAGCAGAACCAGATCGCATGAGACTTCAAAAAAGGACCGTCTATGGTCTTTCTTGGAAGGAGAATTGGTATATTAGTCCTCTGGAACACAATGATACCCGGAGAGAAGCATCTAAAGTTGGAGCCCAAATGGGAGGGACCATACGCTATATACAAGGTCTAATACAACAGATCATATACCCTGATCTCTATGGACAGACAATTTACAACCGCTCCTACAAATGTGAGATTCCTAAAGAAGTACTTCGCATAGAAATAGAATGTGGATGATGTCTTTACCGCACGACGTTAAAATGAATGGAATTCATCCTCATCGAATGATGTTAAACTGCAAAGACCTTTTTTTTTCTTTCAGGTCGGGTCCCCTATGTCCTCACCGCACGATGTTAAACTGCATGGAGTTCGTCCGAGCTGCATGACATTAAACTGCCAAGAACCCAATGTTCCAAACTATATGACCTTAAATTAAGAGTATTTTCTCCTTATCGCATGACGTTAAACTGCATGGATAATAAGAGTTAAGAATTCTCCTCACCCCCCCCCCCCCCCGTGTAAGGACCAGACCTTCATGGGGTGTACTCTTCGTCTGAGCTGCATGACGTTAAATTTCCAAGCACCCAACGGTCCAAACAACATGATTTAAAAATTCCCTCTTCCCCTGTGTATGGACAAGACCTACATGGGGTGTATCGTTTTTCAGAGAACTACGTGAGGCTTGATTCCTGCCCTCACAGGATACGTAGAGATGCAAGAATTTCACACCTTGTCCCAGCCACCTAAAAAATGCATCTTCCCCTGTGTATAGACTAGAACTGCATGGGGTGTATTCATGTCCTCACCGCATGATGTTAATATACATGGAATCTAATGATCCCCTTATCCTTACCACATGACGTTAGACTGTATGGATTTCGTCCTCACCGTATGACGTTAAACTGCACGGATTTCAGATAACTACATAAGGCTTGATTCCAGCCCTTGCAGGATACGTAGTGACGCCAGGATCCCCTATCCTGGACCATGCCCCTAAATAAAATTTCAAAAATTCCTTCATCCCTCTGTGTACGGACCATACCTCCATGGGGTTTATCAATCGTCCTCACCGCACAACGTTAAACTGCATAGACAAGAAGTTTTAACAATGCCCCTCTCCCCCCGTGTATGGACCAGACCTGCACGGGGTGTACTTATTTCATATAACTACGTGTGGTTGAATTCTTACCCTCACATGATACGTATCGATGCCAGGATCCCCCAGTCCTAGCCCAGCCCCCTGAATAAAAGATAAAAAAGTCCATTATCCCCCGTGTACATACTAGATCGACACGAGGTGTACTTCTCGTCCTTACCGCACGACGTAAAACTGGATGGATAGAAAGATTTAAAAATGCTCCCTTTTCCCCGTGTACGGACTAGACCTGCATGGGGTGTATTTTGGTGCCCTTGCCGCACGACGTTAAACTGAATAAAAAATAATGTTAAAATGCCCTCTTCCCCCCGTGTACGGACCAGACCTACAGGGGGTGTATACGTCGTCCTCACCGCATGACATTAAACTGCACAGACTTCATCCTCACCGCAAGACGCTAAACTTCATGGAATTCATCGCGACCCACCCAAGACACTTGGTAATGCGGGATGGAGATACTCCTTACACATTTGGATGCATCCTTTCCTTACATCAGACTCCATGACCCGAATAATAATGGATATTCATAACCACTCACGGCCATCGGAAGTGGAAAGTCATCGACCTGTAGACGCCTTTTCATGAATTTCCATACCATGCCCTCAACGGCTCTACATAATGATATCCCCAGGATCATCTACCAATGACAAGATTTCTACAGGCGACACTCTTCCTAGATCTGTATGTTTACCATCCTTAGAGCCCCCATACCATACCTCGCGATCTAAAAGTGTATGGCGAAGTGGTTTACAAGTTCATTCACCTTTCCACATCCAACTCTTGCCAGTGTATCCCTACCTGGCTATCCTATGTGTCCGTCAGTGGTTCACATAGCGACCAGCATCAACAAACATCAAGGTAGTACTAGACTACTTTGACTCAGTGGACAATTGCTGTGATGATGTTTCTGGTAAACTCGGACACCATTATCCCCACATGACGAACTATGCACTGTGGGCAATGGCAGATTCTCATAATCATTCATGGCCATCATAAGTGGAAAGTTATCGACCCAGAGA
Source organism: Viscum album (assembly GCA_963277665.1). Classification (NCBI taxonomy): domain Eukaryota; kingdom Viridiplantae; phylum Streptophyta; class Magnoliopsida; order Santalales; family Viscaceae; genus Viscum; species Viscum album. Next base: position 1,318,189,247 of record OY728157.1, read on the forward strand.
TAACTTTGTACGACTATGCATACCATTCCCTTAGTGGATCTACATAATGATATCCTTTGGCTCGTCCATAAATGGAGAGATTTCCTTGGGCGATACTCTTTATAGCTCCATATGCTTACCAGCCTCAGATCTCCCACGCCATACCTCCTGATCTGGGAAAACGCAAAGTTGCAGTTTACAAACTTCATCCCCCATCTTGTTCCAAGTATATCAGAACATGTTGACCCATTTATCCTTCGAGTGACTGCAGTAATAGTCACCCAATGGTCTGATCTCTATGATCTCCAAACTAGGAGTATTTCGTCCCTACCGCACAACGTTAAACATCATGGATTAAAGGTACACCCCCGTGCACAAAATAAATCGGCGCAGGGGGCTCTCTAAGCTTTAACAACAACCAGGGCCGAGTATGCCTGACATGTTTACATATTTCCTTCCTCGATGATAGACTTTGTGGCCTTGATAATTTCAGATCTTCAAAACCATTCATTTCCATCGGAAGTGGAAAGTCATCGACCCAGGGAGACCTTTGTATGACTATGCATACCATGCCCTCATCGGATCTGCATAATGATAGCCCCCCGGCTCATCCACCAAGGGCAAGATTTCCTCGGGTGACACTCTTCCTAGCTCCATACGCTTACCGGCCTCAGAGGCCCCATATCATCTCTCCTAAACCATGATGCCCCAGAACCATGATTTACACCATCAAACCCCCTCCACGTCTTGGACATTCCAGGATACTCAGGACCAATTACATTCTAATCAAGAGTGGCCTTTTTAACTACGTCCTTACCACATGACATTAAACTGCACGGTCAATCGTACTTGCTGCACGATGTTAAACTACACAGAATTGGAAAAAGAGAGAAAAATTCCCCTCATCCTCGTTGTATGACGTTAAACTGCACAACATCCTTCAATAATGCTCTTCGTCTTTGCCGCATGATGCTAACCTGCACAGTCAAACCCGCTACAAGTTCAGAAAGGAACATAGTCTTTTCTCTGTCCTTCAGTGCACGGGTCAGACTGGCATAAGCCACCCTCTCACACCCACGTGAGAAGGGATTACTTCACCCATTCTCAGGAAGTTCAGTATAGATGTTTCCCCTGTATCTAGGAATCCTCTCATCATATACCATAATCTGCACTCAGAAAAATTCAGAAATCTCACAAGCCACCCCTGGTGGTCCCAAATCTCAACTTCCCGGAAGTTTCTTGGCTACCGGGGGAATACAATCATTGACCTAAGGACACATTTTCATGACTATGCATACCATTCCCTCAGTGGCTCTGCATATTGATCGCCCCTGGACCATCTACCAAAGACAAGATTTCATTATGCAATGCTTCTCTCCATACGCCTCTTGTCCCCTGAGCCCCCATGTCTATACCGGGATTCGAAAACCCTCTGATCTACAATTTACCAACCTCTTTCACAACCCTGCCTGAATATGGTGGAATGTCTTTGACATGATTACTGAGAACCATGAGAAGTCGTTCCATTTTAAATGATGTCCCACCTGCATGACTTTAAACTGTGTGATGCCTCAACCATCCCTTACTCTAATTAAATGTGTAGGGAAGTGGTCTCATAATCACGCTCCTGATTAGTATGGATGTTCCCAAAACCCTTTCAGATGTCACACTCCCCTTTCTGAGCCACCCTTGGTAGTTTTCATAATTTTCCAAGCCACCCATCATGGTTTCCATGAGCCGGATTTCCATGAAGTCCATTGGACATTAGAAATGGATAGTCATTGCATAAAGGAAACCTCTGCACGACTATGCATACCATGCCCTCAGCTGCTCGGCATATTGATCACCCCTGGCCCATCTACCAAAGGCAAGTTTTCCTTAGAAAATGTTTTTCCTACCTCCGTATGTCGATACGGCTCCCATACCTTGAGGCATGCTCTGCATGCCATTAAAATTTAAACATACCCCCCCCCCACAAGAATATGAAGAGTATTGAGACATCTTTTAATCAGTTGAACCCCATTGGGGCCCTTACCTCACCATGTTTGGTCAAAGCTGTTCGACCTAAAACATCAGTAATGATAGTCTTGTCGGTGGGACTTTAAACCACCCAAGAAAAGAGGAACAAAGCCTGCTAGGCCGAAAAACTGAAAAGGGAGACCTAAGAAAATGTCGGGCCATACCCGTTGGGTCCACACTAAATGGGTCCAAGAAAAACCAGGGAATTAAAAAAGAAAATACAAAAATATAGGGGGATTTCTTATAAAATCCTAGCAATAGTAATACTATACTCACAAGACCCCATGGTCTAGGAAAAAGTTAGAGTTTTTTCCTAATTTATGAGTAATTCTGATTTAGTGAATTGTTATTTACACAATAGTTGTTCTAAATAACAGTCAAATTTCACAGCAAAAAGTGATTGACCGAGACTATGTTTCGTTCGAATAAAAAAAGGGAGGACATCCACAAGCTGGGGTCTCTCCCTCAAAAAAAGGGGAGAGGGGTAAGTAAAACAGAGGGTACAAGAGTGGAATTGATAGTCATAAAGGATCCTGACTTGCTCTCTCCACAAGATCGGCAACCGTGCGACAGAGGTCATTGCAAGACCGTTCCAACACGGCCTTCTCCCTAGCTTCAACATCAGACACCGGACGAGTACGCTCCACTATTGTTTGGAGATCGTTGATTCCATTTCTAGTGGCTTCGAGACGACCAGTCACAGCTGAAAACTGATTCCTCTTCATCACTTCTCGTTCTTCACAATCATGCAACTCGAAGGACATGTCGGCCGCCTGATCTTGAGAGGTCACCTCCTGTGCCATCAGCTGATGGGGCTGTATCGTGGCTTCCTCTAGGGATCAGGTCCCACAATAAGTAGCAGCGAAGTGATCAAGTTTGTGTTCACTAGTGGAAGCTTCCTCATGAGCCATGAAAACTTGAAAAGCAAGAGAATCGAACTGCCGATAGTCCAACCCTCCCGACCCCAAGCCCAAGAAGAACTATCAAAGAGCTTTGGCCTTAGTTTCTATCACAGCAAGAGGAGTTTCGGAAAAGATCTCGTAAATATGAGGCCATGCCCACCTTCGCACCGCCCGGTGGACCGCCATGACACTGGGATCTATGGTATCCTCGCTGGATGGCACAGGAACGAAATATGGCATTGCAACCAGCACATGAATGTGCTCGCTAGAAATAGGTTCCAAAACTGGAATGTCTGGAGCCTATAACCCCGGTTCAGTCTTGGGGATCAAGTTGCTAAGCCCAATATCAACTGAAAAAACATCCGGGATTGTCTCACTGTGACCCAGAATCACAAGGTTGTCCTTATCTACATCTAAGGGGGATGAACCCACTTGAACATTGGCCACTGCAAGACTGGGAGAGGAAAATCCCCTGAGCCAATTTGATCGGTGAGCCATCAGTCGATCCTCCCTCAGAGCTGATGAGGAAGGCGTCGTGGATGCAACATCCCAATACCTCCTTATTTGGGAACCTTCCATACAGACTTCCCTAGGATCCCATTGGGATAGTAATTTTCCCACGCCTTTTCATACTCCACAGAAAGGCCGGCGGCCGCCCCCACGACAGGCAGGGGAATGCTCAAGTCAGATCCATCATTCATCAGCATCAGCCACCATTGATGAAGTGTGGCTGGGTGTAGCCCTCGATCCTGAGAAGTGGGAAGGGAAACATGGACTTTCATGCACCCAAACGGGCGAGAATAACGATACGGGACATACAGCTCGCACAGAGAAACCCCATCGGTCCTCTTGGATAGAAATCTGTCCTGTAGAGAGATCATGTAAGAGTGCTCCTCCAGGATCCCCTGTCGGTTTTCAACTAAGACGCTAGTAGGGATGGGGTAGGGAGTGAAATAAAACTAGGAAAAGTCACTCAGAAGCTCGAGGACTTCACCAGGGCTAAGGGATTTCAGGAAAACTCCAACTATATCAGGCAGGGTAGGCTGAAAAACAGGAAGTTGGATGACCGTGTTGTTATGATACTCATAGAAACGACAGTGATCCACTACCCAGCCATACAAAAATTGAAATGGCCCACTCAGACTGAAGGGTGACCCGCCCTTCTGCATATGACTCAACAGTTCAAAAATACGGGCTAGTGTGGGCACGACCAAATTCTCCAGGAGGCCCTCTTCCAGCTCAACTGCCATCATCAGGGTGCAAGACCTGACTCCAGGATTAATATCCCAGGAAGGGAATAGAACCCCTCTTAGGAACATAGAAAACAAGCCTGCCAGCCAGAGCATAGGTGGCACACCGGGGCACACCTCGTAACCCCACGAGAGGTAGTCGCCTACCTCCAGAACCGCCTAGTAGGAACATGGGGAGGTTTGTGACTGCTTAGAAGGATGATTCCTGGGGCACTTGATCTTCGTCACAGGACCAGTGTTGTTTAGAAAAAACCCTATCCAGGTAATATAGGAAATTATAGAGAGGGAACGCAACGTTTGACCCAGTGACTGCTCCGCCATAACCAACAGACCCCTCACCAATAAAGGAACTTGTTCGACGTCTTCACATGCGTCAGGAGAAGGAAGAAATTCGTCATACATTTCACCGATAATCATGAGACCTCAAATTGATGGATTTCCGACAGACTAATACCAACTTCACCATGGAAAAGGTGGAAAGTATTAGTGCTTGAACACCAGCGACTGAGTTGGTCTGGCAGGACCAAGGATAGTGGGTAAATGGAAAATTGGGAGTCCCACACTGTAGAGTATAAATTGACTACTTCCAGTGATTCAGGAAACTTCCACCAGTGATTATGGACCAAGAAATCCCATGCCCAGTCATTTGAGAAGATCCAGGTAGTTTGACGATCCCACCTAGGAATCCACCCCACATCGGGAACTACTCGAGCAAGGTCGATAATAGAAGGGTAACTCTAGAAGACAACTTCCTATGAAAAGTTCTGGGCATGCTGATCACTTTGGGTCCAAACAGAGCCCCTCAAAATTAAGGTGTCTTTTTGTCAGAGTTGGAAACTGTCTCCCCCGATTGTGTAAGGTTCGCCGGAATACACTTGGACGACGCTTCCAAGAAAGGATAAGAAAGACCTAAGAAAGTGGGGGGAATAGGGACATCGTCTTGAAGACCGAATCCATGAAGTGGAAGACGATTTGATAGTGAATAATGTAGGATCTCAGGAGGGATAAAATCTTTCAATGCACCATCTTTAGGAATTATGGACCGACTAGGGTCTTCGTGGATGTTCTCCGCTCTGCGAATCATAGCTAAACGTCTCCCTGATCGAATTGGGAGCGGTTCTACAGCATGTATCGGTGTAGAATGAGGGGGAAACATATTTTCTCACTGCACAACGAGACCCAACAATCAGTTAGTCTGGAATAAAAATCGGGACAAAATACCAGATATATGGCTGAGGATTAGTTGAGGAGTCTTCCTAATAAAAGTCCACAAGGAGGCCTCAAAGGATGGTTCACAATGACAGCATTCCACGAACCAACCCTTCGTGAAATCTGTCTTCAAAACCCTGGCCCGTGGAGCATTGGCCAGGAAACCGCGTACCAGGTTGCTCCGCGGAATTCCAATCCTGAGTTTCAAGTGGTTATGTTTGGAATACTTAGAAACTTTTAATGTTCAAGGGCTTAGAGTCCATAGAGCATTGAAACTGCGAAGCATTGAAACCACAATGCATCGAAACCGCAGAGCACAAAAACCGTGAAGCAAGTTCCTCCACAGTCTGTCATGACATACTTTTTAATTAATTAAGAGTAATGCTTTGCGTTTGGGGAATTGGTTCACGGGTGAAGGTGACCGTGAAGGTGGAACGTTTCGCAGAAGTCACAGTCGGTTCTTGGATGAAGCACTTCGTGAAGAAACAAGCACGTGGAGGCCAGGGAGTTCTGGTATTGCGAAGAATTTGGTAAAGGAAAAATGAAGGGCCCTGCGTATTTATAGGCGTGGTCCCCTACTGGGTCCACTAACCTACCGCAAACCATCTCATTTTCTGGACCATTTTGCATCAGAATGGCCTCCTCTTCGTTTCGATCAGACACCATTATGAGGGGGGGGGGGAATTTGTAGGGTCCTGAAAAATCCACAAAGGAGATTCTACCCAGATCGCCCAAAAAAATTGGGGAAAATAATTGAGAAATTTCAATAAAGGGACACTAGCAAGACCGGTCCACGGACTGGACCCAGGAAAACACGACGTGGCCAGGCCTCGTGAAGCACCCCCTCCACGAACCATTATTGTTCATGAAATGGAGATGAAGATCCTCTGCGGTCACATCGTAGGATGGGCGCCGATCCGGTTCACCGTCATGAACCACCCCAACAACGGACCGCGTCGACCGGTTCAAGCCGCATCCAATGTCGTTTTCGGAATGGAGGCGTGACCCTCCATGACCACGAAGTACTCCCTGAGATTGGTCCGCGAGGTGGGGGGGGGGTAGAAGCCTTCAATACCCACCGCGAATTATAGATTGACCAAGTCAGCTATATACCAGGTATTTGGTCATGGGCCACCACAAAAGGTGCCACGTGATTGCATATACATCTATTTCCCCACTCTATAAAAGGAGATCGAGGGGGATAGAAGGAGGGTTTCAGAGATTCTTATTCGGACGATTTGAAGGCGGGAGAAGAGAAGAGTGATCAGACTCAAGTGGAAGGATTTTGAAGGAAGGCTATGGATTTCACAAACAGCGATGTTTCAGTTCGTGAACTAGAGTAGGTATAAACATGGGAACAAACTAATAAGGAACCAATAACGAATAATAATTTGGTGAACCGTGAACTCAAAATAACATAAAAGGAGAAGACCTCGAAACATATCCCCTCCGCGAATGCACTCCCCACGAACCAGGGTGTTTATGCCTCTTTTCCGATCGGCCGCACTACATACCCGATCGGTGGCGCCCTTGGCTGCCACTTCTGGCATGGAAACCTCCACGTACCCCCTGGTACATGGGCCGAACCCGAAGCCGCGAACAACCATGGTTCGCGAGATGCTCGCCAGACCGCGAACCACCCTGGTTCGCGGGATGGCCCCTTAGTCGGCGGACCACCCTGGTTCGCGGATGGCCCCTCCAGCCGCGTAACACTTCCCTATGTGAAGGGCACCCAATCCATTGGATTTCCTGTTCCCCGAGCCAGATTGAATCCCTCCAATCCTGCCCAATCCCCCGTGACTCCTTCACGGGCCTACTCATCGGCCCCGAGCCGAGGCCTCCACCAAAGCCACTGGATCCGTGTGGTGTAACCCTAAAGCGCATCAGTGCGCCATTTTGAGTTCACATACCCATGGTAAATAGGGGCAACGGGGTTTCCCCGACCCTTGGGAAGATTATCGAAGCATTCTTGGGTCCCCACTCCCACTATAATGCGGGGTCTGAACCAGAGAGCCCCCTACCTGCCTCCATTGACTAGGATAGGGGACTGCACGATTCAGCGGTTGGGCACTTAACCCCTCCCCAAAGAGGGGGTGGTATACCAATCAGAAGGCAGTCGTCCCCATGCACCTCAGTATTTCCCCTATGAACAAGAGAGGTGACGGGCACAGGATCACCCCTTTCCCTCTCCAGCTACGCTTTATCGCCATGGGCCTCCTTAGAGTGTAAGCCCCAATCCATCTCCCTGGGCATCCACCTAGGAGTAATCCCTGACCTTATGGGCCACCCTCATGTGTATTCCCCACTCCACTTCTCACGGATGCACCTTTCGTGACGTGATCCTCTGGTCCCTGCTGCCTCTTGTTTCTCATACCGTTCATGACTCACATGGGCTTAGAGTAAGCATCGACCATGACATCCTCTTATGGTCCTCATCAATGTGTAAGCCCCAATCCACCCAATGAGCCTCCTCAGAGTGTAAGACCCAATCCACACTATGGGCCTCCTCCGAGTGTAAGCCCCAATCCATCATTCTGGGCCGCATCAGAGCATAATTCCCAAGTCGATACAAACTACGAGGACTTTGATTCCCTACCACAAGGATACGTAGGAAGCCTCCATGAGGTTAAAGCCTGATCACCAACAGACCCCCAGGTCTACCTTCACGTCGGTTCTCTAACGCTATACATTAAAACTACGTGGACTTTGATCCATGTTCCGTAGGAAGGGTACGTAGGAAGCCTCCATGAGGTTCAATCCCAACAACTTGTCGATCCGAATATCTTCTCATCAGTTCACCGCGTCACTCCTAGTGCCGCCTCAATGAGTTCCGACTCCACGGGGTCATTAATCCAACGAGTGATGGTAAACGTCAGGCCTAAATGATTCCGAATCCCCTGCGTCCAGTTGACCATTTCCTACCAGGGTTAAACCCATGTATACTATGTTTGGGTATAAACCAAAGATTCGTGAACATATGAATACGTCTTAAATCTATAAGAGAGTCCCGGAACCGGAAATAAATCCCCAAAAAAGGGTATGATGAGCCTGAATTCTTATCCTCTGGACCAATTTGAGTTCTTAAGTATTGCTGGTCAGACCATCCGGCGAACGCCTGCCTTTGGAAAGCAAGCCCATCACTCATCGGATACGGAGTGGTTGGGCATTTCGAGGCTGAAAACCCGCGAAACACCCCCAAAAAACAAAAAAATTCCCTAAAGCCCTAAAATTTTTACAATGTTCCATAAACTCTTAGAAACCATAAAGACAATAAATTATGAAATTTTTTGAAAAAATCAAAAAAAACATTAAAACCCAAAAAACATTAAAAAACCTAAATTCCAAAAAAGGCCATAAAACCCCTAAAAATTCTAAAATCCCTAATAAACCATGAGCTCAATTCAAAAATGGAATGTTTCCTCTATCATGGAGTTATTTCAATGATTTTGCTCTGGATTTGGTGTGCCGTTAGATCGTGGTTTATTACTCTGTGGGTTCAATATGTTGTTATGGTTTGCTTTGATGGTGGCATGGTTCATTGGATGCGTTCTTATTATGGTTCCAAAAAGATACTGGCTGGGATGGTTCCTTTTTTGATGGGTTTGATGCTCTTATGGGGTTTGGTCTGGGCTGATTCCGGTAATGATTTCTAGAATTGGAGCTGTTAGATGCATGATGCGGCCTGGCTAAAAGTGGATTGGATGGGGATTATTGATTTCTGTAATGAAAATCTGGTGGCTGGCTTGGCTATGATGCGGGATGTGGCTGGATGTTTGGTCGTGAGTTACTGACAGGGATGAATTGCAGTGGTTAGCCTAGTAGTGGGCATCCACTAGAGATGGCTTTTGGTAGGGAAGAAGAGTTACAGGTGTTTGGAGGCTAGTAGTTGTAATGGGATGCTTGTTCTGTTTGGCTGGGTGATGCTGTTGGAGGTGCTGCTAAGCGATGTTGTGGTTGTGATGACTGGATTATGCTAGATGCTGGACTTGGTGAGATTGGAGGCTAGTCGTTGCTTGTTTGTGAACTACTGGATGCTGGTTGATAATGGTGATGATGATGGTTCCTACTTGATGTTGTGTGTTTTCTATTTGGGTCTGTTTTTCTTCTTTTCATTTTTGATTTTTCTTTTTTGGCCATGGGTTGTAAGGGGTTTTTGGGTGTGGGTTGTTTGACCCATCCCCTCCATTGTCTGTTAGGTCTCTTTTTTCTTTCTAATAAATTTGTGGGGGCCAAGAATAGCCCGACCCTCACACCTTCCTTGCCCTAATAAACCATGAAAACCCCTAAAACCACTACAAATCCTTAAAAACCCTAAAAACATAAAAATCTTAAAAAAATCCCTGTAAATCCATGAAACCATTTAAAGAAACCTGAAACCTCATGAGAACAAAAAAACCCTCAAACCATTAAAAATCCCAAAACCAATAATAATGCTCAAACCCTACTAAAATATCTAAAAACAATTAAAACTCCAAAAAACGTTAACATATGTTAAAAAATCTAAAATACTATAAAAATCCTAATATTTCAACACAGCCAAAAAACCCCAAAAAACCCCTGAAAACTTGAAAACAGTGAAAACCCCGAAAAAAATCCTAAATCCAATAAAAGCATAAAAATATAAAAAATAAACCATAATACTCATATGAATTATAAAATATCCCATAAAATCAATGAAAACGTAAAAACCCCAAATCCCCTCTTAAAACCATAAACCACTAAAAACACATCAAAACCATAAAAACACTGAAAACTCTTACAATCCTATAAACCCCTAAAAATATTTAAAAATGATAAAATATACTAAAATGCTTAAGAAACATAAAAACATTAATAAAACAGAAAAGTCTCTTTAAGCCCTAGAAACTCCTAAAATCCTAAAAATATAATAAATCCAATAGACAATAAAAACCCTAAAACCCCATAAAAACCCTAAACTCCTGAAATAACCTAATAACAGTCAAAATCCAATAAGTCCCTAAAAAATAATAATAAAAGTCCTAAATAACCCAAAAAAATCAATAAAAACATAAAAACCCCTTAAAACCTGGAAACCACAAAACGCCTGAAAGTCATATAAATACCTAAAACCCTTAAAAAGCTTTAAAATATCCAAAAAAATTCTACACCCATAAAAAAATAAAAAAAGTGAAAAAACACTAAAAAACATAAAACCATAAAAAACATTAAACCCCAAAAAGCCATAAATTCCCGTAAAAATGATAAAAATATCTGAAGAATCCTAAAAACCCAAAAAAATCCATCAAATCTCTAAACCCTAAATACAAAAAAAATCATAAATACACTAAAAATCCCTAGAATGTAAAAAACCCTAAAAACCTTAAAATACCCCTAAATACATAAAAACATGTAAAAACCATAAAAAAACTAAAACCCATAAAAACCCAAAATTCTAAAAACTATAGAATCCCTTAAAACCCCTTAAAAACTAAAAAAAATTATAAAATCCAGAAAGACTAAAAAATAACAGCTAAAACCCAAATAAACCTCTAAAACTATTTACAGCCTAAAAATCCCTAAAAACCTATAAACCTAAACCTTAAAATCCTAAAAATTCCCTAAAAACCTTCAAAATGTAAATGAACCTCAAACCACTACAAATCCCCAAAATCCACAAAAACTAAAATAAAATAAATAACACTAAAAACTCATAAAAAAAACAAAAAACACTAAAACCCTCAAAAAAATGTTTATAAAATTAAAAAACAAAAAATATTTAAAATCCTAAAAAACCGAAATGCCCTATAAACCTAAAATTCCCTAAATCCATAAAAACCCAAAAACTTTGAATCCCTAAAAAATATTTTATATTCCCAAAAAAACCAAAAAACCCTTAAAAACATAAAAATTATAAAATTTCTCTAAAATTCATTGAAAATATAGAAAACCCTACAATTTTTTTAAAAAAAACCAAAAACAGAAAACCCACTAGAAACAATGGAAAACCCAAAAATCCAAAAAACCCACTAAAAACACTACAAACCAAAAAATACTCTTAAATCTCTAAAAAAATTTAAGACTATAAGAATCCTTAAAACCCATAAAAAATCCAATAGACCCTAAAAACCCTAGAAACCATAAAACCCTTGAAAACCCCGAAACACCATTAGAATCCCTAAAACCCTTAAAAACCCAAGAATCGTAAAAATCATAAAAAATCCCTAAAAGTCCATGAAAATGTAATAAAGCGTAAAATCATTCAAAACCACTTGAAAACCACAAAATCCCAAAAAACAATAAAATAACCCAAAACCCATAAAAACCCTAAAAACAAACTAAAAACTCTAAAAACATGTAAAGCTCATAAAATGTTAAAAATAATATAAAGCCCTAAAAAAGTAAAAAACAAATAAACCCTAGAATACCTTGAAAACACTAAAACCCATAAAATCCAAAAAGCCCAAAAACCCTTCAAATACTTAAAAAAATTAAAAACCCCAAAAAACTAATAAATTCAAAAAATTCCCTATAAATTACTGATATAAAAAAACCCATAAAAACCGTGTCAAACCCAAGAAATCCAAAAGATTCTGAAAACACGTTAAAACACTAAAATCCAATAGAAAACCTAAAACCCATTAAAAACACTAAATAAACATGAACAAGTAAAAACTTTACTAATTTTCAGAACTGTAAAAAACCATAAAAACCCTAAAAAACTCAAAACTCCCAAAAAACACCCAAAACACCAAATAGTTTTTAGAAATACTAAAATCCTTCAAAAAAACTAAATGTAGAATAAAACCCTAAACCACTAAAGATATATAAAAACAAAAAAACATAAAAAAATAAATACTTAAAAAATCCCTATATATATATAAAAATTAAAAAATACCTAAAGACCCTAAAAACCACCTCTAAAACCATAAAACCACTAATGATCAGAAAAATGCTAAGAATCAATAAAAGTCCAAAATATTAATAAAAAAAATATAAAACCTAAAAACCCCAAAAAAGATAATAAAATGTTAGAAAAAACCTACAGAACCTAAATACTGATAAACCCTAAAAACCAAAAGGACCCTAAAACCCCTAGAATAACTAAAAATCCTAAGAACCCTAAAAACCATGATTTACCATAAAAACACTCAAAATCACTAAAAACCATACAAACCCAAAAAAACTAAAAAAATCCAAAAAATAGCTTAAAAATTATTACAAACCTAAAGATTCATAAAAACCCTAAAAACACCTAAAACCCTAAAGACACTAAAAACCGTAAAAACCCTAAAATCCCTAAAAATCCTAAAAACCGACTAAAAACTCCAAAACCCTTTTAAAAATCTACAAACATTAAAAACTCCAAAAATTGTTGAAACCCAAAATAATATAAAAAACCTCAATAGAACCAATAAAAGCAAGAAAACCCTAAAAATCCTAAAAGTACATGAAAACTCCACACACCCTCAATGTCCCTAAAACCCTTAAATAAACTTAAAACCTTAAAAACATAAAAAAGGTAAAAAAATATTGAATTCCTAAAAAAGTAAAAAACATCCAAACCCCTAAAAACCATAAAACAAAAAAATCATTTAATACCCTAAAAAACAATAAAATCCCAGAAAATGAACTAAAAACTCTAGAAACCCTTACCACATGAAAATAGTAAAAAACTCAAAAACCCATAAAAACCAAAAAACACACAAAGACCTTAAAAAATAATATCCCTAGATACCCTAAAAACATCCAAATCCCAGAAAACATTAAAAACCCTAACAAACCCTATAAAACCAAAAATTCTCTAAATTCCAAAAAACAAAAAAAAAACAAAAAAAATCCAAATAGATAGGTAAAAATCCTTAAAAATGTAAAAAACCCTAAAATCCCTGAAAACTAATGAAAATAATAATAAAACCTAAATTCCTAAAATACCTCTAAAAACTCACTAAAAACTATAAATCCAATGAAAACATTGAAAATCTAAAACCCTTTAAAATGATAAAAACACAAAAAAAACCCATAATACCCAAAGAGACCCTAAAACCTTGAAAAACACAAATAAACACAAAACTCTTGAAAACCCTCAAAATCCCTAAAAACATTAAATATCCAAAAAAACCAAAAAACTAAAAAAATACCAAAATATCAAATAAAATTTAAATATTCTAAAAATCATGAATATCCCTTCAAAACCATAAAATATATAAAAACTATAAACCCCTAAAGATCATAAAAAACCAAAAAAAAACTCTAAAACCTCTTAAAAAATCTATTAACATAAAAAATTGTTAAAAAACTCAAAAAACAATAAATCCCATAAAAAAATAAAAAAACCATGAAAACCCCCTAAAAACCCAAAATTCCATAAACACCCCTAAAAACATTAAAAACCCTAAAAACCTTAAAAACCGTTAAAATCATAAAATCCCCTAAAAATAAAAAAAATTATTAAAAAGAACGATAAATACATGAAACCCTAAAAAACCCCTAAAAAAATTAAAACCCCAAGGAACGCATAAAGAAATAAAAACATTAGATTCACCTAGAAAACAATAAAAACCATAAAAACACAATAAATATAAAAAACATTATCCCCCTAATGATGTTAAAAAAATTAAAAATATTAAAATCACTCAAAACCCTAAAAATCTAAAAAAACCAATAAAACACCAAAGACCCTATAACAAATAATAACCCTAAGAAAACAAGAAAATCCTAAAAATCCTAAAAACATATAAAATATGTAAAACCCATAAAAACCAATAAAATCCTAAAAATGCACTAAAAATTCTTGAAAATGTCAAAAACCATAAACCCAACCTAACCTCTAAAAACCCTAAAAATACTAAAACCCATAAAAACCATAGAGCCAACCAAAAAACTCCGAAAAATATTTAACCCCCTAAAAATGAAAAACACCTCTAGGAAACCTTGAAACCAAACATAATACAAATAATAAGTAAAATCATAATAGAGACACAAAATACATTGAAAAACCCTAGTAACCATTAAATAGTAATGATCCACAAAACGACTCAAATAAACTAGACACCCTAAAACCCTAAAAACAATAAAATATTAACAACTCCCTAAAATCACTGAAAACATAAAAATACAAAAAACCTATAAAAATTAAAAACCATAAAACCCCTAAATAGCTTAGAAACCCCAAACCCCTTAAAATTACTAAAAACTATAAGAAACCTTTAAACCTCTAAAAATGTTAAAAATGTTAAAAAACTATAAAAAACCACAAAACCCTATAAAACGCAATCAAAAACCATAAATACCCATAAATATTCTAAAAACTAGAAAATCCTAAAAAAACCCAAAACCCCCTAAAGCTCCTAAATACCTAAAAACACATAAAGATAATAAAAATACTTAAAGTCTCTAAAAACCCTAAAAACGTAAAAAACAAAGAAAATCCCTAAACCCCCTAAAAATAATAAAAACCCTTAAGAAAATTAAATACCCAAAAACCCCATTAAATCACTAAAATCCCACTAAAAACACAGAACCCCTCAAAACATATAAAAATGTTAAAAATGTTTAAAACTCTAAAAAACCCATAAATAACCATAAATAATCAATATAACCATAAGACATGAAAAGACCCTAAAAATTCCAAAGATCCAAAAAAATCCCAACAAACTGCTAAAATCCCTCAAAATCCCTAAACCTGTAAAAATCTTAAACACCATAAAAATCCTAAAAAATAATTAAAATCCACGAGAACATAAAACCCTATAAAAACCTTGAAAAACATAAACAACAATAAAAACACTTAAAAACACTAAAAAATATAAAATCCCATTAAACAGCTAAAAATTATAAAAACAATTAAAAACTAAAAAAACACTAAAAACATATAAAACACATAAAACCCCAAAACACTAAAATCTAAAAAACCCATAAAACCACCAAAATTTTAAATACATAAGAAACTATAAAAAACCTAAAAGAAGAAGGGATCCTAATAACCCCGAAAGCCCCTAAAAACACTAAAAAATTGCCAAATATCTCTAAAACCCTAAAAACATTTACAAACAATAAAAGTCATAAAAACCCACTAAAACCATAAAAATTTTAAAAACCCAAAAAACACATAAAATATCTTATAACCCTAAAAAACACTAAAACAAAAAAAAAACAAAAAGGATATTAAAACTCTAAAAACCCTAAAAACCCAAAAAAACAATAAAAATGTTTAAAATCTTGAAAACCCTTAAAATCCCTAAAAAACTCACAAAAAACCCCAATAACAAAATACCCTAAAAAAATTAAATAACATAAACTATAAAAATCCATGAAAACCATAATAACACTCATAATACCATAAAATTATAAAAAACATAAAAATATAAAATTTTTAAAATTCCATAAATATCTATGAAAACATAAACAAACCTAAAAACCATGAAAAATGAATTGAAACCACAAAACCCCTAAAAACCATAAAATCACTTTAAACCCATAAAAACCCTAAAAAACCACTAAAACTATAAAAATTATTTAAACCATTAAAATTTCAAAAACATTAGAAAAATCTAAAAAATCATAAAACCCCTAAAAATGTTAAAAAAATCCCTAAAAACACAAAAGACCCAAAAAACCATGATAATCCCTAAAAACCATGAAAAACACTGAAAAAACCCAAACCCCCTCAAAATCCCAATAAACTATAAAAAATCTTACAAACCACAAAATCCATAAAAATACCACAAAATTCCTGATGACATAAAAAGTCAAATAACCTTGAAAAACCCTAGAAAACTAAAAAAACCCACTATTTTTTTTAAAATTTATATGAACCTATAAAAACAAAAATCCAAGAAAAACTTTGAAAACCCATAAAATACTGAAAAATTATATAATTTTTTTTAAAATTATGAAAATAATAAATCCCCATTAAAACTCAACAAACCCTAAACCACCAAAAAATCCCTAAAATACTAGAAACCAATTAAAACCGAAAAAAATTATATGAACACTCAAAATACCTAAAAAAATAATATCCCTAAAAAATCATTTGAAATAACTAAAAACATAAAATACCATACAAACCAAAAAACCCATTTAAACCCTAAATACAAAAAAAAAACCATAAAAATACTAAAACTCCATAACACGTTAAAAATGGAAAAACACTAAACACCCTTAAAACCCAAAATAAACAAAAAAACCTAAAACAAAAAAGTTTCTAAAACAATGGAAACCCCCAAAAACCCAAAAAAATCCTTTAAACCCTTTAATAATCTAAAAATCCCTAAAATCCCTACAAACCCCCCAAAACATAAAAATACTAAATATTCCCTAAAAATTCTTGAAAGCATAAAAAACCCTAAAACCCCCTAAAATACTTTTTAAATCATAAAAACTCCTAAAAACAATAAAAACCCTAAATCACTTAAAAATCCTAAACCCACTAAAAACTCAAAAATAAACCCTAAACTCTGAAAAAAATGATAAGAATAAAAAATTTGAAAACCATTAAAACCATAAAAATCTATAAAAAAATTCTAAAAACAAAAGGGACCCTAAAACAACTGAAACCCACTAAATCGAAAAAAAAAACAGAAAAACCCCTAAGACCTGAAAACTCTCAAAATCAAAATAAGACCTTAATAACCATAAAATCATAAAAATCCTAAAATCCCTAAAATACATAAAATATAAAAAAATGCAAAAGACCCTTAAAACATAAAAAAACCTTAAAACACTAGAACGTAAAAAAACATAACACCACTAAAAACTCTAAAAATCTTAAAAACCCAGAAAATGATAATTTTTTTGGGAAAACACTAAAACCCCCTAAAACAACAAAAATAAATAAATAAAAACTATAAAACACAAAGAGTCCATAAAAACTAAAAAACCCCTAAAATCGTAAAGAATTGGACACCCCTCAAAACCCTTGAAATTCCTAAAACCCCTAAAAACATAATAGCTCTTAAATCCCCTAAAAATTCATAAAAACAAAAATACCCTTATAACACTAAAAACCCACGATATTCTAAAAAACTCTTAAATCCCATATAAAATCCAAAAAAACATAAAAATAAAAAAACTCTAAAACCCATTAACACCCCTAAAAACATAAAAAATGTTAAATACTTTAAAAACACTAAAATAAAAAAAAAATCAAAAGTACCCAAAATACTCAAATATACCCTAAAAGACCATAAAAACACTAAAAAACCTATGTAACCTTGTGCAACCCTAAAAACTGTCAAAATCTATAAAAACCATAATGGCCCCTTTAAATAATAAAAAACCTAAAAAATCCCAAAGAATCATAGAAAACGTCTGAAAACTCTAAAACCTTAAAAACACAAAGAAACTACAAAACACCTAACAACATTATAAAAATACTAAAACCCCATAAAAACATAAAAATTGATAAATAATTTAAAAATATTTAAAATACCTACAAACACTAAAAACTTTTCAAAGCACTAAAATACATTATATCCCATAAAAAAAATAAAATTAACAAAAACCCTAAAGTCCATAAAAACATGAAAAACCCTAAAAAGAAAAATACCTCAAAAAACCCAAAAAACACAAAAAATCCCTTCCAAATAATAAATCATAAAATCATAAAAACCATAAAAACCGTAAAAATATTAAAAAATCCATTAATGTTGAAAAAACATAAATCCCTAAAAAAACTATTGAAATCCATAAAAAACCAGAAAACCTATAAAATACTAAAATCCCACTAAATCCATGAAAAAAAGAAAAAACCATGAAGTCCTAAAACACCCTAAAAACTCTCAAAATCTCTAAAATCCCTAAACAACCTAAAAACCATAAAAAACAAAAAAAAATTATAAAATACCTAAAAATGTAAAAAACGCTAAAAATCATGAATACCCACTAAAACCATTAATCCCTTAAAAACCACAATAACTCAAAAAACCCATAAAACCCCAAAAATTTTAAATATTTTAAAATTATCTAAAAATATTAGAAACCCTAAAAACCCCAAAACCCCTAATTGGCCAAAAATACACTAAAATATATGAGAATCCCTTTAACTCTGAAAAAAACCCTAAAACCCCTAAAATCTCCATAAATAACGAAAAACAATAAAAATCCACATACCCCTAAAAATCTAGAGAGCTCTTAAAATTCCTAAAAAAGTAAAAAACCCTTAAAACCCAAAAAATTGTTGAATAAAACATTCAAATTTTTTAAAAAACTATTAAAACACACAAATCCCTAAATCCACTTAAATATATCAAGAACATTCAACCCTAAGTAATTTTAAAAACCTCTAAATGATCTAAAATCCATAAAAACAACAAAAAAAAAACAAAAAACCCTTATAAAAACCTCAAGAGACCTTAAAACCCTTGAAAACACCAAGATACCATAGATAACCCAAATAAATTCTCAAAATACATAAAATATCTAAAACAAAAAAACCATCAAAATATTAAAGAATCTCTAAAAATCCTTGAAAATATAAACACCCCTCTAAAATCCTTGAAAACCCTCAAAAAGAATAAAATACCTAAAAGAGTAAAACACCATAAAACCCATAAAAACCTCAAAAAACAACAAAAAATATAAAAATATTTTAAACCACTAAAACCCCTTTAAACCACTAAAAACATTAATATTTTAAAAAACATTAAAGATCCTTAAAATGATAAAAAATGTAAAATACCATAAAACCACAAAAAACCCAAAAATCTTGAAAACCAAAATAAATAACAAAAGAATGAAAAACATTTAAACCTTTGCAAATACCCAAAAACAATAGAAACCCCTAAAAACATAAAAAGAATATCAAATCCCAAAAAATCCAAGAAAATCTAAAAACCCTAAACCCCTAAAATCATTAAAACCCCTAAAAATAACTAAAAACTCTAAAAACCAATAAAACCCTAAAAACATAAAAAAATGAAAAAAAAAACAATACAAAAATTAATACCCGTAAAACAATAAAAAAATTAAGCCCCCTAAAATCCCTAAAATCCCTAAAACCCTAAAAATCATAAAAAACCAAATTAAACTACTCAAAAGCCATGAAAAAGTTTAAAACCCTAAAAACCATGAAAACCACTAAAAACTACAAAACACTAAAATCCTTAAAAACCCGTAAAACTCTAAGAGACAGTAAAAACCCTACAAACCCTTCAAACCCCTAAAAATATTAAAAATACATTAAAATATAATAAAATGTATAAAAACAGAAAACATCTCAAAAAAAAAAAACAGTTAAAACCCAAAAAATCTAAAAACACTTAATACCCTAATAACCTTGAAAAAATAACAAACCACAAAATTTCTAAAAACCCTAAAAACCTAGAAAACATAAAAACAATAAAAAATACCTAAAACCCCTAAAAACAAATAAAAAACCTAAAAACCTAAATAAACCCCTAGAAACCATAAAGACCCCTAAAACACATAAATACCCAAAAACTACATAAAAACAATAATACCTGACTAAAATCTCTAAAAACACATTAAATCCGTAAAAACTATAAAAAAATTTAAAATGTAATAAATACAAAAAAAATCAAAAATAACACTAAACCTGTAAAAACAATAGAAACCCTAAAACCCATGAAAGCCTAAAAAAATTTGTATAAGCCCCTAAAAACATAAACATCTCTTAAAACCCATGAACAAAAAAAATTTCTAACACCATAAATAACATTTAGATACCATATAAACCCTAAAACCCAATGAAATACTCTAAAACCCCTTAAAACCTCCGAAAACAAATAAAATGATTAAATCATTAAAGGATGTTGAAACACTAAAAATAATAAAAAACAGTATAAAACCAAGAAAACCTACCTCAATGAAAAACCAAACACCCCTAAAATTCATTGAAAACAACCGAAAACCCTAGAAAATCTCTAAAAACCATTAAATTACAAAAACATAAAAATCATTAAAATTCCGGAAAGATCCCCAAAAACAAAAAAAAATCCAAAAAAACCTAAAAAATCCCTGAAATCCCCAAAAACCCTAAAATACCTTAAAACCCCTAAAAATGCTTAAAAAACCTAAAAAACAAATTAAAACACTAAAAATAATTAAAACCCTAAATACATTAAAAATGTAAAAACCTCTAAATAAACATAAAACCCCAAAAACGCAAAAAAACTCAAAAAATATAAAGAGTCCTTAAAAACATAAAATAATAAAAAACAATGAAAAAATAAAAAACAAAAACTCTCGAAATTATTAAAATCCATAAAAATCCCTGAAAAAATAAAAAAATAAATAACACTTACCCCCTATATAAACCATAAAACCACTAAAACCTTAAAAACCACTAAAATCCATTAAAACATCAAAAACTATATAAAGTCTTAAAACAATAATAACTTGAAAAACATTAAAAAACTCAAAAAACATGAAAACCCATAAAAACTCAAAAAATACTTAAAAACAAACAAAACCATGAACACCACAAAAACACCTCAAAATCCTAATTATCCATAAAAACCTAAAAATCATAAAAATCCTAAAACATCTAAAACATAAAAATCGATAAAAAACATTAAACCCCCCTAAAAACCATTAAATCCCATAAAAATCAAACAAGCCTACGAAAAACTCTAAAAACCATAATAGCCCCTAAACACATTAAAAATGTTAAAAACTCTAAAAAATCCTAAAAACCATAAATAGTAAAAAAACTCTAAAAACCAATAGACCTTAAAACCCTAAAAAACCAGAAAACCCATAAAAATCAATGAAAACACTAAAAACCCTCTAAATCACATAAGTCCCTTAAAAATCCTAAGCACAAAAAAATCCAAAAAATACCAAATAATCCCTACAAATGTTAAAATTTTTAAAAACCTTGAAAACCCCCCAAAGACGATAAACCCTCTAAAACCATAGAAATCTAAAATTATATAGAACCCTAAAAACAGTAAATACTATAAATCCCTTAAATCCCTAAAAACTTTAAAATATTAAATACTCTAAAAATTATTAAAAACACTAAAAAATTCAAAAAAACCCTAAAAACTCAAAAGACCTTTTTAACATTGAATAAAGACTAAAAACCCTGAAAAGCATTAAAAAACCTAAAAACTAATAAAAACATTAAAACCTTTTAAAACCCCAAAAACATAAAAATCCCAAAAAATATGTAAAAATAATTGAAAACCTCAAAAATCTTAAAAACCCTGAAAACCATAACAACCACTAAATGCTTTAAAACCCCTAAAACCCAATAAAAACTATAAAGACCAAAAACACATTAAAAACCAGAAAACTCCTGAAAAAAGTTATAAACTAGAAAAACTAGAAAAACACAATAACACTAAAAAACCCATAAAACACTAAAAACATAAATAAACCATAAAAACAAGGAAAACCCTAAAATCCCAAAAACCCTCAAAACCCATAAAAACCAACAAAATTTCCAAATTCCATAAAAACCCTAAATCCCATAAATATCCAAAATAAAGTCCTAAAATTCCATGAAAAAGTAAAAAACCAAAAAAACACAAAAAATACCTTATAATCATAAACCACCAAAAAACAATGAAACCCCTAAAATGCATAAAACCCATTATAAAAATAAAAACCAATAAAAAATATAAAACCCATAGAATACATAAAAATATTAGAAAATGTAAAATTCTCTAAAAAATTTAAAATCTCATAAAACTAAAAAACACAAAAAACCAAAAAGAAACTAAAAACCATGAATAAAATGGAAATAATAAACAACTCTGAAAACTCAAAAAATCCGCTATGTCTCAAATATCCCAAAAAACCCCTATAATCCATAAAAATCCTAAAACCCCTAAAAATAAATGAAAATTTATAAAATAGAAAAAATTTAAAAAACCCCATGAATACCATAAAAAACCAAAAAACATAAAAAATAAAAAAAAAATCCATACAACCCTAAAACCCAATAAAAATTATAAAAACCCATAAAACCCTTAAAAATATTAATTTTTTTTAAAAACATCTAAAAAATATTAAGAACCCTAAAAACTAAAAAAAATGACTACCCAAGAAATCCAAAAAAACCCCTTGAAATCCCCTAAATCCACTAAAAATACATGAAAATCCATAAAAACATGAAGAATCTCTAAAAACCTTAAAACCATAAACACCTAAAGAATACATTGAATTCCCTAAAATGTTAAAATCATGAAAACCATAAAATAAACCCTGAAAACCATAAAAACCCATCAAACATTTAAAAACCCTTAAATATCCTAAAAACCTTTTAAAACTCTAAAATACTTCAATTCATCTAAAACATAATTTTTTTAAATATCTCTAAAAAACCTTGAAGATCCTTTAAAAAGTAATAAAAAATTCAAACATAAAAAACCTGAAAACCCCTCAAAACCATTGGAGTCCCTAAATCCATAAAAAATACTATGAACCATGAAAAATTATTAAAAATACTAATTATACATGAAAACATAAATGACCAAAAACAATGAAACCTCTGAAAACCATAATAACCAATTGAAACATTTTAACCACTAAAAAATCCCAAACAACCATTGAAATGTCTAAACCCATTAAAACCTCCAAAAATGATAGAATAGTTAAAAAATCTACAAAGACATAGAATCACAAAAAAACACAAAAACCCAAAAGGCCCTAAAAACACAAAAACCCATAAAAATCATAAAACCTTATAATCCCAGAAAATCCATAAAAACCCTCCAAATTGTAAAAACCCAGAAAAATTATGTGTCCTAAAAAATCATAAGAAATTCATGAAATCCAAAATAACCATAAAACCTGGAAAATCCCCTAAAAATAATTAAAACACTAAAATCATTACAAAACCCTAAATCCCCTAAAAATCTAAAAAACATAAAACCCCTTAAATTATTAAAAATTACTAAAAACTCTAAAAACCCCTTAAAATATAAAATAAAAAAACTCTATAAACCCAAATACAGAAAAATACATTTGAACCCTTAAAAATAATAAAAACCCCTTAAAACACATAAAACCATCATAATCCCTAAAAATCCTAAAACTATAAAACTTGTAATAAATCCGTAAAAATTTCTGAAAAAGTAAAACATCTTAAATACCCTAAAAACCCCTTGAAAATGATAAAAACCCCCAAAACCATTAATTAATTAAAAACCAAAAAAATCCTACCAACCACTAAAAAATATAAACACTATTAGAACCCATATAGATATTAAAAAATGTTAAAAAATATATAAAAAACCAGACAACCCTAAAAACACAAAAAAGATTTCTTAATGACCCAAGACACTAAAAACACTAAACCACCCCCCCCCCCCCATAACCCTCAAAAACCTTGAATCCCCCAAAAACCCATTGAATAAATTAAACCCAAAAAACCATGAAAAACATAAAAATATTAAAAAATTCCCTAACAGAAACTGAAAACATAAATCCCACCAAACCCTAAAAACCCAAGAAAACAACAAAAAACCTAAAAACTTTCAAAAACCCTAAAAACCCAAAAAAAGATTAGAAACCCAATAAAAACTCAAAAAACCCTTTACACCCCTAAAAATGTTATAAAAAATATAAAACACCATAGAAACACTAAAAAATTCAAAAAACCATAAACCCTAAAAGAACCTAAAAACTAAAAAACTTGAAAACCCTAAAAATTAGTAAAGCCCATAGAATCCCTCAAAATCCCAAAAAATCCTAAAAATACCTAAATACTTTAAAAACCATAAAATCAATAAAATTACTTGAATACTTAAAGCCCAAAAAACCCTAAAGCCCCTAAAAATAATATGAACCCGTAAAAACCACTAAAAACCCTAAAAACCCCTAAACCCTAAGAACCACAAAAAAAACAGTAAAAACACTCAAGACCCCTTATAACAATAGAAAACTATAAAAAACATAAAAACCCTTAAATTCAAAAAACCCTAAAAATGATAAAAAAAACCTCTAAAAACAATGAAACCCCTAAAACACCTCAAATTCCCTTAAACACCTAAAAACTAAAAGCATAAAATCTGCTTTAAAATTTTGAAAATACCTACGAAGGGAATAACAATAAGAAAATATATAAAACCAAACAAAACCAGGAAAATCTCTAGAAACCTTAAAAAACAAAAAATTCTAAAACCCTTAAATCTC